>NC_061165.1:42135324-42257824 GCF_022113875.1 Hydra vulgaris
CAAATTTAATTTTCAAAAAAACGCTTTTCTTCGATTAAAAAAATGCGTCTTGTCCAAAGTTTATTGACTCTACTGCCTCAAAAAACTAACGTTAGTACGTCAAACTAAACAAAGTATACAAAATGTCATTATTGCAAACTTATTAGTTGGTAATTAAATTTAAAAGTAAAGTCGTTTTTTTTCAACTAACACATAATTACTTACAAGAATAAGTTTTGTAGCATTTTGTGAAAATATATTTGTATATTAAAATTTTTTTTATAATATTAATTTATATATTTATGTTATAAGGGCAATTCCACGGCACAAAAATGAATAGAAGTCAAATTTTAAACTCTTTAGTCAGTTAAAAACAAATGAATATTGACTTAGACATATGAAAGTTTATTTAAAATATTTCCTTAGTAAAAAAATAAATTTATTTCAGTAATTTTTATATTTTCAAAAGTAACGGTTACTCTCATTTTTGCTTGATAAAAAAAATAATAATTGTAAAATGTTTTAGTTAAATTAACATTTATGTTTGCTATATTTTTTTGGTTCAAATTGATAAGGTTGAATAGACATTTTATTAGAAATTAAACTAAGACAGGGCTCGAATTAATGCAAAAAAATCTAATCGCGAAAAAAATTTTTTTTTTTTTGCTCTCTCCCCCCCCCCCCCCCCCTCTCTCATAGCTCGCGCCGATGTGCGGTAATGGGGGAAAAAAATTATCGTCAATAAATCAAAAAACATCGTCAAAAACTTAATAAAAAATTAGATACCACGTTTTTTATGATTTATTGTTTCTTGAATAAAGGACTAATAAAAGTTTAAATATAATTAAGTTTTTCATTAAAATTGTTGATGTTTTTATTCAATTTTTCTATTTCAAGTTTTCCAATTAAAAAATTTTGGTTTAATAAATCAAATTATACTTCATGTTTAAAGTAAGGCTTAAAAACATTAAAGTAAAAAAAATTCTGGTTTTTATTAGCATTTTTATACTGTTTGAAAAAAAAACTAATAAAAAAGAATTAACTAATAATATATTAATTAATAATTATATATTAATTCTTTTTTATTAGTTTTTTTTTTCAAACAGTATAAAAATGCAAATAAAAGTCAGTAATTTTTTTGGCTCTAACGTTTTTAAGCCTTATTTTAAACATGAAGTTTTGATAAACAAAGATAAAAACCAACTTTTCAACTTTTCGCTTTAACGACCTAGTAAAAATATTCCACGCAGAGATTTAAAGTAATTTAAATTCAAAAATGTTTTACGTTGAAAGAAAATCTCCGCGCGAAAGAGCAAATCATCTATTCATCTATCTATTCAGAATAATAAATTTTGTGTGACGTTCTTTATGATAAAAACATTACTTTTAAGAATTGCTAAAAAAAATGCTAAGCTAGAAAAAAAGTAATTAATCAACCAAAAAAAAAAACAAGTCGTGAAAAGATTTTTTTTAAGAAAAAACTAATCACAAAAGTGTGTGTTGCAATCGCGATCGCGATACGCTTAATACGAGCCCTGTAAGACTTTTTTATAAGTTCTAAACTATTTAAACCTATTACTTAATAACTTTTTTTTAACGACTTTTTTCAACCGAATGCTATTATACTGTTTTTGCAAAACTAATTAAAAAAACTTGATTAAAACTTAACTATTTAATCACGACTTTTTTTTACTTGAAAATCGAAGTAGATATTCTAAAGTTGTTGTGACGTACTAACGTGATTTTTAACGACTAACAATCGAGTTTCAATGGTGAAAAAATAAAATCAAAATGGAGTTGTTTTTAAGTGATTTCGGCAATTGCTTTTTGTTAGCATGCATTTATTATTACAATTTAGTGAAAAAGAAAAAAAACTTACATATTTTTTTTTTATGCTCTTTCATATGAGATCATATGTTAGGAGCACTTAGGGATCCCTTTAATTCTAAAAACAGACAACAACTGATGTAATTATACATTCTACAATTATTAAAATCAAATTCCTTCACCAAGCAAACTTTCCTTATGCAATTGCATTAGGTCCCTTAATATCAAAAAATCTTTTCTAAATAAAAATTGCATTTACTTTAAAATAGAACAATTTAAAGTAGCATGCATAGGAGATTTATAAGATGCTGCAAAATTATCAATTTTCCTAAAGGCAGTGATGTGTTTTAATTTAAAAGACAATGGCAAATATTTTAAAATTCATTTGTAGAATGAGACAAAAATATAATTTATTTAAAATGAAACTGTTTTCAAACTATCAATACATAAAAATTAGTTAAGAATATAGTTCGAAATATATACATTAGGGTTATGACTTTTTATCAACCCCATGCTCCTGTCCTGTAGTTTGATGAACTTTTACCAAAAAACCACGAAATGAACTATTATTTGCATATCTTTTCAAAAAAGTTCACCCCACCATTGAAAAAGGGATTTTAACATAAGTACTACTATGTATTCAAATGTATTTAGAATGTCATAGTCATGTAATACAATAAATTTTCAATCCAACTATGACTCAGACTGTTGACCTTGCTCTTGTTTGTTGCACAGAAGGAATCGAAGGTGCAATTTGTCTTTATTTTTGCATGATGAATAAATTTCCTCCATTACTTTGATTGTGTGCTCTGCGCATTGATTACTTCTGGGTATCTGTAGTATGGATGGCTCTTGCTTCCAGTGATTTTTCAAAGAGCTTAAAGCCTTTTTGTATAGATTCAATTTTTCAGCCAAGTTATTAAAGTCGTTTTCTTTGTACAGTTGGTCTGTAAATAGTAAAGGCCAGGATCACTAGTATAGCTCTGGAGTTCCACCTCGCATTGCTGATGTTGGGTATTTTCTGAAGTCTGATTTATGGAAAATGCCCCTTTTCCTCAAAAAATCAGAACACTCGAATGAGATGAAACAAAAATTTCATATCATCTCTCCAGCCAAATGTTTCTAGAATTACTTATTTCATTATCAAACTGTGTTTTCAGTTATTCGTACTCCTTCAACAGTTAAGATACAAATGGATATTCGATGTTTGGTGATAGTGTTTTACTTTCAAGTTCTTCATCCTTCACTTAATGGGGATTCTACCTAATATATAGTGTTAACAACTAATAAACTGAGGTTTGTTGATGCGTTTCTCTGTGAACATTCGTTGCAATATTACAACAACACCATTCTTTTTTCCAGTGTTAATGCTGGTGGTATCTGTAACAATCATCTGTATTGAATTTCATAGGTAAAATTCATAGAGGACTTTAGAAGTTTCTTGAGCAATAGTTAAAGCCCTGCCATCTACCAAGCCGAGGACATCCAATTTGATTTCTCTTTATGATAATCCATTCTGTCGATGTGCTTGCCATCAAAGTGTAAGGATAAACTTTCTATATGCAACTTTTCAATCATTTCTTCCTTCAGCTTGATTTCCTCTTTGATTGTTGACTTGTAAATAGCTGATTGACATGGAGTTGGAATGTCAATGCCTTCACGAGCCAAATGCTTTCATATGTTAGCAGCTTTGTTTGTTGATACTTTTGTGGAGGTCACCAAGTTAACTGCAATTTCGCTTTTATGTTTTCTGCTTGGTGTAGGAATCGTCTCATCTTCTTCATTGGATAGTAAGATGATGAGTTGGATGACTCATTAGAAAGTTTTTTAGACGGATGGATCGTTTCTTTACTGGCCGCTTGGCCTGTAGAATATCCCACTTTTCCTTTGCTTTCCAGTTGGAGATGGTACAACCATTTGTCCTCAGAAGATAACCATGTTCCATCCATTTGAGTAATATCAAAAATTTCATCAAGGAGTTTGTAGTTTCCCCACTTGACACATTCATCATAACATTTCAGTATCTTATCAAGCTCGTATAACTTGATCAGATACACAAGGAAAGTTCAGTTTATTCCTCCACAATTTGGTGGCTTCTTTGGAAATTTCCGCTATTTGCTCCTTCCTTTGATTTTTGGTCCAAGGAACTGGTAGCGTCCGATTATTTACTTTTGGAGAGGCATTCTGCACTTTTCTTCCAGTGAATATTCTTCCAAAGGGACCATTCTTCTTTTATGAGTCTTCAAATTTTACTAGATTATTGGTCGAACATCCTATTTCTTCTGAATGCTACTATCACTAGAATTGTATGACGCCATGTGTTACTTCTGTAATAACTATAAAATTAGATGAGCAGTTATATATAGTCTAAAATGTTCTAGAATATTCCAGAATGCTCTGAATTGTTCTAGAATGTTCCAAAATACTTTGAATTGTTCTAGAATGTTTTAAAGTCCTCTAAAATATTCTGTTATTTTCCAAAATTTTCTAAAGTTCTAAACACTTCTAATCTATACAAGTTTTAAATCATTTGCAGGAAAGCCACACGTATTAGTAGTAGCAAGATTAAATAGATGATAAAGCGTAATTTGAGTTGCAGGGTGACCTTTTTTTTACAACCGAGAGGAATTGAACATGTTTTCTAATAAAAGTTCATCGATTTATGAAACAGGAAATTAATTTTATTTTTAAAAGTCAAAGAGTCATAACCCTTATATACATAAAAATAAGCATACAGAAAAAGTTCAAAAGAAAAAAAAAATCTTTAGGATGAGGCTATGCAAAACAAAGTTTTTAAAGAAAATTGCAATAAATAGCAGTTATTTGCTCATTTATCACTATGCAAATATTTTATAACCCTCATTTATGAGTAACTAGAAAATTATTCTACTGAAAAAAATATTGTTCATAACAAATGTTTACTATTGATGAAAAAATCCTAATCATTTTCGACTTTCCTACAAAATCCTAATTTTAACATATTTTAAGCTAAAAATAAAAATAATCAAAACAAATTTGGCAGCACTCAATAATGTTTTTTTTCTATTTTCTTTAATAGTTTGTATTTGTAGTGCAAAGGATCATATTTTTTTGCAGTCGTGTAGTTTTCAAAATTTTTGATTTTTTTAGCATGTTCTAATTTTTCTATCATTTTTTTATTTTTGGCCTTTTTTGGCCTGCTCAGTTAAAACTTGTTGATAATCCTAATAAAAAGCAACTTTTTTCTGATTTAGCTCAATTCAAAAGCTAATTTTTATATTTTTTAAAAATATTTTAATTTGTTCATCTTTTTTTTTTAATATATTAGTAATCCTCCTATTTGCCTCTAAAATGGATGATAGTGTAAGATTATTTAATCTTGAAAGTTCAAAAGAAGAGGAATTTTTAAAAAATCTGTTAGATGAAGAAGAAGAGTTAGAGGATTTTGAAGATGAAGATGTTACAGATACAGAAGAAACCACAGAGTTTCATCAAGACAATTCAAATACAGAAGAAAAACTTACAAATACTGATTTTAATGAAACAATTAATAATAACAATTTTTATGTTGGAAAAAAAGATGCTAACTCTAAAGAATCCTGTTTAATAAAATATTAAACTGATGAATTGTTATGCGCATCAATTTGATACAATGCGCCTTCCCGAGTTAAAAAATGATTGCACCAGATGGAGGGTTAAATGTTTGAAGTTGATGCAAAATATTTACCATCTTCCTCTTTCTTTCTTACATTCAATTTTTTTTTAGGTGTAAACTTTAGCATAAAAACGTAAATCTTTATATTAAATTCAGCACCCACTCAGAATTATGCTTTTTTTTAAATAATATTTTTATAATGAACAATCAACAACGTTTCATGCAGCCAGGCAATTTTCTAAATTTTTGATTTTGGCTTACCCTAATATATATATATATATATATATATATATATATATATATATATATATATATATATATATATATATATATATATATATATATATATATATATATATATATATATATATATATATATATATATATATATATATATATATATATATATATATATATATATGCAGTATTGGACAAAACAAGTGCAACCAATTAATGCTAATTTAGTTTCTTTATATAAAAGTGCTGCATTTTTTCAATTTAGAGAAATAACTATGTAACTGTTTAGAGACAACGTTCTTCAAGTTTTATTCATCACAAAGTTCATTATTTGTACATGAAAATTAATAAATTAATCAAAAGCATTAAAAAAAGTTGATTTCCTTCTGGACAAAACAAATGCAACTCCACTAAATGTTGACCAAGCTGTATTTCGCTATCAATATTTAGTGGCGAATCTTTGTTGTCGATCACAGCCTTGCATCTTCGTGGCATAGATTTGATCAGGTGATCAATGAAACTTTGTGGAATCGCTGCCCAGGCCTTTTGTATTTGTTCAAACATTTGATCCTTCTTACGAACACCTTCATGATAAAATCTGCGGTTGATGATCTCCCACAGGTTCTCGATAGGGTTGAGATCCGAAGATTGATAGCTGGTTGTCTTGCAACCGATAGCTGGTTGTCTTGAAACCATGGCTTGACTGGTTGTCTTGAAACCACTGCTTGACTACTTTTGCAGTGTGTTTTGGATTGTTGTCTTGCTGAAAAACCTATTATATCGACATATTTCATTCAGCATGAGGTAACATAATATCTTTCAGGATATTTTTATATTGAAATGGTACATTATTCCATCGATTCGATGTATTAGCAGAAAAACACTCCCAGACCATTACATTGCCTCGACCATGCTTCACGATCTTATGGCAGTAATGTAAATTGAGGCGTTTTCCTGCTGTTCAACGTACACGGTAAATGCCATCGCTCCCAATGATGTTGAACTTCGATTCATCACTGAACAGGACAGTTCGCCATTTCTGCACATTCCAGTCAATATGAGATGTAACAAACAGGAGTCTTTTCTTCTAATTCTTTGTGAAATAAGCGGTTTCTTTGCAGTGCATCGAGAAAACAATCGGTCCGATACAGGCAGCTCTAATTGCTTTTGTATCTCGACTGATGATATCCAGGGATCCTTCTTGACGGATCTGACAATCATAGAATCCTCTCTAGGAGTGGTGGAATGCAGTCTTCCACCTTTGTTATCTGCTGCCAACTTTCCCGTAGAACAATATTTGTAACATAGTCTTGATACGGTCCATGAAGTCATAAAAATAATAAAAATAAATAATCACGCTTTTCAAGGCTTACCGTGTTACATTTACCTTGTGATGATACAATAATGCTCTGTTGAACAAAACATCTTAGTTGGATGTGGACTGTATTGATGTAATGAAACACTTGTTGTATTTCACTTCTTGTATTGATGTTCTTCTATAAAACACTTTGATAAAATTCACTTTGATAAACTGTTTTAATAATACTGACTGATTGACTTCCATATACTGACTGAATTACATGTCGGTTTACATGTCTCTTATATAGTAAAATGAACCTGTGTGAACCTGTTCTGGAAGATTCTAGATGCTTCTTTTCGATGCTTCTGGAAACTTCTGGATGCGTCTGGATGCTTCTAAATGTATCTGGATACTTCTGGATGCTTCTGGATGCTTCCAGATGCTTCTTCTGGAAACTTCTGGAAGCTTCTGCATGCTTCTGGAAACTTCTGGATACTTCCTTTAGTTATTAAAAAACTTCCGTGACGTTGACACGGACCAGACTTGAAACAAACAAAAAATGAAACAAGCCAAAAAAGTTGCACTTGTTTTGTCTGCTGCAAAATGGCACTTGTCAATGAAATTCTGCCTGTGTGCTGTCACCTGTCAGCTGATTGCTCATGTCATGACATGTTATGACTCCAGACTCCTGAACTGTTTGCTGTGGTAGTATAGTTTGTTTCATTTTTAAGACATGTAAAATTATGAACACTTTTTAGGATTGTTCTATGTTGGTTGCAAATGTTTTGTCCAATACTGTACATACACTATTGCATAGTCGTCTTTACTTTTTACTATAAATTTTAAACTTTGTGTTTTTCTTTTAATTAATTTAAAAGACCGGAAAAGATTTTCCTCAGTCAATATAGCACATACATTTTTTATCTATTTGTTTATCAATGTAGCAACATTACTTGCATGTTATACTTTTGTCAGTTGATATAGCAGCACTCCTCACATGATCTATCTATTTGTCACTTGATGTATGTTAACAGTTAAAAAGTAAAATTTAAAACATTCAGAATGTTTTTTTTTTTTAATTTTAAATTTAAAAAATTACAGTTTATTAAATTGTGTTTTTGTGGTTTTTTAAAAAAATAAAATTTAATTTGTTTGCTTAATTAAAATTAATGGTTTTGACATAAAGTGTACTTAATTTTGCCTTTAAACAAAGTCATTAAGAATCGTTTTTTTACCACAAACAGTAAAGATGTCAAACTAAAAGAATACTAGAAGTAAAACTAGATGATCTACTAGAAGATGTCAAACTAGAAGAAACTAAAAGAAGAAGAAAATTAGATGTCAAACTAAAAGAATGCATATATAAATATAAATATAAATATACATATATATATATATATATATATATATATATATATATATATATATATATATATATATATATATATATATATATATATATATATATATATATATGTAATATATAGCTGTAAAAGATAGATACAGACATCAGAAAATGTATTTTATGTTAAATTTATACTTCAGCTCGTTTCATGTGGAAAAATATGCATGCAAAGTGTTTTTTATGACAATATTTACAAAGCTGGTCTTACATAAAAACAGGATAATAATTGTCACTGTATTTTATATCAAATAAAAACATGGTAAACAAATAATGGTGCACATGAGCATGAAGTTGTTGTTGTAATGAAAATATTTTTTGGCGACAAAAAATTAACTTTTAAACATTTATGTCAGCTGAATCAAATAAAACAAAAACAAATAAAAAAAAATTAAAAGAGTGCCAATTAAAATGCAAATTTTTTTATTTAGAATAAAGTAACTGGTTGTTTTTTTAAATGAAAAATCAGTTTTTTTTAAAAATGCCTTTATGAAAAAATAAATTAATAACATCGCGTAATTAGAATTGGCTACTATAATTGGTTATTATTAATTTAAAACCAAATATCTATTGTTTACATTGCCAAAAACAAGTTAATCCAAACTGCTGAAATAAAAAAAAAATAAAGTTTTAACCTTCTCCAGTAAAAAATCTGTAGTGCAGATGCGCAGTATTATCTATTGCTAATTTTACCTTCTTTAAACAAGGAGTGCCATTAAAATCGTTTTTTACCACAAAAATTTAGATGTCAAACTAAAGGAATATATGTAACCCTATATATGTAATACATAACTGTAAAAGGTAGATACAGACATCAGAAATGTATTTTATGTTAAGCTTATACTTTTTAATAAAGAAAATATTTTTTGAGACCAAAAGTCAACTTCTAAATATTTATGTCAGCTGAATCAAATAAAACAATATCTATATCTATATATCTATATATATATATATATATATATATATATATATATATATATATATATATATATATATATATATATATATATATATATATATATATATATATATATATATATATATATATATATATATATATATATATATATATATATATATATATATATATATATATATATATATATATAAATATAGATATAGATATAGATATAGATATAGATATAGATATAGATATAGATATAGATATAGATATAGATATAGATATATATATATATATATATATATATATATATATTATATATATATATATATATATATATATATATATATATATATATATATATATATATATATATATATATATATATATATATATATAGCTATATTGTGGACATTGCTTCAGATTAGGTAAGATCATTTTGCTACTGGTTTCATATAATCTAATACAAAACTATTATCTGCCTCATATGAGGCAGATAATAGTTTTTATGTTTATTAATCAAACATAACTATTGTGGATGTCATAAAATTATTGGCATATTTTAAAATGTGGTTATAGACTGTCATCTAGTTTCAATAGAATTTTTATCAAACTTCAAAAATGCAAACATTAAAAATTTATAATAAAAGACTTTTTAACAGTTTTAATTTTTTTTCAGAGACTTGTTGTTAACAGTTGATGGAAGCATAAAAGAAGTTGGTCAAAACATCACAAATAAACAATTAGCAAACACTCTTCGAATGATTGCGAAAAATCCAGAAGATTTTTACACAGGACCTTTAGCAGAGAACATTGTAAAAGATATTCGTGATGCTGGAGGTATAATTACTTTAGATGATCTTGCAAACTATAAAGTTATTCAAAGGAAAGCATTAGTAAATGAGCTAGGAGATTTAATTTTATACACCACATCAGCACCAACTGGTGGACCAATAGTGGCCCACATTCTTAATATTTTGAAAGGTAAATTGTTATCAAAGTTTTATGTTTATTTATTTTTTATTTTGGATCTTGTTAACAATAATTAAATTCAAGTTAATATAAATTCATAAGTTTTATTATTCATATCATTCATATCATTCACACCCTCGCACCCCTTCTCCATCTATTAGGCTGGCGCAGATGTATTTTTAATACATTGTTTCCAGTTTAGGATGTTGAACGCTAGATCTTCTTGACTCGATGCATGGGTTTTGCTTGTGTCTCTGTTTTTATGACTAGGCAACTCATTCTATTATCTCCAAATGAGGGTACAGCTCTAAGTTTTATGGTACAGTTTTATGGTTCTGAGGCCGGCTGGTAGTCAAGTTTACCGAACTCTGTCGTAGCTCTCAGAGAGGCTGATTCCATCAACAGCTGAAAAATATACTAACATTGTAGTATATTTTTCAGTGAGTACTAACAGTGCCATGTTGCGCATGGATGGTGTCCCTGTTTGTACTTTTGGTGTGCATTGCCAAGGCCACATTGGAGCCCTTTGTTACAGCTTAGGGTTTATTAGTGGAAATGAGGCAATTGCTTGGGCTATAAAACAGTGTACTGAGTACTATCTATGTTTCGAGTCAAGTTCTTTAACAAATTTAAAAATAAATAAAGTAACAAAAACTAAAAAACACAAAAAACCACAGTCATTGTCAAGTTCGCTAAACCTATCATTCACCAATATTCATGGTCTTCGAAGTAACTTTTCTTCTGTTGAGTCTTATCTCTTGCAAAGTTCACCAGACCTACTTGCTCTTTGTGAGACTAATTTGAGTTCAGCTGTCTCATTTTGTGATCTTAGTGTTGATGGTTATGTTCCTTTAATTCGTAAAGACTCCAATAGTCACATGCTTGGCCTAGGCATTTACATTTGTAAGAATTCACCCATTTGTGGAAAACTAGATTTGAATCCACAGACTACTCTTTTATGTGCTTTCATTTAGCACCACTTCACTCTATCACCTTTCTCTTTGTTCTATATCGCTCTCCTTTATCACAAGACTGCACTCTTCTTGATGTTATTTCTGATTATATTGACCAAACCCTCATTCTTTATCTATCAGCCAATATTGTTGTTGTTGGTGACTTTAATGTTCATTACACTGAATGGCTTGGCTCTAGTGTCAGTGACTCTGCAGGCATTAAGGCCCACTACTTTTGCCTTTCTCAATCCCTAACTCAAATAGTCAACTTTCCAACTGGCTTTCCAGACAACCCGAATCATTTACATTCTCTACTCAAACTTATGTCTTGTTTCTAATCCTAGTCAGTGCTTAGTTTGTTCACACTCACCCTTAGGTGCTTCTGATCATGGTTTGGTCTCTCTAAAACTGTTATCTCATTCTTCTTTACCATCAGAATCCCCCTATCATTGTACATCTTACAACTACCTTAAAGCTGACTGGGACTCTTTCCGTGATTTTCTTTGTGATGGCCCCTGGGTAGAAATCTTTTGTCTTCCTGTTGACAAATGTGCTTCTTACATAACTTCGTGGATTCAGGCTGGCATGGAATCCTTTTTTCCTTCTTGACGATTCCAGGTCAAGCCTGACTCTTCTCCATGGTTTTCCTCACATTGTGCTGCTGCAATTGCTAATCGAAACCATTACTTCCATATCTATCAGCAAAACAATTCTCCAGAAAACAGACGTCTGTTTATTACTGTTAGGAACCATTGTAAAAAGGTTTTGTCTAACGCCAAAGCCCGCTATTCTCAGAACATGAAATCTCGTATTTTATCACAAAAATTAGGCTCTTGTGACTTCTGGAGAATCTTTAATAGTATCAATAATAAGGGCAAGTCTGTAATTCCACCTCTTTTGTACGGTTCAGACTTTGTCACCTCCCCTAAAGACAAAGCTGAATTGTTTGCCAAAAACTTTTCATCAATATCATCTCTGGATTCCTTTAGTTGCGTTCTACCTGATATAGCCGTCAAACAGGTTGATCCACCGTATCACTCCAGCTTCTGTATCTGAAGTGATTTCCTGCTTAGACTCTTCTACAGCTTGCGGCCCGGACAACATACCTGTTATAGTCTTGCAGAAGTGTTCTCCGGAGCTGTCGTGTATTCTTTCAAAACTATTTAACAAGTGCATATCAGAGTCTTGTTTTCCAGCCTGCTGGAAAGCAGCATCTGTTATCCCTATTTTTAAAAATTCTGGAGAGTGATCTGATTCGTCTAACTACCGTCCCATTAGTCTTCTTCCTATCATTAGCAAGGTTTTTGAACTTTAATTAACAAACACTTAATATCTCATCTCAAATCTCATAACCTACTTTCTGATCATCAATATGGATTTCGATTTTCTTGTTCTACGGCTGATTTGCTAACAGTAATAACCGATAGGTTTTATCGCGCATTAGATAAAGGTGGAGAAGTTAAGGCCATCGCTCTTGACATTTCTAAGGCGTTTGATAAAGTTTGGCATGCTGGTCTTCTCCATAAGCTTTCTTCTTACGGTGTATCTGGAAACATCTTTAAGATTATCGAATCCTTCCTTTCCAATCGTAGTATAAAAGTTGTCCTCGATGGACAGCACTCTTCTTCAAAAACGCATTGTAAACATAGTTGAACCTACTCTTGCAGCCAACCTTCAACCTCTGTCACATCGTCGTAATGTTGCTTCTCTTTCTCTTTTCTACAAATACTATAATGAGCACTGCTCTAAAGAGCTAGCGTCTCTTGTGTCATCTACAAAAATTCATTCTTGTGTTACTCGTCATTCAATTAAGTCTCATCCTTTTTCTGTTACTGTTCCTAAGTACTCCAAAAACTCTTATTCGTCTAGTTTTTTTCCTTGAACATCAGTTCTTTGGAATTCGTTTCCTTCATCTTGCTTTCCTGATTCATATAATTTGCAATCTTTTAAGTCTTCTGTCAATCGTTATCTTGCTCTACAATCTTCATCTTTTCTCTTCCAGTAACTTCCAGCACTAATTAGTGGTTGCTTGCAGGCTTGTTGGAAGCGAAGATGTTAAAAAAAAAAAAAAAAAATGTTTTCTTAAGTTTTGTATCAATTAATAAGTAAGTATTTAAATATTATATTTTAATTAATAATTAATATTATTTAATATATTTGATAGTAAATTAATATATTTGAATTAATTATTAATTAATTTATAATTAAAATAAAAAATTTTATAATTTATTTGTAGATTTATTATTGATAAATATATAATAATGCATTAGAGCTATTGGAAGCTATATTAAGTTTTAGTTTTATTTCTCATTAATTTATATGCTTTATTATATTTTAAACATTAAAAAAAGAATTGAATTTAAAATGTTTGCATTTAGGTTATGGTTTTACCGAAGAAGACCTCAAAGATAATGAGAAAGCTGTTTTAACGTATCATAGAATAATAGAAGCATTTAAGTTTGGTTATGCTCAAAAAACAAAGATGGGGGATCCTAATTTTTTAGAAAAAGATTCCCTAAATCAGGTCTTTTTTTCATTATTCTTCTTTTAAATTTTTACAAAACTTTACTTTAAAGGTTAGTTTTAGTACAAAATTAGTTAATAAATAAATAATAAAAAAAAACAAAATAAATTAATTTCTTTTGTTACAGTGGCTTCAAAATATGACAAGTTTAGATGTTGGTACTTATTATCGTCTAAAAATTACAGACTATTTAACTCATAACATTAGTTACTACGGAGCAGAATTACCACCTCCAACTGATCGTGGTACAACTCACCTGAGCATATATGCTGCCAATGGGGATGCAGTATCATTAACTTCAACAATTAATGATTGGTATGTGTGTCTTTTTTAAGTCATTATATAAGGTATATTTATTTAGTTAAAAATTTTATCTTTTTAATCTCATTTTAAGTATATAGTTTTATTTATCTTTTTTCAATTTAGGTATGGCTCTGGTTTTCGGTCACTTACAACTGGAATATTATATAATAACGAAATGGATGATTTTAGCACTCCCGGTCAAAACACAAGATTTGGGTATCCACCTACCGCAGCTAACTATATTAAGCCAAATAAACGTCCTGTTTCATCAATGGCGCCTGTAATAATGACAGATAGACTTGGTGATGTTAAGTTAGTCATAGGTGGATCTGGAGGTCCAAAAATTATTACTGCTGTTGTTCAGGTACATGTTTGAAAAAGGTGTTGATAAATAGTATATGTATATATATATATATATATATATATATATATATATATATATATATATATATATATATATATATATATATATATATATATATATATATATATATATATATATATATATATATATATATATATATATATTGTAGTAATTTGATAAATTGCCTCAGCAAAAAAAAGCCGAGGTTATATATTTCAAAATTTTTTTAAAGAAAATTATATTTTTCTAGCCATTAAGCAATATAGAACCTTTTGCTGCTCAAGTGACTATATTTATATGTAGATATGCATATATAGCGTTTTTAATCATATTAATATCCTTTTCTCTAGGGCATAATGTACAAAACATGGTTTAATGATGATCTTGGACAAGCTGTGATAAGACCTCGAATTCATCATCAGCTGATACCTAACATTGTTGGAGGTGAATCTAATCGAGCCCTACCTCAAGTTGTAAGTGATGGACTTTCGAAGATTGGCCACGAACTTCGATATGTAGTTAAACCAGAGTATTCAGCTATTCAAGCAATTTACGTTGAAAAACCTGGTGAAGTATATGCAAAATCTGATCCTAGAAAATATGGACATAGTTCTGGATATTAAGCTAAAATTATTCAATAGATATAGAAATCTAAATATTTAATAAATATTTTGGTTCTCGTTATTATTGGTTGATATCAATAATAATTTATACCGACTAAAGAGTTCAATACTATTTTAAACGAATAAATTTTTTTTTCACTTTATATAAAAAATTTTTATGAAGCATTAATTTTTTAATATTGACACTATAAAATCTCTAACTTCTTTTCGTTTGAATATTTTGTTTTAATATAAGCTATACAGATAATATTTTTCCAGGTAAACAACGTTTATAAAATATTTGATAAAAAGCGTCAATTCTATATACGGTTATATATAGTCAATTTAATATATGGTTGACCATCATAATATCGTATTTTATGAAATATGAAAGTTAACTTAATTATAGGCTGCAATCAATTAAGCTAGATTTTTCCATTTTAAAACTGTTTTAATAAGAAATCCTATATATCTTTTAATTAAGAATTTTTATATATTTTGGCAACACTTTTAATATTTTACTTTAATCTGATAACTAGAGAACGTGATTTGTTTTACTTATTATATTTTATTTTATGTTAATGTATTTACTCGATTGCAATTTTACTATGTAAAAGTTGTATACCTAAATACTTTAGGAGCATCCCTCAGAAGTTTTTTGGTATTCTGGGTATTTTAACACTTTTGAGAGCTAAACAATTTAGTATTTTGGAAATGATATAAATTAGGTATTATATTTTAGAATTAAGTTCTAGTATTTATTATAAGAGTATTGTAGAGTTGATATGGTGAATCTAAATGCAGCTGGAGAAATGTTTTTTCTTTTAAAGATTAAGGGAAAAGTTTAGAACTCCCTCTACCGTGTGAAACCGTAACTTTTCAAAAGAAAAAAAATTGGGTCTTGACTACAATTTTAAGTATCACGACATAAATATCGCGGAATAAATCTTGCTTAAAAGTATTGATTTTTTTAAATAAAAGCTTTGAAAGCGAGATGAGTAAAAGAATTTGTGATGTCTAAATATTGTGGCATGTAATGCCACAATATTTAGACATCACATTTAGACAATAAAAATCTTACAGATCTTAATAAGATTTGCAAGATTCGTCACTCTGGGTTGTGTAGTTAATTTTCTTTTCCTATTTAAAATCATATTTTATTTGAGATACGAATTTATTTTAAATAGGATAGCCACTATCATGTTCTTAGTTTTTATAGCGTCAGTTCCTTGCAAAAATTAAAATATTTAATGGCAGTTCTAGCAGTTACTTACGTTTTGATTTTTTTGATTTTTTTTTTAGAAATATTTTTTTTATTTTAACAGATTAGATTGTATGAATAATCACAAAATTTTTTTTTTTCCTGCATATTGCAAATTCGTTTAATTATAAGTTTAGGTATTATAGTCGATTTTATGGAGTGTTACTTACGGAACGCAAAAAAACAATGCGTTAAACCTGTTGTTTTCAGTTGAATATTTCAAGCCGAATATTTAAGTTTCTTAAATTAAGTAGTTATTATACTGCAAATTATTTTAAAAAAACTGTTTTAGTCAAATTTATATATCTTAAATCAACTATAGTTAATTACGGGGATTTTTCTACGCTTTTATTAAAATGTAGTTTAGCTACTATTGAATCCATTTTTTATCGAAAAATGATTTCCGGAATTCTCGGAATTACATGAAATAAATTCCGATTTTTTTATTTTTTTATTTATTTTGGTGCCCTTGCGGTCTTATCAGAAAGCAGTCTTATCACCGCGGACGAGTATTTAATTAGAAGTTCACGCCTCCTTCCTAACTAATGTCGCAAAACTTCCCCAGAGGTGCATTTGAACCATGGATGCATTGTTTGACGCAAGTGCGTTACCATTGCGCCACGGCTACTCAATATATATAATTACAGAATTGCAAAAAAAAAAATCAATAGAAAAACAAAGGTTTCAAAGTATTTCAAATTAATTAAAATTAAATTTTTTTTAAGTATCTCAGTAAAACAAAACAAATTAAAAAATAAATAAATAAATAAATAAATAAAATCAACAAACTAAATTCAATGAGAAAAATAAAAAATATATAAAACTTTTTATTTTTAATTTAAAAAAAAAATGTTTTTTAAAAAAACTTTTTAGCATACACAATTTATCTAATGTCATATTATTAAGACTTGACCTGATTTTTGTTGAAAATGTTCCTGCGGCAAACGCTTTCTCTGCTCCAACACTTGTTGGAAGGATACACAACAGATAAATTGTAAATATTTTCTAAAAGTGGTCCACGCGACCCACTTTCGTCCCAAAATTTAATTTCATTTCGTATTGCTGAATGAATTGATAGGTTTTTTCAAAGTCTTTGTTGTCGGGTGTAAAGGTGACGGCTGCATTTTTTGCTGTAACAATTTCGCAAAAGAAGGGGGAAGTTTTACTTTAGTTAGGTTCAGGTTCAGATTCTAATTTAGAATCAGATTCAGAATTCGTTAAATCGACTTCCGGAGAAGTTTCATAATTAAGACGTCGGGCTGGGATTAGAATAAAGTTATTTAATTCTATTTTAAAACGAACAGTAATACTCTTATGAATTTCTTTTTTCCCTCTATTGCCATTAGGCAGATACTGTAAAACATCAGATAAAATAGTTATTTTTCGATTAATTTGGATTTCTAGCTCTTTTTTCAATGCAAGGCCAGTTTTATTATCCTAACCTAAGTTTTGTAACGTAAACGTAAATGTTACATCCGCAGAAATTAAGTTGGCGTCAGCACAGTATAACGCGTCAACAGCTAATTCATATAAAATTATGTCCGCATTGATATCAATTAGCGCTTTCTTTAATAAAAATTTTAAAACATTTAAACAATCTAACATGAACAACATGCTGGTCCATCTACTTTTCGAATCTAACACAAGGTTTAGCTCTATTTTACAATCTTGCTTCACGTATTTTTAAAGTACTTCATTTTTCTAAGGCGAACGACGGAATACTTTAACACATTTTCGCAGTTTTGTGATCAATACTTGTAGCTGGAAATTTTTGGTGGTTTTTATCTGTTCTATTTCCCATGTCTAGCTGCAATCCATTTTCATCATCCTCGTTTTCACTAAGATTTTCTTCATAGGATTTAAAATTTAGGTAACTTTCATTATTGTATTCCTCTTCCTATACTTCAGCTTGCTTCTTATAGAATATATTTACCGTAGCAATTTGAATTGCACGGGCAAAACATAAAATTTTTCCACAAGGCAGCAATCTACCCATCTTTTGCATTGTTGAGGCACCGTCAGTCACAATGCACAAAATATGGTTGCGAACATTTAAGTTCGAAGCTTTTTTTCAAACAAATTTACATAACCCTCAGCCGCAAATCAGCCATTAATATGAAATAGCTCCTAATTCCAAACATGACATCATTATCCATGTCCGTTAACATTCATAGAACGCTGGTTATGAGAAGTCCACTCGCCAAGTGTGACACAGAAAAATACCTCCTTCTTTTTTTGGGAAATTAATTCTGCAATTATTGATTAGCAAACTTTTTCGATGAAGTTCATTACAACCTTTGGTATACTGGTGTGTGATTTAGGAACATCAAATTCACGCACTTTTAAACATTTTCTAAAATCGTTTCAAGTACAAAAAAAGTAAAACGATAATTTATCTGAGGCTACCATTCTAGATATTACTGAAGCAAAACTTTCGTCTACTTTTGAAATATAAAAATCTTTTAAAGATTTATTTTTCTATATAAATTAACAGCACTTGAACCAGCAACACTTGAGTAATTATTAGTTTTTTGTTTGTTTAAACCTTGTTGTACTTTGCTCGCAAATTAATATGCATTGGTGTCGTATATCCAATATCTTTAAAGTCTGCTTACACTGTATGCATTTTGCCACTTGATTTTTTATCTCTTGTGAAAAATAATTCCACACCAAATTTGATGAGTTCTTTTTTGATACATTAACAAAAATTTCGTTTGCTAATCCGACACCTAGAGATTAAATTTAATTATACACAATAAATATATGCATATTTAATTATACACAATAAATATATGTTAATATGTTAAAACCATATAATAAGTTTTATTGGTTTTAACATTGCATAATAAATATATGCAATGTTAATATGTTAAAACCAATAAAACTTTACTTATAAGCTTTGAACTGGAATTATATAATAGATGTTATATAAAAAATATTTTTAAAACTAATGTATATTTAGGCAACCTGCTTGTTCACATTTTCACAATAAAATTTTTTCGCTGTTGTTTCAATAAAAGCAAAATATAAAATTAAAATTCAAAAAAAGCTAACAATATAAAAATAAATGAATTTCGGCTCGGCGATATTCATTTATTTTTTATAAGCAGAAGACGTATATTATTGGAAGACAATATACGTCTTCTGCTTGCTCCGGCCATTTATTTTTACATGTATGATCTTTTTTATTGTAAATTTTATTAAACGGCAAAGAAAATAAAAAATAAATAAAATAATTCCGAAATTCCAAAATCCAGACTTGGAATCCCTAGCTACCATTTATATATAAAATATGACGCAAGACTTTAATTTGGAATTAAAAACAAAAAAATAACACAAATAACATTTAATCAAAATTTAAATTTTTTAAACATATGGCAACCCAACAACTTGGTTTTTCTTTGAATTGTTTTTTTTTTTACCGAAATAACTCACTTGATCGTGGGACTTTATTTACTTATAAGTAAAAAAATGAGCGTGGGACTTTTTTTTACTTATAAGTAAAAAAAAACTTTTTTTTCAAGGTGGCTTTACCCTTTTTTACTAAATTCAAAAAAATATATAAACAAAGTAAAATGACTTGATATAAACAAAAAAGATTTGCTAAGTAATAATAGAAAGTTAACAACTTTACAATGTTACAACTAGTAGTACATAAGTACGTTGTCCATGGAAAGAGTAAAACTTTTAAGTTTAGCTTTAAAAACAGGGTAAGAAGAAGGCGAATCAAAATTTTGCAAAATAACCTTATTCCAAAGATATGGTGCACAATAGTCAATACAAAATTAATTAAATTTGGTTCGACAAAAAATTTGGTTTTGCAAATCATAATTTCTTAGGGTATATTTATTGACAGGTTTTAAAATAAATATATTTTTAAAAACGTTGGAAACTAAATTATTTATCCACATATATACAAAACATAAGATATTAAATACATTTAATTCATATATATTAAGTAATCTCATTTCGTTGAATAAAGGCTTCGAATGAGTAAGACGATCCGCAAAATTAATAAAACGAATCCTAGCTAACACACTTACATTGGGCCAACGTATGTAAAACCATCGCGAACGTTGGCTCTTTTTTCCAATGCAATACCAACGTTGATCCAATGTCATTTGGTTAATGATAAAATTATTACCGACGGAACTAAAAACACCTGGCAAATTTACATTGGTACAATGTATGTAAATACATCGCAAAAAGTTGATTGTTTTTACGAACTAAACCGAACGTTGATCCAATGTATGTGCTATTGCAAAATTATATAACTTAAATAAAATCTTCGGTGATTATTAAAATATCAAACCACAATCAAATCAAACATGATTTTTGTCCGAACGATCAAGCGTTATCAACCTCAAGAATGTATATATTGCTTATATCAGCTGTATACATACATACATACATACATACATACATACATACATACATACATACATACATACATACATACATACATACATACACGCATACACACACACATACATATATATGTATACCCATATATACATATAAAGAAAGCAATATTTAATGAAAATTTAATTCTGAATAGAACAGTATTTATTAGAATACCAATTAAAATTCAACGTTGAATCAATTTAATACAACGTTGGGCCACCGTAGAAAATATAACCATTTTCTGATTTTATTAAAACGTTTTATCAACATTGGTTTTTAGTTGTTGGCGACATTGTTTGTAATCATAATGTTTTAAAAACAACGTTGGCAGCCGATGTTGGGCTAACGAAACGCGCGACATTGTTCTAATGTTTTAACAACGTATGTGTGCTAGCTGGGATTGCGTGCTTCTGACGGTTACAAAGACGTTTCAATCTATTTTTATTAACATTTCCCCAGGCAATATTTGCATAAATTAAAAAACTATGGATAAAAGAGTAATAAAGTTAATAACTTAACTTTTAATACATTTCAATAAAAAAAATAAAATAAATAATTGTATTAATAACAAGGTATATATGTAACACATACATACCGAGTTAACCAGTCCAACTGGGTCCCAGCTGGGATTGAGCTGAGATTACTAGAATTGGGTTCGGGCTGGGATTTGTTCTGGGTGCCAGATGAGTTCCGTATGGTGTGAAAATAATGCTGTTATCAAATTAAAAATTACACATTTTATGATTACATTAACTACAAACAGATTTTATAATGTGTTTTATCATGACAGTACACCACTTGGCTGGCAAGGACAACATTCTTGCTCTCAACAAAGCTAATTAACAACACTTTAAAACCACAGAAACAACATAATAACCACTTACAAATTAGAAACACGTAACATTATAAAACAATACACACATAGAAACACTTTACATAACTGATATTGACACATAAACATTTACAAAATATAAACCCATATAAACACATAACAAATAAAACATATTACCATATCATATGACACATAAAAATACTTAAATTAATGAAAATATATATTAATTAGAAACATTTACAAATACAACCTATTGTGTAATATTTTTTCAATGATATATCTAGTAAATGCATGTTTACCAACTTCTAAAAACAAACAAAGTTATTTGAAATCTATATGAAAATCTGTAACAAATGGGTTTAAAGTAACAACAACTGACTTTTTAGTAACATCAACTAGTTTCCAGTAACAAAATTTGTTTTGTTTAAATAATTATAAAAAACGTGGTATTTAATAGTCAAACAACAATACGATTTATTTACAAAGTACATTTGTTAATAAAACATTGTTTGTATAGCATTAATTAAATGACATACATTGTGATGAATGTTCATCTATTTGTAATTTATATAAGTTATTAAATGATCTTATTCTTGAACATGCAACATAGAGTTGACTGTGAGACAAGCAAGGGTTTTTGAGATAAATACCAACTTTATCAAAATATTTGACTTTTTGAAAAGGGACCTCGAATTCTTAAAAATAAAAAACATAGATTATCAGACTTTAAATACAATTGACAAATAACCTGAATTGTGTTATTATTAAAATGCATGAATAAAATAACCTGACTTTAAAAGGTACTATACTAATTTAAAAAATATCATAAGGTTTGCCTATTACTACAGAAGTCATCAAAGTATCTAATATAAAATTTTTAGGTCTTATAACCGATTATCCAGATATTAACAGGTTATAAAGATTTAAAAATATCTTAGCAACAGTAGCATTGTTAAATTAAACATTAACAATAAAAGATTTAAATATATTTTTTAAAGTGTTTACTTAAGATTGAGAATACTATTTGTAAATATGCAGCCATTGTACTGTCACCTATAATAATTAGTACACTTTGAATATAATTAATCACTTATACTCTACGAGATTTTCAAAGTACATTTATGAGCAACCTAAAATGCACTATTTGGCTACTAAATTTTCTATTTTAGGTTCTATCAGCGACGTAGCAAGTTAGAGCCCTGGCTCAGGTTTTTTTTTAGGTCACCACCCTGTGGCTATTTAATGACAATCTTAAGAAATTTCTTATGTATTTCACACAGCCGAATAAAAACCACTGTTAATGAAATAACTTGAAGCACGGGTCTAAATAACTAAAACTATGCAGTTAAAAGTTTTTTAAAGTCAAAATATTTATTTTTTATTGTTTTGGTCAGCAAAATTTCTAATTGGTGTACTTCTATCAAGCTCTTAAAAGCGCTCTTTTTCAATGCTCATAATACTTAAACGTTCTTAGGTCATACCAAATCACAAATATGTTTTTACTAATTTAAGCTTCAAAATGTTTCTTTCATCAGTTACCACGGAGACGGGTAGAGTTTAAAAAAATTACTGGATATTGAGTAGAAACAGGCAACAGAGTGATATCCCTCACAACAGTGTGATATCCTTCACACTGTTGCTTGTTTCTGCTTTTATGATGTATTTTTTGAAAGACGCACAAAATGTCAAAATTTGGCTTAAAAGGTTGTCAGAAATATTGTCTTTTTTACTATTCAACAAACACTGTAACAAATCTAAAGAATTTTGCATCAGAAGAATATAATAGATATATTATTTATTTATAATATAATTATATATTAAAGCCGGAAATGTCTTACAATATATTGCAACAGTTTTTTATTGTCTCTTAATCTGATTGAGACAAATGTCAACAGTGAAAAGTGGAATGTAAACAGTAAACGTGAAACAATTTTCTGATGTTTCAAGGTATTCATTACTGGCCATCTAAAAATTTTTGTTAAAATTTTTACAAATTATTAGTATAATATCATATAAAAATCAAACATTATTTATAATATAATAAATTAATTTGTTAATTAAAGTGTTTAATATAATAATAATTGTATATATATATACATATATATATATATATATATATATATATATATATATATATATATATATATATATATATATATATATATATATATATATATACAATTATTATTATATTAAAAACTTATTTTAATGCTAATATAATATTGTCTATAATGTAATATTGCTGCTCTGAGATTCATATAATACCACAATTTTTAGGCAAGTAATTTTTATTACTTAAAAATACCGAAATAGAATTTCCAGATGAAATTGAAAAACTTGTATAAATTTATAGCAACAGTGATGTAACAAATCAACTAGTGATTTTGCATATAATATACTATTTTGGGATGAAAAGCATAAGAATGCATATAGATTATTTTTTTTTACCAAAAATAAAAAAAAATTTTCCCAATAAGATTTTTTAACTATTAGCTGCGATAAAGGTGTTTCATCTGTTATCTCTATAGCTATCGAAATCTAACTGTTATCATGCTAATTATTTAGTTGAATCTAAGTACAAGCTGTACAAAAGTACAAGCTCTGCAAAAGTACAAGCTCTGCAAAAATAAAAACTTTAATTTTCTATGGTCCGACTTTAATAAGACTTGTTGTGGAAAAGACCAATGCGATAAGGAAAATGCATCCGCTAAAATAATACTATGAAGTTACATAGATTATTGTAACAAAAATTGAGAGTGTTACTTTAACTGGTGCAGAAAACTTAATAGTCTATAATTAATTTTAGCCAACATCAATGAATCTGATACACTGGTTTTAAAATTCCTAATTTAAGCAACTACTGCTCATATTAGTTCCAAGAAAACATGACGACACTATGAAATACATGTGGAGATACTATGAAAATGGAGATGAAGTTAAAGTGCTGTAAAACAAATTTTCAGCTAAACCATTAACTGAATTGCTTGTTTCATACTAAAAGAAATTTTCAGCAAAAAACCTTGAGTGGAAAAAAGAAAGAAAAGCTATTGTGCTTAAGGAATACTACATTTTTACCAGGAGACTGGTTGTATTGAATCTTTTGAAACTATTTCTAAAAGATAATTCTAATTCTATAACCGCGAGAGTGTATGTTATTTTAATATATAATAAAATAACATACATTCTCAAAAATTATTCCGAAATTTAAATCGGGCATTACCACCAAGAAAAACTTTTCGTTTTTATATTAAGCTGAAAAGACTTAATTATGAGTACTTTATAAACGAAGAAAATACAGGAAATAAGTTGTCAGCAGAAGAAGTAAACACTGTGATAATAAAATATTTAACAGATGATGAGTTTGTTTCAAGCTAACAGATGATGAGTTTGTTTCAAGCCAACCAATAAAATTTGTTCTATAGGTAAATTAAATATTTAAGAAT
The DNA here is from genome assembly GCF_022113875.1 of Hydra vulgaris. Classification (NCBI taxonomy): domain Eukaryota; kingdom Metazoa; phylum Cnidaria; class Hydrozoa; order Anthoathecata; family Hydridae; genus Hydra; species Hydra vulgaris. The sequence continues at coordinate 42,160,263 of NC_061165.1, forward strand.
TAGAAAATTGATCGCACTACTTAATGAAGAAGACAATAATAAAGAACTTGAAGATGAAGACGAAATATCAAAAAAAATACATAAACCTGCAACCGAAATTTCCCTTATATGGTTGACGAATGATGGGATGTCAATTGTTTACAAAAACTAATGGTATCCAGGAGTTGTTACAGTGATAAATATTTTCTGTATATTGTTAAACTAAAAACTTATTCAACATAAAACTAAGTAAAAAGCTAATAACATTGATAACAATTTTAAAACTTAATTGATTATTTATTATAGAAATGATAAGCTTCATTATTTATCCATGAATTTTGTGTTTAACTAATTTCAGATAACTGTCGGTACTGTAGCTCACTGCATGAAAAGTTTCTTTTGGAAAAATTTGTTTTCGATGGCCTAATCAGAAAGATAACAAATTATATTCCAATGACAACATCTTATGTAAAATAAGTTCTTCGGCCCTAATTAATCACCATCGTTATTACTTCTTAGCAACAAACAGGCTGGGAGCCAGGGGGCAGGGGGCACGTACCCCCAACTTTTTTTTAAAAGAACTTTTTTTTTTTGGAAAATTGTAGATATAATGGACTTTTTTTAAAAATTGATGATTGTGCCCCTTCATTTTAAAACCCGTGTCATCGTCCCTGACAAACGATTTTGAAGAAGCTAACAAACTGATGAACGAATAAAAAAGTAGAAAAATTGTATAAGAAGAAAATTACTCTAAGACAACATTTTTTTTTAAATAACTATCGAATATGCCCTATACCCTACACTATTTAATCTGATTATTAATAGAAATATGCTTACAATTCACTTATATATTTTTTTAAACCCATGGCTTTAACTACTATTATGTCACAATCAAATGCGTCAAAAGATTAGAATTTCATTTTTGAGTTGGATTTTGCCGCTAATCTTTTACTTCCCCATAGGTATTTTTATACCTTTAGGTACTTTACTCAATGAAGGTTTATAACAACAGCAACAAAAGTTATGGGATTTTAAAAATGACGGCTTTAAATGAAAATGATGAGCAAAAATGACAAAAAATCATTTTTTGTATACTTTAAAGCATTATATTTAAACAAGGAAAAAAAAATTCTACTTTAATTACTACTAATTTAATTAATTTTTGGTCTTAACTTGTCAATATTCATTGTAAAGTATTTGTTTTGTATGTCTTTTTTCAGGTTATAAAATGCATTCAATCCATTTTGTCAGTATTTCAAAAAGTTTCTAATATCTTAAGATTCAAATAATATTTTTTGAAAAAATTATGGAATTGCGCTTTTAGTAAGAATATCAACAACATATTAAAAAAAGGTAATATTAAAATCACCATAGTCGAAGAGGGTCACTATAAAAAATTGGCGTTTTTGGTTGACCAATAGTTGAAGAGGGTCACTATACCATAGTTGAAGAGGGTCACTATAAAAACCATAGTCGAAGAGGGTCACTATAAAAAATTGGCGTTTTTGGTTGACTAATAGTTGAAGAGGGTCACTATACCATAGTTGAAGAGGGTCACTATAAAAACCATAGTCGAAGAGGGTCACTATAAAAAACTGGCGTTTTTGGTTGACCAATAGTTGAAGAGGGTCACTATACCATAGTTGAAGAGGATCACTATAAAAACTATAGTTGAAGAGGGTCACTATAAAAAATTGGCGTTTTTGGTTGACCAATAGTTGAAGAGGGTCACTATACCATAGTTGAAGAGGGTCACTATAAAAACCATAGTTGAAGAGGGTCACTATAAAAAACTGGCGTTTTTGGTTGACCAATAGTTGAAGAGGGTCACTATACCATAGTTGAAGAGGGTCACTATAAAAAATTGGCGTTTTTGGTTGATTCTTAAAGAAAGTCGCACTCAAATTTTAAAATGATAAAAGATAATTTCTTTTTTTATTAACGGTGTGTTAGAAAACTTCTTCAGTAAACTAAATTAGAGTTAATAATAAAGATGTTTATTTACGCAAATACACAAATTGCATTCATCTCCAAACTTTACAGCTTAATGATATATATTACAATATTTTATTAAAATACCTAGTTGAGTTGATACGTAACTATGGAGAAGAGTATAAAATCTAAAAAGAAAATTAGAAATAAAATAATAAGACGAAAATGTTGAAATTCAAAACTATTTTCATCTTATTTTTTGCTGCTACTGTCTGTTTAATTAACGGGCAAAACAATAACAACAATAATAACAACAACAACAATAATAACAACAACAACAACAACAACAACAATATTAATAACAATAATAACAATAACGTTAATATCAATGATAATGTTGGGTGGTGGAGTCCATTCACAAATTCTTTGTATGGATATTGTATGTGCATTTTCTATTTTTATGTTAACTATATTCTTTAAATGAAAATGTTTCCTTTTTCTCTTTTTTACATTAGGCTTCGTACCCCGTGTGTGTGTTTAAGTTAAATATCTAACAATTTTATTATTGTTTAGGTGGGAATCGCATGTTTGATCCTTTCGCAGAGATGTGCTGCAATAACATAGTATTTTCAAAGCAACCTTTTATACGATGTTGTGGGTTAGTTAAATTTTAATTTGATTTGTTCATTTAAAATATTTTAATGAAACTCTAAAAATTTGTTATTAAGCATAAGCTAATGTTGTTTTTTAAAACTTTTTTTTTAAGTCATCAGGCGTGATGATTCACTCAAAATAACCATTCAAAAATGTTAAAATAAAGCATTTAGAATAAAAAAATTTCAATTTTCAAATTTTAAATTCAATTTTTAAATGCTCAAATTCAATTTTTAATCTTTCGAATTCAATTTTTAAGTTTTCAAATTCAATTTTCAATTTAATTGCAACAAAATCCGAACTGCAACTAAATTTATAATTTCATTTAAATATAGGATAGACTCGGGAATATGAGCATCTCGGTATATAAGCATACCAAAAAATTTCATGTTAAAAGATTTTGTTGAATTTAAAATAAAGCCCAACATTTTGGCATTTCCATCAGATGATAAATGTAAACTTCTCCCGTTAAGGCATAACAATTAAGGTCTTGTTGGTTGGATGTATTTGCTTTTGCAGACTTTGAAAAACAATGTATACTTCTACTTGTGTGTTTTAGATTCACTAAAAATCTCTTCATGAAATATTTCACTCCAAGGACACTTCGAAATATAAGAAACAACGTAACTAATGACGATAATAACTTACAGTTTAACTTAAAATTTATAAAACTCAATAATTATAACTCAATAAAAATATTTTTCTCATTAATTCCTGCTAGATTTTATTTTACATTAAGATTTTACATTCAAAAAATTGCAGTTAAGAAGTTAAAAAATAATACTATAAAACAAAATTTTGGAAATATTTTTTTTATTTTCCATTATATTATTTGCTGGATTTTATTTTACATTTGAAATTTATATTTAAGAAATTACATTTAAAAAATACTGAAAAAAAAGTATTAATTTATTGTTTCGAAAATGATGGCAAAACAATCACGCTTTAACGTTAGGTAATCACAACAATTTTTAATGTTATAGAAACAGTTACTTTTAATGGCATAAAAAGAGTTACTAAAACATAAAATCTTGCTGTTTATTATTGCATCGAATATATAGTATCTTAACATTTTATATATATCATTGTTAACTTTAACTAAATATCAGTCATATGGCAATAAATGTTATAAATTATGTAACTGGGAGAAGATATATGTAACATATATATATATATATATATATATATATATATATATATATATATATATATATATATATATATAACATTTATTAAAAAAAAATAAATGTTAACAATTAATATATACACATAGTATATCATAGTATATCACATAGTATTTCAAAATATATATACACATATATATTTTGAAATATAATTTTGATTTTCCTTAGAATTTCTATTAGCTCTTGTAACAACTTTATTTGATTATTTATTTTTATACAAGTTTATTATATCTTTGCTTAGCATGGCAACGTACAACATTTTCACACACTATTGCTTTAACAATGTGCTTTGGTCAGCTACACAGCCAAAATGTGGAAACCAATATTTTGATCAAATGAAGCAATTCTGTGTAAACAACCAACTATACACTCATGCAGATTTTGTCAATTGTAATGGAAACGCCTTTAGAAAAATTTGAGCAACTCCTTTAAAAACAACCTTTTTATATGAAATTGTTATCAAAATATAGTAATGGTGTTAAATTTAAGACATAATTGAGAAAAAATTGTTATATCTGTCACTTTTTTTATTAATATTGTATTTTTTGTTGTAGTTTTTATTATAATATGTTCAGATATAAAATTTGTTATACTTTGCATAATACATTGTTTTGTTACATAATATATGAATACAAACATTAGTAGAGAATCTAGTAGCCATGTGACCGAAAACTGTTAAAACATATAATTGACATAAACATGCAGAGCTGGGCATTGCTACCAAACAATCGAAAGTGCTATTGCTTCCTCCCGCTCTTTTAGCAAAAGTTGCTGCAGCACTTACGGCTTCTTTTTAAATTTTATAACATATTGACATCAAATGATTTCATATGTTAACGTTCTCAACAATAACATTTAGTATTAAACTTTGTTATGTAAATAAATAATTTATTTTGTTATAATTTCCTATAAATCATCAATAATTTAATTAATTGTCAAGTTTTTATTATATAAACAATTATTTAGCTTTTATTTTACAACTATTTAAATGCAGTATTTTGATTTTTAGTAAAGCAATTTAAATTAACTTTTTTTACAAAAAAAATAAAATACTAATATTTTGATAAACTCAATTATTTCCATTTTGCGAGGGATTTCAGTCAAGTGACATTCCTTACACAAAATTTTAAAATTTTGTGTAAGGAATGTCACTTGACTGTATTTTATAATACTCAGGTTTAGTTAGTATTATTAGTTAGTATTACATTTAAAGTTTTTAAAGTTCCCATGAGTAATATGCAAAAAAACACTTGCATTACATAACCTAAAAACAACTTTTAAACCATTACATGTAATACTGCTAAGTTTTGACATCTTAAAAAAATAATTTAATAAAAACATTATTTTTAATCCTGGAGAATGCAAACATATTCCGGCAGAATACAAACTAAAGTATTTCACTTTAGCTTGTATTCAGATGTTAAGCATTATAGAAAAAAAGTGTTTCAAAAATCACTTTTTTTTCTACAATGCTTAACATCTTTTTTGGGAAATGCAACTATCTACTTGTATTTTTTGTTCTTTTTAAAAAAATGCAACTTTGTTGTCATTTTTTCTAAAAAAGAAGAAAATATTATCAAAAGTTTTACTACTTTATTAAGGTTGTTTAAGCATTGAAGAAAAAATAATGGTTATTTGATTAAAATATAATGGTTGAAAAAATTAATTAAATTTACCAATTCTGGTGAAAGTTGAAAGCAGAATGCTAATTGGTTGAATGATATATGTCAAACTTGTTAAATGGGGCTTTTATCATTGGTTGAATGAAATATTCTAAACTTGGTAAATGGGGCTTTTATCATTCATTAAACTCAATCTTTTATTAACTGTTTGACTGTTTAAAAAAAAATTTTTAGCTTTGATGAACTTTGCAATTTTAACTGAATAAAATTGTTTAGTCAAAATTACAAATTGCTAATACATTTCATATACTGTTATCACAACGTGAGTCAACCTATATTGAAATGTTTGTGGATAAATTTAATATACAATACTACTGTTTTAACAACAATACGTTGGGGAGATTGCTAGAACAATCTATTTTTAAGTATACTTAAATGCAGGTAGTTCTATCTTAGTTTTTTCAATTTTTTTAGATAAAATATTTATGTATATATACATAAATGATTTTTTTTAACTTCGGGGTCAAAAAAGACGGACTACTTGGACTCCGGACTACGAAATTTTTTTTGACAAATTCCCTAACATGCTAAAAAAGACTATTTAAAGTTTCTATTATACTGTAAAAAAGTTACTTTTTATTATTGGTTTTATTGCTTTGCTGAAAAAATAACTATTTTTTTTTTGTTAACGGTATTTACTACTACTAATATAATTTAGATTAGCATACAATGTTAAGAAGCTTTTTTATTTTAACTTATTAATACAGTTTAATCATTAAATCATTTAAAATTTTTCTAAAACTTGGAATAAATTGAACAAGTTATTTCTGTCAATATTATATATTATATATAACATCAAATACGTATATAAATAAACTATATATATAAATAAAACTATATGTAATATAGTATTCAAACAAAAGACTCATTTATGCGCAAAAAAAAGCATATTATCCATTAAACCAGATGTAAAGCGACTTCGATGGTCTGGAGTCATGTGCTTCAACACCGAAAACGGCCGTTCCACACCTAGTTGAGAAGACAAAGCAGCTCTGCAGGCAACCCTTATAATTTCTGGAAAACGGTCAGTCACATCGAATGAATTAACATATAAAAAATCATTTAGGTTGGACAAGTTATTCTTAAAAATTGACCTAATTTCCGGAATAACTTTTAAAGCAGCTCGAAATTCTGTTTCAATTGTACAAAGTTGGTTCTACACATTTTCTTCTGAAAAATTCCATTCTATCTCTTTTCGGCACAGTAAAAACAAGTTAGGTCTCCGTTTTTTTCTAGCGAGACATGCGCCTCATTTTCAGAATCTGAATCAAGCACACAAACAGCGCAAGTAGGAGTATTTGACGATTTTAGCTGGCCAAAATTGAAATTATTAAAATAGGCCGTACCCACTTAATTACCTACCCTTATTATCTCTCGATAATGGTCGTTTAATGAGCAGTTAATAGTTTGGTTATAAAAGTAGTAATTGGAACTACACAGTCTAGTTAAATATCCGATCTATATCTGCGTGGTTCATTTTATTTACGAGCGATTTTAGTGGTGTTTATTGAAGCTGTGTACAAGTGTTTACAACAGAAGTTTTACAGTGTTATATCATGGATGAATCTATGACAGGTATGTACATTATTTACTCTTACTACCGTTTTGAAATATTAATTACCACAAAAGTTATGTACCATGAAACTTAGCATTTTTTTAACGAATTTTAAAGCAAATTTTGACTTTAAAATTGAAAAAGTTGTAGTGCGCATTGAAACCCTTTTAGTTTTTTTCGTTTTTCTATGAGTTTATACCACTAGCTATTTAAAAATCTTAATTTCAACTGCCTGTTAATGCCATCTAAAGTTTAATCATGTTCTAAGCACATCAAGGTCCAAGATGAACTTTTCAACTTAATTTTTTTTTCTAGATGGGTCATCAGGAATGCAAACAATCTCTCGTTTGGATTTCTACAACAGTATTCAGCAGCAGGAGGCTCCAAATTTCAATAAAAAAATGGACTTCGCTGATCAAAATTTGTTATCAAAAAATCAATATACCGAAGAACTAAAAACAGTATACAAGCGTCAAATGTCGAGGTTGAAAGCTATTTTTAAAAAAATGTAGTCGTCTTCATCCAGAACTCATGAAATATTTATTAAGAAGCATGGCCCTTGGCTGCAAGGGAGTTTCCAAATACCGGGTACCCCATCCACTCCATCATCAGCCGGACGACCAAGAAAAAGTTTTGTCGATTCTAGTGAACGTTCAAAGAGGAGAAAAACAGAACAGCTCAGGAAAGATGTGGAACCAGAAGCTATTGTTTTTGCAGCTGAAACTTGTTTGACAACAAGTGGCAAAAGAAGTGCTGCAACCGTCCTCAAAGATCTTAAAACATCTCCCAAACGAGCGGGAAAGTATAAAAAAGCCTATCGCAGCAGTCTTGAACCTACAAAAAAATCATTGACACCGTTAGAGGCTCTTTTAATATTTACTGACGCAGGCCTAACAAAATCTCAATATGAAATCGTACGTACAAGTGACAAGAAGCAATGGCCCTGCTACAGTATTTTGGTCAAAGAAAAAAAAACATGCTATCCTGATCCTGATTCGTTCACAGTCACAGAAAGTTTAGCTGAAGTAGACTTACAAAGTTAAACCATACTGCCGAAAGATTAGTGTTGTATTTAGAAGATCGTCTCCAAGGTTTTGGAGACGATCACCATCGTCTCCAAGGTTTTGCAGGCCAATTCGAATTAGGTTCATAAAAGAAACTACTGATGTAATAACTGAAGAAATTGCTTACATGGAAAACAAAATTGCAGGCTTGAAACCAACTCAACTTCAAGACATAGCAGTAGAACATGTGATGATGTTAACTATGATTGACGGAAAAGTCTGTAACGCAACAACCATCACTAAATCGACCATGCGATGTAATTTTTGTGGAGCAACATCAAGACAATTTAATGATTTGGACAGAACATGTGTTGACAATCAAAGCAGCTACAAATTTGGACTATCCATTCTGCATCCTAGAATACGGTGTTTTGAAAGTCTCCTTCACCTATCATATAAATTGCCTGTAAAAAAATGGCAGAAAAGGCTGAATGAAGATGAGAAGAGACTCATCTCAGATAGGAAAAAGAAAATCCAACATGAATTCAAGAGCAAAATGGGCATTCTTGTTGACATACCTAAGGTTGGATTTGGGAATACCAATAATGGCAACACAAGCAGGAGATTCTTCAACGACCCGGAAACATCTGCAGATATCACTGGAGTAGACTTCAGTTTAATTTCCAGAATGAAAATTATCCTGGAAATTACTTCTAGTTGAACCATACCCCTGGTGTCCAATGACTCCAACTCTGCATAAAGTTTTAGTACATGGTCCTGATATAGTAGAGAATGCGCTTTTGCCAATTGAACAATTGTCGGAAGAGGCTGCCGAAGCCAGAAACAAACATTTCCAGGAGTACAGACTTGGCTATGCTAGAAAATTTTCTAGAAAAGATTGTAACCAAGATATCATCAATAGGTTATTGTTAACATCCGAACCTCTGTTGTCCAGCATTGGAAAAAAGAAACACAAACTTACAAAGCCTCTTTTAAAAGAAGTTGTGGAATTACTTCTTCCTAGAGAAGTCCAAGATTCCGACACTGAAAACAACGAAAATGAAGAATATTCTGACAATGACAAAGTGGAATCTAATTAAATATCAAGATATTGTATGTTATTTACCATAATAAAGTTTGAAAAATAATATATCTTTTATTTCCTCAAATCCTATTGAATAGAATAAAATGTAATCCCTAAAGTACCTATCTTTCCCCTATATTGAAGCCACTGGCTTGGATTTGAACAAAAAACATTTAATTTACAATTTCTTGTCATATGGTAAAGTTTTTAGTTGTTAAAAAGAGAGAAATAATTTTGGCCAGCTAAAATCATCAAATACTCCTACGTGCAGCATTGGTTAATATTACTGTTTGTTTTTTTTTGAAATTGGACACTCTTATTTTTATTTTCCAATTGAATTAGTTTGTATTTTATCTTCCTAAAGGCCATCAGCTGCAGTCATCTAAAGAAATTTGTAATTTTGAATATGAGTATTACTTATTTTCATTTCTATAGAATACGTTTATATAATATATACTTATATAAATAAAGTGGTAATAATATTATAACTATAATAAATTATTATAATAAAAAAACCTTGTCTTCACTTGTCAGCATACAACCATGTTGAATATCTACGTAAATCGCTACGAGTTAAAAATGAATTTTCTCGTGGGTCAAGTTCCCAACTCACCATTCCCTTCTGAATATCTTTTGCTAACTCTGTCATCAAGTTTACACCTTATTGAGCTCCAGTCAAAGAGAAACTCACCTGCAGTGATATTCTCACGCTGAAGGCAAATAGTGAGATCGCGAGCCATCTCCAATACATCTCGCAGTTTTTCCCAGATGCTCCAATAGTACGGCTGAATATTAATCTCTTTGGAAACTCCTTTTAGTGTATTCAGGTTTTCGATGTTTGATAGAATTTTAAAAAAAAATTTTATGAAAAATATGTCTCTGTATTTTTTAATTATATTTAAAAAAACATTGCAGAAGCGCATACATCAGTAGGAAATGAATTTTTGGAATCATTATGCAGAATAAACATTGAGTTAATTTAGATATTTAAACAAAAAGAGAAAAAAAAAACTCTATAAATTTTGTTTTTATAATTCTTTATTGTTTGTCTTTTATAATTTTAAATACAGAACTGATAATTATCTATTTAGCACAGTTTTTGATTTTTAGAGTGAGATAAAACATCATCACATAAGAAATCAACTGCATCATGCTAAAATTTGAGCTGAGATTTGCCAAAAACAAATATCTGAGCGCCAAAAAATGGATGAAATGGATGGCGTTTTGTTTTGATAATTTATCATACAGAAATTAAAACTTTATTTGCCAAAATTAAAAAAAAATATATGTAAGGGTGGATGGGGGAGGGGGGGGGAAGAGTGCAGAAAACGACCCTTCCATAAATCAATGTGAAAATCTTTTATATATGTAAAAACTTGTATGACTTAATTTTTTATTGTATACTAATTTTACTTATATTAGTAATGATAAAAACATGTGTAAAAAAACAATTTTTTGTACTAGAGTGTATTAAGTCATCACCACTATACCCACCTCTAAAATACACCTCTCTTAAAGGGTAATGGTCTGGTATAAAATTATAATCATTTTTTGTATTTTAAAACTTTTATTTTCTCTTCAAAAACACGTTCTTATTTAAAAAAAAGTGGTAAGTTTCACACGGGTAAAGTGGTGATTTGGTGGCCCCTCGGTCCACTCTATACGCCCGGTGGTTAGAGTTTAGCATAAATTTGTAGCCCACTCTTACACTTATCTTTTAATACTAAGATAATTGTATTTTGATAAGAATTGTCAGAGGTATGACAATTTAAGTGGGGAAAAACATAACTTTGACCACAGTTTCTTCAACAAATCCATATATCGAAAAATCGGTACTTAAACCGTCATAACTTTTGAACGAATGGTTCCATTTTAATAATTTTTTCATCTTAAAAATACTGTATTAATCTTCTTCCAATAATATATAACAGTATAGTATTTAAACAGCTTGAAATATACCTATATATACATATATATATATATATATATATATATATATATATATATATATATATATATATATATATATATATATATATATATATATATATATATATATATATATATTAGATATGCCGATATCGCGTTTTACAGAACCAAATTTTGTGCTAAAATTCTGTGCCACGTTTTTTGAAGTCTGTTTTGAGTTAGCGTGGTGAGGACTTGTTTTGCTTTAAAACTTTTTAGAATTTGATATCAACATTGAGTATTTTTGAAAAGTAGAATAGTTGAACTTTATTACTGTGCGGTTTATAATTGTTTTGATTCGCCTTAGTGGTGTTTTTATTGCTGTCAAAAACTTGGTTGTACTTCTAGGATGAAATTACTGTCGAAGATATCGACAAATTTTTTTCTAACATTCCTTTAATTTTAGTTTTTTATCTATTTTGGCACTTGCCAAATTTCATTGAATTTCTAGTTGTCGCAAGCACTCGCAGTGTTGGTATCCAATTTTTATTTTTACCCGATGTCTTTTTGGGAGACAGAGGGGCCAAGCAATTATTTTATTTTATATATGATTTAGATTAAATAATAAAATAAAAATGGAAAGTCAAATAACTGAAGGTTAACCATGTTATTTAATTCATATCTAATTTGAAATATGAAAATTTTTCTTATTTTAATATAAAGTTAATTGACTATTTTTAACGTTTCCTTGCTTTAATTTAAATTTTAGTTTAAAAAAGTTCATAAATGTTAATAGATGTAAACTTTAACTTAGCTAAAGATAATCCTGAAGTTGACTCGTTGTTGCTTTTAGTAAATGAAACAACTAGTATGTTGTTACATTTACTAAAACAAATAGTAAAAATAATACAACAACTAGTAATACTAGTTGTTTTGTACAAATTATTTCTTTAATACTTTTACATATTTTTTATTTTGAAATATTTATAATAAAAACGTTTAACTACATATTTTGATTTGATTTGCATCTTGTTTGTTTATACTATGTTTAATGTGTAGAATGTTGTCGAATCACATATCTTTTTGACAGTTGTATTCTTATATACTTATTGTTTGTTGATTTTTTTTATAGACAATGTAAAACAAATAATTAGTAAGTAAGCTGATGATTATTAAAACCATATATATAATGCCACTGATCATATGGCTTTTGTTTATTCAGATTTTTAGATGTGTAATTATAGTGGATCTCGTAATTCAATTATTGAAAACATATCAAACACAATGTCTGACATAGCTGCTGTTAATCATCTTATTGTAAGCAAAGTTTATAAACCTGGGGAAAATCTCAATGAAATAAACTGCTATTTGTACTCTCAATTGATACAATTGCCACACATGTCGTTTAGTATTAAAGTCTCTAGGGAATGAAAGCTGTAAATTATATGGAAATGACTGCATGGCAACTTTGATTATTCTAACTACAAACAAAATGAGATATAAAGATGTAAAATGTGATCCACAAGGTTTTGTAAGTTTTTTAGACAATAACAAATTACCACAAGGTATCATTCCAAGGTATAATGGAAACCACCTTTGTGTTCTTTTTTGTACTTGTTTTATTCTGATAAAGCATTACAGTGAATTTAAATAATATCTTACAACTGGAACAGTAAAGTGTAAAAGTTTGTAAGCAACTCTTCGAGAAGCATTTTGTAGTGTAATAGCAATCAAACAAGTGTGTGTGCTACCTGTATTTGGAAAACTTCTTATTGGACTCTGAATGAAAATTTTTCATGTAACATCAAAGCATGCAACTTTTGATCATGTTGCTGATATCCAGGTTGTGAAAAATGTTATATAAACAGTTCAAGCTTGCAAATCCAATCCAGCAGGGTTGTTTTGTATACAGACTGATTTTTTTGGAAAATCGATTAAGTCAAACATTTTAGAATCAGTAACAAGTTTATGCTCTATTGATGAAGAACTTCTTAAAATGATTTCTGTCTTATTGCAGTGGAAGATGTTTTAGATAAATAATAAAATAGATATTATTCACTTTCTATTACAGACACCTTTAAAAAGGAGACAGCTAGTGCAATATTTCACAATATTGATGGTGAGGAATTAATAGGTATGCATAGTGATGCCAAAGTACGGTCCTCTAATTCAACAGTTTGCTACATCTCTTGCAAATTAAGATTTAAAAAAATAAGTTTGCGGATTATCTAGACAGTCTAGACCTAAGTTTGAGAGAAAAGTTAGTTAAATGGTCAATTAACGTAGCACATAAAAATAGATTTAGAGATCGACTGAATCATGTTAAAATTTGAGCTGAGATTTGCGAAAGATGAGCATCCAAGCGCCAAAAAATTGATGAAAAAGATAAAAGAAAGTTAGAGCAGAGCTATCAAAACTGAGTTTTAATAAAATTATAAATTCACTTATCCAACTACCAACTATATGATTTAGAAGATGTTATTTTAGGGAGAATTGTTGGAAAAAAACTAGACCACGAATGGTAAAATCCAAACACTTGCAAATGTGTTTTATATAACGGCAGAGTAGAAAAAAATGATAATAAGAAAAAATAACTTAATATACACCATTTCTTACTGGAAAGATGATGAAACTGATATTGAAACTGTTGACCATGCACGAAAAAGATACAGCTTGCTGCTGATGTTGCTTCTGGAAAGTTGCAATTTTATTTATTAGATAACACCAAAAAGGAATAGCTTTTACCTTTTGCCCGTTTTAATTTTTAATGTTTGTTGCGAATTTTTTTTTATCAATAATATTTTTAAAATAATTTATCAGTTTATTATAAGTTACAAATAATGTGTTGTCTTATTATACTAAAAGAAATTACTGTAAGTGTTATGACTTGACAAAAACATATTGTAAGTGTTGTGACTTCACAAAATTTGTTGATAGACAGATCTGGCTTACCTTCACGTAGTGTTTATCCTTATTATAATAGTTTCATTTATTATTGCAATCATTTACTAAAAGCCAAGATAATATTTTTAAAGAAAGTTATCTTGAAAATAATCATGAATTACTATATTTTGACAAGAATACACCAATCATATTTTGTTAATTCTTTATTTTGAGAATACCTTTTTTTACTGTCATTGACTTTTGAATAATAGACAAATTACAGTCCCTCAAAGATTTTGTAGGTTGGGAGAGAGGGTCCCTTTTTTTAGGTTGGGAGGGGGTTGGGAAGGCGGATGGGAGTTTTTGCATACTAAAAAAGTGTTAACTACTTAATGGTCTGTAACAATGATATATTAAGAATAAGTTTATTTATTAAAATAAAGTTATTTTTAATATATCATTGGTTTGTAATTACAATAATAAATATAACGGCCGTGCAGATGACATCACTCTAAGGGGTCGTCCATAAAGTACGTACGCTTATTAGGGGGAGGGGAGGGGGAGGTCTTCAAAAAGAGTACGAAAGCGTTTAGGTGGGGATTTAGGGGGGGAAGGGGTTATAAAAAAACGCTTTTAGTATGCAATTCACAAACTTGTAGAATAATCTACCATCTGAAATAGTGTGTTCAACATCTGTCACAACGTTTAAAAAACATCTAGATGCATATTTGGTACATCAAATGTACAATTGCATATAAACAATTAGACCTACACAAGTAGATACAATAGAACAAAAGGTTGATAGGCTTATGTTATATACCTAATTACTCTATTTGTGAAATTGTATCCTCAGAAAATAATAATAACAACAACAATAATAATAAAAATATGTTATATCAAAACTTTTATAATAGTTGTTTGCCTAAAGATACTTTAAAATCCTCCAATAACAAGTTTGTTGACATATCATATTTTAATGAAACCAACCCTAGTTCTTAAATAACCAATGTTGTTTATCAGTTTTTTAAGTCTTAAATAGTAAAGTTATACAATTCACTGTGTATTTACTGCAGTGTGCCAGTAAACAAACTCTTTTTTTTATTATAGAGTATAATTTTATTTATTTCAGAATTAAAATTAATATGAAATTAAATTTCAAATTAATTTAACACCGATTAATTTTTATGTTTATTTTAAATGTTAAAACACTTTATTTTAGTGTTCCATAGCTGAAAAAAATATTCATTCTATGCCTGGCGAACTCATTCAATTGAACATGAGATCTCAATCTCATGCTCATTTGAATCTCGTAATCTCGGGATAAATATTTGCTTAGAGCCTTAAGTTGGTTGTCTTCAGGGTGCATTTACTATGGCTCTTTAGCCGTAGTAAAGCCAACCTATAATGGAGAATGGAGAAAAACACTGATTAAAAATAATGGAGAAAAAACACTGATTAAAAAAAAAATTATAAAAAATATTCTTAACTCTTCCTTTACGTTATATTTAAATAAGAAAATGTTATTATTTACCTTTCTAAACCACACAAACCTTAAAATTCACTTTCATTTACTAACCAATAATCAAACTCTACTTGAAATACAAAACTATTACAATTTACATTAAGAAATAAAACTCAATAAATTTTAGACTAATATTTCAGTTAAAAAAAAATAATAAATTGAAAAAAAAGTTAATCTGAAGCTTTTTATATTATATAATTATTTGTTGTGAATTTTTTTAGCTATTGTACTGTTTAACTGAAGATGGCAATAAAGTTTAGAAAATTTGCTCTAGCTGAATTTTTTAATAAAAAAACAACATGTGTGCCATGAATGTAACCTATTTTTCGTGGTTGATCAATAAAAGTTTGATGTATTAGTCAAATCAAGCATCTTACTTTTTGGCTGCCATACGTGAAGCTATGCTTCTAAAAGTAACTGGAAGCAGTTGATAATAAAAAAAATTTATTATTTTGGTAATTGGTTATTTACAGTATAGTTTTTGCTTGTTTAATTTTAAGTTTCACATGTGCAAGATGCTAATGATCTAAATAGCTATATTTGACTCAAATACTGTTCATTGTCTAGTATGGTTTCATTTTTTCTTTATATTATTTTTGACAGTTAAAAAACTGCTTTAGAACGCAAATGTTAGAGTTTACATCAAGCGTTGAAACAGCTGTTGATAGTGATGAAGAAAAATTATCTATGCCTCTAGCTTAAAACGTTGCAAGTTACAAAAAAAGTGACACCGATGAGATTGTGCATCAGTTTCTTAAAGATAGAAGAAATCTTTAGTTTTTTAGGGTTTAGTGTTTTCATCAGAGCTTTACTTGACCGTCTCTTTCAATTTATTGAGTTTATTTGCTGATTAAAGGGGAAAAAAGATAACCTGGAAGAAAAATTATGGAACAAAGGCACCTTATGAATCAGTGAGTACGTATCAGTAACTTTATATTAGTTAATAGTTTTTGGAAACAGTTCCATGTACTATTAAAGTGTCTAACTTTTAAAAAATATGATACATTCATATGAAACATACAAACAAATGACACTATATGATAAATGATTGATTTTAATTATGACGTACATAAGAATGTTTTATATAAATATCTATTATATTTTGTTATGATTTTTATCTTTTATGCCCAGTTAACAATGTATTTTGTTTAGCAATGACTACTAATCTACGACATCTATGACAGTTAACAATGTATTTTGTTTAGCAATGACTACTAATCTACGACATCTATGACAGTTAACAATATATTTTGCTTAGCAATGACTACTAATCTACGACATCTATGACAGTTAACAATGTATTTTGTTTAGCAATGACTACTAATCTACGACATCTATGACAGTTAACAATGTATTTTGCTTAGCAAAGACTTCTAATCTACGACATCTGTTGGAGAATACAACTAATCTTGGAGAATTTTATACTACTCTGTTGTTGTGGTCAAGGGTAGGAGAAATTCACAAGCTTGTATGAAATTCTGGATGGTCTTCTTCCTAGTGTTACATTATAAAAGTTTTATAAAAAAAATCAGTCCTGATCTGCAAAAAAGTTTGACCTAATAACCGATTGCTTTTACTCTTCCATAATGTCATATTTTATTAAGAAACACATTATGGAAACCCGTCTAATACATACACATAAGAACGAACCATTAAACTTTTAGTACAACCACTTATTTATTTATTTTTCAAGTTGATTAAAGTGCCCCAAGAAGTCCTTACGGTCTTATCACAGAGCACCGCGGAAAAGCATTTTATAGGAAGTTCACGCCTCCTTCCCAACCGATGTCGCAAAACTTGCCCAGAGGTTGGGTTTGAACCACGGATCTTATGTTTCTGAGGCAAGTGCGCTACCACTGCGCCACGGCTGCTAATATTACATTTGTTTTTTTATATTTTACATGAATATTACATTTGTTTTTTTTATTTTAGATGAACTTTCTTACTTCGGTTGAAGGAGATGAGAAACAACTTACAGCTCATGGCCAAAGAAGTATGTTTCTCATAATCAATGTATGGAAGGAAACAACTACGCTCTGCAAGGTCATTATAGGTAAAGCACAATATTTGTATTCTATATTCCATTTCCTTTTAATAAACAAATATTTTAATAAAAGCTAATTATTTTACAATATTTATACGTGAAAAATTATATATTTCAAAATTATATTGTGATGATATTGAAAAAATATTTTGTAGAGTTGCGTTTAATCATTTATCTTTGTATTCGTTCAATTTGAAATCACTACCGACATAAGTATTAAAGAAAAAGTTGACAGCTTTCTGGTGACGGCCATTAATAGAGGTTAAAGAAAAATAGAACCATAAATTTAATGATTTCCAATTTATTTTTTTCTTAAAGCATGTTCTATGATCATTGTCATCTTCTAGACTATAACCTGTTTAACTCAAAAGAATAATTTAAGCAGCCGTTGCGCAGTGGTGGCGCACTTGCCTCAGAAACAAAGGATCCGTGGTTCAAACCTCACCTCTGGACAAGTCCTGCGACATCGGTTGGGAAGGAGGCGTGAACTTCCAATTAAATTATCATCCGTGGTGCTCTGTGATAAGACCGTAAGGACTTCTTGGGGCACCTAAATTAAATTAAAAAAAAAATCAAAAAAACATAATGCAGCCTAGTACTAGAGTACCATTTAAACAAGAAAACTGTTATAAATTTTAATTATTAGAAAAATTTGTAGAAGGCAATATTTTTTATAATTTTTTAATAATAAAAAATTCAATCAAAAATACTCTTTCGAAATCAAAAATTGCCTCAATATAGTTATATATATCGGGATAATATTGTAAACTATATTACGCCAATATTGGCCAGTATTATATCTCCATTATTGGCGCGATATTATTTACAATATTGGCGCAATATTTTTAACATTATCGCGCAATATTACAATGTGGACATTTTGCCATATTGGCTTTACAATATTGGCGCAATATTGTACCCGAATATTGGCCAATATTGACTTACAGGGTTATTCATTCTTATATGCGCATTTATTCATTTTTATATGCGCCTTTATTCATTCTTATATGCGCATTTATTCATTTTTATATGCGCCTTTATTCATTCATATATGCGCATTTATTCATTTTTAGATGCGGTTTACAAAAGCAGTTGTAAAAAAGCAGTTTGAACCAAAATAAATCATTTAATAAAATGATTGAAAAAACAGTTTATTATATCAAAGCAAATTTTTCTTATTTCTTGGTAAACGAGTTTAAAAATACTTAAGACGAAGGCTTTTTACATTCGATGATGGTTTATTTAATTTAGTATTAGTTCTTAGTTTAATTTTATTACATTGTATTAAATTGTATTATTGTATTAAATTTCTTGATTGATTAAGTTATTATTTATCTAATTATTTATTTTTCTAGATTTAATATTTAATTATTTATAATTATTGTTATCAAATTTTTAACTTATGGATGGAATAGAAAATAGCAGTACATAATCGTAAAACAAGGAAAAATGTTACAAAAGAGCACATTGAAATGCTTAAGTATTTAGTTGAAAGAAATCAATCTACAACAAGCATTTCCACTTCTCTTAATTTATCGAAGCGAACAGTTCAAAACCTTGTCGTTAAGTTAAACAGAGGAGAGTTCGACGAACTGACTGCATTCAAGTCGTTTTCTTATAAAAAACGAGGTGAAAGACCTATAAACGCTGAAATAAAAAATATTATCGAATTATGCGTACAAGAAAACAATCTTCGCACGCAAGAAGCAATAAAAAAAAAATCTTTCTGCAGCAGGCTTTAACATGTCTCAGCCTACTATTTCAAGAAAACTCAAACGCTCGGATTTATCAAGAAAACGTGTTGTGCATGTGCCAGAAGAACGAAATTCAACACCAGTTATTAATGCACTCTATGCATTTGCAAGCGAAATTAACGGAAATTCAGATGAAAAAATTATTTATTTGGATGAAACTGGATTTAATGTGCACACTAACAGCACATATGGTTATTCGCTAAGAAGTGCGCCAGCAATTTTACAGTCACCTGCAAATCGTGGCAAGAATGTTAGTTTAATTTGTGCTGTTTCAACAATGGGAGTGCTTGCTTATGAAACAAAAACTGGAGGCTGGAATGCAGATTCATTTTGTACTTTCATAACTACAATGATGGCACCAGCGATTAGGAATGCAAATGTGGAAGCGCCGGTGCTTGTTATGGACAATTGTAAATTCCACTGGAGTCTTTCTGTTAGGCAAACACTAGCCTCTCATGGTATAGCTATTAAGTATCTGCCAGTATACACGCCACAGCTTAATCCAATAGAAGAATATTTTTCTTCTTTAAAACATACTTACAAACAGGGAGAAAGGCCTCGAAACACGGATGAGGTAATCAGGAAACTTAAAAATATTATGGATACTACAGAGTTTAATATAGTTCCATTTTACAACCATATGCGTAGTTATATAAATCCAGCGCTGGCTCGGCAACCATTTCTTAAATAAATAAAAATGAAAACAACCTAATTTATATTTTAAATATATCTATATAGAAGTTTAAAAGCGTATTTATTGTTTATATTAAATTATATTAGAGATTTTATGGATGGTTGACGCATATATAAACGCGCATATAAGAATGAATAAATACGCATATAAGTATGAACAAATGCGCATATAAAAATGAATAAATGCGCATATAAGAATGAATAAAGGCGCATATAAAAATGAATAAATGCGCATATATGAATGAATAAAGGCGAATATAAAAATGAATAAAGGGGCATATAAAAATGAATAAAGGCGCATATAAAAATGAATAGACGCGCATATAAGAATGAATAACCCTGTAACAATATTGGCGCAATATTGTAGCGCCAATATTGGTCAAATGTTCACATTGCAATATTGGCGTGTTATAGTTTACAATATTGCCCCAATATTGTAGACAATATCGCCCCAATACTGCGCTAATATTGTTTGCTACTTGGGTAGTATAACAGCCTCTGCTCCAAGATTCCATGTGGCTATTTAAAAGACTTTTAGAAGCTGAAGAAATCTTTTTGCTCTAGAAAGTATAATTTTTTTAGAAATGCTCTAATCTGAAGCTTAAAATGTCATCATGGCATTTAGATGAACAAATAGTTGTTCTTACGTAATTACTACGTAATTGTGTACTACGTAATTGTTGTTGTAACCCTTTCTTAACTATATAACTCCGAAACACGAACCTTGACAACCAAGGCCGATGCGCAGGGAAACAAGTTTAGCGCGGTACTACCAAAGACGTGGTGGGGATCGAACTCGGTACCTCTCCACGACCGCATTACACATACAATGTGCTTTCAGATTTTGTCTGAGAGTAAGAGGATTGTTATTTATCAATAAAAAAAATACCAACATTATTACAATATTTTTTTGCAGTATATAACTGAGTTTTGTTGTCTAACAAATATTTGCAGTTTTTAAGTCCAAATTGAAATCCATAAGCCACACAATATTTAAGCTGTTACAGAAGATTAAAAACCAGCTGCTTGTTCTAAGCAATCACAAAATGAAGATTTTTTGTGAAGACAAGAGTATAAAGTTGAGTCATCAACAAATAGAGTCACTTATGATGTTAAATTTTCATGAAGAATGATATTGTAGATAAGAAACAATAGAGGAGCAGAGATTTAAGGGTACCACAAGTTACCTTGTGGTTCCCTTAAAGTTACTTAAAAAAATGAAAAGTGTAGGCCTTCAAGAATAATTTTACACCGCAGTACATGTAAACAATGAACATTTACAGAAGAAATAGTGTAATAATCTTAAAACCATTATATAAAGAATCTAATAACAGAGGGAAGACTAATTGTAAGTTAGTTAGAGAGGTCAAAGTGTTTTCTAGAGTTTATAAAAAATGGAACCATAATTAAGCACTTTTTAAAAATCAAATATTAAATATTATATAATTAATATCTATCCAGGCTTGCAATTGTATGTGGTAACGCAAACCCAGTGTAGGTTTTCATCATGAAGAATTTGAACAAATTGATTGCTTGGGCATATATCAAAAGACATAACTTTTCCTTTAATGCGATCTTGTAAACCAATATTAATGTTAAACTGAATGGACATCATTTGTTTAAAAAAGTGAACAACATTATCATTAAGCATTTTTTCTTTTCCTATGTCATTCCTTTCTGAATCTCTAATCAATGAGCATTTTAGATGATGAATAGAGTGCAAATCCATTTTAAGTTGGAAATTATCTTTAACTATGTTGGCTTCATAAAATTCTAGACAAATATCCGATCTTACTTTTACTTGACATACTATGATAAAGCTACTAGGATCATGTCATACTTTACACAACTCTTTTGAGCATTTTTCTTTTGTGTCGAACAGGAAGACTAACAAAATGTGGTAAGTTTGTATCTGACTTGATCCAGGTTTCTGTTTTTTTATCTGGGAATAGGATTACCCCTTGCTCTTTTTCAAGAGTTTCTTCAAAGCTTGTTTTAAGTTTATAAAGCCCATCACACAAATTATCTGTTGCTATATGAGAGTCAAATAAATGTTTCATATTTATTATTGCATATAGAAGCTCACGACGTGCTGCTGGTGTGTGTCTTACTTGTGAGAGACTATGTGCTATATTTTGATCAAGATTTGGGACTTTCCTATTTATAGAACAAATATTGTGTATTGCCTGATTTGTTCAGGCACAGATTCTTGCAGTAGTTTGGCATTTTCAAGACTATTCATATTTAATAACTGGAATTTTAATGTTGGAAGACAAATTTAAAAAGATATTTCAGCTGGCAATGGGTCATGCACAAAATATGCTGAATCTCTATAAGTGGGACTAAAATCAGACCACAAAAGATTTTCTTTTAATAAAAATGGTAAAAAAATGCTTGCACGGATATGCACTATATAACTAAGCTGAACATGAACAACTTGGCAAATTTTTTGCATCGCCAAGATAGCATTGGTAAGTTTCTCTACTATTACTCTGAAATGAAGCAACGTTATACAATCTGCCTGTTATTGCACTAACTCTGACTAAATCCATGCTTATTACTTTGTCTATCATTTTCATGCAATGTTTGACTAAAGGTTTTGGACGATTTGTCAAATATGCAATGTTTGACTAAAGGTTGTGGACGATTTGTCAAATATGCTGGAATGTTAGCCTTATATTTTCTGTAAGACAAATGTACTCCCCTATTTTTATCCGCATAGCTAAAAGTAAAGATATTGTCTAGTTAGACCAGATTTAATTTAATTTAGTTTAACAATACAATAAAATTATTGCTATTTACTTTTGTAATCAGCAGTACTATTATATTAGTGGTTGTAGCATCTTTTTTCCAAAAAACTATGTTTTAAAGATTGGTTTTGTTGTTCAGTGCCATTGTTAGTATTAATATTTCGCAATAAACATTGTTGTCGAAAAGCAAATACCCATCTCTGAAACAGAAGATTAACACTACAAGCAATCGGAACATAACTGCAATAAAATAAGTGACAATTAATAATAAGTTATTATGATTAAAAATAAGTTATTATGAATAAAAATAAATTATAATTATTATATGATAATATATTATTAAATCATTATTATGAAATAATATTAATTTGAAAATATGGGAAATAATTAATTATTCTTAATGGCTCTTGGTAAAGAATGGATAAAAGTCAAAATGTTTTTATTTTTTGTAACATATATACTAAACTTTTGGTTACATAAGCAAGTACTATTTAAATACTCTGCTAATTTTGGGTTACTTTTCAACTCTTCAGAATATTTTAACATGTCAACAGTATTTTGGCAAATTTCCTCCAAGGTTGCATGAGCAATTTTATGCAGTTTTAACTTAACTGCATCTTTAACAACACAACATCCATTAGCAGTTTTAAAAAGCCACCTCTCCCAAGCTTGCTCTCGATGAAAGTCACAAATTAAAACATTACACCCTAATTAAAAACAGTTGCTAATAAATTATTATGATTATTATATGATAATTATCATAATAATCATAATAATAACAATAATTATGCACCTTGTTTATACAATGATTCAGTTAATATTAAAAAAAATTAAAACAATAAGATTAAAACAATAAGCAACACTCCCCACCTGGAAGCACTGATTCCAATGACCTTATTTCTTCATTTAAGTAATCAGTTAAACAAAAATTTGGTTGAAATGTAGGGTTCCAATTTTTAATGCACAATAACACTTCTGTGATAGCAGATGTGGTTTCATTTTCACACACAAAAATAGCAACATCCTGATAATAAATGTTTGTTTTAACAACCAGAAAAAAAAGCGGTAGAACATACCTAGTTGTGCGGTATGTTGCATCAAGAAAAACTAGCTCAGTTCCATATCACAAGAATAGTCTATTCTACCACAAATCTTGATAGATAAACAACAATGAATCCTTAAGTTCAGGATCATTACTATCAACAATGTTTACACTTTTTGGTCTAAACTTTATCATTGCTTCATGAAAAGTTATTTGCCATTCATTTACTTTATTATGCAAACATTCTTGGTCTATCAGAGATATATATATATATATATATATATATATATATATATATATATATATATATATATATATATATATATATATATATATATATATATATATATATATATATATATATATATATATATATATATATATTAAATTTTAATTGAATCCTGAATTGAAACAGATCTCAATTACCAAAGCAAATCAGAAATATGAGAAAAATAAGTTCAAGCATTTATTAAATTATACCTTTCAAATTTAAATAATTTAATAACTATTTTTAGTAGTTCTTGCCCTGCTTAGCCTTTTAGTGTTTGGTTAAAAGGTTTTTTTTGGATAAATAAAACTAATTTTAATAGCACTATAGCGCTGGATATTTTACAAAAACAAAACATATAAAAAATGATTCACAAAACTCAAATTTTTTATTTTATTTAAATCACAAATTAAAGCAACACTAAACTTGCAAATTGAATCAATTTGCTGGGTCCTAATCATATTTAATATATAATTGGATGCACCTATATAACATAACAATAATAATACTATAACAATACAATACCTTACTCTGGAAATTCAACAATTCTGGAAATTCAACAACTCTGAAAATTCAACAACTCTGGACGTTCAACAATTTCTTTCATATAAACCTTGGCAGGACAATCAAATTTTTTGGTATCCTGCAGAACGACTCTATTTTTTTGGCAATAGTGATCAGTACTCTACACATTAAAATAAATAAACGCAAGTTAAATAAGATAAAATCTTAGCACAGGTCTGTTGTTTATGAAATAAATACAAATATAAATGTTAAAGAATATAATGTCAAATTATAATCTTTGCAATATAAGTAATTATAACTTTTATTATAGAAAAGAAATATGAAATTATGATTTAAAACTGTGTTTCAAAAAAATTATTAAACTTACAGCTTTTTCATTTTTCTTTTTATTGCACTGGACCTTTATTTTAATATTTCTGTCTTTTTCATGCTGACAGTCAAGTTTTTTTCTTGTTGACACAATGAATTTCACTCCTGTGTAGGCAAAACCTTTGTCCTCAAAAAACAACTTGTGTTCTTTCTTAAGCAATTCTAAATGAAATAAATTTCACTTCTAAATTGTATTACTATGTTACAGAGGGAAAAAATAAGAAATAGAGTTAAACAGTTGCTACAGTTAGACGAAACTTTATCTACAGAATATTGAATTAATTTGCCAACCTTCAAAGTTCTTTTCCATGCTATCTGTAAAAGTAACAACATAATGCAACATTGTGTGCAACAATTCGTGCTCTGCAATTTTTGCACAAACATATGCATAGGTGACAAAAACATGCTTGACAACAAGTACTGTAAATTCAACTGACAACATTAGCTCTGAAAATAGTAAAATAAAATTTGATGATCATAAAAGCAGTGCTCTTTTAGTAAATAAGTAGGAATCACATAAGATAATAAAGAATCTTACCCATTGAATGTTCTAAATTAACTACTGGTTGATCATATGTTTTATTTTTATTTTTATTTTTAAATTAAATTAATTATGTTTAAATTAAAATAATTTGTTTTTTAAAAGTTAGTATACAAAATGTTATCAAATTTGATAAAGATAATGCTAATCTTAAAAAGACTAGGTCTTCACACAACCAAATTCTATTTGCACTTTCCGGAACCCCAAGTCATTTAATAATTTGTAATTTACATTTGATAAACATGCATTTCAAGGTATGTTGTTGAACGAATATTACAAATATCGTTGTATTTTCAAGGTATGTTATTGAACGAATATTACAAATATCGTTTTAAATGTAATATTGGTAATAAGAAGTATTTTTATTTGTCATATGATGTGGTATTTTTATTAGATTATGTGTTAATGTGTTATATTAGGTTATATGGATTTATATTTTGTAAATGTTTATGTAGATGTGTGTTCTGTTAGTAATTAATATGTGCTGTCAACTCTGGATAACTTGATAACCCCATGATAACTTAAACTAATTTTGAAATTCCAGTTAAACCTTTATTTATGAAACTCTATCATTCTCTTACTAGCTAATATCTTAGTCCCTTTGAGGTTTGAGTTATTGATATTATTAAATTAAAGTTGATGTCTATCATTAAAAATGATTATACATATATATTTATATATATATATATATATATATATATATATATATATATATATATATATATATATATATATATATATATATATATATTTATTATATTGTTATATATTATTTTTATGACTATATATATATATATATATATATATATATATATATATATATATATATATATATATATATATATATATATATATATATATATATATATGTAATTATATACATTTATATATTTATATACGTATATATATATATATATATATATATATATATATATATATATATATATATATATTATATATATATATATATATATATATATATATATATATATATATATATATATATATATATATATATATAGTAACAAAAATAATAAAAGTAAAAAACACTTCAATATATCATCAATATAGAACCTATTTATCATAGAACCTATTTTATAGGGTTTTCCTAAAATGAACATTTTTGAACAATATATGCTTCCACCCACCTAATGTGTTTTATATAATAAAAAAAACTGGTTTTTAAAATATTTTGAATAAAAAATACTTTGAGGACTCCCTCAAGACCCTTGAACATAACAAGTTCCAAATATTATTAAAAAAAAATATTTAAGTATATCATGTCCCGACGGGCATTTGTTTTTAAAAGTTACGTTCTAAATGTGTTTTAAACGTCTTTTAAACGTCTTTTAAATATTAATGTTTAAAAGACGTTTAAAAGACATTTAAAATACATTTAGATCGTAACTTTTAAAAACAAATGCCCGTCGGGGTTGGTCTCAAATGAAGCAAAATTATATGAAAATTTAAATGTTAGATTTAACGCCATAAAAAATGAAGCTTATTATTATTATTAATAAACTAATAAAAAGAAAAATGTGCATTTTTATCAGTTTTTGACAATATTTTTATTTTTTTTACTAACTTTTTTAAATATAATTATCATATTTGAAATTTTCATGATTTTGCTTAATTTGATGCGAAATGTCAAGATACACTTTTGAAGATTTTTTTGTTGATAATATTAGGAACTCGTTATATGTTTAAGGGTCTTGAGGGATTTTGAAAACATTTTTTCTTCAAAAAATTTTTAAAACCAGTGTTTTTTTTATCATATAAAATACATTTTTATAATATAAAATTTTACATACAAATAATTTTTATAATACAAAAGTATTTTGATAATAAATCCTTTTTATGTTACTTTTACCTGCAGTACCAGAAATCAGCTAAATTGCTAATATTATTTTGTAATATATACATTTTTAATTATTTACCTCTACACTGACTACAGATGAAGAAGCTATTTTTGTGGTTACAACCCTTTCCATTATATATATATATCATACATATGATATATATATATATATATCATACATATAAAACATATTTATCTGAAGTTTAAAAAAAAAAATTTGAAATCCTACAGTCAGATTTTTGGAAATTTTCAAATAAGTAAACAAATCTATGATTTACACTAAAAAGGTATTAAATAAAAATAAAGTTTAAGCGGGCTTAGATTTTTATTACCTCTTTTTATTTATATTTTTGTAAAAATTTTTTATAAGTAAGGCTACATCATGGGCTTTTCAGAAATTAATTAACAAATAAACTGTTGCCATATAGAATATTTTCTGTAGTTAAGAACCGTAGCCGTTTAAAAGTTCAAAAGTTTTCTGTATTTTCTTACGCATGCGTACCTAAACATAGCGCTTTTATAATATCTAAGCGACCGTGAATTCCAAATAAATATATTAAAAATCCTAAGAAAGAAAACTAAAGAAAAATCTTAGTTTGTTGATCTTTATTATTCTTTTTATTTATTTCATTCATTAATTTTTTTTTTTAACTTTTATTTTCATTGCTTTTTACTTAAGTTATTGCAGATATTTTGTTTTCTTTTCTTCTTGTAAAATATTTATTTATTTTAATTCTATTTTAATTTGGGGCTGTCCATTAATTACGTCAACAAATTTTTTAAAATTTTTACCTCCTTCCCTCCCCTTTGTCAACAGTTAGTCAAATTTCCAGAGACCCCCCCTATAAAATTACGTCAATTTTTGATTACCCCCCCCCCTATATAAAGTTGCTACGCTACAAATTTTCCATTATTTAAGCGATGAAACTCATTAAAAAAAAAAAAAAAATTGTTGACATGTTGACTTTGATTGACCTCCCCCCTGCCCTTTGTCAACAACTGTCAAAAAAGTTCAGACCCCCTCCCCATATTTTGTTGACGTAATTAATGGACAAATGTTTTCTTTTCCCTTTTTCTATCTACCTTTTTATAAAAGTTATTTCTAATTATTAGAAAAAAGCGTCCACCATTTCTAACTTTTAGAAAAATGCTTCCATCATTTCTAACTGTTAGAAAAAAGCGTTCACCATTTTTAACTGTTAGAAAAAAGCGTCCACCATTTGCAATGTCATTGCAAAGAAATGTTTTTGTCAAGTATCATTCTAAAAACTTCATGATGACTCTCTTATTATTTTGGAATTGCCGATATAAAAATCAGGAAGTTTTAATGGAATGATTTCTTTATTATGAAGTCTATAAAAAAGTATGCTTAGTTTTATTTAAAGTTAAGATAGTTTGTTCGTCTGAAACCATTCCGTTAGATTTAAAAGTTCCTTGTACTACTTTAAAAGTTTGATTTCTTCATTAGAGCAAATAAATTCGTGTCATCTGCACGTAGAACAGAGTTTTAAATGTTTGAAAATTTATGGAAACCATTTACATAAATAAGAAAGAATAGGGGACACAGAATTGAACCTTGGAGAAATCCGCAATTTATAGTTATGTAGCAAAGTTTTCTTTCTACATATGATATGTATTGTTGAGACTTTTAGGTCAATCTAAATATGTGCTTTTAATACCATAATTTTTAAGTTTTTTTATAAGAATATTATGGTCTACTGTATTGAAAGCTTTGTTAAGATCTATAAAAGCTCTAAGGGTACACTGATAAAATACTGGTTAAGTGTTTCGGGAGTTAAAGATTTGTTTGTAATAATTTTATTATCAATAGTTAGATTTTTAGGAACAATATTTCTATCAGTTTGTTTCTTACCAATTACATTCTTAATAATGTTTCAAGTATTTATCAGATCATGTTTTTGTCTTTTTAACTGCTCGGTATAGTAATTTCTTTGGCTTTTTATTAACCTCAAAAATTCGTTTATAATTTTTATAATTCGTTTTACTTTTTTGAGAAATTTATTACAAAGTGTATATGCATATGCACTCGTTGAGCGCATTTGCACTCAACTTTGGTTGATATTTAATGTTATAAAAATTTAAATATAAAGCTTCAAACCAAGTTACAATTTAGAGATTTAAAAAAATTATTCTTAAAAACCATAAACATGTGTAAAAAACAATAATGTGCAGGAAAATGCAATGTTAAAATGTTGGCTATCAAAAAGTAAAAGCAAATATGTTTCTAAATCTGAATTTTAAGAAAAATGTTTCCAAACGCAAGGTATAATGTATAATAATATATACTACCTATTTGTGACGGATCCATGATTATTTGGTGTTTAAGATAACTTCCCGACAAGAACATGGAGCATTCAATCTTTTGTATGTTTATACTTGTGTCAAATAATAATGTTTTGCAAAAAATAGCTATAATTAAATGTTGGGAACGAAAAACCATTTGACTTCATCACCCTCACTCCTAAACGTGAGGGGCAACAAGTTGAAAAAATATTTTTTGTACTATTCTCAACTAGACTTATATTCATTGATAGATTTTAAGTTTCATCGTAATATCTCTTAGCGTTAAAATATTATGACCATATAAAGTTTAAATCCCCCTCAATTTAAAGGGGTTACAAATTTTATATGGTCATATTTATTGAACGCTGATAGATATTACTATGAATCTTAAAATATGTCGATGGAATATAAGTCTAGTTGAAAATATTACAAAAAATACTTTATCAACTTGGAGACCCTCGCGTTTAGGGTGGGGGCAGGGGGAGATAAGGGATAAAGTTAAAGGGATTTTTGTTCCCAGCCTCCAATCATCACAATTTTTTGCAAAGCCTAATTATTTGACTTAAGTATAAGCATAACAATGTTTAGAGTTTGCTCCATGTCAGGAATTTAGCTCAAACACCAAAAAATCCTGGATCCGTCACTGCTACCTATAACCTTTAAAAAAAACGAAAAAAATACAAGAGAAACCATATAATCAAAATAGATATACAAGATGTAAAGAATAAGAAAAGTAAAAAACTGACAAAAACTACAACTACAAGCTTATCATTGTCTCAAAACCCATTTAAAAGTTTTACTGAAATCTAACGCAACGTTGTCTATCGCAAAAGCACTTTGGTGAAACTCGAGCTTTATAAGTAACTAAACGTTCATTTCGATTACATTTAGTTATTGATAACGGACACAAATCGATGCAACTAGATTGATTTATTCCATCACAAGTGCACTTTGCTGTACACTTTGCATTAATGAATTTTTCACCAACTTTATAAAATTTTCCGTCCATCAAACAGCCTAAAATAAGTATATATATATATATATATATATATATATATATATATATATATATATATATATATATATATATATATATATATATATATATATATATATATATATATATATATATATATATATATATATATATATATATATATATATATATATATATATATATATATATATATATATATATATATATATTAAATCAAAGTTACAAACCGTTCGTTTTTTCATGCGAAGGCTTTAATAAAATCATTGCAACTAAAAAGAAAAGTAGTTTTTTAAGCAATCCAAAAGATATATTATTTGGCTTTGACATTTCTTCTGTTGTTTGCTTTGAACTTGTTAAAAAATTAAACACTGTTAAATGTCTTCCTAAAGGCAATTTAATTTATTTCTTAAATGTTCACTGCGGTTTACTAATGATTTTATAGTTTTTTTCTAATATCTGAGTTAATCCAAAAGAAACCATCAAATTATATATTGGTTTGAAAATTGCAAAATTGTGGTAAATTTTTTTTTTGTTTTTAAAAAATAATTTCCCTCGACTATTATATTTGCTTATGAGCATCATATAAAAAAACTGTTGCGTATGTACGGTCAAGGTGTGTAGGAAGTCTATTTCTCAATTGGAAAACACTTTTAGAACTCCTTTAATTTAACTAACTGATCTTAATCTTTAATTTAACTAACTTTTAATTTACTTTAATAACCTTGAATAAACTTTTAAAACCTTTAATAAACTAATCTTTAATTTAACTTAATCTTTTATTTAACTAACTGATCTTTTACGCAATCCTCATTGAGATCATTTTTGGATTAAGTATAAGTTTATTTTTTTTTTGGGGGGTTTCTAGTATTATGGGTCTTACTAGCAGATAAATTTGGTAGGGAACCTTAAATGCAGATGTATTTTTCATTAATACATTGCTTAATAAATAATTGGTTAAAGAAATTATGATCATATTTCTGCCACCAGGGTACTACTATCTCCATAATCACCATGTAACTAAATTTGTTGATCTCCCACTTACTAAAACAAATTTGAAAAATTAAAAAAAAAACAAAAACTGCCAAGTTATTAAAGCTTTTTGTTTTTAATATTTTTAAAATCGATCTTTAGGACATTTAGCCAAAATGACGCTTACCTTTTTTTTATTGAAATTTTTTTTTTAATTTTTGTTTTAGATGCCCCAAAAAGACCTAACGGTCTTGTCACTGGGTAACGAAAAAGAGAATTTAACTAGGATGTTCTTGCTTCTTTCCATAGCGATGGCGCTGTCATATTGCGTAGCCATAGTGATGGCGCTGTCATATTGCGTAGCCATAGCGATGGCGCTGTGATATTGCGTAGAAACTACTACTAGAGTAGTTTTTGCACAATAACACAGCGCCAATGGTATGGAAAGTAAGAAAATAGCTTCAAAAAAAACTGAAAAAGAAGCAAGAAAGAGGTTAACTTATTGTAGTAATGAACTATTTTTCGTGATTGGATTAAGAAAGAATAATAACTAATATATATTTTTATTTTATTACTATTAATTAAATCATCATTTTATACTAAAAAATAAAGAAATTCAATGATATTAAAATTAAAAAAGTTTCAAAAAAAAAAATGTTTCAAAAAATGTTCATATTGAAAATCACTCAACTTCACTTAGTAACCTTTATAAGGATGGCGAGGTAACGGAAAAAATAAGGATGGCGAGGTAACGGAAAACATTCTGATTCTTCTGATTCAAACCTTTTAAGCCTGAATGCTATCGTAAATGATAATAAAATGCTGTCGTAAATGATAATAAAATGCTATCGTAAATGATAATAAAATGCTATCGTAAATGATAATAAAATGCTATCGTAAATGATAATGCAACAACCATCCTACATATGAATATTAAAAGTATTTAAAAAAATTTAAGAAATTATTTAGGTTTTAAAATTATATTTGTAACAGAAACATGGTACCGAGATAAAGAAGTTAAAAATATTACAAGCGTTTATCTTATTAATTATAAAGTTGTTCATTAAATTTGAGTTTTTAAAAAACAGTTTTTTACATATGAAACTGCGAAAAAATTGTATTTAAGAACAAAAGATTACAAGTTATTAACAATACGTTAAAACTAAATTTCGGACTCCATTTTTTGCATTCTTGCCATTTCTAACGCTGACGTCAAAGTTTAATTTTTGTAATATATTATAACGGTCATAATTCTTATTTTTTAATTACGATATTATAGCTGATGATGCTGGTAACTATAATCCAGCGAAAATTTTAAATAAATTAACAATAGTATTGAGAGAACTCGTATTAATTGGTGTTTTTATATTTTTTAAGTTATTAACAATCATGGTGATAAACGACACTAGAGAAAACGGTAATTTTTACACGTCATATATATACCGCCTTCAGGTAATAAAAAATAATTTATAAAATAATTTAAATGTTTAATTACAAAAATAAAAAAATAAAAAAGATAAATTTGGCAAATATATTTATTTTGTGACACGATTTTAAATGAGTTTAAATCGCCGAAGAGTTTAATAAAAAAAAAAAATTAAGTCAGAAATTTTATTAATACTTTATTTAAAAATGGTTTCATAGAATAATATTAAATGCTCATATTTTCTAGTTTTTTATTTTTTGTCATATTTTCATATTTTCTAGTTTTTTGGTCCCCAAGAAGACCTAATGGTTTCGTCAGAACGCACCGCAAAAGAGCATTTAACTAGGACGTTAACACCTCATTTCTTACCGAAGTCGCAAAATACACCTAGAGCTCGATTCGAACTCTGAACTTCCCTGGGTGCGGATTCACAAAAATTTTTAAGGCGTAAGTTTGGAACTTATGCCAAACCAAGGAAGTATAAAACAGATGGAAGTTCAACCGTATTGAAATTCTTCGGGACTATGCTTGTAACCTTTTGTTTCGTAAACAAAAAGAAAACGACATTAAGGCTGTAATTAATCGCTTAATAATTATACGTTGACGCAAATAGGTATGTTTACAATGATTTAAAAATATAGTATTTCAAAGGTTCGCCAATAATATTCAAGAAAAACATTAAAAATAGCGCAACGAAATGGCAAACAACAACTTTTTTATAAACTTCGTATTAAATGAATGGAGTACTACAAGAATGAATGGATTTATGATATACAGCTAATCAAACTTTAAACTTTAGTCATTTAGAAAACAATTTTTTCATTTTTTAAAAACTGTTTTAGTTGCTTTTTAATCAAATGTCGTATTATGATTTGAAGCAAGAAAAGATGCTTTTCAAATAAAGTGGTTCTATTTAACTAACATATGCTTTTGAAACCAAGTGGTTCTATTTAACTACCGAGTTTTAATAAACCTTTTGCTGAAAAACTGCAATTACTAATGGTTAAAACCTTACAGCATACCCCTAGAATAATTCATTTTTTAATGTTTTAATAAAAATGATTTCAGTGAATTTTGTTTTTTGTCCAGTAAAACTTGTTTTTTTATATTGTTGGTTACAAGCATACTCCCGAGGCGACTTGAAATTGCTTTGATATTTGCGGCTCAATGAACTTCCATTTTTTATATACTTCCTTAGCCAAACTTACTAATTTCGCATTTACAAAACATGCGTACAAAATTTGTGATTTATCTTGTGTAAGTTCAAATCTTAAATTATGGCATTCACAAAACTTCTTAAGAAAATGCTCAGCTTGATTTAAGCAAGAAAAGTTACGTAAGGTAGGAACTACCTTAAAATATTGGCGCAGCTCACATATATTGATTTTTTTGTTAAGATTTGTGATAAGATTTTTAAAAATTTGTGATAAATATAGTGTAAATATCCCTTATATAATTTTAATATAAATTAATAAATTCTCTATACTATACTATAGTATACTTAAAACCCTA
Source organism: Hydra vulgaris (assembly GCF_022113875.1). Taxonomy (NCBI): domain Eukaryota; kingdom Metazoa; phylum Cnidaria; class Hydrozoa; order Anthoathecata; family Hydridae; genus Hydra; species Hydra vulgaris. The sequence continues at coordinate 42,194,702 of NC_061165.1, forward strand.
TAGTCTATAGAGTATGTCACATATATACCAAATATGGTCTTATACTTTATTACAAAGTTTATTATATTTTACAAACTTTATTACAAATGCAGGCATACCTATACATTATGTCACATACATACAAGATGACATTATAGGCTAATTAGTAACAACATTTATCAGAGTATGTAGTTTTTAATTTTCTCTCTTAAAATGTTTAAACGCCGTGGATAGAGTACCAGAAGTCTTAACTTTCTAATTGCGTGTTTATTGGTTAATAAAGTTTACGTGTAAAAACAAATATCGTTTTTATATAGAAAGTTTACTTAACTTTATATAAAATCTTTTGGTACTCTATACACGGCCATGCTAAATATGTTACATGAAATTTTTTAATAATCAAATATTATATTGTTATATATCATTGGAAAGTACTTTATAACAGTATTTTAAAAGTGAAAAAAATTTCAAAATTGAACAATTTGACAAAAAGTTATAGCGTTTTAAATACCGATTTTTTGATATATGTGTTTGTTGAAGAATCTGTGGTCAAAAAAATACTTTTTTTTAACTAAAACTAATATAAATTTGTCAATTCTTTTTTAAACACCTATAACTTGGTCTCAAAAGATAGGTATTGGAGTGGGCTACAAATTCACGTTGGCTTCTAGCCACCAGGGGTATCTGGGAGGCTAGAGAAGGTACCAAACCTACACCGCCAATAAATGCAAATTTTATTTACAAAAAATTTTTTTTTTCGGTAAAATAGTTGATTTTTATATTATTTTTTACCAAGTAGTTATTATTTGCTTCCAGACCACTGCCAATTATGCGACTTAGGGTGGGTGTAAGGGTGTTAACACACCCTAAAATGAAATAATCTTTTCTATAAAATTTTTTCTTTATTAAAAAAATAAATTTAGTATCAAATACAAAAACTTTATTTTACTACTACTAGCGATACACGCATTGATTCAATCCAATCTAAAAATAGAATCAAATTTTTATATACAATTTAGAAAAAGATTTAAATTGCTATTTTATAAAATAAAATAAAATAACATAAAACATTTATTACCCGATAACAAGATGCATCATAGTATCCATTCTTTCTGTAAAAAGAGCGTTTCAATCCCCCCTCCCAACCTAAAAATATTATTTTTTAATTAAATTATTTTGAACTAAACCAATTATTAATTTTTGTCTTAGTAAATTATAAAAATTTTAAACTCCATCAATGAAACAAAATAATTATCATTTTTAACGATAGTGTTTATCGTAAACGTAAGCCAGAGTTGTCTATAAAAGTTGTCTATAAAAGAGTTGTCTATAAAATACTGCAAGTCACACCACTTAATGTACCTTTTTTGCAAGTCAAACCACTTGCTGTATCTATTTTGCAAGTCACACCACTTGCTTTACTTTTATTGCAAATCACACCACTTGCTGTACTTTTATTGCAAGTCACACCACTGGCAGTAATTAGTTCATACATATATTGATAATAACTTTTATACATATATTTAACTTTTATACATATATTTGTAATACTTAAATCACATTAGTAGTATAATTACAAACTGTTACATACTCACTATGTAGTATTTTTAAAAAATTGTTACATAGTGAATATGTAACACAGTTGTGACACAGCTTACCCCAAACAACAAGTTTGGTTTCTACTATCACATAAATAACATTAAACCACATAATAAAACAGCCAAATTGTGAAAAAATCAACTCTCCTGCAATAACATCAGCAACAGTTGGATTTTTTTTATAAGATGGTCAACAGCTTCTAAATCATCCAGTAAGAGATGGTATAAATTCTGTTTTTTTCTCTCCTATTTACTTTTTCTACTCGCCCATCATACATGAAAGATTTGAAATGATCGGTAACAAACCATCCATGGCAGAGTTCTTTCCGAACAATTCTTTCATATAAGTCATCAAGTTGCTGAAAAGGTAAGTGCTGATATAAATTTTTTATATCATTAAAGATAGAACACGCAGCTCTCGTTCCAGCTTTCTTTTTTCTTTTTCATCCATTTTTTTTCTTTTGCATGTCTGCCTTTTTAAAATCTCTGCTCGCAATACAGTGTGTTTTAGTCGATTGTTTATTCTTTTTTTACGAGCTACTTGCATTTTTCCCAAGATATTTGGTCAAAACTATCTAGATAATCTATAGTTCTATTATTTTTTGTTCTTATTTTGCAAAATATATAACAAACTGTTGCATTTGGAGATCTTCCTTTAGCTTCACTAAACATACCCATTAACTCTTCACTATCTATGTTATGAAGCATTGCACAAGCTGTCTCCTCCTAAAGTGTCTCTGTAATAGAAAGTGAGAAATATCGCTCATATTGACGCTTCAAAACATATTCCACCGCAATAAGACAAGCCAAAATCATGTTGATAACCTGTTAATAAATGGAGCATAAAGTTTTGACAGGTTCTAAAACATTTGATTTAAGGAGATTTCCTAAACAATCCTTTTTACTGTATATTAGTGCACCTGGAATAAATTTTCAACTTTTAATTGTTTGCAAAGCATTTTTAACTACTTGGATACCTGCAATATGATCAAAGTTTGCTTTTTCAGCTTATACATAAAATATTTTCATCCAGGGTCCAGTGAGAAATTTTCCAAATATTGCTACCACACACAATTGTTTTATGACAGTTGTATTACAAAATGCTGATCGCAGAACTGTTTGTAAAGTGCCACACTTTACTGTTCCAATGGTCAGAAATTGCTTAAAAGCATTGCAGTTTTTAATAAAGATGAAACAAGTACGGAAAAGTATATGAAGACGATTACCACGATATCTTGGAATTATACCTCGTTTTATGTTTAATAAAATATATTTATAATGTATAACATGGAGAATTAAACTCATAAAAAATTTGTTACAATTATTGTCGATTATTGAATTTTATATTACCTTTTTAACTTGAATAAAATTCAATGTATACATATGTTATATATACACTTTAAATGAAAAATCTAAGCATTTAGACCATACTTTTATATTTTGATATTTTTTGCCACCTGAAATACGACTTCAAACAAACACTACTTCACATTTACAAGAATATATATATATATATATATATATATATATATATATATATATATATATATATATATATATATATATATATATATATATATATATATATATATTCTTGTAAATTGTAATGTAAATTGTAAATTGTAAATTGTTCGTGAAAAACTTTTGTAAACTTTTTTTTTGAATTTTTTTTTTTACAAAAAAAACGTTTTTATAGTTAAAATATTTTTTTATTTGATATTTAAAAGCATAAAATTCAGATATATTATTCCAAAATGTATAATTAATTTATTTTATTCAAAAGGTTTTTCCATCAAAAAATACTCGGCCGCCACTGGTTGCATACCACATTTTTAACTACAAATCTTGAAGATCATTTTAAAACCTTTCAAGTATTTTAGTATGACTTTTTTAAAATTTGACATGAATTTTTCAAGATTCATTTAAGCATTCGTTTAAGTTTTTTTTAGGGTTTGACTCAAAAAAAGTCAGACTTTAAGGTGATATCTCAAACTTGAGTAACTCAACGTTAATCAAGTTTGCATTTTGCATTTCACCAGTAGTTTTTCTTATTTAACCTATTAAAATCCAGCAATTCTTCTTAATCAATTAAAAATCTATTAATAACTAACTTACTGCCAAATGACAAAATTGGCGTCACTATTTTATCAATTTAATATAAATGAGATAATAGTAAAAAAGTTTGTCTAAATAAAATATATGTAATTGAAAATTTAACAAAAAAACTACATATGGTTCACAACACATTTATTAAATAAGAGGGTTTAGACTCTGATTAAAATTGGATAAGATTGTCAGCTGAGACCAAAAAGAAATGATTTAAAAGAAAAATAGAAAGCAAGAAAATTAGTAAGTTTTATTTCAATATTTTATTTTGTTATATGGTTAGTCTTCTTATAGTTGATATTTATAATATACCTTTTTTAAATAAAATGTGTTAAATTGATCTAAGCAGTTTTTTTATTGGTACTTTTTGACTTTTACTGTTTTTAGTATATTTATTTTAAATGTTTGAAAGCCATTAATATTAGACAAAAAAGCTCTTAATAATAACTAATAAATTGTTAAATAACCTTGTCAAAGTGAGACACTTTAAATTTGCACAACTGAAAATTTTACAAGCCACTAATCCGTTATGTCACTAGTGCATTACGTCATTAGTCTATTTTGTCACTAGTCCACTATGTAACTAGTCCATTACGTCACTAATACATTGTGTCACTAGTCCATTACGTCACTAGTTCATTGTGCCACTAATTTCTTTTGTCACTTGTTCATTATGTCACTAGTCCATTACGTCACTAGTCTATTAGTCACTAATGCAATCCACTTAAAAAATATTTGATGATAATTTGTTGCATTATTTCAAAATTCTTTTAAAAACTAGGTCAACAACCTTGACTTTAACCTGAATATCTTTTTGGTACACTAACATTTTCACAAGTTTCTCTCAAAAACATCTGCTTAAACTTTATTAATGCTACTGCATTTTTTATATTACCTTAGTTTCAAAAGTTCTAATTACTTTTTTAACCGTAGTTTCTCATTTTGAAATAATTGGTTAACAATTTGGAATCTTACTTTTATAAGTAATGTTATTTTATAGTTTGTTAAAATTTTATTTAAATATCTACACCAAATAGCAAATTATTTTAATTAAAATGAATCATCAAATAACACAAAAGCGGAATGGAATGTTATTATTTTTTAAAGTTTTTATTAAAGCAATCCTTTAGTCAAGTTAAAATTATTTGTTTTACAAAATGACGTAATTTAGAAAGTTAAGTTTTAAGATTACTTTGACAATCTTTTTGAAGATTTTTTAGGAAAAATCTATTATATATTAAAGAATATTACCATCTAAAAAACAACCAAATAAAGAATTAAAAATTTGATAAATCATTCTTATTTTTTAAAAAACAGCCGACATTAAACTGAGCACTGAAAGTCTTCAGAAAAATGTAAAATACTTATATGAAATAGCCATGAGGAATAAGAAACGTAAAAGAAAACAAAAAAAAAGAACAGATGCTCAAACATAATAAAGATTAGGACAAAATTGATAAACGCATTCACAAAATCATTGTCAACAATAATTTTATATTTTAAGTATAGCTAAATTCACGTAAATACTAAAATTTAAAAAATTTAACTTATAACATTGTTCAAATAGAAACACATATTTTTTCACTAAAAGCAATAACAAAATAAAGACGAGAAATACTCCCATCAAAAATGAGGAACGTAGAATAAAGTAAATGATGGAAATATAAAAAATATAAAAATGCAAATCATTTCTAAATTTCCAACTTAGCAGAAAGGTTCTTTATTTAGCGAAAGACTCCTAACTTAGCAAAAGATTCCTTTTCTAGGCGGCAAAAATGACCTTTTTCCTCAAGGGTATTATCAGATATACGAACAAATAAATTTTGGTTCAAATGAAATGATTCTATAAAAAAATGTAAATAATAACAGAAAATAATTTATTTTTTTTAAATTAAGATAAAAATGCTACAACATTTGAAAACCATTTTTATTCAAAATAAAAAATCAAACAATAAAAACAAATGTTAACTGGACTTTTTGATCTTATCTCAGAAGATTTTTTTCGAAGATAAAAAACGTTTAGATTTTTTAAGTAAAAAATTTAAAGCAACATCAGTTAAACCATTCTATTGAATACAAAATGGGTGATACATAAGTTATTTATTTATTTAACAAAATAAAAATTTTAACAACTTATTAATAAATAATTAAAAATTTTTTTAAAAAACAAAGTATTTCGTTTTGAATGATATTTTTTTTAATTATGTGAAAAAATTCCATTATCTGCAATAGATCTTAGTTATAAGCAAACTGTAAAAAAATTCAATTTAACTTTTTTGAATAGATACAATCAATGGAGACTTGATTATAATCAATTAAAAACCTTGCAAACCTTCCTAGTAAACATTTTGAGCCAAATTATATATAATTTAGCTCAAAATATATATATATATATATATATATATATATATATATATATATATATATATATATATATATATATATATATATATATATATATATATATATATATATATATATATATATATATATATATATATATATATATATATATATGTACATATATATTGATGATCTATACATGAGGCTCTAGATTCTGTTTACAAAGAAATTAGAGCCTCATGTATATTGATGAGGCTCTAATTTCTTTAGAAATTAGAGCCTTATCTATTGCAATTAATCAATCTTGATTGCAATCTAGTAGATAATAATGACAGCCTACACCCAAATTTCTGTGTACAAAAAATTGTTTTTGACATTAAAAAAGAAGTTATCTCAAAAAAAACTAAATAAAGATTCACAATTCAACTGATAAATATAATGAAGAAAATTACAAATTTACGGTTAGAAGAAGATTGCTTGTTGATATACTAAGAAAAGTTACAGCTTCAATAAAAATTAAGTGCAAAAGTTATTATTTTAAATACCAAAAATTATAAAACTCATGGGAAAAATGTTTTATCAAAAATTCAATATCTTACGATATCAACAAGTATTAGCAAAGTTTCAACGATAACAATGCTATACAAACACAGGTAAGCCATTTTAAATAAGACTATTTATTGACAAATTAAATAAAAGTTATTTAAAACTCTAGAACCTAAATGAGTATGTAGACATCAATGAGAGCATAGTTCTTTATTAAATTGTTATTTTTTTAAAAATAATAACACAAAATATTTACTAACTGGTTTGTTTACTGGTGTTAAGAGGAGACTAGGAACATCGTGCTTCTAACCTGTGTCCATTTAAGTTCAAGGTACCATGAAACTGAAGAAAAAAAAACTAAAAAAAAAACAGAACAATGGCTCCATGTAAAACTGTCCAAACTGATGTAAAAATGTCCAAGAGTTACAGAATAAGAGGTACTGACAAAGCCGATTTTTTATTGCATCATTTACGGTAGCGAATAAATGTTAGAAGGTCACAAAGGTTACTTTTTGGACTAGTAGATCAAACAATAACTAATGCATTTATTACATACTTAAAATGCATTTATTAAGTATTCTAACAAATTTTAAATTTATAAATTTGTTATTTAACCAAAATATTATATTAGGGCTATGAGTTCTTGGTTGCGCTACGATAGCTAATTCTAAAGAAAAATCTGCTCCAGACTGTAAACAACAAGCAAGTTGAGGTGTTCATCGGTCTTTATTCGGAAATAAAAAGGCAAGGTTCGAAGTTTGTTTAAAAAAAAAAAATGACGACCCTATAGCTACTATGAAACATGCAAAGTGTTTTTCTGTATTTAAAAATGAAAAAAAACTTCTTTTTTGAATACTACAATCATCGACATTGTTTTCTTCTTCTTTTTGATTGTTTCTTTATTTTTAACTCAATACTCCCAGATCTACATAACTAGACGGCTCCGTTGGTCACTTTTTGTGATCATTGTGTCGCATAAACAATTAAATAATTATTCTTAGTGGCTAGTGAGCCCGGATTTCTTCTAATATACACCACAACGACAAAACAGACATTAGGCTATCCCGATGAATGTGGTTATGGCGCTCAATGACCAAATGACTACGCTGACAATCACGCACACGTTTATTTGGAAATACACTCTCCACAATACACGTCGGATCAGCGCTTGCTGACTATCAGATCTAAAATCTCACTTTATAGCACATCATTCCACACTAGTACGGGTTCGTAGCTCTTTTGGCCAAGAGTGATGGCTTGTGGCCTACGGTGACTAATGTGTGCATTCGATCAATTGAAATCCATTCTGTTGGTCTTATGTCTGGCTTGGATGTGCTAGTCCATAAGCGCAAGAAGTGGGTGTGTTTAGCTTTCTGTTCACCTGATTTGAAAGTGAACGAACACATAACGAGACTATACTAGAAGATCAAACGGAACATACTAATGCACTATATTATCACACCTGTAGACGACAGCTGTGATCAACAGTCTCTACGATCAGTAAAATAAATATTTGTTCTATATTATATACTTTTGTTCAAATTCTTTTTTTGACCTTATCATTGTATATTAATTCAGATTTGTGTTATAATGTGTGAATGAGATCGTATATTGGTGAAAAAAATAATGACGCGAAAATTTTACTAAAAAATACTACATGACATACAAATGACTAACTTAAGAATACAGCCGATTATCTGAGGCTCAAAGAATGGTTATGCTTTTCTAAATATGTATATATGTTTCATACTTTTCTGGGGTCATATTTATTCCCTGATAATATGTTTAGTTCGGCAAGCGCTTATTTTATCCGCGATTTTATGGGGTATTATAAAATCAGTAGATCAAATATTTGTTCTTTGTATATATGTTCTACACACAGAGTGACTAGAGCGTTTGTTGTTTGTTCTCATGCCTCCTTTGTGTCCATTCTTCGTTCTTATACTTAACAAAGGTTTTGCCACACATTTTATATTTATAATTTTTATGATTATTTTTTTTATTTATTATTTATGATTTTTTTATTTAACTAAACCATCTACAACCTGTTTTTATTTTCACATCAGACTATACACAGAGTGACTATCCAGTTACGAATACCAGGTATTCGTAACTGGACGGTTCCGTTGGTGACTTTTTGCGATCTTTGTGTTGCATAAACAATTAAAAATTATTTTTGATTGTTTTGTTATGTTTAACTCAATGTCAGCTTAGTTGCTTGCTTGCAACTATTTAGTTTCTTTGTAATGAACAAAATCAGTGCATGTCTTTATAATTTTTTTTTGATTTTAAAACCAAAAAGGGAAGCAGGTGAATAAAAATAATTGCTTTAAACTTTAAAATTCCTTAAGCGATTTAAAAAAAAACTAAAAACATTTCTCATCAAAAAATTAAATACAAGATTTTTTTTTATTATAATTTTCTCTTAAACATCCAGCAATGAAATTACAGGTAAATTAATTTATATTAAAACAGTTACAATTTAAATTAAGGCCAGTCTTGGCTCTCCAAACATTTGTTTTTAATGCCAGTAACTAGACCGACTAGACGGTTAGGTCTATTTTAGGAATTTTCTCCTCCATTATTGTTTTAAATTTTTCTCTTTGTTCTTTTAAGTTCCATAATTAGAACGCTTCTTTTAATAATGATATAGTATCAGCTTGCAGTTCTTCTTGAAGTAGTGTGAATTTAATTTTTTTACCTTCTACAATCGAAAGATATTCAAGCCACGAGTTTTACATATAGTAATCACTTCGTTTATAAATGACTTTTTATTTTGTGTTGCCAGTAATTGACTAATTATCAAGTTTGATTTTTCATTAGCCTAATTAATAGGTTTACTTTATTTCGAAGAAGAGTAGTTGAAATATCTTCTATTTTAAAAAAAGAATGTTGGTAATTTTTGCTATACTTTGAAATACAAAAAAATGATTTTAAGTTTCTTAGAAAACTAAAGTCATAGTTGCATAGCTCAAGGTCATATATAAGCTTTGGCACTGTCAAGGTATTGTAAAAATGGGCTATTGTTGACGGCTGACTAAAACGAATTCCACTGTCAAATAGAGCTATTGCAACCGATTGAAACTGCGATATACGTTTATTTAGACTTGTTTTTTGAAGTGTTGCGATTTTGTTTTTGTTGGTATCGTTATCTCATTGGAAATCCAGATGTTTTAACTTATTTTGGAGATGTATATAAGTTCCGTTAATTTGAATAATGTTGTTGGCAATTGAACTTTTACCAGAGATTCTGTTTTCTCAGTGTTTAGCTTGATAAAGTTTAATATTCCATATGTTTGAAATCTGTCAATCAGTTCTTGCAGACCAGAGATTGTTGGACTTGGAGCAAAATTACATCATCTGCATATGCAATGACACCAGTATAGATGCCATTTATCGTCGACCCTACTTTACATTCTGAGACTATTTCATTTAAGATATTTTCAGTATAGATGTTATATAAATATGGCGATAAAATAGACCCTTCTCGCACCCCTTGTGACAAGCTGAATTGATCTGAGTTAACTCCCTGATAGGATATATTTGCAGTACCAGAACGATATAGCGATGTGATTACAACAGATAAAGTAAGTTTTTTTTGGAAATAAAGCTTCTCAAATAGCAAATTCCAGTTGCAATTATCAAATGCTTTATTTGCATCTAGACTACACATATATAAAGACGTGTTACTGTTATTATAGTGTTAAATGGTTTCGCTCAATAAAAATTCTGCATGGAGCGTAGCGCTATTTTTTTTAAAACCAAACTGATGGGAATGGCTATCTTTAATACTTGGACATAAAAGTAAAATTAGATATTCTAAAAGTTTGGCAAGGATAGGTAAAATACTAATTCCACGGTAATTATCTGGATTATTAAGAGATTTTTAATATGACTTAACAAGTGGAATAATTATTGAAGTTGATAAATCTTTTGGTACCTTTCCATTTGTTAGAATGCCGTTATAAAGTTTAGAGAGCCACAAAAAAAGATTGTTATTATGAGGTGTTCAGCAGTTACCCCAAAGCTATCTGGGGACTTATTATTATTTAGTTGTGATATGCAGTTTATAATATCAGCTGATGTAATAATCAGTGAATTAGGCTCATTACTTAGAGGCGGAATTTTAAGAGAATTGTGTTTGTTATTTGTAATGAGCAGCGTATTGAGTAGAGTTCGAAAATGTTGTTTTAACTCTTTAACGATATCTTTTATGTTTTGCGAATTATTAATCGTAAATAACCGAGTTTTTGCTGTGGTTTTGATTTTGCGAATATTGTCCCAAAACTTTTGAGGATTTTTAGTTTGTAGATTTTCAATATTTATTGTTTTTTCATGGCTTTTTTTGTTAAGGGATGCTTTAACCGCTTTTCGAAAGTTTTTACGTGCAAGGATGTATCTTTTGTATGTTATGCATTTATGTGATTTATTATAGTTAGATTTTTGCCATTGTTTAAAGTTAAATGAAAGATGTTCTTTGCATTTTTTAAGTTCTGTTGTCCACCACGGTTTTGAATATATACAGGTTTTTCGTTGTTCAAATAAGTTATATAACATTTAGAAAAAGTAGTTGAAAGGGTAAAAAGGGGGGGGCGGCAGTAGCAGATTCAGTAAAATCGTGGGGGCGGACTACAGTCCACGTTCCCAAGAAAAATAAACTAGCTCCCCTTAAAATTTATACTTGGCAAAAACAACTTTCAATTGTTGTTTATCTCAAAATAACTCATCTTCTGAAGTGAGCGGACATGTTTTTGTAGCGAGAAATTAACTTTTAAAATTTTTTTCTATTAACAAATTAATAATTAGAAAATTTTAATAAAATCTTGTTAATAATATGGATATTAAAAGTATTCAAAAATTTTTTGCTGGTATACTAATGAAACAAAGTGCAATCTTATAATACAATATCACGATGTAATTAATGCTTATGATTTATTTCTGAACCAATTTTGTAAAATGTATGATAAGGCATTACCTTTAAAAAAAAAAGTAATAAATATTGAGTCATTTCTATCTCCATAGATGATCAAAAGGCTACTAAAATCATCAAGGAAAAAACAAAAAATATTTAAATCCTCAAACTTATAAAAATTAAATTTATTACAAAAACTATAAAAGTTTATTTAAAAAATTTAAAAAACAATCATAAGTTAATTGTTTTGCTAAATTGTTTAAAAGTAGCAAAGGAAACATCGAAAAAAATGCCAACAATAACTTACCTCAAAAACTTTTTATTGATGGAAAACTCGTTTATCATAAAGAAGTTATTTTTGACAAGCTGAACAGTTTTTTCCTTGATGTTGGTCCAAGGTCCAATCATAAGCAGCAAAAATTATGTCTATTCAAAGTAGATTTATTTTACTTACAACAAATCATATAACTATGGACGAATCAATTTTGACAAAAAGTCAACAATACTTTTATTAGTCTGAAAAAAATAAAAGTGCAGGTCATCAATTTATCATAATTGAGGGTTTGATGTCAAATTAAATAATATAAAACCCTCAATGTTCCATATTTTCTCTCATCTCATCTCTCACATAGATCAGGTTATTTTCCAGATAAATTAAAAATTGCAAAAATAATACTAATTATAAAGCAGGGCAAGACTGAAATAGGTCTGTAGTTTTTCAAACTATAAACCTTTTTCAGTCTTTCCCTGCATTTCTAAACTAATTGAACGCATTATGTTATAAATATTTAAGTGAAAATAATATTTTATACTGTAATCAATATGGTTTAAAAAAAATATTCTACTGACCATGCAATAACTGAATTGGTTAAACATATATCAAATGGATTTAATAGTAATTGCTATACAAGTGGGGTTTTTATTGATTTATCCAAAGCTTTCGAATAACTAAATCATGAGATACTTTTAAAAAGACTAAAAAATTATGGTGTTAAAAACAAATTGAAGAAACTAAAAACAAATTAAACTATAGTTTAATTCTAACTAACAGAAAGCAATTTATATTTAAAGAATCAAAAGATTCAAAAAACAACCTACTAACTGGTGGGGTTCAGGTTTTCGGGGTTCAGGTTTCTATTTGAGGACCATTACTATTTTTACTCTATATAAATGACTTAAATTTGATATCAAAAATGTTAAACACTATCTTATTTGCAGATGATACTAATTTATTTTGTTCTCACAAAGATACTATTGTTCTTTTTAAAATTTTTTAACGCAAAATTAATTAAGATTAATGTGGTGCTTATGTAACCGAATTTAAACAAATGTAGATAAAACAAAGTTTATCCTTTTCCATAAACCTAGTAAAGCCGATAATATTCCTCTTTAGCATAATCTTTTAATCAATAAATAATAGTAAAAAGGGAATTGAAAATAAACTTTCTAGGAGTGCTTTTAGATAAAAAATTATCATGGAAATATCATATTAAATATATCGAAAGTAAGATCTTAAAAATTATTTACATGTTGTATCCAACAAAACCGTTTTAATAATGAAACTTTAAATAATATATATTTATTTAACTTACTTTAATAAAATCTCTCATAAATATCCTTCAAATTTTCAGTGAACAATTTCGCCATTCCCATAAACGATCTTAAATTAAGCTCCTAACAAATTCAATATCGGGGACATTATGTTTGGAAAAATTTTGTCATATTTTTAATGAACTTTATTTTAAACTGCAAGTTGGAAAGTTTTAAGGCTGACTCAAAACGGAATTAATAAACGTGGACTTCAATATACTAAATTTCAAATTTCTTTTTTACAATTAAACAATTTAAAAGGTTTTGAATTAAATAAGTTATTTAAAATTATTACACTATCTTTAGCTGTTTTTTTTAAGTGTTTTCCTCTTTTGTTTTATGTTATTATTATAATCTATTAATCAGCGCTAAATACCTATTTATATTGCATTTTTTTAAATAAAACTTAACGCAAAATTTTGTAACATATTTTACTATTATCTCACTTTTGTCTTGTTTTATTTTTTTAAAAAATTCGCTGGAATATTGTTAGTAAAAATTTATTTTATTGCTGAAGATTTTACTGTTTTATTTATAACTTATTAGTTATGTAAATTTTTAAAAAAGTTTGAAAATACCAATAAGTTCGGCTATAAGACAAATCTTTTTCTTGCTCCAACCTTTTATATTATTTTAATTTCTTTTTTGTAACTTTTAACAAACGGCATATATATATATATATATATATATATATATATATATATATATATATATATATATATATATATATATATATATATATATATATATATATATATATATATATATATATATATATATATATATATACATATATATATATATATATATATATATATATATATATATATATATATATATATATATATATATATATATATATATATATATATATATATATATATATATATATATATATAGGCTAATTTTTAGCCTATGTTTAGCCTACGTTTAGCAAAATTGAGCATTGAATGTTAAGTTAAAGTAAAAGTTTCAATTGTAATTTAATTTTTAAATTTTGGTATAAATATTGCATTTTACAAATATTTTTATTCGTTCTATATGATATTGAGGTTGATAAACAGGAATTCGAAGACCGCTTCTGTGTAACTAGTACACAGAAGCAGTCTTTGAAATGCAAGCAAAAAATGCGAGCAAAAGGTTAATAGTACACTGTACTATCAACCTTTTACTTGCAATTTAAAATAATGCATAAATTTTTAATTGTATTAAGTAGCTAAGGCATGTAACAAAAACACATCAGTGGCTGTTGTAACTATTTCCTATGTCACTGTGATCAATACTCTAAAAATAATTGCCCATTATAGCTTTATCTCGTGCATGAATTAATTCCCTTGGTGAAACCTCTTGCTATGCTCTTCAGATACTGCTCCTAAATTTGGTCTGAGGAAATCCAGATGAGAGAGTCAAAAGTGCAGCTTGATTTCTATTCGACATCCCAGAGTGTGACATTTGTCACCCAATTCTCCACTAGTTCTTCATGTTCTTTACTTCTGTTGTTTCCAAGGAATCTATTCTCTACATGTCTAGACGCCTATTATACATTTTTTTCCAAACTAGACATTATAGTTTCTAAGTCCGCTGACCTGTAACATGCAACGTATCTGATGTCTAATAAAAACGCCGGCTTTATGTTTTTCATGTGATAACTTAAGAAAATGAAATATATGTATCGGAAATCTGGTAAAGTGAGTTCAACGCTTTAAGAAATTGTCGGGCAAGTTCCAGTATAAAATTCAAGGATGGTAATAAAGTCCTTAGTGACATAATTAGGCTATCACAAAAAAATTTGTATTTACCAGCTGTTGGCGTGCGTGTTGCTTAGTCTCGAGTAAGGTAATGTTGATATAAAGCTCTGATATCCCAAAGATATAGGAAGCTAAAATATTTGATGGTCAAGAACCTTGTAGGTCAAGAAGGAAGCCAATTATCAAGTCACAACATACATTTTATTAATACTTGTTGTAGTCTTCTTGAGCTAAAATTTAACGTTGCTGTGATCGCCCTTCAAACGCATTTTTTTTTTGAGCAACAGGTATTTGAGATTAAAGTTTATGGCATTAAAATTATATTTTTAAATTACGTAAAAGAACACCTTTGAGACGAACAAAACTGTCTATAAACAATCATGCCCTACGTTCACGCAAGAATTCATTTTCTTTAAAAATTTATCAACATCCAAGCAGAAATACAAACATAAAGTAAATAATGTTGTTAAATCAAGGATATTTACAAATAGTAATAAGTACAAATATGAAATAAACGCCTGTCAAATTTAATAATAAAAGCATAGGGATAATAATATTAATTACAAGAAGAAATAATAGTACAAACTATTACAAACTAAAGTTCATACTAAAATGATAATAATATAAATAGCAATAATAATTATATTTGAAATAAAAAATTCAGTAATAATAACAATAATTATGATGAAAACAGTAACGAAAATATTATACTCTAAGGAAAAAAAAATACTAAATCTTAAAAAAGATGTTTAAATTAGCATTAAAACACACACACAAAAAAAAAAAAAAAAAAAAAAGAGAGAGAAAAATATTAAAAAATTAAAAGCTTAGTGTTAGGGTTATAAATAATAAGTTGTTGAAAAGTATAAGTTTTGAAAAACAATATGTTTCTGAAAAATAGTTAAAGTGAGCAGTTTTAAATTTTGATAGCGATTTAAAAGATTTAATTGGGAGGGAGATTTAATTGTTCCATGAATGCTTTTATGTTGTATGAGTTCATACCCGTAATGAACAGTTCGATATTTAGATACAGATAATCTAAAGTTGCAAGCAGAATATAATTTTAGTTTTCCCTATAATTAAAATAGATGATAAATATAAGAGGTAGATTATTGTGATTATGGTTTCAAACAAACTGGCAACTTGATAGTTGAATGAAGTTAAACAATTTGAGGACTTTGGATAAAAATAAAGTATGCTACAGTTCGAATTAGAACTTTAGAAATAAATTAATTTTGGATCTTTATTTTGGAGATAAGGTAGTCTTAAAAAGCAAACTCCTTAGACTGTCCCCAAACTTGACAACATATCTGAAAAGAGAATAAAAAATAGCATCAATATATTAGGCAAAATTCTATTATTAACATCATAAAACCTTGCTTATTATATGACGGATTTTAGCTTACATTATGTATAATCTGCTTACGTTTCAATGCTAAGCATTGAAAATGCAATGCAAAAGATATATTAGAGTCAATTTTGATTTCCGGATATTTGGTAAAGATAACTATTTATTTTGTGCCGACTTAATCAGAAATTTAAATGCTTATTTATATTTGTTTAAGCAAATTTAAATATAATAATTTCCATTTTTTTAGAGTTAGGGATAACTTATTGAAGCGATTGAACAATTGTGATTGGCTAGAGTGAGAATAGATAGAACACCTCTAAAAAATTTAGCTTGTTCTGAGTTAATACCATTAGTCGAAACAAATTGTGTTCTATTACAAAGATAGGAGGAAAACCAGTGGAATATCTCTAATACTACTGTTTGACTTAAAAGATTGCGTGCTTAACTGTATGTAACGCTTTTTTTTTATGTAACACTTTTTTCTATGTCTTTTTTGAATGAATTATTCATAGTAGCACTTAGAATTTTAGAGGTTATGCGAGTTTAGAATAAATGTTGTAAAATGTTGTAAAATGTTGTAAAATGTTGTAAAATGTTGTAAAATGTTGTAAAATGTTGTAAAATGTTGTAAAATGTTGTAAAATGTTGTAAAATGTTGTAAAATGTTGTAAAATGTTGTAAAATGTTGTAAAATGTTGTAAAATGTTGTAAAATGTTGTAAAATGTTGTAAAATGTTGTAAAATGTTGTAAAATGTTGTAAAATGTTGTAAAATGTTGTAAAATGTTGTAAAATGTTGTAAAATGTTGTAAAATGTTTCTTAAGACTTTTATTATTGTTAAGAGTATCAATCACACCTCATTTTTAATCACGTGATCAACGAAAAAAGAATAATACAATTATTTAGAATATCTTAACAAACTGCCAATTTTATTTATGTATAACTTAAATTTAGTAAATAATATATTTTTGATATTCACATTTTACGGTCTGGAAATTTTCAGAATTTAGAAGTAAATTTAAGAATACCAGAATTTATACAGGGATTAGATTTAAGTATGATTTTATTTTGTAGGGAGCATATCGGTTTAATACTTTTCAAATGTTTAAAGGGAAAAATTTATTGATCTATTTATGTGAGCATTTTCTTTTATGTAAAGTTTCTAGTTAACATTAGAAATTCCTTGTATAAAAGTATTGGAATCAAACATTTTAAAGCTTTTTTTTTTAATATTTTGACTCATTATTTTTAATTTGATGGAATTTTAGCAATACAGGTAAATTGCGCCTTGTGGTCAGAGTTTGATGTGGTAAGATTACCAGATACTATCAGAAGGGAATAACTTTATAATGTTATCAATAAGGGTTTTAGTTTTTTCAGTTACACGTATTAGAAGAATTATAGTTAGAAATAAAGAATGAGAGCGCAAAGATTAGAAACTTAGAAACGATTTGTAATTCTCTGATGAATTAATGTCTATGTTGAAATCGCTTATTAGTACAATAATTATTGTTTGATGACTTAATTTTTCAAGAAGAGAATTAAATGGGTAGATAAAAATTCAGTAATATTTAAACAAGGATGTTAATATTTACTTTCTAAAATAGTATTATTTTTAAGTGGATTTATACCTTCAACAAAAAAAAACTCTAGAAAATTGTAGACATAGATTAGGAAGTCACAACAAATTATGTAATTAAGATTTGAATTAAGGTAAAGAAGTGCACCGTCTTTTTTTTTACTCTGTTGGGAAATGTTCAACGTTATATTTTTGTATGGTAATTACAGTTATATTAGATTATTCTGCGTATAAATTAGACTCGGTAACTCCAATCACCATGGTAGGAGAATTAATGGTACTAACAAAACTGAAATGATCTCTGATTTGAAATGGGAGAGAAGAAATATTAAAATGAAGCTAAATTTCTTTCCCAGGATTAGTAGACTTATTTAATTCAATCATGTCAAGGTATTTGATTTTAGTTGTTGGATTAAATTTATTTTTCGAATTGTTAAATAAATTTTAGAGGTTAGGCAAGCACAACGTGTTTAAAAACTTTGGTTATAAACAAAGGGGTTTTGTGTGGAAAGCACCGGAACTTACTTGGAATTTATTTCACTGGGACGGGTTTTAAAGTAAAAAATACACAATCAACACAATCGTCGATTTCTAAAAAAAAGTACTCTATATATTAAAACTTTAAAAAAAAAGTTTTACGACCGGTTGTGTCGACCATGGTCTATCGAATGTGATTTTGTATTATTGATTCTATTACGAGTTAAGAATGCAAAAGCACATTATAAGCACGTTAACGATGATCTTCAAAATTTTGCCTTTTTTGAAATTTTATATAAGCGTTAAAAAACAAACTTGCTAAGAAACTTTTTTTATATTTTTCAAAGGATACCGTTGAGCGAGAGCTTCTTTTGTGTTCCTTAAAGTGTTTTGACGTATGAGATTAATAAAGAAATCTTATGATAAAATTAGTAGGTTAATGAAACAAACAAACAAAAAGGATACATCGCATAAAAGAATCTTTAATTAACGTTTTTCTTAACTAAAATTGTAAATGTTTAAATGCGGTTGAACAGATTTTTTCCTTTTATTGATTTAAACCATTAATGAAATAAAGTTTATATATCCTGAGTTGCTATTATCATAAAGTTTACAAATTTACAAATGATGAGTTACAGCAATTGTAAGTTACATAGAGAACCCGCCTTTCAAGATGCTCAATTCTCATTTCAATTTGCTATATCATTAATTAAATAGAGGAAATTGTTAAACAAAATCCTCCAAAAATCTCACAAGTATCAAACATTATTTTATATACGAATATTTATATGCACTTATTATCTGCAAAAATCCAACTCGTTAAAATATAATTTAACAACAATAAATTTTTTTCTTGTATGATTAAATTTTCAACAAAATCTTTTTATGTTTTAGGAAATAAACTGAACTGTCTTAAACAAATAATGATTGTTTTTATGATTGTTATCAACATGGCTTTTTGTTTTGGTGAGTACATTTTTTAACTTCAATTTAGAAATATTTATTAAATAGGCATTTTTCTAAGGTTTAAAAGTTGTTTACAAAGCAACCTTTTGTATAAAAGATTTCCTACTATCGTTGCAGTGGAAATTACCACTTAGTGAATCGATTTAACGTAACAAATTTAAAACGTTATTTACAAAACGAACTCACTTTTTTAGTAAATGTGAACTAAATTTGCGCAATATGCAGTCAAAACTGTGTTTTTTTGTTTTTAAAAAAATATCGGTGATGGAACCTTGCAAATAAAGTTTACTTGTAAAATTATTGACGTTTAGGGGTAGATATCGTTATTTAAAAATATACGCAAATGATTATAGATTTTTATTTTAAATATCAGTAATAACAAAGACCATTTTTATTTTAATTATCAGTAATAACAAAGACCATTTTTATTTTAAATATCAGTAATAACAAAGACCATTTTTATTTTAAATATCAGTAATAACAAAGACCATTTTTATTTTAAATATCAGTAATAACAAAGACCATTTTTATTTTAATTATCAGTTATAACAAAGACCATTTTTATTTTAAATATCAGTAATGACAAAGACCATTTTTATTTTAAATATCAGTAATAACAAAGACCATTTTTATTTTAAATATCAGTAATAACAAAGACCATTTTTATTTTAAATATCAGTAATAACAAAGACCATTTTTATTTTAATTATCAGTAATAACAAAGACCATTTTTATTTTAAATATCAGTAATGACAAAGACCATTTTTATTTTAAATATCAGTAATAACAAAGACCATTTTTATTTTAAATATCAGTAATAACAAAGACCATTTTTATTTTAAATATCAGTAATAACAAAGACCATTTTTATTTTAAATATCAGTAATAACAAAGACCATTTTTATTTTAAATATCAGTAATAACAGAGACCATTTTTATCAAGATTTTTATTCTTTTTTTTTATTTTAAAGTTTATTCTTGTAATTAGTTACTGTTTGTTTCATTTAAAATTTTACAAAGTTTTAAAATTTTAAAATTTTGATTCTACAAGAAAATGCTCAGACTCAGATCATAGACAAAAATTTCGAAAATTGATTATCATGAATGTTTTTATTAGGTAGTGCAAGTATTAGTTTACCAATGAATACGTTATTGTCACCTATTTTAGTAAGGTCATCATCATAAGCTAAGTTTAGTCATACCTTTGACATGTTCATTTTGAAGTAAGATATAAAATTTTAATAGCTGATTATTTGTTTAGTAATCAAGTAATAATGGTTTCAACAGGTAAATGTAAATGGTAAATTTCAAAGTAAATGACACTATTTAATGGTACTAAATTTATTTGAACTTTCTTTGGTGTGTTTGAAACATGTGTCATTATCATTCTAATTAAAATCAATATTGTTATTATTATTATAGATACATACATATACATATACATACATACATACATACATACATACATACATACATACATACATACATACATACATACATACATACATACATACATACATACATACATACATACATACATACTTACATAAATACATACATACATACATACATACATACATACATACATACATACATACATACATACATACATACATACATACATACATACATACATACATACATACATACATACATACATAAATACATACGTATATACATACATACATTTATTGTACTATACTTTTTATATTCTTATTAGGAATGTTATTTATATCTTTATATTTTACTAGGTAATTTATATTTTTAGGTAAAATTATAATACGCAATGTGATAAAAGATGGTTACTATAAATTAAATCCACTAGATGTAACGACAAAATCTGATTTTACTGTTGGTTTTATTGAAGCAAATGGAAGTGTAAATGACCCAATAAGTTATTTTATTACAAATGTTTATTACTTACCACCTAGTTCCCAAATATACGAACCGGTATCCCAAGGTAAGTTTGAAAACATTTACTGTAACAAACTATTAAGTTTTTAGTTTGAAATCAAAAATAGGTTTAAAAAAGAAGTCAAATATGTAGTATAAGTTTTATTTTTTAATACTATTTTTTCATTAAAGCCATTATTTCATTATTTCAGTCCCAAAAGCAAATAATTAGTATATTTCTAACTATTATGTACTAATTTTTTGTTCATTAAACTTTTTTTCGTACTATTACTGCTTGTATTTATTTTGTGCTAAATTTTTGTCATCAAGGATTATATTAAAAAAAGTAACTTTGACAATATGTTTTACAAGTGCGATGAAATTTTAAAACATACGCTAAACTTTTGTTAGAAAAAGCCTAATTTGCTACTCAGGGGTACGCGTAGCATGTAGTGGCTAAGGATGATCAAAGATCCATAGAAACTCAGAAAAATTCAACAAATACCGTAAATAAACATGTTATACAATAAAAAAAATTTCTATTCAATTCTTTGGCGCTTTAACCGGTGCATACGCGTTTATGAGAGCGTTTAAAAGAGCATGTTTTAAGAATAACTGATAATGCAGACCGCTTCTCATACACTAAATTGCTATTAATTAAATTTCTTACGTATTTAAACTTAGTCTCCATCATATTTTTATTATCATGTTCAAATCAATAAAAAATGGCACCGTCATATTTAACTCAAATTTTAAAAAAAATAAAATCATCCATTCTCAACACGTTTTTCTGTAAACAATTACATTCAACATAAAATTTACCATTCTGCTATTAAGTTTTCAATAGCAAATAGAGATCCTAAACCATGGAACACGTTTTTAAATAATGAGCTAAATTTTTTTCTTTATTTAAACAATTAAAAAACAGACTTGAGCTAAAACTTTTGATGAATGACAATGAGTTATATTTTTTCTAAAACTTTTGATTAGGAGTATTCACGTTTTAAAGAGGGTCACTGTGTACTTCGTATGCATAGGCGTGTTAAAGCAATTTTTTGATTTCAACTTGTTTTTTAGGTTAAAACTAAGAAGAAATAAATGGGCGCCAAAAATTTTTTATATTTGGGGCCGGAACCCATGACGTCAAATTAATTACTGTCAGCAAAAATAATTTATCGTAAATTTAAAAAATATATATGCTATACGAAAAAACTTGTCAAGTGGAGCAAAAAATGTGTAAAAAACATATGCTGAAAATGTCTTCTTCCCAAGATATAACACCTTACCCCAGTGGGCATTTCGACGTCGAACGAACGTCGAGCGACGTCGGATCTCGACGTCGGATCGACGTTGGGTTTACGTTGGAAATGGAAATGTTATTTGACGTCGGATAAACTGACATCGCGCGACGTCGGCATTCCGATGTAAATCCAACGTGTTTTTTGAAAACTAAAAAACGTTGCCTCAGGCAGGAATCGAACCTCGGTCTATTAGAAACCATATGCTACGCGCTTACCACTACACCACAGGTACATATTATATAAAATGTCTATTTAGTAATTTATACTTGTAGCTATTTGGGAATTATTTCTTTGATAAGAAATAATTTTGTTTAAATATTATATAAATATTAAAACGAATAGTTATATATTATAAAAAATGTATACTCGAAAATGTTAATAGTTAAAAAACTATGCTAGTGCATCATACAAAACCTCATGATGTTTTATCAACCATTATTCAATCTTCTTTCCATTAATAAAAAACACGCTTAGTTCACATATTTATTGAAGAGCGCAATTGCGCACATATTGTTGGGTTTGGATTAAATTTTCATCAGCGATGTCTTACGACGTTGTTCCGACGTCGTTTTAAGGACGTTGGATTGACGTCGGAAGACGTCAAAAGACATCGGAGTACGTTAATATTATGACGTTGCCCGACGTCTTTTTATCGACGTTGGATCGATGTCAGTATTGCGACGTTTTTTGGACGTCTTTTACAAGATGTTGGAACAACGTCAAAATACATCGAAACGACGTCAGGGGATGTTGAGATAAAGACATCGCCCGACGTCATTTTACTGACATCGGAACAACGTCGGAATAGGTCTTTTGACATCGCTGATGAAAATCGTACGTAAATCCGACGTCGGATTGACGTCGGGTGCCCACTGGGACAGAGTATCTAAATTACAGATATAGTATTCATAGACCGGCACATAAAGAAAAAAAAAAATGTTTTTTTCAATTTTAATATACATCCAGATGAGTTTTACTTGGAGAATTTTTATTAATGAGAATTTATATTCAAAGCAATTATTTATTGAATATATGCATGCATGATCGTTTTAATGGAATTTGAAGTTGTACATCGAATTTTCATATTGACAAATGTCATTTTAAATGCTTTTTATTAAAAAGATAAAATTTTATTTCTTATTATTAAAAAAGACATGGATGCTATTGACATGGATGGAAAATTGGAAGCTATTGACATGGATGGCATCATTTTTATTTGTAAAAATATTTGCAATAAGTGGTTTGGAAGAATTCGTTCAATAAAACAAAGTACATTTTAACATTTTTAAGGCTTTTTAGGTATAGATAAAACAATATTTTTATAAAAAGATAATTTAAATAACATAACGGATTATTAGCGGTAAGTAAAACTAATAATAAAATTTAAATAAATATAAGCATTTAAATATAAGTATAAGTCTTCTATATCGGTTGTATTGATATCGGTTGTATCGATATCTATATCGATTTTTATATTGATATCGGATATCAATTCTCTAAATCCTCGTTACTGCAACGGTGAATATCGGTGTTTACACACCCTGTACATTTACACATATCTGTACAGACAAAGTTATTTTTATAACACTTGCATCTCTTGGAACTGCAATCACCACTACTTCCACAAACACTTGAATCAATTAAACCCAATGGACAGGAAGACAATCTGTTAATATTGGATCAAGAGATTTACCATTGATTACACACTTCTTAAGTGGTAACCAAATTGATTCAGATCCAATTAAACGCTCTTTAATGAAACACTGATAGAGATCATTGCCAATAGTTGCATGTTGTAACAACCTTTTTAAAATCTCTTTAGATAATACTGTTTTAGAATTAGTGTTCATCACTGATTCATTTCCTTGAAATATGACATCAAACGTTTGAAATGCATCCAGTAGTTTTTGAACATTTGTAGGAAATCTGTTACAAGTTAATTCGGTTAGTTGATAATGGCAAGATCGATTTTGAAAACTAATATTGTTCTTTTTACAAAAATCTTTAGACAAAGCATTTAGTATTGGTGCAGTAAAATAAAAGCGTTGCAAAATAGAAGGATTTTGAATCAAACCTTTTTTCACCGCCAGTTACTTTCATCATTTTGTTTTCTTGCTTTAACGTGCGATCAGAGCCTATACTTGTGAACAGCATTTTACTTTTACTCATTGCAAAGATTTCTTTTAGATTATTCAAAAATTGTAAATGATTGGACTCAAGTTTAATCATTATTGCCAAATACAATGGAGTAAGTCATGCGTAATTTATCTGGTCTAATGCAAAGAAATATTTTACCATATTTTCAAGTAAAGCAAGATTTAATGACCAATTTTTTCATTTTGTTACGCAGGAATAGTGGTTTTTGTGATTGACATTTATTGAATTCATCAAAAATAGTAAAGACCCCGTAATCTTTGATACCTAAAACACAATTTTCAGTAATTACTTTCAAATATCACTCGGTATCATTTAATTGATTAAAATATTTTTTCGATCCGAATCTTATTTATGAATTGTGAATGTTGTTGTAATGAGATTTCTAAATAAAACTTGTTAAAAGAAAAATAAATATTCACATGCGCTTCCATGCATTGCTTCATGTGCTTTCCGTCAAAAACTGACGTAACGTTGTATATTCGTATATAACTGGTGCTTTAAAGAGTGCGTCAGGCCCACTACCTTTTATATATTTGCTTATTACTTTTAAAAAGGAAAATACAACATAGAGTCTACCAAGTCTGAAGATGTAATTACAATTAATTAATTGCAAATCTAACTAATATTGTGCCATTAATCTTAGTAACAACTCTCAATATAAAATTAAATAAAAATGTCTAAATTTAAAAAATAAAAAAGTTACAACAAGACTGTACTGACCATTTTCTTTTTTTTTTTTTTTTTTTTTAAGCAAAGAGTTTTGTCATGTATTAAAATTTACAATGAAATAAATCGTGTTAATAAGAGAACTGGAGCAAGCAGAAGACATAAATTGTCTTATCATCAAGCCCCATCATAAAATTTACATTAAAAAATCGTCAGAAAGACTTAAAAAAATTGTCGTACCATTTTTTTAAGTCTTTCTATGCAAGTCTGTAGATTCTGGGTCTGTGTTTTGTACATTCTTAAATTGGTATATCTTGGAAAGGAAACGTTTTTAGCATATGAGTTTTACATATGTTTTGTTCGGCTTGACATGCTATTTTAGTTCAAAATATATATTTTTTAAACTTAATAATAAATTTTTTTGTTTGTGTCTGTAAAAAATTTTCTTTTTATTTAGGTGCCCCAAGAAGTCCTTACGGTCTTTTCACAGAGCACTGTGAATGAACATTTAATAGAAAGTTCACGCCTCCTTTTTAATCGATCTTGCAAAACTAGCCCAGAGGTGGGTTTTGAACCACGGATCCTTTGTTCCTGAGGCAAGTGTGCTACTAATGCGCTAGGGCTGCTTGTTTGCTTGACCTTATGGGTCACGGCCCCAAAAGTAAAAATTTTAGGCACCCATTATTTTCTTCTTAGTTTTAACCTTATGAACGAGTCAAAAACAAAAAGTTGCTTCCAACACGTCTGTGCACACGAAATTTGTAATCTTAACATAGCAGCCCTCGCTATTTGTTTTATCTAATTTAATTGTTTTTTTTTTATTATCTTTTATTCAATTTCTTAAAAGTTAAAGCAAGTTAAGAAAAATAATGTTAAGAGTCTATTATACTTGTTATTTATTGATATACTTTTGGATGTATTACACTGTAATATAGCGTTATATATGTCTTGTAATTTAACAAAGTTACGTTGTTTTTTTTTTTTTATTATTGAAATTTTTATTTTAAGGAGCTTGACAATAAGACTAAATATGTCTTCTTCCTGGTCCAACCATGTATTTATACATTTGTATTGTTTAATTTTTGTAACTTTTTTTTCATCAGCGTACTTTGTAAAGTAAATATTGGTTAGCTTTACTACGCTAATTAAAAATAAATTAAATTAAAATTTCAGATTTTTCATGCAATTAGCACATTATCATGATGCAATACTCTACCTTATAATTGAACATCAATGCTTTTTTAAGAGTTTTATATTTACTTCATTATTAACATTACAATCATTTTAATAACTTCATCTGATAATGGTTTTCTGCACAATTCTTATGTTTTCTAAAAGATATGCTTGATACTTTTGGATCTGACCGTATTAAAACATAGTGCATCTGTTTAATCATTGTGTTTAACTATGATACTTACATGTATTTAAGTCTAGATTTTCTTATCTGTTTATTCACACTCTTTAGCACATCTTTCGAATATCCAAGTATACCCCAATTGGAAAAGGTAGTTTATGTAATATAAAAAGAAGTGCACACTCTACCACAATGAAATGAAAGTTTGTTTACAGTAGGATCCACAAAATGTAATCGTACAAACTCATTATATGTTTATATGTTTTAATGTTTTAGGGCAGCATATCTCTAATGCATTATGGGATGTTTACAGCATATGGTTTAGAAAGCATTATGCAATTTTTAAAATATAGCACAATTAACTTTAGTTGTTTGAGAAAAAAATTCATGATTTTAAATGTTCTAGCAGTATGGCTATTATTGCAATTGTCAAACCCAGCTTTAGTCATGTAAAAAATTATGGTAATATATGCACCGTTTTTATTTGCAGTATTTTTAAGAAACCAAACTATTTGATGATCAAACAACCAACAGGCTTTTGATGATTAAATAACCAACAGGCTAACCGATGATCAAATAACCAACAGGCTTTTTGGTGATTAAATAACCAACAGGCTGTTTGATGATCATATAACCAACAGGCTATTTAATGATCAAATAACCAACAGGCTATTTGATGATCAACTAACGAGCTGTCTATTTGTTGATCAAAAATGTTGTCATACTAGGGGCAGGAATATGGCAATGAAGTGGGGCCATATTCGATTGTGAGCTTCATGTCAACAGTTAGCGTAATAAAAAAATAGTCTCTTTATTTTTTTTAATTTCGAAAAAATTAAAGAGTCAGGTAGATCATTGTTTGCCTTTTAAAATCACACGAGCAACTTTTCTATGTAAAATAAATATAGAAAATTAAAAATTTCTCTATTATGTTTATAGATCTTCAAATTTTCCAAACTCAAACAATTATTAAGTCCGGCTAACATTATATTGAAATCTTTTAAGCACCAAAAAAAAAAAAAAAATTAGCATTTAATGCGTTACCTTTGTAAGTCATTGTTAGTAACCAACTTTTATCCCGGAATTTTTTTGCCACCTCTCTGACCAGTAATGTAAAAAAAATACATCATTACATTGAGAAAAAGACATGCAAGTTTCAGTACTCTATTTTTTGCTTTTAGGTTGATAGTACTTTACCTAAAATTGCACCTAATAATTTATTTTTTCAACTCAAAATAATTACTTTTAAGCAAAACAAATGCGTATTTCTGTTTCAAAAAAATAATTATTATATAAAAAAATAGTAGTAGCATGTAACATTTAAATTTCTAAATTTCTTAGATAAGTTTTTATAAAAAATAAGATGATTATAATTAGATAGATTATTATTAAATATTTTTAGTTGCTTATATTTTTAAGTAAAATAAAATTTCGTTTTTAGAATTAACCAATTGGCAAATATATGCAACGTCGTCATCAATTAATGACTGCGACAATACAACTTTGAAATTGTATTCGAAAAGAAGAAGATGCTTTTGCATTGATCATTTCAGTGGAGAAATTAAAACAACTTTATATTTTAGTAAAATGGAACAGCAAGTTGGTGGTCAATATCACATAGAGTTTGAAGTTAAGAATAGTATTATAACATTAAAAAATAATTTACCTATATCACTAATGCTTTTTTCTATATGCAATAACATAACAAGTTTATACAAGTCAATTATTCCATTTTGTGATCTTTCAGTGTACAAGTCTGATTTAATGAAATCTAATATGCTTTTTACTCATGATTTACCTAACACTATATTTATCTCAGCTATTCAATACAGTATTAAAAAAGAAGAACAAATTTCTATTGGTTCAAATGTCAGTGTTTTTATTCATAATAAGGGCGCAGTTATACAAAATTTTGACTTCATCCACTTAAATGCAACACAAGTTGTTTTAATCACACCACCTATTAAATGGAAACCTAGTGACACCTTATTTTTAGGGCTTATTGTGAATTCACATTTAAACTATGTTTTTGATATTCAGTATATTGGTATTGAAGAAAAAGACTTTTGCTCGCTCAACCCTGTATGTGTAAACTCTATCAAGCAACTTGTCAGATTTCAAAATATATATTCTCATCAATGCCCAAGTAATGATCAATATGGTTTAACTGCTAAATATGGATATTGTAATGGTAGTTAACTTTTGTTTTTTAAGCAAACATTTAAATACATATATAGATACATACATACACACATACATACATACATACATACATACATACATACATACATACATACATACATACATACATACATACATACATACATACATACATACATACATACATACATACATACATACATACATACATACATACATACATACATACATACATACATACATACATACCTACATACATACATACATACATACATACATACATACATACATACATACATACATACATACATACATACATACATACATACATACATACATACATACATACATACATACATACATACATACATTCATACATACACACATACATACATTCATACATACATGCAATCAATCAATTCTAAAACAGTAAAACAGCTGTTTAAAAATTACCAATATTTAAAAACCTTACTGCCAACTTTGGGTTTGGAAAAAAAGTGTTGAAGATACCAAATCCGAACTGTGTATGTTTACAAGTAAAACTAGTTTGTTTCTAAAATTCGATTTTTTAAATATTTTATTATAAATATGTTTTGCTTACGTTTGATGTACTGCATATATACTTTATAATTTGAAAATACAAACAAAACTTCTAAAAGAGGATCACGATGATCTTATCGTCAAAAGCCTTTTACAAGAGAGAGTACGTGAAATAATATAAAAAAGCCTATTTACAAAAGAGTACGTAAAATACCATAAAAACAAAAAGTCGTGCTTAATTTAAAGTGGCTTATTTCTGGCCACGTTGCATTTATTATTTTAGAAGATAAATTCATATTACGTAATATAAACAAATAAGTTTTAACCTAAATAGATAACTTAACAATGAATATAATTTTATAAAGTTTTTAATAAAATTAAATTTAACATTTGCTCAGGCGTCAACTTTTTAGATGCTACCTAAAAGACCTATTTCTGGCCATTTAAACTTACTTTTGATTGTATAAAGAAATTCACAAACTTTAAGAATTATTGATAAATATACAAAATACACATAAATGCATATACAGATTTATTAATACTATTTTTCTATAATACTTTCAGGACTTGAATGTAATCATAAAAACTTTGAAAGTAACAAACATAGAGTTTACGAAAACAAAATATTTATCAAATATTTCAAGTATGCTTTCGAAGCATTGGGAAGTCTTTTTATATTTCAAACTAAACATTTTAACTACTAAGCTACTACTAAGCTAAAATATTCTTTATTTATTTTAAAACAGAGCAATCCCACTCTTCATTAGAGATTTTAGGGCTTTTGAAAATTGGCCAGAACCAGGACGTGGCCAGAAATAGGTTAGTTCACTCTATATATATGAATATAAATTGTACTCAAGTATAAAATAAAAACTGAACATACTTAACTCAAAACAATAAATTATTATTGGTTGATGATCAAATAATTTTACAAAAAACGTAAAACCTGGATTTGCTAACTGAAAAAAAGTATCGACCAACATTTTTTAGTCAAAATAAAACGGCTCTTAAAGTTTTAAGTATTAGATATTAACAAATAGACGATATATTTTCCTCAGTTGGTTCAGTGTTTTAAAAAGTATCAATCAAAGTTTTAAAAAATCTTTGTTGCTTTTTTAAGTTACATAACTAGAAAGGCTTTTATATTATTGATAAGTATTTGATAGGTTGTGCAAATTTAGTTTTTTTTACCTTCTAACACGCACTAAAAAAAGTTCAAACCAAGAGTGTTAAATGTAGCAATCAGTTCATTTGTAAAAGATTTGTTATTTTCTGCTGCGAGTAATTCATATTATATCAATGAATAACAAGTTTAATTTTTCATTACCTTAATCCTTGAATCCTTTTGTTTTGTTTTGAAGAAGAATATTTAAAATGTCTTCTATTGTAAAAAACAAATGCAGGTAATTTTAACTATATTTAGAGATACAAAAAAAAAAAAAAAAAACTGAGAAAGTTTTTAAGATCATCATTTCTTTCTAACCGCTTTATTAAAATCATCTCAAAGGCCAACACTCTTTCCAGTAACTTCTGAAGTACCTCATGGTTCTATCCTTAATCCTATTTTGTTTTTTATTTGTATTAATCATCTTTCTGACAATCTGATATCTAAAGTGGCTAAAAGTCATTTGCTAATGACTCATTTTTATACTCCCGAAAAAAAGTCTTCTCTTATCGATATCTTAGAAGAACCAGCCAATCTTGAATCTGATCTCACTTCTGTTACAGATTGAGGCTTGCTGTTGCTTGTAATTTATTAACTCCAGCAAAACTCAGTTATTTACTGCAAACAATTTACGCAATACTGTCGACATTCCTTTACTGATGAATGGGAAACCTCTCATTGACTCCTCTTCTTTACGTTTACTTGGATTATCTTTCACTTATGCCCTCTCATGGAAACCATATATAAAATCGATTGCTAAATTAGCATCTGCTAAGGTTGCTTCTTTTTATTACGCTTGCCATTATCTTACTCCTGATTCCGTTACCTACCTCTACAAATCTTTTATTTATGTATGAAACACTGTTGCCATATTTGGGTTTGTTCTTTTAATGATGCTCTTTTTCTTCTAAAAAAGGTCCAATCACGCATTGTAAACGTAGTTGGACCCGCTCATCTCCGAAGCTTAAGCATATCTCTTATTGTTGTAGAGTTGTATCTCTTTCCTTTTCTACAAATACTTTCATTATTGCCGCTCAAAGAAACTACCATCTTTAGTTCTATCAACCAAAGTTCATTCTCGCTTGAATCGACTAATTATTAAATGCATCTATACCTGCATGCTTTAAAAGATATTAATTGTCTAGTTGTTTCATCCGCACTTCAACCCTTTGGGACTCTCTCCCATTTTCGTGTTTCTCTGATTCATACAACCTGCAACTTTTCAAATTTTCTTTCAACCGTTTCCCTGCTTTTTATCTTTATTCTTTGTTTTCTAGTAGCTCCCAACTTTATAGTGGTTGCATGCAGCATTGTTGGGAGTGAATCAAAATAAAAAAAGGAAGCAAAATAGAATGGGGTTTACCCAATTTACTCGATGTATGCAACGCGTTTGAAACACCATAATTTCAACCTGAGCTTTTGTCATCATAGACACTAAAATCTATGCCTGTTAACAATAAAATCTCAGCCATTAGCAACAGTAGCTCTTTTTTAATTTCCAATCAATTTGCGTATTTTATTTTCTCCACATGTGACGATAAAACAAAATTTTTTTTTTTCCCTGTAAATAAATTTTCTTAAAAAAATTAAAAAATATTTATTTATTTAAGTACACCTCAAAATTCCCTACAATTTAAAAAAATTTAAACAGTTAATTATTCGTTAACCGAATAAAGAGTTACAAATATATTTGTTTAACTAATATTAGTAATACAACTAACGAATATTAGTAATATAACTAACAAATATTAGTAAAACATCTTTTTGGTGAACAAGTATAATTCGTTCAATAATCTTCAAATAACTAAAATGAAAACAAACTAATGTTCGTAATTGTTTAACAAGTATTCGTAAAAATATTCGTCGAATAATAATCTCAGTTCTAATGTATTGAAATAATAAAAGTAAATTTTAAGAAACTAAAAAAAAAAAGGGTGAGAGTTTGAGGGTGGAGTTAAGTCGGTGGTTTAAACGTAAAAATTTAGCAAAAACTTTTTTCTTATTTAACCGATATATATATATATATATATATATATATATATATATATATATATATATATATATATATATATATATATATATATATATATATATATATTTATATATATATATATATATATATATATATATATATATATATATATATATATATATATATATATATATATATATATATATATATATATATATATGTATATTTAGAGAATAATGATCCAATAATCAATGCCACGTCTGCATATCTTAATTGGGATGTTATGGTAAAAACTGGACGCCCTTTACCAATAATTTCAAATTTTATTAAAGATCCAGAGGGTAAACCGCTGCAGTTAAAAGTTGCAGCTGTAAGGTCTAAATATGGCAATTATTCGGGTAAAGTTAGAAATATGCAAAATCATCCATACTGTGATCATTTGAATACAAGTGTTTTATTTTGTTTTAACAGTTCAACGGGAACGCTATATAGTACTTATAATTTATTAGGTACAGTACCTGATGAAGTATTTAATATTACCATAGCTGTGTTTGATTTAGAGCTCTATCCACCTCGAAAAAAAATATTTTACTTAAATATAATATTTCAATCAATATGTGCCAAACCTACAAACTCTTTTCGCGAAATTATAAAAAGTTGCGATACAGATTATTACGAGGGAGTTGTCAATAACCACCGAATTTCAATAACAACTCCACACCAAGTTAATGAATCATACTATATTAGTGGTATACGCATTTTAGCTAAACACAAATGTGATTTTATGGAATTGATAATAACAAAATTTCAGCTCAACTATACTACGACAGTTAAATTTTTTTGTGTTGGAAATTATGCATTGGTTGATAAACCAATTATTTTCGAAGATGGGCTTCATTACAATATCTGCGCTAAAATTTTCAAGGATAACATAACAACAAATGTTATCGAAAACTTTAGCAACCTAAAATTTGTTATGATTAAAAAGCATAATTACTGTTCAAATACTGACTGCATTAATAAGTTTGATATGTACAACAAATCATTATGGGAAGACTCAAACATTAAGTCAACATGTGCTGAAGTTGATATTTTTGGAATGACAGCTAAATACGGAAATTGTATTGGTAAGTGTTGTTTAATTTGTCTTAAGTTTCATTTCGGTGTAAAGTTAAGCAAAGTTGTTAAGTAGATTTAAAATATGGAATATAATACCAATTTTTACTATTGCTTATACTATAATATTGCATATTGTTGTATTGTAAAATATTTTATTACATCGATTTCAGTTATTAATTAAATTCAATGGACCTACTACTTTTCATAATCATATAACCAGTATAAGTATGTGTGTATATGCGTATTTATTTTTGTCCTATAATATTTAAAATTTTTATTTCTTTAGTTCTTTTTAACAAGTCCCGGCTTTGAATTAGTTTTATATTATTTGCGTTGTTTACTAAAATGGTATTATCATGTGAATGTTTGTAAGAATTAATATGTCTAATCATTTTAAAATTAAATTTCTAGTAATTAAATAAAATTTGTATGTATTGAATTTGTAAAAAACTATAAAAACTATAAAAAGACAAAACAATAAAATAATGATGTCAGCCGAAATTAACCGCTAATAAGGCAATAATGTTATTTTTATTGTTTATTTTCAAGATTTTTTTTAAAGCACCGAAGCTTTTTGGTATTTAGTGTAAACTTCTTATATTGCTTTCTCAATAATTAGGAATGAAAAAATTAAGAAAATTTAGAAAACTTGAACGATCTAAGGTGGCTCGCCAATAAATAAATCCTAATTTTTATCAAAACTTAATTTTTTGGATTGCTTTTATTTTTTTATTAAGTCAACACTGCTGTAATTGTTTTTCAAATCTATTTTGACATAGCTTTAGTTCATTGTGAGTTATTCCAGTTTATTTAGGCTTAATCAAGACATTTTACCTTGATAACGGTTTCTAGCAACTTTAACTTAGGTTAGGGTTGCTAGAGTTTATACAAAGAACTTTTTATACAAAGAAACGTTCTTCTCGAGTTTTTCGTTCGTCATTTCAATCCCCGGAAAGCTAAAAATAACTTTTCAGTTAATTTTCAAACTATTTTCCTGATGCTCCTGATGCTAAAGTTTTTTTTACAGCATCTAGTTAAGTAACTCATGAGTTATTAACATTTTTCTGTTTCATTTCATTAGCTGATCTTCCAATTTTTTATATATTTCTAAAAAAAAATCAAAAATTACAATTTTTATAACGAGTTTTGGAAATAATTTTGCTTCAGGCTCTTCATTTAGTTCATATAAAATGTTTTACTAAATATTAGGCTCTTGTTTCTAGTGGTTTTTAAGTTATATTTTTTCAAAATTAGGTTCAAAATAACTAATTTTACAACCTTTTTTACATATTTTTGCAATTTTTGGAAGAAATTGATGCAAACTAAAACTTTTTTCCCCCCCTATATATACTCTTAATATACTATAATACCTTGTTTAATTAAAAATAATGAAATTATTTTTTTTTTTTTAGTGGTGAGTTGAAAAAACCTTAAAAACTTTTTATTAGATTATTATTTAAATAATTCATTTAAATTGTTTTAATTTTTTTAAGTGATAATTTTTTTGTATGGTTATTAAAATGAACAAAAATAAATGAAACGTTAAGTATTTATTAAATGTGTGGTTTTAAGATAAAGGGTTGCCCATAAATTACGTCACACTTTAGTGGAGGTGAGGGGAAAGGGGTTGGTGGTTTTGTGACGACTCATACAGAACTTGATACTAAAGAGTTACAAGGTTGTGAAGGAAAGAAAGAGGAGGAAGAAGGCGGTCTAAAACGGTTAAAAATTGCGTGAGATAATTTGTGGACAACTCTTAAAGAAGAGCATAAATTAATACATCTTATTTAAGACCTTATCGAAATTTTAAGGCAGAATACGGGCCAAGTTGCTGATTAAATAGGGTTCAACTTTGAACCTTGATATTCAAATTTTTTATTAATTCTGTTGGGGAGGAGAGGGGATGCATACCCCATATATCTTCCCTGGATCTGTTACTAATTCCCCCGAGGCCGGACATGTGATTGAAAATTTTAAAAACTTTAAGTGATGTTAATAAAATATATCAATTTTTACAAACGAGTTTTACAAAAACTATATCATATAAATATAAGATTCAGTTAAATTTCAAATTATGGTCACAATTATTATTGCTATTATTGTTATTAATATTATTGTTATTATTACTGTTATTGTTATTATTAACACCTGAGTTCGGACCCGTAAAAATATGGGTCTTTGTAAGTCTATTCCAAACCGAATTTTTCTATACTTTTTCTTTATATACCATAGCTTTCCGGATCCGTAAAATACGGGTCTTTACCAAACTTATCATATCTATGCATATCTATTCCACACAGATTATTTATATACCTATTCCTTATTTACTTCAATATTTTTTAGTAAAACAATTTATTCTGAAAAAAACATTCAAGAGCAACCTAATATCTGCACCTTTTCCGCATACGTAGAGCTTATAAGAGACTTATAATTAGGTTTCTTTTACTGCTAAATGCCTTTCATTGATAGCTCAGTGGTTAGTTTTTTTTAGCTGTTGTTTTTTTTTTTTAAAGAAAGGAAAGAGGGAGGAAGGGGGGGAGTTTAAGACCTCTTCTCAGCGCACAGTGGGTCAGATATCGAAAAAGCTGGGTAAAATAAGAAAACGTTGAATGATTTCCCTGAAATTTCATGGCAAATATTTTTTGAGGTTACTAATTAAAATTTTGTTTTAAAAAAAAGAAAAACAAAGTGGCGGATCCAATATGGCGGATATTTAAATGTTAAAAAATTATTTAAATTGTTCAATGGATCAAATGTTGGAAGATAGTGTTAAATATAGAAAAAACATTTTGTTTCAGTTACAATGATTTTGGTTTTTTTTCATCTTGATCTGACTCTTTGTAGAAATCTTCATTATATCAAAGTTTGTTTCATCGGCATCTGCGTCAGAGTCTTCATAATCTTCTGTTACAGGAACCAAGAGGGCAACAGCCTCTGGCAACAAAGTCTTTATTTTTTTGGTATTGATTTTTGTAGAGATGAAATGTAGGGGTCTGTGGTTGCCAACAATCTCCTGAACACATCTTCCATTGTCTTAACTCTTGAAAACTTTCGAGAAAATCCCAAACGATATTGCTTTATTAACTTATTGGTTGATTCTTGAGCATCCTCGGACAGTTGACCAATGGGTAAAATGGCCGAAGAAATTATATCTGGTCCGTGAATCATCAATCTATGTACTGATGCTGGCATGTTGTACCAGGGATACTCTTTGATATAGTGTCTTGCAGTTGCTAAAGCGTAACCTCAAAACTTTTCAACGTCAATTTCATGTCCAATCAAAATTGTTTGCAAAATTATATGAAAACGGTGGATTAATTCTTCGGAAACACCAGTTATCAAGGATGACGTTTGAGTGTTTTCAAAGAAACGTCGAGAGATGTTTCCGTCGTTCGTGCTGCCCAACCCTTGCTTTGGCATGTCGACTAAAATTCCTAGCTACTGTTTGAAAGCTTTTTGGATGCATGCTTTTATTGTTGCTTTTTCCTGCTTATCTTCTTCTTTACGCGCATGCTATTTTTTGTATTTTTTTTGTATCCCAAATGAATACAGCATTCAAAACATCGAATCCAGGCGTGTAGAGTTGACAGTCCGTACTGTAGATAATCAGTGGTTACCGGTCTTTGCTAAACTTCATCAATGTTATTAATTTGCTTTAAAGTTGCCTGGCAGAGATAACACCGCTGCGCAGATTTTGTGTTAGTGATAGCATTGCATACTTTAACATCTAGCATGTTCATACTTAAACTGTATTGAATAAAAACATTTTTCATATAAAGGATTGTTTTAAATGGTTGGAGTTGTTCGATCTGTTTGTCAAAATGCGTTTTCTCATTTATAAAAGTTTCCTCGGTTTCCCTTGTAAATTGCAATTTTAGAGGTCTGCAAAAGAAGGTTGAAGATGGCTTCGGATTACTCCATAAGAGATTTTCTTCTTTTGTTTCTTGATTTACACCTACAGTTGCAATGGAACAAGCGAAGTAAAAAGTAACCTTGCGTCTGATATATTCGGATCTTCAAAAGTCATATTATAAATGCTTTGTCCGGATGTTCCGATAAGCCCCACTTACAAATCTAAGTCATATTCAATATTTCTGAATCGCTCTTATATGTAATATTGTCTTGGTTCAGCAGTAAAATACGTTGAAAAGTGTGGTCTAATAAAGCTTGCAACTGTACCTCAGCTTTTGATTCGGTAAAGTTTAAGGTGTTGTCTGGAGGGTAGCAACATTTTTTTGCTGCCAATACAGCTGAGTATGGTGGATAAAATGTATTTAAGCCTTTTTTTTTGTGCCTGATTTCTCAAATTCTGGTACAAATCTTTCGTCAAACTTAGATCTAATAAAAGTGCTAGATCTTCATCTGCATCATAAAAAGCTGGCAATGATAATGATAGTTTAAAACCTTCCTTGTATTTTGTTGCCTTGAATGGACTTGACAGTGTAACGTCATTCACAATCTTAGCAGCGTCTGAATGCCCTGAAGATCGAAGACTCATTTGCGTAGCAAATGATAGTTCGGCAGGACTGAACTTCATACGCATCTCTTTAGTCCTCCTTCTTTTGGACCAATCAGATAAAGTTTCGAAACTTCCTGTGGGTCGACCCGTTGATTTATTTACAACTGCACCTTTTTGCACCAATCTGAAAATATACTAAAGTTTTTAACCAGTTTTCTTTCTTTTTGAAAAAGTAATCTTGTCGTTGAGCTGCTTCCTTATATATATATATATATATATATATATATATATATATATATATATATATATATATATATATATATATATATATATATATATATATATTTTACCATATAAATTTATTCAAGTCATAAAGCATAATATATATACAAATAGCAGGGGCAAGAAGAAGACATAATTTGTTTTATCACCAAGCCCCTTAATCTATACCGTAAATATAAAATAGCGTAATAAATTAAAAAAAAAAACACAATATAATATAAAACTCTTTCTTAAAATTTTATAAATAAAAATTTAAGAAAGTGTTGAATGTAACTGTTATTTGAAAATCTGGTTAGATATCTGTTCTGATTTATTTTTAAAAAAAGGGTAGAATATTTTAGAAGATATACTCATTAATTTTGAACATAAATATAAGAAGATGATAGATATTTATTTGATAGACATTCATTATATTTAAATTAACAAACAGTTTTTGGGAATGTGTAAAACGGCCCACACTGGAAATGATTCTGATTGCATGTTTTTGTTTGTTAAATAGTTTTTTTATTTTATTTTTATTTGTACTGCACCAAGCAGTGTTTGCGTAATTAAGATGGCAATGAATGAATGAGAAATACAAAAGCTTTAAGCAAGTTGGATTAAAAAAAGGCTTTGCTCTACAGAGTAGGCCAATGTTCCTTGAGATTTTATTTTCAAGATAATGTATGTGATCTTTCCACGTCACATTTTCATCAAGAAGTACTCCAAGAAATTTTAATGTGGTTTTTCTTTTTATGTCCTGATTAGCAATACAAAGTTTTGGGAGTTTTAAAGGAATTTTATCTCGATCGTGAAAACGATGGAAAAAAGTATATTTTGTTTTGGTTACATTTAGAGATAATTTGTTTGCATTAAACAATTCAGTAAGATTTAATAGCTCTTTGTTTACTGACTTAAACAGAATATTTATATCGTTATGTGCGTAAAATAAATTTGTGTCATCTGCAAATAAAATTGTATCTAGTTTAGTACAAGCATTGCTTATATCATTAATATAAATGAGAAATAGGAGTGGTCCTAATATAGATCCCTGAGGAACCCCACATGCTATGTTCATATTGGTCGTTTTAACTTCATTATAAGAAATGTATTGTTTTTTATTTGACAAATAGCTTTTAAACCACGCAATATTAGTATGTTTAACACCACAGTTTTCTTATTTTGTTAATAAAATGTAATGGTCGACAGTGTTAAAAGCCTTACTGAGATCAATAAATACACCTAATGTCAATTTATCTTTATCAAATGGTTTAAAGATATCATGAACAAGATGAACAATAGCCTGTTCAGTAGAGTGCCTCTTTTTAAACCCAAATTGCTTACTATAAAGA
This sequence comes from Hydra vulgaris, assembly GCF_022113875.1. Taxonomy (NCBI): domain Eukaryota; kingdom Metazoa; phylum Cnidaria; class Hydrozoa; order Anthoathecata; family Hydridae; genus Hydra; species Hydra vulgaris. The sequence goes on from NC_061165.1 coordinate 42,234,296, forward strand.
ATATTGTTTGCATTTAGAAAGGAATACAATTTTTTATACATAATGAGTTCTAATAATTTTGAAAAGCATGATAGTATGGAAATAAGTCTGTAATTTGTGATAATAGTCTCATCTCCTGATTTTAGTATTGGTATTACCCTTGCAACTTCAGGTTTATCAGGAAAGATTCCTTGTTTTAGAGAGAGCGTAAATATATGCAAAAGTAGGGTTTTTATATATGGTATTGATTTAATTATTACATTACTGCTTACATCATCAACTCCATTACCTTTATTTAGTTTAAGTAAGTATACAGCATCAAAAAACTCTTTTTCTGTTAGCATATTATGGTCCATTGTGTTACTATTAGAGTTAAGGTACGATTTGAAGCAAGTTTTACTTTTTTCTACTTTCGATGCTAAACTTGGACCTGTGCTAACAAAAGCATGGTTAAACGAATTAGCAATTATTGCATCGTTACTAATTTCACAGTCATTTATAATTAGTTTTTTTAGTAAGCAATTAGTATTCATATTTTTTTTACCAATAATCTCTTTCATCTCTCTTAGTAAAACTTTTTTGAGCGCTTTACAACTGTCATAAAAAAACGGTTATAGTTTTTATAGTTTGTTTCATTTTCAAAAGTTCTTTTCATACAATCGTTGCTTTTTTTTGGAAGATTTTATGATTCCAGGTCTTATCCAGGGATTTTTTAGAGTTTTGGTTTTAATAAATTTAGTTGTTATTGGGAATGCTTTATTGTAGTGACATTGAAATATATGATGAAACTTATCATAAGCTTCATTAACATTTTTAGTTTTTAAAACAAACTCCCAGCTCGTTTTTGATAAAAGGCTAATAAATGTTACAAGAGAAGCGTTCTTAATTATTGGTTTTTTGATTTTTACTTTTTCAGAAAGATGGTTCACCGATTTTTGTGCTGTTATAAAAAATATTCCAGTATTAATTTTTATGTTTTTGAAATTATTAATTATAATTTGATCATTTAAAGTGGCACTATTTTTTGTTATTCGAGTAGGTTTATTTATAGTTGGAATGAATCCATTTTGAAATATAATATTGAAAAAAATTCGGACTTCTTTGTTTTTGTCATAATAAAGGAGATCTAAATTCAGATCGCCTACAAAGTAAACGCATTTGCAATTTCCTTCTAAACTTTGTCATTAAATAGTAAGTTTGTTATTAAATAGTTTTCCTTCTAAACTTTGTCATTAAACAGAAATAGTAGGTCTCATGTTGTCGAGAGTTGAAATTACATATCCAATCTTTTCATTTAATGACTTTTCCAAATGTTCTATGATCACTTGCAAATCGTTTGAATATAAATTGCTGTATTGATACATTTATAATTACTGTATAGATAAATATAAATTACTATATAAATACTTTCAATACAATATAAATACAACTTTTATTTTAATTATCAATTTATGCATTATTTATGTATTTACTAGCAGTAAGTAACCCGTAATACGGGTTGTTAGTAAACAAAATTAAAAAAAAAATCCGCGTATAGAAAAGTCTAGAAACTACTTTAAAATAGAAAAGCCTAAAAAATGACGTAAGTCGACTAATACCACAATTAAATTAGCGTATTAGTATTATCAGATTTATTAACTCATTTATTAAATGCTCAAAAGCGCTAAAAAACATATGTACAATGTTTGTATTTATATTTAATTTTTTCTTAATTTAATTATAAAGTTAATAACTTTTTTTATAAAAAAAAATTTTTTAATATTATTAATGTCATTAAAAAAATAACCAATTATTCAGTTTAAAGTATAAAACAAGAAAAAAAAAAAAAAAAAAAAAAAGGAGTGCAATGATATCTTGAAGATTAGAAAATGGTGTGGCGGTGTGTGTAGCGATCACTGTCTTTTTCTAAATTATTCATCTCACTGTGTAGGAGAAAGCGTTGTTTCCGTCCTTTTCTACTTTTAATCTCCTTTATAATGCTTCTAAACATCGATTATAATTAAAATTATACAAATGTAGCTCATAATTAAATAATTTTACTTTTATTTTTCAAGATGTCTCAATAACGGCATTTTTCAACTGTCATATAAAACATAGCTTTTGTATGAGAGTTGGTACTAGTAGGTGAATTTGAATGTTATATTACAAAAAAAATACTGCATACGTACAAACACAATGTAAATGAAAGTGAAATATCGTGGAATTCGTAACTCATCTCTATTTTTAAAGCAAATTTTACAATTTTATAAAATATTTTTCTGTATTAAGTTAATTTAAAAAAAAACCTTTATAATTAATGACTTAATAATAATATTTTTGTTTTTTAATTAGTACATACCTTGTGAAATGAATTTCATATTGAAAATATTTGTTTCACGTGCACACAACAAAAATATTTATTTTTGAAAAAAATACGATTTTTTAGCTTTAACGTACGCAAGTACGACAGACAAAGGACTGCCGCGTTCGATCTGCAATATAGCGCACGCAATGAACAGCTGATCTTCTGGACACCCGGCATTAAGTAGTCCCAAAATCACTGAAGCCAACCTGATAGTCCAAAAATACCTTATCGAAATTTTTTTTCTACCTTTTTGACCAGCTTTTTTGAGATCTGACCCATTGTGCAGCGTAATAAATTTTGAAATTTTTGCTTATACATTTGGAGCAAAAAGTAATAATATAAAAATAAAGATTTCTAAAATTTAAAATAAAATTTTACTCATATTATACGAGATTATTCCGTATAATGCCCGCAAACTCAACATATGCTAAAGACGTTTACACTTATAGACGTATATACGTAACACTATACAAATGGAACTAAGAAGATCTTAGACCACTCAATGCAACTAAGGCATAGAACAAAAAAACTCGTAAAAAAACAAACAAACGATAATTTAAAACAAATCCGATTGGTTGTTAGTGGAAAACCTAAAAACTTTTTATTTATTGGTATTTAATTTATGCAAACAAAGATTTCGCAAACAAATAAATTTATTTATTCAAATTTACCGCCTCTGTTTTTTAATTGTTTACACATTCTAAATGGAATAATTTATTATTTCAAGATAGCCGAATAAGTCCCGAGTATTTCAAAAAATGATACTAAATACGGAAAACAGTTTTTTAAATGGGGCTAAAAGTTATGATTATTTATGCAAAAACGACTTTGGTAGAAAAATTAACACTACCGTAGGTTTTCTAAATCTAACGTGAAATTATTGTTAAACATATTCATAAACACCAATACAAGCTTTTATGTAAAAATCAAATTTATAGGCTTATCTATAGCCAAGCCCCAAGGTACTTTATGTTGAAAATTGCATCTTTTCTAAAAAAAACTACGCTTGACAATTTTTGTTATAGTCGCATTACTTTTACCAAATTATAATAGTGTTTAAAATAATCTTTTTATACATATCAAATTTGTCATACTTTTTAATAAAAAAACTTACATATACTGCAATTGAAAAAACTTTTATTTTTGTTCGGAAAAACGTGTACCATGCCTTAGTTGCATTGAGCACTAAAGCATAGTCATAAAAAAAAGTTCATTTTTGAAAAAATGATTTATATAGTTTTTCTTTACAAACACCAATACACTATACTTAAAATTTATAACCCTAACCCTAACCACTGAACTGCAAATACTTTTAATTTTTTTGGTTTAGTGGCTTTTGTTAATAGCTTTTAAATTTTGCATCAAATTATCTCATTTCAACATATTCGTTGTATCATTAATACTGCAGCCGTTTTTTAAAATGCCTTAAGTTAAAAATAATCAATTTTAACTTTTTTACAAAATAAGCTAATTTAGCGTTATTGAATGCATTTCTAAAAATATTCATAAAAATTATTCGTTTCGAAAAACGCTTTACAAAGAGTTTCTAATGATACCTTTTTTTTAATTGCGTTTTTCTCAAAATGCGTAATAAGCATATTAAGGCGTTTTGAAAACGGCAACAGCATATACTTATTGTAAAAAAATGAATGTGGCAAAAAAATTTAATTATCAAAAGAAAGTTTTAAATTTTTTTTCTAGCTACGGGCTTTTTTTTTTTTTTGCCTGCACAGCAGCACCTTCTGAAGTAGCAGGACTGTCTTATTAAATTTTGTCTTTAATAAGTTTCAGACAACTTTTTTTCAGACCATCCGCAGCTTATTAGGACTAATTACCTGAACACATTAACAACATTAGTATCTCAATTATGAAACATATGCATCAAATTTTTTCTCCCGGTGTTTTGATGTTTTTAGAAATTTTAACTTTTTAAAAATCTTTTCGTTTGTTAAAGTGTGTAATATCGTTACATATCTTTGTATATAACCTTTATAACAACACTTCAAAAGTATTTCGTATTTTAAAATAATTGGAAATAATTAGGAAAAAAAAGTAGCACGCTGGCACGTTCTTAAACGAAAATTTTAAAAACTATACAATGATTTTTATTTTTTTAACGGAAATGTTATAGATCAAAATTAAGGAGAGCTCGACGCTTTACAAATTTAAAGTGAAAATCAAACTGTAAAACTTGATAAATATTTCAGAATGTTTTAACATTACTTAATTTGAAGTTTACGTCCGTTAGATATTTGCATACACGTTCGTTAACGTTTTCTTATAAAACAAAGTGCTGCAACTTTTTCCCGCCACTACCTCGGTTGCAATGGCTGTCAAGAGTTCCGTGTCAAACACGCTCGAATGAGCACTACTACTAACACTATTAAGTTAGGCAATAATATATAGAGATTTGTAAGATCTTGTATTCTTTTTTTTGAACTCAATTACTAGAGTTTTTTTTCAAACAACTTGATTTTACTTTTTCGATTTAAACTTTCGTCAAGAATGAATACAAATATTTTTTTTGAAAATTACTAAGTTTATTTTTACATCATTTATTTTTGTAGGGGAATAATTTTGGTAGGGGAAGACAGAAAACGTTTGAAAATCACTATTTTGCAAAAATGTCTGCCGTGAAGCAATACTATTTTTCCAGTGTGTTTTTCTTATCATAATGATTGATTGCGAGCATGAATTTTCAGTTTGTTAGTAGAAAAACTTGTAATAAAAATGTAAACTTTTGAAACTCGAACGTTTTTACCTAGCCACAACGGCTGTTTCACACAATATAAAAGCGAGCTTGACGTCACAGTTATTTTTGTGTTTATCAAAATAAAAAATATTTCCGCAAAAAAAGTTTAAAATGTACTTACTTTAAAGTGTTTTTTTCTTTTAAGCGCTTTCTTCTTCAAATAAAAAAATTATAAAAAAACTATCTTTTATTTAAATAAGTATTTACATTAGACGAAATAAAAATATTAATTTTTTAATATTGCTAACGATTTGGGATCACTTTTCTGTTTTTTATGGTTTTTACAGAAAACCTATCTTGGGTTAACTAAGATTTCATAACATAGCTACATGCCTCATGGTTGAAATTTATAAATAAATGTCTATTTTATCTAATTTATGGTGCGGATTGTTTATTTTTTATTTTTTTAACTGTTTTTTAATGCATTTATATATTTAATTTTATTATTAAATAATGACAATCGCATTATTTTTGTAATCCGTACCAAATTATTGAAATTTCAACTCTTTCTGCATATAAAAATCAAAAAATTGTTTGCTGTACCTCTAGCTATGTTATGAAATATGTTTTTAAACTTGGCTAGTTTAGAAACAAATTTTTCTAGTTTAATGCGCAAAACATTGTTTACATTTCAAAACAATCAAGTGACCTTAAATTCTGTACGTCCCAAGCAAATATGTATAAAATTTTATAAAAACAACTTTCTTAGCGTAACGAATTTTGAAGTCTTTGACCTCAAAATTCGTCTCGCTAAGAAAGTCTCGCTACAGTACATACATTACAGAGCACCGCGGAAGTGTATTTAACCAGGAAGTTCACGCCTCCTTCCTTACCGTGACGCGAAAATATGTTCAGAGTTCGTTTCGAACCTGGATCTCCTGCTTATAAAGCAAGCGCTCCACAGTGACCCGGATTAAGTTAAAAGTGGCAAAAATTAACCGAACTATTAAACGACATGTTTATTAGCTTACACTATGCATCAAAATAGGGGTTTTTGGGGTCAAGGAATTCAAATTAGTAACTTAAAATTATTTATACATGCACCTATTACCCGTATAACGCACATGTACGCGTCAAAACGCGCGTTAGAGGACTTTGTATTTGTAAATAACATTTAACGTTGTTTGCTAAATTCACGCGTTTAACGCGCGCGAATATAGCAAACGCGCGTAGAAGCCTATCAAAGCGCGTAATGAGTCTTTAACGCAATCTAAAATACAAAAATTAATAAATAAACAAGTCAGAATATTAAAATTTTTTTACAATTTAAATTACTAATAAGTTCACTACTTCTGGAGGCAAAGTTCTGCCTTAATAACCCCTGTGTTTTACAAATGAAATGCTTGAGATTTTTGGATCCGATCTAGTCAAAAGGTAGTGCATCTGATCTTTTATTGTGTTAATTTTTGATATTTTTGCAACCTTACATTTCGGATTTGCTAGTTTAGACTTTCCTGAGCTTCCTCAGAGTATTGGGCAATAGGCAAATCAAATTGCTTTGAAATGGAGCAACCATGTATCAGAATTTTGTGAACGCTGGGTGGCATTATATACCAACCATATTTATTAACTATAATTTTAGCTGTATCAGTACAATAAACTTCAAATCGATTACTATCAAAATGGTAACCAGAAGATAATGTAATAAGGACAGTGTGCATCCTCTTTATAACTTCCATATCAACCCCTGTTATTTCAGAAAAAAATGCAGAGTTCTCAAATACTCTTCTTGAAGTATTTCTATCATTGCTATTACCAAAGCCTACTTTAGGCTGGTCAACAATGAGCCTCAACTTTTCTTTGAACTTTGATTTAATAAAATTCTTCTTTAAATTTACAGTAAGCTTCTCTTCTTCTGTTCTGGCTTAAAACTTCTGGATTTCTATTTTATAACCTAAATGTAAGATGTATTCAAAAGATCTTATCCAACAGTGCAAATTTGAAATACCTATTTTAAGGGCTTTCTCATTAACAAGCTCTTTTTTTTAACTAAATCTATATCATTCATCTCTTTGGGCTTACAACCACACACATTACAAGAGTTGACTTGATGTCAGTCAATGAATTTATTACTTTTCCATCAAACATGGTCATATTAATTTTAAAAGTAACCTTAATAGTTATTACTGTACCAGCAATATTCAAATCTGTTGAGAAAGATTTTAACTGATTCATTTGAGTTTGAAGATCATTTTCTTCTTTTTTGCACAACTCTGATGTCTCTTTTTTATATTGCAAATGAAGAGGTCTACATAAATGGCAGCTAGAACTTTTAGAATTTTTTCAAAAGTCAATGTTTTCAACTTTAAACAAATAAGGTACAATTGCTATGCTAAACAGGCTATCTTCTTGCTTTGATTCTTCAGTAAAATTAAGGTTATCAATTTTTTGTTTGTAAATACTTTGACTTGAAGCTCCATCAAACCCAATTTTTACATATAAAACTCCATTCATATCAACTTTACAACTTTCCTTCAAATCAATCATATCTATAATCCTAGTAACTGTATGATTCAGCATATTTTGTAATGAGCATTTTGCTGACATTTCAGTAAACTGAACCTTCTGGATAACATTTCAGCTTTTCACACTATAATCAATGAGATTTTTTCCTAGCCAATTATTTTCGTACTTTAAAAACTTTTCAAAGTTTTTACAATATTTTTTAAGCTTATTTTTCACTTTTGAAATAAAAATCTCTACAATTCTTTTTAGTTCACCAAGTTTATCTTTAGGAATTATTTTGGATTTTTTGATAAATTCGATAAGTATTTCAGGAAGTGCTTCGTTATTTGCTTCAGATTCGCGAATTTTTAAAAATAGATCCAACCTTTTCGTTTTACTTTTAAAGCCTAATTTTTTCTTTACCAAATTATATTATGATAAGACTTCTTTAATTTTCAAAATAAAAGGTAAATACCAGATTGTATATTATTATACAAACATCCGAAAACTGTTTTTAAATCGAAAAGGGAGGGGCGGGTGTTGCTTTTGAGAAAACTATGCATGAATCAATTTAAAATATCTCCTTAAGGAGCAGGAAGTTACATCAAATACTGTAGGGTTTACTTGGCTATAGTTTAGTGTTTTTTTTTCACTAAAAGTGAACGTGGAACAACGTGGAATTTTTTATTGGCTGGCACTTATGTGTAAACTTGTGTACTAATATTTTAATTTTTAAAAGAAAAATTAAAAAGAACTTGTTTTTTTAATCTAAAAAAAAAAAAAGTAAATAAATTTTAAATATCTAGACACTTATTACTTTAACAAAAATTATAAAGTTTTGTATGGAGGCGGAAAACAGGGTTGCTTACAAGATAACCATACCTTAAATTTTCATAATTTTATGGTGATTAATTTAACTTTTTACACATATATCCATTTAAAATTACATAATAATAATATCTGTGAAATTATTTAAAGTTCATTTCAGACCAAAAAGTAGTTTACTTTAACATTTTAAGTCTAAAAACTTTCACTTTTGTTCCCAGACTTTTTGCCATTTTTAGGTTAATCTGGGTCACTGTGCGCTTTAATCACTGCTCCACGGCCGCATATAAACACATATATATATATATATATATATATTATATATATATATATATATATATATATATATATATATATATATATATATATATATATATATATATATATATATATATATATATATATATATATATATATATATATTCGTAATACAAAAAGCAATGTAAAAATCAAAATTTTGTTTGAATTCATTTTTAAGAAGATCCTAAAAACTAACAGCATAATGTAAAATTTAAACGGGATATTGTGTAAAATGAAGGTCCAGAAAGCAGCGCCTCAAAAATGATGATTACAAACTACCAATAAAAAAAATGAATCACTTTTTTCAACAAATAAGATCATCACTTTCTGCAATCGTATCACAAATGTGTGCCTTAGATATCATGCCATTCAAAGCTTTTTTTACGTCTATTGATTTGAGAAGTTTTTTTTTTTACAGGCGCTAGAGATTATGTATTACCAGAACCACCAATCAAAAACCACCAATCAAAAAATGCAGGCTAAAATGATGCATGATTTTATGAATTTAAAAGATATAGAACAAGATTTTGCTTAACTCTAGATGAATGGACAATTCTTCAAGAAACCGATGTTATTTAAAAGTGAATGTCCATGGCAAGAAACAGTTTTGGGATTTAGGTTTAGCAACTGTTGAAGGACGTTTCCTTGCAGAGAAATGCATCACGACTCTGAAAATCAAATTACAAAATAACAATCAAAATATCGATAAAGATATTATGTCTATAACAGCTGATGGGGCAACTGAGTTTCAAAAATTTAACGGCTTTTACCATGTAATCAGCAGTTGTGCTTTACACATGCAATACATTTAGTTGTAATTAATGTTCTATATAATAATTCAAAAACAACAGATTTGGTGGTTCACACATATACAGAAAATGTTAATGTAGAAGATCAAGTAATAAAAAATGGGCATTCCCCATTCGATAAAACGGATGGGGAATACATTGTTGATGAAAATGTTGGTTTGATTGAAAAAAACTTATTATGAAGCTCAGCTTGTTGAGACTGAAGAATTTGGATAGTTTTTCTATCAAAAAAGTTCGTTCCATTGTAAAGAAATTTCGTTCTTTGAGAACATCAAACGAAATTCTTCAATTATACATGAAACAAGAATTGGGAAAACAATTGAACCTTATTATGGACGCTAAAACTACATGAAATAGTTTACTGGAAATGCTTGAAAGTTTAAACAAACTAAAAAGCTGTGTTAGAAAAGCATCTGAAAAGCATCTTCATCATCCGTTTTTCTTGATGCTGAAATTTGGTTGATTATCTTTCACTAGACCATTAAAAAAAAAACCAGCCAAAGTTATTGAAAACTTTGCACAAAGATTGAAATTTAACAATAACATGGTAACTTCCTCAAGCAAGCAGTCAGAAGCTGATGATGTGATAGAAATTATATTCGAAAAACAAACTAAGCTCTTAAAATTAATGCAAAAGTTGGAGAACAAAATTCAATTGAAATTATTGTTCAACTTAACGTACAATTCAACTTAATAAATAATAAAAATTGTGTAGTGTTATTTAGATTTCCATCAGTTTACTTAAACATTGGACATTTATATGATGGAGGTTGTTATTACAAAGAACATAATTGAACGCAGATGTGGTACTCCAGTCAAATTTTCTTCAACTTTCCAGGCAAATTATGTCTGAAAAGTTAATATTAACTAAGTATCTAGCTTAACCAAGGGCATAAATTATTTAATTAAACTGAATCAGTTGGCAAAAATCCACTTAGGGCGACACATTTACTTTTAAGGCAGACTGCAATTATAACCTCCTTTTTAATCTTGATGCAAAATATTCATCAGATTTGCATAAAGTCTGATACTATTTTGTTAATATGCAAATTTATTATGTCAAATTTTACAGTTGCAACAAAGCTCTGTGTTATAAAAATTGTCTCAAAAAATGGTTCGTATTTTTCATAAATAGAAAAAGATTATATTTAGTTGAAATATTTATTCATTTCAAATATACTAGATTAAAATTACAATTTTTTAACACCCTTGACAATTTATCATACTTAAGATAAGGAAAATAAAAATAAAAAAAATAATTAAAAAAATATAAAAAGCAATATTGAAAACATATTAAAACTAGAAGGAGCGTTTGAGTTGTTTTATACTAACAGGGCTCAATAAACAATTTGCATAACAGATGTATAATTTTCGGCTGTTCAATAAATTCTCTGAATATTGAAACATTTACAAAATTTGATAAAGCTTTATCTAAGGGTTGTAAAAAAAAAATGTTTATATGTTTAAATAAAACCCTGATTGCTGTTTACCATACAGTTGTATTATACACCTTCTACACCTTTTCAAGATGTAATTGAGAAAACAAAAATTGTAATTAAGAATCGTAAGATGTAATTGAGAAAACAAAAGTTGTAATTAAGAAACGCAAGATGTAATTGAGAAAACGTAAGTTGTAATTAAGAAACATAAGATGTAATTTAGAAAACGAAAATTGTAATTAAGAATCGTAACATGTAATTGAGAAAATGTAAGTTGTAATTAAGAAATAGAAAGATGTAATTGAGAACACGAAAATTTTAATTTAGATATCGCTTTAAAGGAGTAAGTGTAAAATGGCGCTTAAAAAAAATGGCGTGTAAAAAAATGGAGCGTATAAAATGACGCACTTAAAAATGACGCAAGATTTGTAGCGTAAATTTAATTTTTTAGGGAAAAAATTTAGGGAAAAATTTAGGGAAAAATTTAGGGAAAAATTTAGGGAAAAATTTAGGGAAAAATTTAGGAAAAAATTTAGGGAAAAATTTAGGGAAAAATTTAGAGAAAAATTTAGGGAAAAATTTATAATTTTCGGGCAAATGAATTTAACATAATAAACACTAAAAACATTTTAGGGAAAAATTTATAATTCAATTAAAAATTATAATTAAAAATTATATAATTAAAAATCACTTTATTGATCATTTAAGCACCAACTTGTACGTCTTCCATATTTAAAATAGTTGCATAGTGCGTGGTTGTGTGTTGTACCGCACGTGCACAATCTCCTCCCATTATAGTATTTTTCGCCTTAATTACAATTCGTTCTAAGTACTGCATGCGCTGTTCCGCAATCCCGTCACCTAATACAGGTGGAATGCGAATGGCATTTTTAACGTTACTTTTAATTTTGGACCAGATCGTTTCCACCGGGTTCAACATTGGACTGTAAGGTCCCAAACGTAACAACTGAGCTGGTGAATGATCAAACACCCTTTGCAAACGAGCGTGGCAAGGAGCATTATCTGTTACGACGACCAAATCCTCCAAACGATTACCGGATGTAACCCACTGGTGAAACATAGCCAACATCCACTCGTTACAGGAATCTGCTTTAAATGATCCCCTGCGAGTTTCTATCATGACGACATATGTAGTTGAAATAGCTGCGATCAAGTGTATGTTTAAACCTTTTGAAGCAGGTACTTTCATAATTGCTCTTTTTTCTTGTCTCGCGCGTCCTTGCGTTTTTCTACAAAAAAGGTTAAAATTTGTTTCACCCAACCAAACTATCTGACGGCCATTTGTGATATGTTCGTTGATGTTTCTAACATATTCAGCTCTTTTTTGTTTGTTTTCATAACTGTTCATTGTAGAAGGCTCCTTGTGCACTTTTTTTAATGAGAACAATCTGCCTTCGAGGTAATTTGCTATTGTTGTTGTGCTAACGTTTATGTTAAATTGTCTTAATATCTTTGTTTTGATGGCCACCAATGTTAATTGACAATCATTTTCAATCCATGTTAATGTTTCTTCGATTTGATCTTCGGTCAACTTTTTCGGTTTAAAACCTCCTTTTCTGATGAAATTTGAATTTCCGCTGCGAACCCAATTATATGCTGTCTTATATTTGATACCTAGCGTTTGCGCGAGAATCACCCAATCTTCAAATCGCTCCGCACATTCAACAACTCTTCTCCTGTCATTTGGAGAAGATAAAACGTAACGTTTCCTTTCAACTTGTTCAATTGTGTGTATTTCATGCCGACAAATCGGACAACTTGAATCTGGTTGTTCCAGAACTGGACGTAAACAAATTTGGTGACATAAATGTTGACACGGATTTAGCTTAATCACAGACTTTCGGGTCATAGTGTATTGGCATATAACACAACGATCTTTCAATTCCATTATTATTACTTGTGCATACAAAAGCAAAATTTAAGATTATAACTTAAATTCATGCCGAAAAAGACCTTTTGTAACAACCTACAAACTTAGACTGTGAATTTGCTATTTTAATTTATGTGTTCTCAATTACAAGTTACGATTTCTCAATTACATATTATGATTTCTCAATTATATCTTACGTTTTCTCAATTACATGTTGTGTTTCTTATTTACATATTACGACCTCTTAATTACAACTTTCATGTTCTCATTTACATCTTGAAAAGGTGTAGTATACTGAAGAGGGTGGCTAAGAATTGAAACGTACATGTGTTGAAAAAAAAAAACACGTTCATATAACTAATAGGTTTACTTTGTTAAATAATGTAACATTGTTTGTAAACAGTGTAACAATGTAAAATTTAAAAACACCGGAATATATAAGTATAAAAAAAGCACCTTATGGAATTTAATATTTGTATTTTTGTTATATTTTGAATAAAAATAACATTGAATATTGTTTTTATTGTTCAACATACAACAAAAACACAAACATTTAAAATTCCATTTTTATTTTTATATATTTCATCGTTTTCAAAATAAACCATTTAGTTTTTAAATTATCAAAAATTGGTACTATGTAGAACCAATTTTTGCTAAACCCTAAACAATTATGCTTTAAAAAGATATATATCTTAATAGAGCACAACTGTTTAAAATGAGTTAAACAATCATTTAAAAGCATTATTCTTTAAGAATCTGTTAAAACGTCTTTGCGTTAATACTATCGTTTAAAAATCTGGCTCTACTCGACATCCCAGAATCCCCGTTTGATGAATTACAAAAATATGAAATGACTTTAAATTAATTTCTAATCTGTACATTAATTTACACAGCATACTTCATAATTTAAAAAATTTAAAGAAACTTTTAATACTTTAAATTACACTTTTGACATTATATCTCTTTTATAGACTTAGTATGAAATCTTTATTGAATTCAAATTCTATTTTCAAGTTACCAAATTACTGCATAATAAGTCAACCATGAAAAGTGGTAAAAAATGGCTTAAATTTTGAATGTTTAAATTTTGTTTTCAAATTTTAGAGAAATATTCAGATTAGATTAAAAAACAATTATGTTTAACCATAAATGATTATAATGATAGACTACTCATCAAAAGATAGTTTATTTAAAAAAACATTAAATACCTATAAATATCTATCAACGTTAAATACTAATAACTTCTCGCACAAACTTTATGAAGAGAAAATGCAAAGAATTCTTTAAATTTCATAATACTAATAAAACATGAAATGCCGATTTTAATAAATTTTTAAATATATAAAATAAAACATATTTATATGAAATAGTAAAAAGTAAAACAAAAATATCTACTTGGACTATATTTACCGCAGACTATAAATACCGCCAAGATGAAAAAAGGTCTTACTAACACTTGGATGAACAAAATTTTAGTTTAATGTTTGAGTACAAAACAAAAACTGTATCACAAATTTCTAAAAAATAAGAAAAATAGAGAGAAACAAAATTAACACCAAAAACTACAACTTTGTAGTGAAATAATGATGTGATCTTTATATAAATAAATTTGGAGCGTAATTAAAAACATATTGGGCCATAATTTTTTTTCTTCTGTTAGTATATTATGGTATATTTACAATTATGTTATTATTACAATATAAATATTTTTACAAAGTATGTATACATAATTATATTATACTAGCAGTAAGCAACCCGTAATACGCGTTGTTAGTAAATAAAATTAAAAAAAAAAAAACCGCGTATAGAAAAGCCTAGAAACTACTTTAAAATAGAAAAGCCTAGAAAATGACGTAACTCGACTAATATTAAATTAGCGTATTCATATTATCAGATAAAAAAATACAAAAGTATTTACTGAAATAATAGCAAAATAAAAATAAAGAAGATAGAGGCTAAAAGAAGATAAGGATAACATTACGTACACACTAAAAAAACTAACACCAAAATAGCAAAAAATATATATATATACAATATACGCCCGAGTTGAGCAAATATAACGCCTGTTATCCGTCATATTTGGCGTTTTATTAGGCGTTATATTAGTTGTTACATTAGCTCAACTCTGGCGTTATATTGAGAAAGTTAAATTAACGGTTTAACCGTTATAATTGAGATTATATTTCTTTTACAAACATTATATTTACAATCGTAGCATTAAAAATAAAGTAAAAAATGTTTTAAGATAATAATTATTTCAATAATTGATAAAATTTTATATTATTTAACAATGCTAAAATAAATTACGTTGGTTTAAATACATATGCACATAACTATATAACTATAGTTATATAACAATTTAAGTAATATATGTAATAGGTAATATATGTAATAGGTAAACAACTATATACCTATAACTATAAAACAAATTGCTTTATAAAAACAGAAAACAGGAGGCTAAAAGTTTAAATTAAACGTCAAGATTAGCTTTCCAAATATTCTTCATTAATTGAGGTTTATAAAGTATTGCTAATAAATACGCATGTTAAAATATTTTCTAAGTGCAAGTTTCATACTTATGTAATGGCAGTATATTGTTTATTAAATCAATATTTTATATCAATATACCTATATCTCAACATCAATTGTTGTTCATTAACTACATAGGTAAAACATTCTCTATTTTTTCTTCATTGAACGAAGTTAAAATTAAAAATAAATCCACAAAGCCAAAACTTAGTCGAACCTTTTTTTAAGTGAGTGTGGAATTTACAATTTTTTAAACTTAAAAAACTCGTACCTTATTTTTTGTTATTATTCTCATTTTAAAAAAAATAATTAAGAAAATGTTTTTTTATTAATTTGTATGGTTTTTATAGAAAATCATTTCATTGATCATTTATAATTAATTTGAAAAGATATAACAGTATCAATGCTGCTAGGTGTTGCTGCCACTAAAGAAGGCAAAATAAAAAGATTAATAAGAAAATGACACCTTTAAGTTTGAAATACATAATTATCTTATAATTGAATAAACCATATCAAAATCTTATGATTGATACCATAGAATATTTTGGAAAAGATATAAAATACTCATTGGAACCATATAAGCATATATGTTTCTATATAAGGACAGAAAATAAAAAAAAGTATAATTTTTTATCGTTGAATGATAACTTAAAATTATTTTGAAAAGATATAACCTTACCGTTGCTACTGAGTGTTGATGCCACTAAAAAATTTAGTAAGCAAATGACTCCTTAATATGTTATGTATGTAATAATCTTATGATTAGATGAACTATATAAAAATATTATAATTGCTACTTTATATTTATTTTGTAAAGTAATGTAAAATATTTATTAGTTGCCAGAAGTTGTTGCTGAATACGAACAGAAAATAAAAAAAGGTGTAACGTATTATCATTCGATTGCTTATTTATAATTAATTTAAAAAGATATCTTACCATTGCTACTGAGTATTGATATAACTCAAGAATATAAAACAAAAAGATAAAAAGCAAGTGACACCTCAAAAGGTTTAACAATCTTTTTATTAAATAAACTATATAATAATATTATGATTAGTCATTTATAATTACTTTGAAAAGATTAAATTGGTAGCAGGTATAATAAATAACATGATTGGTACAAGTATAATAAATAACATGATTGGTAGCAGGTATAATAAATAACATGATTGGTAGCAGGTATAATAAATAACATGATTGGTAGCAGGTATAATAAATAACATGATTGGTAGCAGGTATAATAAATAACATGATTGGTAGCAGGTATAATAAATAACATGATTGGTAGCAGGTATAATAAATAACATGATTGGTAGCAGGTATAATAAATAACATGATTGGTAGCAGGTATAATAGATAACATGATTGGTAGCAGGTATAATAAATAACATGATTGGTAGCAGGTATAATAAATAACATGATTGGTAGCAGGTATAATAAATAACATGATTGGTAGCAGGTATAACAAATAACATGATTGGTAGCAGGTATAATAAATAACATGATTGGTAGCAGATCTTGCTGCTGTATAAGAACAGAAAATAAAATTATTATTATTTGTTTTTAATTTTTTTTTTTTACATTTTAACTTCCAACAAGGCTGCAAGCAACCACTGTAAGAGTTTAAGTTACAACCACTGTAAGTTACTGGAAAAGTTTGTAGAGCAAAATAACGATTGAAAACAACTTAAAATCACGAAAGCAAGATGTAGCAAGCAATTTCCAAAGAACTGATGTTTGATAAAATAAACTAGACGAATAAGAGTTTTTGAAGCAATGTTAAAAGAAATAGCCTTAACATTTTCACCTCTATCTAATGCACGATAAAATCTTTTGGTTATCACGTTTAGCAAATCAGCTGTAGAACGAAAACATCAAAATCCATAGTGATGATCAGAAAATAAGTTATAAGATTAAAGATGAGAGATTTAGTATTTGTTAATTAAAGATTCAAAAAGCTTGCTTATGATAGGAAGAAGACTAATGCCGCGGTATGAGTGGTATATAGATAAGTTAAATCGCTCTCCACAAATTTTGAAAATAGGGATATCAGATGCCGCAAAAAACAAGATTCTGATAAGCACTTGTTGAATAGTTTTAAAAGTATAGATGACAACTCTGGAAAACGTTTTGCAAGACCACAACAGGTATGTTGTCTGCATCACAAGCTGTAGAAGAGTCTAAACAGAAAATCACTTTTGATACAGAAGCTGGAGTGATACGAATGTCAAGCAATGGATTAACCTGTTTGTCGGTTATATCAGGTAAAACGCAATTAGTAGAGTCAAAAGATGATATTGATGAAAAGGTCTTAGCAAACAATTCAGCTTTGTTTTTAGGTGAGGAGACAAAGTCTGAAGCATACAATAGAGGTGGAATTACTGATTTGCCCTTATTATTGATATTGTTAAAGATTCTCCAGAAGTAACGAGAGCCTAACTTTTGTGAAAAAATACGAAATTTTACGACCTGAGAATAACGAGCTTTCGCGTTAGACAAAACCTTTTTACAATGTTTTCTAGCAAAATAAAACATACGTTTGTTTTATGGAGAACTGTTTTGCTTATAGCAGACGCGGATGCAGCATTTTTTGATGTTTGATATACCTAACTTCCAGACATGGAGCAAACTTTAAAAATTTATATGTTTATACCTATATCAAATAAGGATGCTTTACAAAAAATTGCAATGATTGGAGCCTGGGAACAAAAAAAACTATTCTTTTTTATACTATTCTTAACTAAATCTATATTCATCAATAAATTTTAAAATCCACACAATAATGTCTTAGCGTTCAAGAACTATGACCATAAAAAGTTTGAGACCCCCTCAATTTGAGGGGGTTGCGAATTTTAAAAGGCTATAATTGTTAAACGCTCAGAGATTGTTGTGTGAGTTTTAAAATTTATCGATGAATATAAACTTGGTTGATAATAGTAGAAAAAATATTTTATCAACTTGTTATTCTCACGTTTGGGGCAGGTGTAGCTAAAACTTTAGGGCTTTTTTGTTTCCAGGCTCCAATCATTGCAATTTTTTGCAAGACATCTTTATTTGGTATAAGTATAAAAATATAAATTTTTGGAGTTTGTTCCATGTCTGGAAGTTAGGTATCTTAAACATTAAAAAATGCTGCATCTGCGCCTGTATAGATATGGAAGTAATGGTTTCGATTGGAAATTGCAGCAGCACAATGTGAGAAAAACCATGAAGAAGAATGAGGCTTGACCTGAAATTTGCGAGAGAGAATAAAGGATTCCATTTTTCTCCATGAAGACAAAAGATTTCTACCCAAGGGCCATCACGAAGAAAGTTGCAGAAAGAGTCTGAGCCAGTTTTAAGGCAGTTGTAAGAGGTACGATGATAGGGGGATTCTGATGAAAAAGAAGAACGAGATAATAGTTTTAGAGAGATCAAACCGTAATCACAATTACTTAAGGGTGAATGTGAATTAACTGAGCACTGACTATGATCAGAAACAATACATAGGTCGAGTTGAGAAAGTAAAAAATTCGGGTTGTCTGGAAAGCGAGATGGAAAGTTGACTATTTGAGTAAGGGATTGAGAAAGGCTAAAATTGTGGGCTTTAACGACTATAGTCTCTGAAACTAGAGCTAGCTATTTAGTGTATTAAGCATTAAAGTCACTAACAACAAAGATTTCGGCTGATAGATAAAGAGAGAGGACTTGGTCAATTTGATCAGAAATAACATCAAAAAAATGCAGCTTTAAGATGAAGGAGCAATATAGAACATAGAGAAAGGCGATAGAGTGAAGCGGTGATAAAAAGAAGGCAGATAAAATAACAATTTAAGGGTTCAAACTTAGTTTCCTGATAAATGAGTGAATTCTCACAAATGTAAATGTCCGTGTTATGCATGTGACTATTGGAGTCTTTACAAATTAGAGGAAAATAACCATCAACACTAAGATCAGAAGATGAGACAGCTGAAATCAATTAGTCTCACAATGAGCAAGTAGGTCTGGTGAACTTTGTAAAAGATAAGACTAACAGAAGAAAAGTTACTTCAAAAACGACAAATATTAGTGAATGATAGTCTCAGAGAACTTGGTGATGACGATGGTTTTTTGTGTATTATAGTTTTTGGTACTTTAGTCATTTAAATTTTTTAAAGAACTCAACTCAAAGCATAGATAGTGCTCAGTACACTATTTAATAGTCTAAGCCATTGCCTCATTTCAAAGGGCTCTAACTATTGTCTCAATAATGCATACCAAAAGAACAGGAACTCTATCTATACGCAACATGGCACTGTTAGTACTCTGACATTTTTCAGCTAGATATCGAATTAGCCTCTCTGAGAGCTACCTCAGAATTCAGGAAACCTGACAACCAGCCAGCCTCAGAAGCATAAAACTGAGTTTTAGAGCTGTACCCTCATAGTCATTAAAGCAAAAGCAAAACCGATGCATTGAGTAAAGATGATTTTGCGTTCAACATCCTAAACTGGAAACAATGTATTAAAAAAATATCTGCGCCAGCCTAATAGGTGAAGAAAGGGTGTGAGGCTAGTTAACAGATAAAATATGTTTATCTAGAAGTTCAAGTTTTTGCCTAGGAGGCTTTCTACCAGACAGTAGCCGCATGCGTTTAACATTTTAACATGTGCCCAATATGAATATTTTTATCGAGGCACCATCTCTAGCAGGGGGTGTTTTAAGTCCGATTTGACTTCTCCTAACCTTTGCCTCAAAAAATTCTACAAGGCAGTAGGACATGAAGCAGGTTTTAATGGTTTAATCTTACCAGTAGCGGGATAACCTGACCTGACATATGTATAGCATTAAAACAATAGAACAACAGAAAAGAAAACTATTCTAAAATCAAAATTATGCTAATAAAAGTAAAAGTGAATTCAGCTATTAAATTAAAGCTTATAAACATCATCTTAAGAAATAACAAGTTTGCCTGTTAAAGTCAAAATAAACAATTTCTCAAAAAATATTCTAAGTAATGCATAAAGTTTATTTTATTTATTATTTAATTATTGTCATAATGCAGGATAAAAGTATGAAAATTATATCGATTATAATGATTAAATTATAAATTATAAAATATATAAAGTATTTTCCTATTTGTTGATAACTACGCAATTACCCTATGCATTGCCTGATTGTTTAGTTTATTTCCATTACGTTGTGCATTGTATTTAAGTGGTTATGCGTAATTTGCACTTATAAGAAACTATTTTTAATAGTTATGAATGAACGGATATTTTCAGCCATAATTGTATGTTAAAGAAATATCAGTCAACACAACTATACAATTTATTCATCTATTGCCATATAATTTACACAAATGCTATATGGGGAAACGCTCGCAACACCAAAATTAGATTTTTCTATTGGCATTAGAAACGCAAGTTGTATACTTAATTTTTCCAAGCTCAATTTTTTCAAGCTCAGCCCCATTTATTAAAAGAATTAAAGTTTTGAATAACTATGAACTAAATGTTTAAAATAGTTTATGTTATATATTTAAATGCAAAGAAAAAAAATCTTTAAGTATATTTATAAATCTTTATAATTTATAAAACAAAAAAATATATGATCTCTGTGTGTGTTAGTAAAATTTTGAGACGTTTCGCCAAAAAACAGTTTTTATTTCTTACCAAGGTAAATAGATTTTTCTTTAAATTCTTTAAATTAGTGAATAGACTATTCTTTCTTTAAACAGACAATAAAAAAAACTAATTCTTCAATATATAAATTTGTATTTCTATTTTAAGTATTTTAACTCTTTTAGTTTATTTAATTTAATATATAGAATATAAAAAATGTATGTACAATCTTTGTTTTATAAATAGATGAAAGTTGTGCAAAAATAAATTTAACAGTATCTCAAGTGTTGTTACAAGATTCAAACAGAACAAGTCCAGAGATCAACAGCATTGACGCTGATTTAATACAACAAGTAATGTTTTTGTTTATGATGAATAAATAAAATTATATTTAAAAAATAAAACTGTTTTCATTAGGTATACCAAAAAATTCCAAAACAGGTTTATGGAAGGCCGGGGCTAGTTGCAACAAAATTTAAAAAAATGCATTTAACCTCTTATAACTTTAACTTATTTTTTTTAATTTTTTATCTAGGTTATGTAATAGATCTTAATGCCGTATTAACCCAACATTGATAAATATAATATGAAACTTAGCTGTTCCGCAAACGTATAATAAAAATGAAAAATAAATCTTGCAACTTACCTCGCACCGGGGCCAGTCCAAGTCTAAAGAAAAATTACAAGTTAATCTATAACTTCAATTTGGCAACAAAAATTTTGTAATTGCATTAAAGGAATCTTTTATTTTCATTGAGCAGTAATAGTTTAATTATGCGAGATTTGACATACATCTGACTTGTTTAATTATGCGAGATTTGACATACATCTGACGTGTTTAGCAAACGGATAATTATGCGAGACTTCACATACATCTGACGTGTTTAGTAAACTGATAATTTTATTCGAAGACTTCAAAGACTGAAGAAATTAAATTAAAAAGATTTGAAAAAAAGTATTCTTGTAGTTAATAAACAATTACACTGGTTTACATGAAAAAAAACTGCAAGTAAAACATTATGAATTTCTGAGAGCTTAGTAAAAATCATAAATTTTGTTGACTTGCATCATCAGTTAATGTTTGAATACAAGTTTAATTAAATATTTATATATCTGTAGTTTGTGTGTTTCAGATTTTATTTTAAAAAAATGTTTCACAATGCCAAGACCTTGTGCGAATTCAGCAGACAGTCTTTGTTAACAGACAGCAGAAAATTTTTTTTTAATAAAGAAGTATTCTCATGCATACTTTGGGTGTAAACTGGGAGACCAGGACAAAGCATAGGCGCCTTATGTTGTTTGTAAACTTTGCAAAGTAACTCTTGGCAAGTGGTTTAAAGGTGAAAAGTCTGCCATTTGGCATGCCCATGATTTGGTGTGAGCCTTCGAATCATGTGATGGACTGCTATTTTTGCATGACGAATGATGTTGTATTCAACAAAAAGAGCAGACACAAGATTCTATAACCAAATATACCGTTAGCTCTAAGGCCTGTAGAACACTGTGAAGACATTCCTGTGCCCGCTCCTACTTTGCTGGATGACATTGAGAGTAATAACAGCTCAAGTTCTGAAGGCAGTAGTGATGTTCTTAATCCTGATTTTAATGCAGATGTCACACCAAAACCTTTTACTCAGGAAGATCTTGATGATCTAGTTTGATATCTTAACCTTCCAAAGTCATCAGCTGAACTGCTTGCATCCCGTTTACAAGAACGAAACCTTCTCACTCCTGATACTAGCGTAAGTGTGTACAGATATCGTGAGACAGAATTTGTACAGTTTTTTTCAAGTAAGCAAGAATTGTTACATTATAATAATATGGAAGCCCTTGTCTCATCTATGGGAATTGCTTACGATGCTAATCAGTAGAGATTGCTCATTGACTCATCAAAGCACAGTATGAAGGCAATCCTTTTCTTTAATGAAAACAAAGTATCATCACTACCAGTGACACACTCGGTAACACTAAAAGAAACGTATGAAAACATGAAATTATTACTCAGTTCGTTGATTTATGACCAGCAAAAGTTGTTGATATGTGAAGGTTTGAAGGTCATAGCTATCATATTAGGACCCCAAGAAAGATATTAAAAATTTCCATGTTTTTTGTGTCTCTGGAATAGCAGAGCAGACTCTGAGCATTATGCCAAAAAAGTGTGACCAGCGAAAGAAGGATAAACTCCATGAAGTCACAGTGTCAAGTTACAACATTTGGTAAAAGCACATTGAGTTCACCTCCCACTTCTCCATATAAAATTGGGGTTAATGAAAGCTTCAGTCAAGAACATGGACCAAATTGACTCTGGATTTCAACATTTGTCAGACAAGTTTCTACATTTAAGCGATATTGACTGCAGGTATCTTTGTTGGACCGTAGATCTGAGAAGTAATGAATGATAAGGTTTTTTTTATCTAAACTGCAAACCTGGAATGCCTTCGAAGATGTTGTCAACAATTACTCAGGAAACTTTAAATCAGACAATTTTTTTTTTTGTTATTTAGGTGCCCCAAAAAGACCTAACGGTTTTGTCACAGAGCACCGCGGAAGTGCATTTAACCAGGAAGTTCACGCCTCCTTCCTTACCGTGACACGAAGATAACCACTACGCCACAGCCGCAATTACAACAACA
>NC_061165.1:42260324-42342824 GCF_022113875.1 Hydra vulgaris
AAATTTATTTTTAAATTGGCGTTAAATTTCAAGAGTTTACAATAAAATTTAATGGAGATTTTCTTTTTAAATCTCTGTTCAAACGTTTTGTTAAAATATACAAGATTATTTATTTAAACTCAATTCAACACATTCTTTAAACTCAAACGAAAAATTATTGAGCTATTTGTTGTCATACCAAAACATCTTTACTCAATTTAATTAAATAATCTTCAAGTAATTGCTTCCAATAAATATACAGTGAAAGCTCCCTGTAAAAATTTTCTGATAAATTTCTTAAAAGAAATTTATCAGAAAATTTTTAAGGTTTTTAATAAGTTCTTCTTCATGAAATCTATGACGTACTACTTCGAGATCTCCATAACTTAGAACTTAATTTCAAAACTTAGTTTAATTTCAAAATTTGTTTGTAAAACATACTTGTAGCCATTTAAAAGCTAGAAGTATATTTCGAATTGTTCAGTTCAATTAGCACGTCCAGTTCTGGTTCAGTTGCAAATCAATATAAAAACTAAAACTATTAAAAAAATCATTGATTATTAATCTTTACAGGAAGCACTCAAATACAAATAATACTAATTAACGATTTTAATAATTTTTAATTTTTTCATATTTAATGAATTGTGTGTGTGTCATATTTAATGAATTATGTTTGTGTTTGTGTGCCCGCACACGTATAACATTATATAATAATATTAAAAAAGTATTAAATGTAGTATACTAAATCTACTTACTTCCACGTAAAGTACTTACTTCTTATCTGTATTTAGTTTTTATTTTTAATTTTGTTTTGTAGATGTGGCTTTTTTTCATCTTGCCTTCTTCATCATCTCAACCTACATTTCTTTAGGGTAAAAAATTATTCAACTAATTTTAGTAACACTAAACTAAGTACAATACTAAACTTTGTTCTTCTTAAAAAATGCTCAAACTTTAGTTGGTTACAACACTATCAATGATGGCCACTTGTCTTCTACTTGCCGCAGTCATTGTTTAGAATATGTTATAAGTTAAGGCATAACATTGTAATATGTGTACAAATTAACAAACAAAAAAATTAGTATTTTTCAGTTTTATTTTACGGAGGTGTGGCCAAACACTCTTTATTACTCTCAAAAATGAAAATTAAAAAAGTTTATAAAGTGTTTTCAAATCCTTTATACAAATGTCCAAAATATAAGATGAAAAAGAAATTGAGATTTGCTTTTTAAAAATGTATATAAAAAAAAAAAATTTTTGATGAAATTTGCTGTTTCTTCTGTTGGCAATATCGCCAACTGTCGTAAAATTGTTTGAAAATACACTTAAACCATAATTTTCTTTTAAGAAAACCACGGTTCTGTGAATTTTTAAACAATTGTTTTGTGTATTTTCAAATTTCTTTACATTTTCTGTTTTCTTTAAAATCTTAAAAGTTAAAAAAATATCTCTGCTAACCGCATTCAAAGAAGTCGCCTGTACCATTATCCAACTAAACTTAAAAAAATTAAACCTTATAAACATTTAAGGAAAAACATTTATCTTTTATAACGCTCAGACTTGGAGCTATGACAAGAAGATACCGTAAAACTTTATTTAATTTCAAAATTTATTTTAGTTTTCAAACTTTTATGTTTTAAGTCTAAATTTTTAGGTCTCTTAAATTTTTACACCTAAAACATTACGCTATTACATCATGTTGATTGTAACAACAAAGATAACTCGAAAGAAAAATTGAAAGTTTTGCTAAGCTGATTATCAGGTGCTAACAGTTTAAAAATTGAATGGAATGATTTCTCTATACACTATTTTTAGGAATATTATACCGAATATTATTGCTGGCAGTAAATTTAAAATTCAATTCGTCATCGAACTTATTAGGATGAAATTAGGAAATTATCTTTAGTGGGACATCCACTACAAAAACATCCATCCGAAATGTTGTGTCTGAATGTCGACTATCCATCGCCTGGCATTATATGGTATCCCTAATAACTTTATATGAAAATTCAACACACATAGAAAAATCAAAACTTTGATAAGAAGTGTCATGAGCCAATCACGGTTAAACTGGAGTAAATATACTCAGCAAAAAACTGACGAACTAATTACCATAGATGTAGCCAATGATTTTTGTAACCGAAGTGAAGGCCGAAATACTGTATTTAAACAATTTAGACAATAAAAAATAAATCTTGAGTTTGCTATAATGTTTTATAAAAGTCTTATACTATATAAAAATGTAAATCTTATTGGCTTAAATAAGACAATCGGTTAAATATTGCATCGATCATTTTTTAGATCACATCAACATACCGTAAAACTACTGTCGCAATTATAAAATATTGAGTCAATTTATTAACTTGACTTTTCTCAATGTTTCTTTTTATTTATAATATATTTATTTATAATTTACTTTTAAAGAATGCGTTAACAAATCGAATAATGCAATAGTTAATTATAAACTATTTAATAGCAAACAATGGTAATATTTAAACAATAGTAAACAATAGTAATAATAATAGTAATAATAAACAATAGTAATATTTTATTATTTTTATCAAAAACTTAAATCTATAAAAATAGGTTTTATTTAATATATATATATATATATATATATATATATATATATATATATATATATATATATATATATATATATATATATATATATATATATATATATATATATATACATATATATATATATATATATATATATATATATATATATATATATATATATATACACACATATACACACACACACACACACACATATATATATATATATATATATATATATATATATATATATATATATATATATATATATATACACACATATACACTCTAGTTATATAAAAAAGTTATTTAAATTATAATAGCACATATTTACAGCTCCATTTATAACGTTTTTTATATGGCTGGAATAACCCCTTGAAACACAGTAATGCTTTTTTAAAAAATGAAAGTTTATTCAATCGTAAGCAAATGTTTTAAATCAAGATACTGAATAAAACTTTTATTTTGATTTTGATTGGTACAAGTTTTGATTGATACGATATTAGATTAATCGGCACTCCAAAAATTTATTTGTTTTTTTTAATAGACTTAGTGGTTTAAAATGTTTTTATAGGGAATAAAGGCCCAATATTATTTATTTTCCTTGTGGAATCTTTTTTATCCCCTAACCAATTACTCTAACAAAAGAAAGTCCAAAAATTAATTAGCTTGTGCCGCGATTGTAATAACAAAATTATTTTAATTTTTGTTTTAGGTACACCTAGAAGACTTATTTTTTTGTTTTAGGTAACCCTAGATATTCTTTTTACAAAACAAAGAAAAATCAACAATAAAGAAATTAAATAAATACTATTAAAACTTGATTATAATCTTATTGTTGCTTCTAAAGTAATAACTCCTTAAATAAAAAACTGACAAAAAAAATATTTTTCATGGAAAAATGCCATGGTAGACCTTATATCTATTTAAGGTTTCATTATATTAATTCGTGGTAAACATATTACTCATTAAGAGAAATAACACAATAAACAAAATTTTTTAAGAGTCTTTAATTACACAATCGTTAAATATCAACTTCAAAGTCATCAACAGTGAAATCTTTGCAGCACTTTTCTGAAAAAATTAGTTCAGATCTTATTCTTATAACAGCATCCAACATATTTAGTGAAATTCTATTTCTGGTCTTTGTTTTAATGGTAGATACAAGAGAATACTCTCTCAACTACAGCATTGCTAACACAGGTGTTATCAAACAAGTTAAGCGTAGTTTGCAATGTTTTTAAAAGTATTATGTTGGAGTACACCAAGCCAGAACTGCTCAGTATCAGCTGGAAAGCCACCTTTTTTAAATGGTTTTTCTTCTTTCCAATCTACGAATCTGGATTCAAGTTTGATAGATTTTTATATTTCTCCATTGATGATGATAGTCTAAATGTTAATTGACTATAAGCTTCATCTAGTACACACAAACATCTTACTTTTACATTTCTTATTTTGATGCAAGAGTCAGTGCTATGATTGGACTTTTGTAAAAAAGAATCACATTCTTTTATAAATTTAGCACCAAAGTCAACCTCATATATACTTTTCTTATTGTTGCTAAAATCATAAATTCTGTGCTTAAGGCTCATTTGAAACAAATTCATTTGCTTATAAAGATCACTTGGATCAGCTTTTGTTTGCTGAAAAAAGCTATTCATTCTTTCAAATTTCTGAACAACAGGTGTTATAAAGTGAAAAAAAAAGAAAATTGTCTATGTCGGACAACATTTCTTTTAAAAGTCTTACTTTGAATCTAGATGTAAAATTTGAAGGTGATTGTTCAGCACAAATAAAATAAACTTTAGGCTCTTCCTAATTCATTAAAATGTTAAACGTCACTCTTCCACGAGCAAGCCACCTTGTAAACGAAAGTTTTTCAAGTGGGGCATATCGAGCTGTCTCAGATTCGGTAGCAGCATTCATTACATTTAACAAATTGATATAATTTTCTTAATGAACTATTACGAAACCAATGAGGTATTTCTGACAATAAAATTACAATATTTAAAGGGAATTTTGATACTGCATTTTTGATGCACAATGCTTATGAATGACAGATGCACTTAAGTTAAATACAGTTAGGCGAAACATCTTTAATTCTTGTCCAAAAGAACTATAACATCCTGTCATGTTTGATGCACCATCTGTAGCAAATCCAATACAATTAGAAAGACTCTGACCACATTTTTTAATTTTTTCATCCAGCAAGTGAAATATACTTTCTCTAGTAGTTTAATGGACTAGAATTAATCCTATAAACTTAGTCACAATTTCCTTTTTTAAATCACTAAAAAAACGAACAAGTGTTTATTTGTTGAATTGTCAGTAGATTCATCTATTATTAAGGCATTTTTTTTGTTTTTTAAGTCTTCAACAATATCATCTTTCAATGAAGGAGAAATAACATTTTTTATCAACTTATACATTTAGTTTATGGATTGTTACATAATCAAGTAAACTTCCATGCCCGTAAACAACAAAAACTTCATTTAAAAGGTCAACAGTACGCACAGTGGATCAACAGTATGTACAGCACAATGACAAGCCATAGTTAAAGCAATGTGAAGTTCTGCTTTTTTAATTTATTCGGATTAATTCATATCATTGAAACTCACCGTTAATGGAGTACTTTTATTGTGTTTTAAAGAACTGCCATGCTTGACAAGATTGGCCATTTTAGGCTTAATGATGCAGTGACACCATTTGCAATATGCTCTATGAGTACCATCTTCAAACATTTTAACCCATGAAAACTTTTGCTCCCATACCTTTTTATATTGGCGATTAATATCATAACAAGGGCGCTACTGCAGTTTCTCCCCCTCCTTTTTTTTTTATTACCGAATATGATAGAGAATATTATGCTGATTAAGAATAGTATAAAAACATTGGTCTAAAAATCAACAAAAAATGCTCTAATTCAATGTTGAAGTTTAAAAAAATTATCCTCGCAGTCGGAAATACGTCATAATGTTTGCCGCGAACATCTACCATTTTAGTTAGGGGAAAATAAATTTTCGTTATGAAACGAAAACAATGGCATAACACAAAAGTCTTTAAAATGAACAAGGGTCGTTGTGTTTTTAAGTGATTTTTGATATATAGATATACGTGTAAATATAAATAATATATTATTTATATATACTGGCAAAAAGCAACCCGTAATACGGGTTTTGGTCGGTCTGCTACATAATTAATTTATAGTGGCTGTTTTCCAGAATTTAATGCTGCAAAACCTTAACTAATACCCTTTTAGAAAATCGCTTTCAGCTTGAAAAAATTAATCCATCTGTAAAATTAACATAAAAAGTATGAGGAGGTAAATTAATTTACCAAATATTACTTAACATTTACAATTATGATGATTTTAATAATATTTTACGGCTCTATAGCTTATTACAGTACTGCAGTTTTTAATTAACAAAAATAACATAGGCAGATAAAAACATATGTGAAAAAGTATTGCATTCTAGGAAACGTTAAAATTTATTTTTAAATTGGCGTTAAATTTCAAGAGTTTACATTAAAATTTAATGGAGATTTTCTTTTTAAATCTCTGTTCAAACGTTTTGTTAAAATATACAAGATTATCTTCTTTAAACTCAAACGAAAAATTATTGAGCTATTTGTTGTCATACCAAAACATCTTTACTCAATTTAATTAAATAATCTTCAAGTAATTGCTTCCAATAAATATACAGTGAAAGCTCCCTGTAAAAATTTTCTGATAAATTACTTAACATTTACATTACTACTTGACATTATTTGAGTAATTTACAAATGGCATAGGTCATAACAGTGTAAGGCAGAACCATTCTCATCAACCTTCCCTAAGTTTAACACAATACGTTTTTTGTTACTAACACAAAATAATAACACTTCATCATCAACTAAATCCTTGTAATAATTTTTATAACTTTAGGATAAACTAACCGCAAAACTATTGAAATTTGAAAATTGAAAAACTAACCGCAAAAACTAGCCGCAACTTCAACGCGATCGGACGTGTTTTTTTTTAAACGACTTTATTAAAGCGAAATTACTTTACATTTATTTTTCTAAAATACAAATCTTTTTTTTTTATAATATGGCTGTTACATTATTAGAAATAACAAAATTGTTTGAGGACTACAAAAAAGAATTTGAGTTGATGTTAAAACAACAAGAAAAAGTTTTTATTGATATTATTAGTGGAAACTTAAAAATATTTAATGGCAGGTTGGAAAAAGTAGAAAAAGACATCGAAGAATTGAAACTTAGTTTAAACTTTCATGAACAACTAATTGATGAAAAAGTTAAGAAAGCATAGGTTTGCAGTAAAGAAGACAATTCAGAAAGTATACAAAAAAAGTTAAGGGAATTGGAAGATCGATCTAGACGTAACAATTTAAGAGTAGATGGAATTGATGAAAATGAAGGTGAAAGCTGGGAAGAAAGCGAAATGAAGGTAAAAAAAAATTTTGAAGATATATTATCAGTTAAAAATGTCCAAATTGAACGGGCCCATAGAACTGGAAACAAAAAATTAAAAATGCCGATGACAATAGTGATAAAACTTTTAGATTTTAGAGATAAAGTCGCGATCTTGAGCAAGTCGAGTAAGCTAAAAGGGAAAAACATTTATATAAACGAAGACTTCTGTTTTGAAACAACACAAATTAGAAAAAATTTGAGGGAGAAAATGAAAATTGAACGAGCCGCTGGTAAGTTTGCCTTCATATTTTATGATAAATTGATAATTTGCGATTGGGTTGCAAAGAAAAGCAAAAATTTATCTTCATAATATTTGGCATTAATTAACGCAATTTTATTTTTATTATTACTATGCATATTTAATTAAACTGTTTTAAAAATGGAGGAAAATGTCATATTTAAATCTTTTAATGAAAATGACATCATCGGTGATAATGACACCGACTCTAATTATTTTAATCACAAAATGCTAGAAAGTCAATATCAAATGCTAGAAAGTCAAAATCAGTTTCTGAATCTTCGCAATATCTAGGACAAACTAAAAACATTTTTTCGATTTTAAATATCAATATTCGATGTTTAAATAAAAACTTTGAAAATTTAAAAATTTTATTGGATGAAATTAAACACGATTTTAAAATTATATGTTTGACGGAAACTTGGTGTAAATGCGGTGAAACAAATTATGAATTTGAACTAGTTAATTACACATCAATTCACCAACCGCGTGAAGTTAATGCGGGTGGGGGCGTTAGTATTTTATCCATAATTCAGTTAATTATATATTACGTAACGATCTCTGCGTCAATGAAACAGATTATGAATCATTGTGCGTCGAATTAGTAAATAATAAAGAAAAAAACATAATTATAAATACTACATATAGACCACCATCTGGAAACTTAAAGAAATTTAAAACTCATCTTAAAACATTTCTAAACAAAATTACAAATTCGAGAAAACATATTTATTTGGTGGGGGATTTTAACATTAACCTGATCAACTATGCTTCAAATAATAATACTAAGAATTTTATAAATACTCTTCTACAATATAACTTTATCCCAACAATAAACAAATCAACAAGAATAACAAATAGGTCTTCTACTCTACTTGATAACATCATAACTAACAACTTTCATAATAACCCTCTTTACACAGGTATAATCCAGACCGATTTATCGGATCATTTTCCTACATTCCTAGCTACAAATAACATTTTAATTAACAATATTTCCACAAAATCCATAATAATTCGGCGACAGATCAATGAAAACTCCTTAAAACAATTTAAAAATTGTTTAAAAAATTGTGTTGATTGGAATCTAGTACTGCAATCAAATGAGGCTAACAATGCATATGACTTGTTTCTTAATCAATTTTGCAAACAATATGAAATAGCGTTTCCAGAAATAAAAAAAGTCATAAATACCAAGTCACTTCAAGCTCCCTGGATGTCTAAAGGCTTACTAAAATCTTCAAAAAAGAAAGAAAAATTATATATAAAATATCTTAAAAAAAAAACTTATAAAAATGAAATAACTTACAAAAATTATAAAAATATATTTGAAAAAACCAAAAAATACTCAAAAAAACTATTTTATGATCAATTATTAAAGAAAACCAACGGAAACACTAAAAAAATATGGAATTTAATTAAGGATTTAATTGGATAAAATAATTATAACAAAAGCACTCTGCCAAAAAATCTTTTAATTAATGGAGAATTAGTTTATGAAAAATCAATTATAGCTGAAGAACTAAACAACTACTTTGTTAATATTGGCCCGAATTTGGCTGCTAAAATTTCTACTAATTCCATTCCATTTGATTCATACTTAAAAACTTATGATAAACTTATGGATGAAACTGATTTAAAACTGAGTGAGTTGAGAACTGCTTTTAGCAGTCTCAAAAGTAAAAAAAGTGAAGGTTTTGATAAAATTAGTGTTGATGTTGTCAAATCAGTATTTGAAGTCATTGAACCTTCTTTATTTCACATTTTCAATCTCTCATTAAAGTCAGGTATTGTTCCTAATAAATTAAAAATTGCCCGTATAACACCAATTTTTAAATCTGGAGATAAGTCAAATATTTTAAATTACAGGCCTATATCAATCTTACCTTGTTTTTCAAAATTGCTAGAGAGAATAATGTATAACAGACTTTATAATCATCTAACTGAGAACGACATGTTGTATTGTAAACAATTTGGTTTTAAAAAAAAAATTCCACTGAACACGCAGTAGTTGAACTTTCCAATCAAATATCTAATGCCTTAGATAATGACTGTTTTACATTAGGAGTTTTCATTGATCTGTCAAAAGCTTTTGATACCGTAAATCACTATATACTAATAAAAAAAACTCGAAAACTACGGTGTAAAAAATAAAAACTTACTTTGGTTCAAAGATTATCTGACTAACAGAAAGCAATTTTTATACTATAATCAAAATAATACAATTCCACACTCCATAACTTGCGGGGTTCCTCAGGGTTCTATTTTAGGACCACTTTTATTTATATTGTACATAAACGACTTATACCTATCAACAAATCTTTTAGACCTAATTTTGTTTGCTGATGATTCAAATCTTTTTTGTTCTCACAGAGATATTAAATCACTTTTTAAAATAGTTAACGAACAGTTATGTAATGTTAGTGCATGGTTCGTAAGTAATAAACTTTCACTAAATGCGGAAAAAACAAAATATATGCTTTTCCATAAAGTAAATGAATCAGAAAATATTCCTCTTAAATTACCAGATCTTAATATTAATAAAACTTATATTAAAAGGGAATCTTACATAAACTTTTTAGGAGTAAAATTGGATGAAAATTTAAAATGGTGTTCACATATAAATAGCATTGAAAAAATAATCTCAAAAAATATTGCAATGATGTTTAGGGCTAAACCCTTTCTAAATATATCATCTCTGAAAAAATTATATTTCGCCTTTATTCACAGTTATTTGTCTTATTGTAATGTTGTGTGGGCTAGTACTAGCCATACAAAACTAAAGAAACTCTACAATAAACAAAAACATGCATGTAGAATAGTATTTGGAGCCGACAGAAATGTTCCTTGCGAACCACTTCTTAGTGTGCTCGGTGCTTTAAATGTATATAAACTCAATTTACACCAAGTTTTATTGTTTATGTTTAAAACAAAAAAGGAATTGTCTCCTAAAATATTTCAATCTTATTTTTATAAAATTAACCATAGGTACTCAACAAAGTTTTCAGAAAACAATTTTGTTGTTCCAAAACATAAATTAAAATTAACTTCCTATTCAATTAAATACCGCGGACCTTATCTGTGGAAGAAATTTCCAGATATTGTTAACAAAAAACAGACTACATTAGAGCAATTTAAGGATGAATCAAAACGATTATTATTGTTCATGGATCTCAATAAATCCGACTTTAAATGTTTATTTTAAAGTAAACACAATAAAAAAAAATAAAAAAAAACAGATTCAATTATATCAATGATATATGATAATATGAATAAGAAAAGAAAGAAAAAGGAAAAAAATAAAAAAAAAAAAAAAAAAAAATAAGAAATCCAAGTGATGATGTCACAAGTGATGATGTCATAAGTGATGATGTTACATATTCATTTAGTGTTAATTATGAGATTTTATTTTTTCAATTTCTTTTATATTCAGGAATTTTTTTTTTTTTTTTTTATATATATTAACTTATTTCTTAAACATTTTAGCAACTGTTAAGCATCTTAACGCTTCTTAATTAATTCTTATTTTTTATTTTTTTTATTATATTAGTTATTTTCTATTTCATTTCTAATTGTTTCTTTTATATATATATTACGGTTATGTAGAATTTTTAATGGGGCTCGGCGATAAGGCGAAATGTGCCTTCTTCTTGCTCCAGCCATCAATTTATATAAATGTATATGCAATGTAAACATTATTTAACGGCGAAATAAATTACACTAAAAAAAAAAAAATAACACGAACCATTAAGATTAAAATAAAGTTAAGTTATATTATACAAAAGTTATCAATTTTTTGGTATCTCCTTGATTAATTTTTCTTTAGAAAAGAAAAATGTTAACTTAAAAATGTTAAATGCACACATTTAAATAAATTTATTAAAAATAACAAAGTTTATTATAAATAACTAAGCAACTGAGTACAAATACGTTTCAAACGTAAAAAATTTAAATTACAGTCAAACATGGGTATAACAAATTTGAAAAAATATGTAAACTTAATGCATTAATGCATTATATGATAAACCTAAAATAAAAATTATAACAGATAAGTAGACATAAAAATTTGTAAACCAAGCTGACCCGACCTGGGTCTTGTTAAGTCTGTTCAACACAGACCATTTCTATATTATTTGTTTGGCCTCTTTATTTCATTAATTTTTAGTAAATGGTAATTTGCCACCATTTACAAAAAATCCTTTTGTAACTCGAAAATTAATTTTCCTAAATATTTTGACTCTAATAAAGAGATTCCTCCCCTCTTTTTGCTTTGATGATGGCTAGATGAATAAAATAAAATAATAAAATGTAAAACAATGATCTACATATATGAGAATGTTTTCTTTCTTTACTCAAAGGTGTTGCAAATAAAGACTAAGCTAACTAATTAGTTAAACACATAAAACTTAAGTAAATCGATATTAATGCGCAAAACTACAATATTCTCCATGTTTTTAAAGGTTTTTCGTTACGACCCTCCATTTACAAAGATCCCCTTAAAATACGTTCAACAAATTATTAGCCATAAAATAGATAAAATATAAAATTAACTAATAGCATATATTTATATTTTTTTAACTAACAAAAATTTACAATAAAAAGAAACCAGGTTTTTTTATTTTATAAATCATATAAACGCGTCATTACGTAATTCTGAAAAAAAAAGTACTGAAATTATGATATCATTATTACAAAGAAAAAAAAAAAAAAACCCACTACACAATTACCGAAAGTCGATTTACCTGTTTATAGTAACCTATTTTTAAATTGCAGTTAAAGATTTATCGAAAATGCAACTATAAAATTTGTTTCGAAGTACAAAAGCATTAACAATACTAAAAAAAAATCAAACTAAGATAAAAATTGTTGTATTGGCTTTTATAGCTTAAACATATATACAACTATAAACAAATATGACTTTATGTAACACATATAAACACATTTTACAACTATTGAATGATAGATATATTTATCAAAAACTATGAAAAAAAATAAATAATGATAAATAAAGTTATACATCCAAAATGTGCTCACAACCTTTAACAGTAAATTTTCGAAATGAAAATCTTAAGACTATAATTTAAGAACATTAAAAAATATAACAATATTTATGCTTTATTTATTTTTTTACCTACTATAACTTGAATAAGTTGTTTATCAATTTTAAAAAACAAACTATTAAATGCTCTAGTTCTTGAAAATGTAACATATAGTTGACCATGAGAGAAACACGGTTTTTGAGATATTTCTTTTGTCTATATTTTTAATTTCGCGTTACGTAATATATAGACGATCCCTAAAAGAAAATACTTGAAACTAAAAAGATTTTATTTATTACAATATTTGAACAACCAAGAGACAATTTAAAGAATTATATTTTTAAATAGCAAATTATCAATCGCAGTATTAAAAAATACGCAAGAGCTCAGTAATTACATGAGTTTAATCTGTTCTCTCTATATTAACTTTTATTTAAGTCTCATCTAAGAGAGAGAGGAAGTGTTTTAAAAACAGCCCGTTGGAAAAAGTAAAAAAGTCATGCAATAAATAACAGTAACTGGTTTTATTATGCTACAATAAACAAAATTATTTTTACCTTAACTAAAAGTTAATTTCCAGCATTTCTTAATTAACTTCCAACTTCTCTTAAACTGTTGACAAATGATTAATATTGTAAATTTCACATCATATTAAATTTACAAAATTAAAACCATGTTTCAACAGTAAGCAAAATAATCAAGTGATGACATAGACAACTAAATTATACTACTGTTATAACTGAATAAATGAACGTTTTATATTTTTACAACTGAAAAATATAAAACAAAATTTAATGACATTATTTTAATTTAGCAAAGAATTTAGACTACAATGCAAAACTATTTTTACCTTCAGGCACAATCTTAATGAACAAAAATAATAAATTCTGAATCTCGTATAAAAAGTAAAGCAATGCCACTCTAAAGTAATATATAAATGTATGTATATATATTCAAATTTTTTCTATTCTTTTTAATTTTTTCTTTGAGATAATATTTATATAGATTCAGAGAAATATAAAATATACTGATATATAGGCACATTTATGTATATCAACTTACCTGTCAAAAATTACAGTCAGTTTTCGATGTTAAATACATAAGATATATATCTAATAAAAAATGAAACAAAATATTAAACTTACTCAAATCAGTAACAGTTCAACTGTCTAAAAATTTTTATTACTAACCCTTCTATTTAAAAAAAAGAAACAATTGATTTGAAGTGACTAAAAAGCACTTTAGCTCTTTCCAATTGCACTTGAAAATAAAACAAATCTTGCTTTGCTAAGTTAGCTAGTTCTTAAGAATCTAAAAACAAATAAGTAAAAAACCAAGAACAAACAATCATTTATTTATTAAAACGACTCTATTTAAACAAATTAAATTAAACAGAGAACAACCTTGATTCTCCTTGAAAGCTGAAAAACTTTTAAGCTCAAATTTGCTTGCAAACCTTGCTTATAAAACCAATTAAATAAGAAAAGCATCAAAAAAGCCTAGAAGCTACTTAAAAATGGTAGTAGTAGTTGCTAAATATTGTTTTTTCATGATAAACAAATTTTATTTATAGCGAAATGATGTCTTGAATGAATTTTAGTAAATAAATAAAAGCAGCGAGTTCTAGTATTGAAACTACCTATTATTCACTTTTAACAGCTGACACCAACGTAAAGATAAGCCAAAGGTAACAACATCACGCGAAAAATTATTAAAGATAATGCAATGTGTTTCCAGAATAGTTATATTAAAGGCTAGGCAACACTTAGACCTAAAGCAGTAACATCGCTTGACTGGTATGGTTGATAAATCTTGCTCCACACGTTTGCCAAGTTTGAAATCATGGAAACAACATTATATAAACATAGATACTAATTATAAAACACAATATTTTTTTTTTTTGTTACTTAGCATATAAAAACAACCTATTTAACAATCATGTACAAATTAAATATAATACATTTCATACTACTATAAAACACATTTATATAAACACATTTATAAAACAACTTTATAACATATATCACCAAATACACGTATTTATCAAAAAAATTTTAACTTTGATCATAATATACACGCAAGCATATATGCAAACTTTTAACAATTATAAAACAACATTTATTAGCATTAATTATTTTTAATGTAATAAAGAATGCAGGCTACAATGCACAACATTGTTAATAAAAACGAAGTTATGTCAGTCAGTATATATTCATCTAAAGTAAAGAAAAAGAATAAACCATTAGAAAACAAAATTAAAAATTTCTAATGAATATATATTTATATACCTTAAAATAAAGCATAACACAATACTCTTTCGACTAATTCCAGAACAAATTTTCTTAATTTTTCTATTCCTTAATTTTTTTCCTTAGAGAAAATATACAATATAGATATAGAGAAATAAAATAGACTAAAATAAATATAAACTTATGTATATAAACTTACATGACCACAAATAACAGTCTTATTTTATTTAACTTTTCATATTAAATACATAAATAAAATTTCATTTTCATTATTCTTTCTATAAAAGAAAATCTTAGCCTATGTATGAGAAAATGAATTAAACTTACTAAAAAAGCGATCAGTTCCTCTTAAATGCTATAAAAATAAAACAAATACTTGCTTAAAATGTTATAAAAAGACTAATGACAAAACTGAAACAGTTTTCTTAAAAAAAGAAACATTGTACTAATAAAACTATATTACCAGTTAATTTAGTTCTAACTTATTCTAAAAAATGAAAAATAAACACATGTTTAGATACCTTAAAATGAAGCATAACACAACATTCTTTGGACAATTTCCAGAAGAATTTTTTTAATTTTTCTATTCTTAATAATTTTTGCTAAGAGAAAATATACATAAAGTATAGATATAGAGAAATATAAAATAGACTAAAATAAACGCGAACTTATGTATATAAGCTTACATGAACACAAATAACAGTTTTATTTTATTTAACTTTTTATATTAAATACATATATAAAACTTTATTTTATATATAATTCTTTTTGCAAAAAACAATCTTAATGTATAAATAAGAAAACGAATTGAACTTACTAAAAAAAAACATCAGCTTCTCTTAACTGCTCTAAAAAATAAAACAATACTTGCTTAAAATTTTCTAAAAAGATTAACGACAAAATGAAACAATTTACAAAAAGAGAAACATTTTAATAAAAAAACTATTTTACCAAACATTTTAGTTCTAACTTCTTCTAAAAAATGAAAACAGACTAGAAAAATTAGAAAAAATAAAAGTAAGCAACAACAAAATAAAAATTATTTATATTTTTATTTAAAAAAATAAACAATATCAATTCTTCTTGAAAACAAGTGAATCAGCTCCAAATTGCTTGCTGATTTTACTCGAAATACCGCGTGGAATATATAACTGCGCTTAGAAAAGTCTAGAAACAACTTAAAAACTAAGAAACAGTGTGTTTTACATAATGCAGAACCGTAATTAACAAAACGAACAATAGGCGTAACTATGCGCACTAATATTCATTACCGTATTAATATATATATATATATATATATATATATATATATATATATATATATATATATATATATATATATATATATATATATATATATATGTATATATATATATATATATATATATATATATATATATATATATATATATATATATATATATATATATATATATATATATATATATATATATATATATATATATATATATGTTTTGTAAATATGTTTTTTCAAAATATTCGTAAACCGATATTTCTTTTTTTAAACTCTTTAAACCACTTTTTCGTAATAATTGTCCTGCTTTATTAACTCAACTAATCATTTGTTTTCCCCCGTCCAAGATGGTAACAACTTGCGCTATTGGTATTTTGCATCACCACTTTACTTTCCGACTGCGAGGATAGTAAAAAACGCTAATATTCGCCATTTTTTTCATTCTCAGTTATAATTTTTAAAAGCCTGGGGTCTATTAACAATTTAATGCAAAACTATTAAAAAATGCATTTAGTTGTACCAATCCCTATTTGTCAGTCGATGTATGTACATAGCGCCAATCCCTTTTTAGTCGAAATATGTACATTTAAAAAGCGATATTTGAATTATGAAAGAAAATAATAAATAAAGTTATATAAAATACATTCATGAAAATATTTTATTCAATTATAAATTAATTTTGATGACAATAAAAACCGGGTTGCGTATTTAAAAAAAGATTTTTGTAACGATCGATTTCAAAATGTAAACTTGATGTAAAACGTATTTAAAAAATGGCGAATATTTAATAATCGCCATTTTTTAAATACGTTAATATGTAAAACCGTTACCATTTTTTAGATACGTTAATACGTTAAAAAATTATACTAAAAAACGCTAATAGCGTTTTTTAGTACAATTTTTTAAACTTTAACATAAAAATAGAGCATTTTCTGTTGATTTTCAGACCTATGTTTTTATAGGATTTTTAATCAGCATAAATTTCTCTTACATAATCAACAATAAAAAAAAGAAAAAAAAAAAAAAGGGGGGGGGGGGGGAAGAAACTGCAGTAGCGCCCATAAAAAGTCTTCCATTTTTCTGAAGACATGGCCGATAAACTTTTTTAGATTTTAAAAAATAAATACAATAAAATTGTTGTTCTCGTTTTGTTTTTTAACAGAATTGCTAATAAAAGTTACAAAACAGCATTAAATATTCTCAATTATTTATATAATCATTTAAAAAAACTATATCTGCATTAAATTAATGATTAATAACAACAACATTGTAAAAGTTTGAAAATAACATTAATTTACACCTAATAAATTAAAAATCTTATTGAGCCAGTTAAGAAATAAAATAAAAATAGAATAAAAAAGCCAAACAAAGCTAAAGTGCCGATTAGCCGATTATTTTTTTGCGGTGGCCAGAATTACGGATTTGGCCACGAAGTAGCCAATCTGGCAAACCAGCTTCATACCATAAAAAACATTATAAAATAGTAAATTACTGCAAAAATCTTAAGTAAAATTAGGACAAAATTTTTTAGTGAAACGAGAAATTATGTAAAATCTCAGGTGAAACGAGAAATTACGTCAAATCTTAGATGAAACAAGAAGTTACGTAAAATTTTATGTAAAACGAGAAATTACTTAAAATCTTCGGTGAAACGAGAAATTACGTCAAATCTTAAGTAAAATGAGAATATTCTTTAGATTTTAGGTGAAACGAGAAATTATAATCTTTAGTGAAACAAGAAACTGCGTAAAATCTTTAGTGAAACAAGAAATTACCTATAATCTT
This sequence comes from Hydra vulgaris, assembly GCF_022113875.1. Taxonomy (NCBI): domain Eukaryota; kingdom Metazoa; phylum Cnidaria; class Hydrozoa; order Anthoathecata; family Hydridae; genus Hydra; species Hydra vulgaris. The sequence continues at coordinate 42,277,911 of NC_061165.1, forward strand.
TAGTGAAACAAGAAACTGCGTAAAATCTTAAGTAAAACGAGAATATAATTAAGATCTTAGGTGAAACGGTAAGTTACGTAAAATCTTAGGTGAAGCGATAAATTACGTAAAATCTTAGGTGAAACGATAAATTAAGTAAAATCTTGGGTGAAACGATAAATTACGTAAAATCTTAGGTGAAACGATAAATTACGTAAAATCTTAGATAACACGAGAAATTATATAAACATTTTTGGAATCGGTGCTACCAATCCGTTGTAACATAAATAAACTAACTTATATAAAAATCTTTTAAATACTATTCCATTCATGTTACCTTATTTATAATACTTAGGCAGTGTGGATTTTGATAGTCTTGTATAAGACAATGCATAAAAAAAAACTTATTTTTCAATTCTGATCAGTACTTCAAGATGTTATTCAATAGTTCATGATCAAAACTTGATATTTCGTGTTCAGTAACATAGTTCATTTTTATTCAGTGCAGAATATATCTCCTTTAAGGTAAGGAGACTATACAGCGATACCGTATTTAAGATGTGGACGGATAAATGTAGTGTAGGGAACTTTAAATATCTCTTTATCAATATAACTAAAAGTGTGCTTTAGCATACCAAGAGCTCGATTTGCTTTAGATGCAGAGCTAATTGCGTGATGTTTCCACTTAAGTTAAGCAGAGAAATTGATACCTTTCTCATTATGATTAAAAAATAATGCACTTAAAAATGCTCCATAGTATTTATATGAAATTATGCTATAGGATTTATGAGAAAATTATTATAAACTCTAGCTAAAAGAGATTTTGAACACTTGTAAAAGTATTTATCAGTGTGGTTATAAATAAAGCTGGATCATAATATAGATATTTTAATCTAATGACTTTTTCTAAAGCACTTTTGAAAATCGATTGCAGTTTATCTTGCGAGGACAAAGTTTAAAATCTATTTCTTCAGCTAACTTTACTTAATTTCTAGTGAATTTTTTTACATCCAAATCAGGTTGAAAATACGGAATAAAAAATCTTAATGAACAAGCGTTAACATGAAAATACGGAATAAAAAGTCTTTTTAACAAACGTTTTTAAGTTATAAAAAAGAATATATAAAAAAGAAAATATAGAATATATAAAATTTTTTTTTTTCTTGTTTAAACCTTTTCTTTATGGTTGTTATACTTTTTTTTTTTTTTATTCTATTTGCATAAATAGTTTGCACTTAATTTTTTTTCAATTTAACTATAAACTTTTATACATTGTTTTTATTGTTTTTGTAGCTACAAAATGGTTTTCCAACTGCTTTTTTTTCAAGAGTCCTTACTTTTCAAGTTATTAAGTTATCTAACAGGTTAGTCGTAATTATTAAATGATTTTTTTCTCTCAGCTTCTCTAACTAGGCTAAACATCTTGCAACAGTGCAACGTTGAGGAGCATTTAACCGGAAATTTAACGAGTATATTTGTTGCGTATATTGCCAGCCATATATGCAACAGTGCAAGTATTGAGTCTCAGATCTCTTGGATTTGTAGCCGCTAATCATTGTGCAAACTAAAGGAAATTATATTTGCAAAAGTTTGATAAAATTACTTAAGATTTTAGATAATTTTTGAACATGTTTAAATTGAAAAACTTTTTAGCTTTTATAAGATAAAATCATACTGTAGTATATTTTATAACTCTACAAAACTGAAAGAAAGTTTCCCTTTTTTTAAAATCAAATTTTTTTTTGACAAAATCCAAAAAATATTGAAGAGCTTTACATAAACTTAGGATATTTTTAAAAAATTAGCGCCAAATACTTAAGTTTAAAAAAAAATAAAAACACTACGGGCCCAAAAAAAACAAGTCAGCCTTAGCTGTTTTTATTACTTTTCCTTGTACTCCAATAAACGTAACTTTAAAATATATATATATACATATATATATATATATATATATATATATATATATATATATATATATATATATATATATATATATATATATATATATATATATATATATATATATATATATATATATATATATATATATATGATGTTGCTATTTGCATTATTGCAAAACTTTCAGTTCACGTGTACCCTGAAGGTAACCTATAACCTTATATTTTATTTCATTAATTTTTTATTTTGAAAGCACTTTATATGCTCATCAAAACTTAAATCATTTGTTGGTAGCTTAATTCGAAAAATGCAATATATATATATATATATATATATATATATATATATATATATATATATATATATATATATATATATATATATATATACATATATATATATATATATATATATATATATATATATATATCTATATATATATATCTATATATATTATATATATATATATATATATATATATATATATATATATATATATATATATATATATATATTAAAATGGCAGCGTATAAACTTTTCTGTTTTTAACATATTTTGATGTTAATATATATTTATACATAAAAATTAGATATTTTGATGTTAATATATAACTAACATCAAAATATGTTTAAAACAAAAAAGTTTATACGCTTCCTTTTTAATCAAACTCATTAAACAGAAATATTCGTATAACAAGAAAATGATTTTAAAAGATTTCATACATATATATATATATATATATATATATATATATATATATATATATATATATATATATATATATATATATATATATATATATATATATATATATATATATATATATATATATATATATATATATATATATATATATATATATATATATATATATATATATATATATATTCTTTAAAAGTAATTTCTTGTTATAAGATATGTTTATAAATATATTAATTAATTTCAATAAAAAAGACAGCGTACAACTATTTTTGAAATATATTTTGATATATTAATATACTAACGATATATCGTTGACCTCATCAGGTAATTAAAAAACGTTACAAAATAACCTAAACCAATCGTTTAAAAAAAAAAGACATTAAAAAAATAGACATTAAAAAGCGTAAAATATAAAAACCAATAAAATAATATAATAGTGACGTCAGTTAATTTTTTGTCAAAATTGGTCACCAAGTTTTTGTTTTTACATTATCCCCGTCATCTCTATTTAAAACAGTTAGCCAAATACCTATCTCGTGTCGAACTCTTGCTTAATTTATCTCCAAAGATTCTCTAACTTTTCTTATCTTGTATTCTAGAATGACTACCAAGGTCTTAAGTTTCAGCAATTCAAAAGTACCACAACATGTTCTAGAATGTCCTGAACTCAACCATTTTTGATTTTTACAGGCTCTTTGGTGTTCCACACTTGAAATGATTTTCTTTTTGGTCTCACCAATATATATACTTCCGCATGAGCATTTAAGCTCGTAAACACCCAGTTTTGAGTTCGGAGGTAGTTTTGTTTTGTTATTGCATAGTGTGTTATTTAAACTGGGGGCTGAAGTAAATATAAATCTGATGTTTTGTTTTCTGAATTCTTTTCGGAGTTAAGGAACAATAATAGGTATCCAAGGTAGTTTAACAAATTGCTAATCCAATTATTCATGTAGTATTTTTTGAAAGGCGATCTTAATAGTTTTTGGTTATTTTAATAAGATAACTTGATATAACCGATTTGAAAGAATGTATTTGTGAGGAAATCAATGTCTTGTGAGAGATTTTTAGAGCAGATTTATTTTCTCTAGATAGAAATTCTTTAAAGACGCCTGGTAATTATGCTTGGGTTGTTGTTAGAGTTTGGTTTTATTCTAACATCGGTTATTGCATTCTTACGGTGTACTTGAAATTCATAAAATCCGTTCATTGTATAAAATGAAATCTGTATACAAAGAAAATAGCTAAACTTTTTAGATATTATAAATATATTTGCAATTGAAATATCTAAAAAGTTTACTTATTTTCTTTTGTTTTCAAGTTCAACAATATATATTATGGAGGGGTTTTGTTCATTTAAAGTTTTAAGAAACAGTTCTTGTTTTTCTTTTGAATCGAAGCAAGCATGGGTATTTTCTATATATTTTTTGAAAGTTATTGGTTGGAATGAATTAACAAAGGCTATATTAAGGGTTCTTTTTTTCTATATTTTTCAAAAATGCTTCAGCTACGACTACCATCAATGATTAACCAATTGGACTTGAATTTAGTAAAAATACAATTATATTTTTTAAGTACAAATTATATTTTTATATTTTTAAATTATATTTTTATATTTTTAAATACAATTATAGTTTTTAAATCCTCCAAATCATCTTTCAATATGTTAACAATAACCGGTATTGCTTCATTGATTGGTACAGATAAATATAAATTCATTACATCAAATGAAACTTGAATTTCATTAAGGCCAATCTTCCATTCATTAGCATCGTTGACAAAACTACTTGAGTTAATTAATCTAGTTGTATTTTTATTTAATATTGGTTGAATAACTTTAACCAGATACTCTGATGTTCTATTAGTTGGCGTGTTAATAGTGGAAACAACAGGACGCATTGGGTAGTTTTTTTTTATTTGTGAGTTTTAACCGTTCCATTGATTCTATGTGGAACGCAATTTAATGGATACATTTTAAAGTAAGTGGCATTGTCTAACTTAACCTGTTTTATTAATTTACATAACAGTTTTTGAAATTTAGTTGTGAATGTGGGTGTTGGATTGTAATCAATAACTTTACTATTTTTTATTTGTTATTCTAATTTATTTTTTGCTTCATTTTCCCATAATAAAGCAAAACCTGCTCCTTTTTCAAATGGTTATATCTAAAGATGTGAATGCTATTTTAGATTTTGTAAAGAAAAGCGTTGTTGTTTTGTTAAATTATCTTTTAATTTTAATTTTAATGAACTAGTGAGGATTTTTTAACAGTTTTGTCGAAGAATCTCTGCCTGTGTTTGTTTATTTTTTTGTTCGAGTTGTAAGGCACAAGCTTTAATATTAGTGATGCTATCCATATAAGGGATATTCTTTTGTGATGGGACAAACTTTGGACCAAGATTAAGTAGTTCATTGGTTGCCTTATCCTGATTAATATTTTATAAATTTAGTATAGCTGAGTAGATAGGATATGCCGGTTCTAGCTCATTTTCATTTTCAACCATATTTTCAACCATATATTAATATTAATATAGGGTTCAATGTTATCCCTATTGTGTATAAATTATTTAGATAAGAAATAATTTTTTATTTTAAAAAATTGAATTTTTTAAAATAAACGTTAATTTTTATTTCATGTCGAAAAATGTCACGTGATTTTCTTGCATGACGTCACATGACTTTTTCTAATAATAAATATTATTTTCTGTTTTTAACTTTTCTTCTTCTAATCTTTCCTTTTCTAACTTTTCAGCTTGTAATTTAAATTGTTTTTGCAAATAACGAGCTAAACTTAATCTTCTTTTATAACTTGCTAATTTAATATCTACATCTTTACTTGCACAATCCATTTCTTATAATTTATGTAAAGAAATTTATTTTCAATTTTTTTTCTTGTGCGCTAATTGATATTTCAGATCTGTGCGCATGCGCTGGGATTTAGATATAACTTATTATATCTATTAAATACTTTATTATTTCTATTAAATAATCTGCTTTTAACTTTAATATTTCTACATTTTCATCATCACATATTTTTAACAACATATCTCTTGTTGATATCATTTCACTATCTAATATTAATAATTCTGGTTTTATTAATTCTAATAATTCTTTTTTATCAACATGATTATATATATTTTTTATTATTATCTTTATGTATTCTAATTCTGATTCTAGTTCAGATTTTAATTTTAAATTTTTACTCATTACTTCTATTCTTTTTTTTAAGTTTAAATATGCTGGATTAATTTCTTTTTGCATTTCGTTTTCCATTCTTTTTTATATACACAAGAAAATTATTTAACTCATTTTTAATTTTTTGATTTAAAATATTTTTACAAATAATAAAAATAAAAATGAATGATGATGAGATTAATGAAATATCTGAATTTCAAAAAGAATATAAACTTTTTGAAGAAATATTAAAATTTGAATTTGAAGAATCAGATTCTGAAGATGACACTTATTATACATCTGATGAAGCTACTTATTTTACATCTGATGATGAAGATGAAGTTAAAGAAAAACCTATAGTTCCAATTCCTTTAAAAACAGTTCAAATCATGGAACTGCATAAAGATAAGCTGAAATGGATTAATTATGTTCCAACTTATAATGTTATTAATGATGATTATCCTGCTATAGATAATACTTCTTTTAAAAAACATTACAAAAAAAGAAAATTTAGTTTTGAAAAACCATTTAATGTAGATATTAATTTTACTGAAGATGGAAAACCTTCAACAATTCATTTTGTAGAGAAACTACTCATTTTCTGTAAAAATATTTTAAATGATAATTTCTGTCCTTTTGGAAGAAAATGTAAATACAATCATGATATTCCTTATTGTAATACTGTAAAGGAAAGACTAATATGCGCTAAATCTTCATGTAAATATAGACATATTCATATTTGCTATGATTATCCTAAATGTAGGAATAAAGAGTGTGTATTATTTCATCCTAAAAAGTCAGAATTATCTAAATTAAGAAAAGCTAAAAATAAATTATGCAAATATATTCTTGATAAAAAAGAATGTAAAAATATAAATTGCAAATATGCTCATTCTAAAAAAGAAATTGAAGAAAATGTAGAAATTTGTCATTATACTCCATGTAAATTAGTAGAGAGTAAATTAAAGAAAAATAAAAAAAGAGAAATAGAAACAATATATAAAAATAACAGTGATAAAACATGTTATTTTTTACATCAAGGTGAAAGTATTTTAAATTATATTGTTAGAACTTTAAAAAAATGAAAAAATATCATACTTTAAAAGTATTATATTTATAGTGATCTAAAAAAATCTTTACATTTAAAAAATGTATAAGAGAAGAATGTTATTAGATTATGAAAAGCATGAAAAATATACAATAACTTTTGATATTAATTCAGATTTAGAACATAGAGCAATAAATGATAGACATATTAAAGTATTCGCACAAGAAGATTTTACAGTAAAATCAAATTCATTTAATAACATTTCTTTAATGTGTGGAGTCAAAATAGATAATGGACATATATTGATTTCACTTGCAGAAAATTATAAACCATCACTAAATTTACTAAATTATGTTGTAATAGAGTCTACTGATGATATTAAAATAACTTTATATAATAACGATAAAAAAGATATAAACATTAAAAAAGGAGATTTGTTATGCTGTATTTCATCTTATAATGGTGTTTTTAATGCAAATTATATATCAGAACTTGATAAAAAAGTAGAACAAGTTAGATCACAAAGGGACTCAGGAACTAAATCAAAAAGTGATAAAGAATCTTTATTATCAAGTATAGGAGGAATAATTAAAGAAACTATATGTGATGAAGATAAACCTAGTATAGATAAATCTGACAATGCTCTATTTGATTTTGGTAAAAAGTGATTTAAAACAAATTTTTCTTTATAGAAAAAAGAAATGCAATGTAATAATGAATGTAAACAGCTTTATCCAGATCTTTACCAGTTTTCAGAAAATCCATCTGCACCACCACTATCTGATCAGAATTTTAGATTAGTTAAAATAAATGAAATTCAAAATAAGATAGAATGTGAAAGAATTAAAAGAGAGATCTTAAGTAAGAAATATCACAAAGCTTTAAGAATAGTTTCAGCTATTGATAATTCATTACTAGCTAGTACAATGACACTTGGAGCTGTTGGTATTGGCTTTTTAACAACAATAGTTGGATCACCAGTAGCTATTGGATGTGAAATTGCAGCATTAGGACTAGGTGTATTATCATTAATAGGATCACAAGCTATTAAAAAATTAACAATAAAAGCAAAAAAGCATGAAAAGATTAAAGTACTAGCTTATGCAAAACTAAATACAATAAGTAGTATTATTTCTAAAGCTATATCAGATCAATATATTGATGATGTAGAATTTAATATAATACTTTCAGAATATGAAAAGTTTCAAAAAATGATTGAAGAAATTAGAACAGAATCTAAGAAAGATATAGATGAGCATACTAAAGAGTTAATATTTAATAAAGGAGTAGAAAAAGGAACAAATGATATTATAGAAGCGCTAAATATGAAATTTAATAAGAACCAAAGTAGAGGATAAATAATACTCTTAAAAATTAAAACATATATTATGAATTACTTGAACATAATATATGTTGATTTAAAAAAAAAATTGCTTATATAAAAATGTATGCAAAAGCTACAGATATTGATACAAGATTAAAAATAGCAAAAGAACTTGCTAGTTTAAAGAAAAGTATATATCAAGATGATGTAAATGAAAAGTTAGGTTATGATGCTTTACAGACTAACTTGGAAAAATTGTACAAACCAATAATTGATAGTCAATCTGGAATAAAAGAAGGTATATCTAAATTAGAAAATAAAGCTGATCAAATAGCTAATACTTTTTCAAATTATCCTGCTTTACTAGATTCTGAAACTAAAGCAATCATGCCACCTGAAGTTGTAGATAACATGAATTTAGGAGCTATCGCAGCTGAATATTTAAAGTTATATACTACTAAAAATAGTAAAAAAGTATCAGATGATATATTTGGTATACATTACAATAAAGATGATGAAAAATTTTACATTGGTAAAAAACCAATAACTATTGAAGGTAGTGATATAACTATTGAAGGTAAAAAATACACTGGTACACCTGGTCTTTGGGAAATCATAGTAAAATCTCATCCTGTTAGATATACTAACGATGATCGTAATAAGTATAAAGAAATTTTAGATCAAACAGATGCAATTTGCTCTAATTTAAATTCAGCTAAACCGAGGTCATCTAGAAGTTATAAGTACACTAATGTAATAAAACCTATTTGGGAAGAGATGATTGGAAAGTCTGGAAAAGGTGTTGTCATTCTTCCTAGTGATCCAAATGCACTACTTGAGATGCTTAAATTACGCTTAGCTGGTTTACAAGCAGGAAATACTGGAACAAGAAATGAGATTGTTGCTATTTGTGATGAGTTGTTACGACAGGGTCAAATAGATGATGATGACTATAAAGCATTACAGAAAGCAATAACTTAAAATGAATTAAAAAAATTATTTTATATATAAAAATGACAAAATATTATGATACTCTTATTATTCTTTCAGATAGTCAGAAAGAAAAAATTAAAAAAGCAATTGAATCTGATACTAATGCTAGTATAAAACTATCATATGAAGACTTAAATGGTGAACACAAAATAGCTTTAACAGAGTCACAAAGAAACAGAATGAAAGCAGCCTATTTAAAAAATAAGGGTATAACACTTTCACTGAGTAGAGCACAACTTAAACATAATGCTAAAAAAATGGTGGATTTCTACCTCTACTAGGATTAATTGGAAGTGTAATTGCATCAAAAGTTGTTCCGGCTATAGCAACAGGATTATTGACTGGAACAGCTGCAGCTGCTGGAAGAACTATAGTTGATAAAATTGCTGGAAATGGTATTATTTATGTGAAAAAGAATGGTAGTGGATTTAAAATTAGAAAAGTAGGAAAAGGAGTATTTTTAAACCCATGGAATAGTAGTTATAATTATTTAGATGGATATTATTCTAAAAATGGAAATGAATATTCATCAGTAGGTAGAGGATTGTTATTAGAAGAAAATTCTCCATTTAAGAATATACCCTTATTAGGTCTTCTTTTTTAGATCACTTCGTGATCCAGGCTTTGCTAATTTCTGAAAGAACCAATGCTTTGCTAGATCCCGAAGGGATCCATAGGAACTAAGTCTTCATAAAAAAATATATATTTTTAAAAAATATATATATTTATCGATTCCACAATGAAGTTGGATAATAAAATAAATCTAATCCACTTCTATACTTTCCATTTAATAAATCAGAAGACAAATCTATAACAACAAATCCATGCTTTTTTGACCAAGCTTCATTACAAAACTTTTTAAACTCATCTAATTTCATATCATTTGAAACATGGTCATTATAAATATGATTTACATTTTTAGAATCTTGTTTAAACAAGCATATAAAATTTGCATTTTCTCTTATCGTTCTCCTAGGCAACTCAAAATAATTTTGTGCCAAGTAGAAACAATCTACATTGCTATGTCTTCCTCTTATATAGTACTTTTCACACTTGTTTTGTTTTGTTAATTGTAAATTATCAAATATCATTAAATTATTTTTAATAGAGTTAAGACTTTCAGGTTCTGGAACATCCTCTGCTGTTTCAAAAAATTGACACTCTATATCTGTTTTATCTTTTAAATCTCTTGAAATGTTTTTAATAATAAACTCTGGACTTACATTGTTTTTATTTATTTGATCTTGCAACTCAAATAGTTTAAGAAAAACTTCTTTTGGTAATTTATTTTCAAAAGAATTTTTTAATATTTTGTATTCAGGTTGAAAAAGTGACTTTCCAAAAACTTGTAAATTATTATAGTCTAACCAACCAGGTCTTAAGAGTAAGTTTAATAATAATGTTGTCTTTCCACAACCTGATTTTCCAACAATAATACCTCTTATACTTTTAGGTAATAACTCATTATTATGGCGTTTACTTTTATTTACATTCCATGATAAATCTATAATTTCCATTTTTTTATTTATGAAAAGTATTTTTTAAATAGATTTGTGTTAAATAAATTAAAATGCATATATAAAAAATGTACTGCGTTAAATGTAAAAACAAAACAGATACACTCAACTTACAACATGCTGTGAGTAAAAACAAAAGAAATATGATATGTGGAAATTGTACAATCTGCGGAACAAGAAAATGTCAATTTACAAAAGGAACTGAAAGAGCTAAAAAAGGAGGTGACTTGATAGAATCTATTAATAAATTTACAAGTAATAGAAAATTACCTTTGCAAAAGTTTCCAGGTGAAATGCATATACCAGGTATGAACTTTGCAGGACCTGGTACTAATTTAGATGAAAGATTAACTTCCACTGAGATGCCTAAAGAATGGAGCATGCCTGTAGATAGAGTTGATAAAACAGCTTATATTCATGACCTTGCTTATAAGCATTATCCAGATAAAGAGCATAGAAATTTAGCTGATAAAATGATGCTTGAACAAATGGATGCTATACCTAATCCTACACCTCGTGAAAAATTAGAAAGAAAGATTATAAAACCTATCATATCTGCTAAAGTAAGGTTTGGTATGGGAAATAAAGAGCCAATGAGTATTAAAGAATTATGTCAAAAAAACTACCAGCGCAAAGGAAAAAAAGCAAAAACCTGAAATGGACTGATGAACTTGCAAATGAACTTCATGAACCTGTTATAAAAAATTTTAGAAAAAGAAAAGTAATTGCAAATGGAATTGATGATATATGGGCTGCTGATTTAGTTGACATGCAATCTTATTCTAAATTTAATAATGGTATAAAATACTTATTAATGGTCATTGATATATTTTCAAAGTATGGATGGATCGTTCCATTAAAAAATAAGACAGGAATTGAAGTTGCAAATGCATTTAATAAAATATTTAAAGATAGAAAGTGTGCTAAATTATGGGTAGATAAAGGCTTAGAATTTTATAACAAGCATGTTAAAGCATTAGGTGTTCATCTCTATTCAACTGAAAATGAAGAAAAAAGCTGTGTAGTTGAACGATGGAATAGAACAATGAAAGAAAAAATGTTTAAATACTTTTCTGCTAATTCTACTAGAAAATACATTGATGTTTTAGATGAAATGGTAAAACAATACAACAACACAAAGCATTCTTCAATTAAAATGACTCCAGTTGAAGCAAGCAATAAAAAGAATGAGAATAAAGTTTGGTTAAATTTAAATAGTAAAGTGATATCAGAGTCTCCTCATCCCAAGTTTACAATAGGTGATAAAGTGAGAATCACTAAAAAGAAAGGACCATTTGAAAAAGGATATACACCAAGATGGACTGAAGAAGTATTTACAGTATCACAAGTTCAATACACAGATCCACCTACTTATAAAATAACTGATTATAATGGTGAAGAAATACAAGGTACTTTTTATGATCAAGAACTGCAAAAAACAAGTCAAGAGATATTTAGAATTGAAAAAGTTATTAAAAAACAAGGTAATAAATCATTTGTAAAGTGGTATGGGTATCCTGATACTTTTAACTCATGGGTTAATAATACAGAATTGAAAGCGATTTAGATCCCTTCGGGATCCAGATTCATGCAAATGAATTAAAAATTATCTTACATATATAAAAAATGAACAACTCAAATGTAAATGTGAATATATGTGTAACAGCTACTTCTGGTAATGCTAGTACAAATACTACTGTAACAACAACAACTTCAAATTACAACTCTAGCAAATGATGTAAGATAAAATTTATATATTTTTACAAGAAAATTAAAATAATTTTTTTAAATGAGTTAAATAATTTTCTTTTATATATAAAAAGAATGTCATATGTAGATATTGAAAATTTTGATGAAGCAAATTTATATGTAAAAGAAATAAAAAAATTTAATAAACCTGTTCAATATCAAAAAATAGTAATTGAATACAAATACTCTAACTTTTCAGAACCTTTAAGAGTAAAAACTCCAAAATCGTTATCATATGGAGTTTGTGAAAATAGAGACATGAAAACAAAAGAACTTACAGGATACTCAATTCCTTTTGTATGTGAAAATGATATATTTATCGCAATTATTGAAGCTATTGAAAAATTTTGTAGAAATAAAGTTATTGAAAATGAAGCAACGTTGAAAAAAAGTGGTACGAAAAGCTTAAATATTAACAACTTGAATATTTTAAAGTATAGAAATGATGATTTTAATGCACCTCCAGTTATATATGCAAAAATACCAACAGATTATAAAAGTAAAAAGATGGATCAAGTATTCAGAAATAAAAATGACGATATTTTAGGAGAAAGTCTTATTAAAAAAAGATGTGATGTTGTTGGATGCTTAGCAATTGAAGGTATATATATAGGATCAATGATTCAATCTATTCAAGTAAAATTATTAGATGCAGTTGTATCTAAAAATGAGTATAAGATAGAAAGATTTTATATTAAAGATGTAGACTTAGAAAGCGAAGATGAAGAGTAAATATTAATTTTATATATTAGCAAATAATATATAAAATGAGATCGCAAAGCAATCTAGGTCTCTTTGATCTAAATAATTATTATAAATATAAAAATGTATATTGAAATAGGAAAAAATAAACAAAATCCAGTTATAATTAAATTTGATGATAATATTAAACTTGATGAAAATAAAGAGTATGAAATGGCACTTGATAGATTTCAAACTATTCTCTATAGTGATTCAACTAAAAACAAAAAAGTATACATATTAAATAATCTTGTAGATGGAAAAATTGTATCTAATAATGGCAATGCTAAGAAAACGACTGTAATGTATTCATTTATACCTATTATTGTTTCTAAAAATTCAGTTATTAATGAACAACCGATATCTAAGAAATATTTTCCGTTAAAAACAAAATTCATTTCAGAAATGAAAATTGATATCATTGATAACTTTAATAAACCTATAGATTTTAATAATGAAAGTTATACCATAGAATTTCATATAAGAGAGAGAAAAAAGTAAGTTCTTTTAGAACTAATATATAAATTTTTTATATTGAAAACAATATAAAAAATTATTACATATATAAAAAAATGTCAATAACAATACATATATCTTCAAACGATACTGTTATAAATACTAATATGGCAGTACCTATTGAACTAGATAAAAATAAAGAGTATGGAATAGCTCTAAAAAAATTAATGACTTATAATAGTTTTCCAAATATTATTGAAGGATTAAACAATACTATAAATATTACTATAGAAGCTAGTGATAGTCCTGGTTTTCAACAAATTAAGATCCCAACAGGATCCTATGAACTTAGAAATATAAATACAATTGTAACTAGATATGTAATGACTACTCTTAAAGATCAACTTGCTAAATATAAAGAGTCTTTTAAAAATGTATCAAGCACAGATATTGAAAATTATAAAAAAAAAACAAAAGTATGATAGTATAAGACTTGATCCTACATCTATTATATTTGAAGCAAATTTTAATACTGAAAAATCACAGATTATTATTAATAAAAATAGCAATATTAGAATACAATTTAACGATGACTCTATAAAAGATCTTTTAGGTTTTAATAATAGAGATCGTGATGGTAATCTTATAACATTTGACTCATCAAAAGTATATATTTCAGATAAAGTAATAGATATAAATCATGTTAATACTATTCGTGTAACAAATAGTCTTGTAACAGGGTCAATTATAGATGGTGCATATTCAAATGTTATATATTCATTTTATCCATCTACGCCAGTGGGTTATAAAATTGTAGAAGTACCAAATAATCTAACTTATTATAGATTATTATCAAAAAAAATTTGGGATATGAAAACAACAATAATGGATCAAGATGGGCATATACTTACTTTACAAGGGGAACCAATAAGTATTGAATATGAAATAAAAGAAAGTGCATCAAAATGTAAATCAGAACATCTTTTAAAAAGACAAATATATCTTTTAGAAGAACAAAATGGACTTTTAAAAAAACAATTAAGATAATTGCAAAAAGCGATTTAAAAAATATATATAGTAAATAAAATGTTAGATATAAATAAAAAAGCATATACTCACAAGTATGTAGTAGGTGGAAGTGGAATATTTACAGATATAAGTAATGTGTATAATCAAGCAAAATCTTCTGATTTTTTTAGAGCATTATCTGGTATGAAAACAATGTTAACTAATCATTTTAATAAAAATGGACCAATAATAAAATAAATCTCGTTGAGGTTCAAAGTTATTTTAGAACTTGACAAAGCCTGGATCACAAAGCGATTTAAAAAAATATATATAGTAAATAAAATGTTAGTTATAAATAATAAAGAATATACACACAAGTATGTAGTAGGTGGAAGTGGAATATTTACACCTTTTTTAAGTATGTTCAATAAGCAAGTACTAAGTAATGCATTTAACGCATCTCGTAATTTTGCTAGTAGAGCAGCTGCTACAGACTTGGGAAAAACTGCTGTAGATGCAGCAAAGTCAGCAGGGAAAGAACTTGCAACTTCTGCAATATCTACTGCTAAAGAAATTGTAATAAATAAAGGTAAAAAATTAATAGAAAATGTAAATAAATCATCTAAGTTAACACCTGAAAATAAACAAGAACTTAAAAATTTAATAAATACTTTAGATAGTAAATTAAATGAAGCAGTGCCAGATATTAATAATATCATGTTTGGATCATCAATAAAAAGTAAACCTGTTAGAATACAAGATTTAGTTAAAAAACATAAAGGCGATGGGCTTAAAATAATATAATTTTTAGAATTACTAAAAGTGATTTAAAAAAATATATTGCATATATAAAAATGGTAAAATCTGATATATTTAATATTACTGATGAATTGAGATTTGACGAGGAAATTAAAAGATATGAAGAATATGAATTTACACCCTCTGTTAATTCTAATTTAAATTCAGGAGAAATAAGAATTTTTATTGAAAGCAGTGATTCTTTTTTTCATCCACATGAATCCTATTTAGAAATTGAAGGAAGACTTGTAAAAGCAGATGGATCAGCTTATATAGATACAGATGCAATAACACTAGCACACAATGGAATTATGCATTTATTTGAAAGAATTGAATATAGATTCTTTGATTCAATTGTTGAATCAGTTAGTTTTCCAGGTATAGCAACTACAATGCTTGGATTATTAAAATACCCGAATGACTTTCAACAATCAAAAGCAATGAATCAATTCTGGTATAAAGATAGTACAGCAACAGCAGATTTAGCTAATAATACAGGATTTCCAACAAGACAACAATATATCATTAAAAAACCTACTACAAAAGGTAAATTTGAAATTAGTATTCCATTAAGGCATATTTTTGGATTTTGTGAAGATTATGATAAAGTTTTTTATGGATTAAAACATGAACTTTTTCTGTTAAGACAAAGTGATGATAATGCAATTTTTAGAGCTGCTAATGTAGCTGCAGGAAAAGTAGATATTACAAGAATATCATTAATGATGAAACGTGCAACTCCATCTATGGTAAAAGATTTAGAACTTTCTAAAATTATTGATACACAAAAAACACTTAATTTAGGTTTTAGATCAAGGTACTTAAATAAAAATAATGTTCCACAAAATACGTCACTTGATTGGAACTTAGGAACAAAAACTACTGAAAAACCTAGATATGTACTTGTTGGTTTTCAAACAAATAGAGAAAGAAATCAAGAACAAAATTCTTCAATATTTGATCATTGTGATTTGAGAAATATGTGGATTGAAATTAATGAAGAAAGATATCCTGCAACTAACTATAATTTATCATTCCCAAATATGAAAATTAGTAGAGCATATAAAAATGCATCAAATTTTGCTGAAGATTATTATAATATGTCTAATCTTTTTAGTCTATGTGGTATCACTCCTTCAGATTATAAAGATTTATATCCTATTATGTATTTTAATGTAAGTAAACAATCAGAAAAAATGAAAAATAATATTGCAAATATTAATATTAAAGCAGAATTTAATACATCTGTTCCAGCAGGTACTATAATATATGCTCTCGTCATTTCAGATAGAATAGGAAAACTTACTTCTAATGGAAATAAATTTATGTTTGAATATTAGATCGCTTTGCGATCAATGCTATGCTAGGTTCTAAAAGAACCCAGACTTTGTTAGGTCTTTAAAAAAGCTAATGCTTCGCTAAGTTCCTTTGGAACCCATAGAAACTAGGTTAAACGCTAAAATAGAGTAAAGAAAATTATTTATTTTAAAAAAGTATATGCAATAAAAAAAATACTATTATTTAAATTATTTGAAAATAATTTAAATAAATTTTCTTTATATATAAAAAAGAATGAGTGACAAAATAAAATATACAAAAATGTATTTATTAAATTTACTAAAAGATAATAATATACAACAAACATCTAAAGATCCTATGGCATTAGCTATGATTGCTATGGATAATAACTTAATTGATAAAGATTCTGCACAAACAAATATCATTACTAAAAAACAAAAAAAACCAAAGATTGAAAGAGTTAAAAGAGTTAAAAAAGAAAAAATAGTAAAAGAAAAAAAATCTGCTGGAAGACCAAAATTTCTTCCAACAAAAGAAAAAAAAGAAAGAGATCCTAAATATGATTATCTCACAAAAATTAGAAAAGATCCATGGGGAATTAAACTTACTAATATGGAAACTGGTGAAGTTAAAAATTACAAATCATTTTATGACTATAATAAAAAAGAAAAGCACTCTAAAACATATATTTTTAATAGAAATGGGAAAATTGTATTTGGAGTAAAAATTGAAATAATTAGAGCAAGTAAAGAAAAAGATGCATTATCACAAAAATAAAATAGATAATGAAAAATAAATTATTTTTATAGACTTTTTCTATAAAAATATAAAAAGAAAACGTTTTTTTTTGCTATCATTTAATTTCTTTACATAAAAAATAGAAAAATTGAAAATGATATAAATTATTTTCTTGTGTATATAAAAATGGAAAATAGAAACGTAAAAGAATTAAAACAAATCGCAAGAGAGCGAAGAATTAGATATTATTATAGAATGAGAAAAGCAGATCTCATTAGAGCAAACGAGCAAACAACTCCTATATTAGATATTCCAATCCCAAACAACATTACACAAAATACTTTAACACCCACACAATATGTTCCAATTAGTTATATTAATACTATTAAGAACAAAGTGAATTCATTTGCTAATTGGATTATGGATTTTGTTCCTGAAAACCTTAAAAAGACTGCAAATGATAAAATTAAATTAGTAAAGTCTGCTTTTTCTGATTTATATGATATGTTTAAATATAAAAAAACCAATAGAATTTAAATTAACACAATCAGCTCTTAAAAATGTAACTAAACAATTTTCAGCTGAAGGTGTTGAAGGATATGATGCTTTGTCCTTTATGAAATCAGCTGAAAATAATGTCATTAAAATACTAAACAGCAATAAAGGATCAAAGATCTATATTGTTCTTTCATGTGAAATGGAGCGTACTGATCTTAAAACAGGAGAAACTATAACAACTATTGCGTCATTTTCAACAAAAGCAGAAGTCGTATTAGAGTCAACAGATTTAAATGACTTTTATGAAAGAGCTGAACAGAAAATTTTAGAATCCTTGTCAGCATTTCAACAATTAGGATCAAGTTGGATATTTGTTTCAGTTAAAAAGATGGACATTAATATCATTGAATATAATCCTATTAAAGGTAAATCTTACATTCCTCTTCCTAAAGAGTTGGCAGCTAAAAAAGCAATTATTAATATGAAGAATGAAGACAACGAATGCTTTAAGTGGTGTGTTGCTAGATTTTTAAATCCTAAAGAAAAAAATTCTGGAAGAATAGATAAAGATTTAAAAGAACAATCTGAGAAATTAAATTGGGAAAAAATAAAATTCCCAGTGTCACTACAACAAATTAATCAATTTGAGAAAAATAATCAAGACATAAGTGTTAATGTCCTTGGTTATGAAAAATTATCAGTCAATATTTTACACAGATCTAAAAACCAAAATAGACAACATCAAATAGACTTGTTACTTATTTCAAATGATGATACAAATCACTATTGTTTAATAAAAAGTTTAAGTAGATTACTTTCATCACAAATATCTAAAAATGAACATGAAATGTTTTATTGTAGAAATTGCTTGTTAGGATTTTTTACTGAAGAATCTTTATCAAAGCATAAATTGTATTGTGATACTCATGATTCAGTACGAATTGAGCTTCCAAAACCAAATACAATGACTGAGTTTAAAAATTATAACAATTCTATGAGAGTGCCCTTTGTAGTCTATGCAGACTTTGAAAGTTTTATAAAAACAATCAACACTTGCTCACCTAATACAAATGAATCTTATACAAAGCAGTACCAAAAGCATACACCTAGTTCATTTTGTTACTATATTAAATGCTTTGATGAAAAAATATATCAAAGTAAACTAGTTACATTCACTGCAAGTTATGAAGATGAAGATGTAGCGCAAAAATTTGTTAATATGCTAGAAGAAGATGTAAAAAAGATTTACAACGATTATTTAAAATTTCCAAAAAAGATGATATTTACTATGAAAGACAAAATTAATTTTGATAATGCAAAAATATGTCACATTTGTGAAAAAGATCTTAAGGAAGATAGAGTACGAGATCATTGTCATATTACTGGAAAATATAGAGGTGCTGCACATAATGAGTGTAATTTACAATTTAAAAATCCAAAATTCATTCCAGTACTATTTCACAATTTATCTGGTTATGACTCTCACTTGTTCATAAAGAAATTGTCAAAAGGAGGAAATATAAATTGTATACCCAACAATGAAGAAAAATATATTAGCTTTTCTAAAGAACTTAAAGTAAATGAATTTATGAATAGAGAAGGTAAAAAAGTTGAGGTTAAACTGTATCTACGTTTTCTAGATAGTTTTAAATTTATGGCTGCTAGTTTAGATAGTTTAACTAAAAATTTGTCAAAAGATCAATGTAAAAATATTAGTAGTTACTATTCTGGAAATGAACTCAATTTATTGTTAAGAAAAGGTGTTTATCCTTATGAATGGGTTGACTCTATTGATAAATTAAATGAAACACAATTACCACCAAAAGAATCATTTTATTCAAGATTAAATGATGAAGGAATAAGTGATGAAGATTATTTACATGCTCAAAATGTATGGAAAGAGTTTAATTGTGAAACATTCAGAGATTATCATAATTTATATAACGAATCTGATGTATTATTACTAGCTGATGTCTTTGAAAATTTTAGAGATGTATGTATAAAAAATTATAGATTAGATCCTGCTTGGTACTATACAGCACCAGGATTAGCTTGGGATGCTGCGTTGAAAATAACAGAAGTAAAATTAGAATTATTAAGTGATTATGATATGATCTTAATGATAAAAGAAGGAATAAGAGGTGGAATTAGTATGGTTCCTAACAGGTTAGGAACTGCTAACAATAAATATATGGAAAATTATGATGAAAGTAAAGAATCTACTTACATACAGTATCTAGATGCAAATAATTTATATGGGTGGGGAATGAGTAAGCCCCTTCCAACACATGGATTTGAATGGATGGATGAAGAAGAATTAAAAAATTGGAAATCTACTTCTTGCATATTAGAAGTAGATTTAGAATATTCTAAACATTTACATGAATTACATAATGATTATCCACTTGCTCCTGAAAGATTAAAAATAGATAAAGTTGAAAAATTAGTTACTAATTTAAATCATAAGAAAAATTATATCATACACTATGAAAACTTAAAACTGTATGAAAGATTAGGAATAAAATTAACAAAAATTCATAGAGGAATAAAGTTTGAAGAAAGTGCATGGTTAAGTAAATACATTAAACTCAATACAGATCTAAGAACAAAAGCTACAAATGATTTTGAAAAAGACTTTTTCAAACTTATGAACAACTCAGTATTTGGAAAGACAATGGAGAACATTGAAAACAGAGTTGATGTGAGATTAGTTTCTAAAAGAGAAGAAGCTATTAAATTAGCATCAAAACCAAATTATGAAAGTAGTACGATATTTGATGAAAATTTAATAGCTATTCATATGAAAAGAACAAAACTATTTTATAACAAATCTATTTACTTGGGTATGTGTATTTTAGATTTAAGCAAAACACTAATGTATGAATTTCATTATGATTACATAAAAAATAAATATGGAGATAAAGCTAAACTATTATATACAGATACAGATTCATTAATCTATGAAATAAAAACAAAAGACTTTTATGCAGATATTGCAAATGATATTGAAAGTAAATTTGATACAAGTGAATTTAATAAAGATCATCCAGCTGTTCAAAATGGATTTAAAATAGGTGTAAATAAGAAAGTAATAGGAATGTTTAAAGATGAGTCAGCAGGAAAACAAATTACAGAATTTATAGGACTCAGATCAAAATTGTACTCTTACAAAATAGATGAAGAAGATAAAAAGAGATGTAAGGGAGTAAAGAGAAATGTAGTAAAAAATTATATTACACATGAGGATTATAAAGACTGCCTTATAAATAGAAAAGATCAAAGGAGAAAAATGAATGTCATAAGATCTCATTGTCATGATGTTTATACTGAAGAAATAAACAAAATAACATTGAGCGCAGAAGATGATAAAAGAGTAATTCAAGAAGATGGTATTCACACATTATCATATGGACATTATAAATTAAAATAAACAAGTAACTTTTTTTATATCTAAAGAGATCTAAAAAAATCTATCGAAGTAATAAAAATGGACAAACATATCAATGTTGAAGGAATTTTATTACCAAATGAGCCCTTAACAAACTTTCAGTTAATAAAAGCAGCAAAAAAATTAAAAATTAAAAATTTTAGAGGTGTATTTGTAAGAGATGAATTACCTAAAAATACACAAAACAAAGAATGTGGAATATTAAATACTGGAGATTCAAGTACAAATGGATTTCATTGGATTTGCTGGTATAAAGATGGAGAAGAAAAGTTAAGTTTTGACTCTTATGCACAACCACCTCCAGTTGAACTTGTTCAATATTTACACAGTCCTGTTTATTATAATAGTAAAAGAATTCAGTTTGGAGACACTTCTTTTTGCGGACACTTGTGCCTTTATGTATTAAAAAAGCTTGATGAAGGTGTTGATTTTCAAAGTATTGAAAATTCATTATATTGAATTAAAAAAAATATGTATAGTATATAAAAAATGAGTATGAATATAGCCGGTAGTAATTCAATGTATGGTTACACAACAGATGGATTAAATATCAACATTAATGTTGGCAATACAGCCACTACTGATCTTGATTTGAATTCACATAAATTGATTAATGTAGCTGATCCTACAGATGCACAAGATGCAGCCACAAAGAATTATGTAGATAATAATCAGATTTCTAGCAGTTCCTATCTAAAAATAGATGGAACTAATAGTATGAGTGCTAATATAAATTTGAATTCACATAAACTTATCAATGTAGCTAATCCTACTAATGCACAAGATGCAGCTACAAAGAATTATGTAGATAATAATCAGATTTCTAGCAGTATGTATCTAAGAACTGATGGTTATAATCCTGCAACTGCTAATATAAATTTAAATACAAATAAACTCATCAATGTAGCTAATCCTACTGATGCACAAGATGCAGTTACAAAGAGCTACATTGATGATATGCAAAATCAAAGTTTAGATATCATTCCCAATACAAGTTTAATATGCTTTGGACAAAAATCTCAAGCATTCTATGCAACTCCAGGATCATATACCATTTTTAGCTATAGTGGTAGTTCAGGAATTCTAAAAAAACTGTGGATTGCATTTACAGGATCTACTATTGCACCTAATACTGTACCAGGTAACTTGTTTTTAAAAATATATGCTGACAATGTACTTTGCATAGGTAATGATTCTATTGTAACAGATGGGGTAGGTATTAATAATACAGCTTTAGCTTGTGATTTATTAATTGCACCACTTGGTGGATCCTATTATGCAAATCCTTTACAAGGGTGTAATGTATTTAGTACAAGTGCATTAGGAGGATATTTTACATTTGATCTTCCTTTTACATCAAGTTTGAATATACAATTATACAATAAAACAGGAAATTCAGTGACCTTTTGGTTACAACCTTTTATCACAAGAACTTCATCGTTACAACAAACATTAACTAGTATTAATCCGTTAATACCTCGATCCATCTCATCCATTAAGTTGTACTCATCAACATTTAGATATGTAAATACAACTTATAGTAGTGAATATATGCTAATGAATGTTATGGATAATGGAAACGGAGTGTATTTGAAATACATAAGAATGCATGTAATTGGAGGATCTGGAGACTGGTGGGAATCTAGAGTTCGCATCTATGATGGATATGGTGCTCCTACTAATACTAACTCTGTTATTCAACCTTGGACACCTTATAATAATAATGGATATACTACATTTTCTGGATATGATGTTAACAGTCGATGCATTTACGCTTCATCAGGTTTAGAAGATTTTTATCTCTCTTCATGGAATGGATCTAATGTAAACTCATTTAATAATGAAGCATCAGGATTACTTTATCAATCGAATAGTACAATTGGTCCAACAACTACAATTTCATTTTATAAAAACTTTAATTCATCTGGAAGTATGCCTAGCGTTGGTAGTGGTAGAAGAATGGTAGTGACACTCAACTCTGGTGATGCACAAGTTGGACAATCTGGAACTTATACTTTATTGTTAAGACAATGCTACTACTATGCTTAGATCTCTTCGAGATCCAGATTTCATTAAAAAATTAAGCGCATGCACATTAAAACAAGAAAAATGAGTTAAATAATTTTCTTGTGTATATAAAAAAGAATGGAAAACGAAATGCAAAAAGAAATTAATCCAGCATATTTAAACTTAAAAAAAAGAATAGAAGTAATGAGTAAAAATTTAAAATTAAAATCTGAACTAGAATCAGAATTAGAATACATAAAGATAATAATAAAAAATATATATAATCATGTTGATAAAAAAGAATTATTAGAATTAATAAAACCAGAATTATTAATATTAGATAGTGAAATGATATCAACAAGAGATATGTTGTTAAAAATATGTGATGATGAAAATGTAGAAATATTAAAGTTAAAAGCAGATTATTTAATAGAAATAATAAAGTATTTAATAGATATAATAAATTATATCTAAATCCCAGCGCATGCGCACAGATCTGAAATATCAATTAGCGCACAAGAAAAAAAATTGAAAATAAATTTCTTTACATAAATTATAAGAAATGGATTGTGCAAGTAAAGATGTAGATATTAAATTAGCAAGTTATAAAAGAAGATTAAGTTTAGCTCGTTATTTGCAAAAACAATTTAAATTACAAGCTGAAAAGTTAGAAAAGGAAAGATTAGAAGAAGAAAAGTTAAAAACAGAAAATAATATTTATTATTAGAAAAAGTCATGTGACGTCATGCAAGAAAATCACGTGACATTTTTCGACATGAAATAAAAATTAACGTTTATTTTAAAAAATTCAATTTTTTAAAATAAAAAATTATTTCTTATCTAAATAATTTATACACAATAGGGATAACATTGAACCCTATATTAATATTAATATATGGTTGAAAATATGGTTGAAAATGAAAATGAGCTAGAACCGGCATATCCTATCTACTTAGTTGGTTTCAAAATTTGATTAGGAAGATTTTTTTCAAAATTGATTTTATAATTGATATTATTTTGCAATTTGTTCTATTTTCCCTTCATTTCAGTTTTTTTTTAATTGTAATTTTTAGACTTGTTCGTTATATTATTAATTAACTCATAATCATTAAATCTAATTTGTGATTGGAGATTTAATTCTTTAATAATTTGTGAACCATAGGTCAGCGAAATATCGTTAATATATCAAAGTATATTTAAAAAATAGTTATACGCGACCTTTTTAATTGAAATTATATATATATATATATATATATATATATATATATATATATATATATATATATATATATATATATATATATATATATATATATATATATATATATATATATATATATATATATATATATATATATAGATAGATAGATAGATAGATAGATAGATAGATAGATAGATAGATCGATAGATAGATTGATAGATAGATAGATTGATAGATAGTTAGATAATATTCTAATAAGTACAGTTAATACCTTAAACATTGATTTTCAAAAAATACAATTTTTTCTCTTTCTATAACAACAAACTCTTCTCAACGCTGCTCCACTATATGAGCTTTAAGAGTAATGTTTGAACCAAGATCTCTGAAACTTTATATAAATATTTTAATGTAACATAGGAGTTTTGGTTCAATGTTTCAAACACAAATTGTTAAAGTTTCTCGAATCTTTCATACAGTTAGCTTTAAAATTATTGTGTTCGTCCAGATAAATATGCATTTCATTCTACCTTTATAAAATAATCTGATCAGAGGTATTGTAGACCGATAACTATTTACAAATAAAAACACCTAATCAGTGTTCTCAAACAATTTTTTCAAACTAATTATTTGAAAATCCACATTCATACTTATCAAAATATTTTTCTCTTTTCTTTTTACTTAAATGCAGATCTATCTCTGGCTTCAATGTAACTGATGATGTAATTTTTAGATAACTCTGCTCTTCATTTACTCCAACCTTAAATCTACATTCTCTGATAGATCTATGTTGTAAAAGATCTATGTTGCAGAACTGTAACAACTAATCATCAACATTATTGCATATAACAGCAATAGTTCTTAAAACATACTAAACAATTTTTAGTCATTTAATGATGTTTCATTTTATATTCAACATGAATAAAAGTTCATTGTATATACTCTCTTTACACTCAAAAGATTTTTTCTGAACATAGAAAAAACATTTCAGATAGAAGATGGTTGTCAACAGAGTAGTTTTCCCAAAAGTACTTCCTAATATGGATTTCAAAGTTTTCCCTTGCTTTGGACTTGCTTTATTGCATCTGAACTGAACATACCTATATTATAAATAAAATTTATTGTGAGTTCAGTCTAAATTAAATATTATAACAATATAAGTTAACGTTAATTGTTATAAGTTAATAAGTTATTATATTATAATATAATATTATAAAATAATAAATTATTAACTTATAACGAATAACGTTATTACTATTATTATTATCATTGTTGCTATTTTTTTGTTATTGTTATTATTATTATTATTATTATTAATAATACTACTATCATTAAATAAATAATTATATTATTAAATAATAATATAGTATAATTATATTAGCAAAAATAAAATTACTATAAAAAAAAATATTTTAGTCGCAACCTAATTAAATCGTTTTGCAATTATATCATTGATCAAGAAATTTCTTTAAGTAAAACCAGATTTTTATATTAAAACTCGCTGTCATATTGAAAAAACATTTTACATATTGTTGTTTAGTTAAAAATAATTTTATTTTTGTGAATACTTTTAAAATTGAAAACCTTTTCAATATTTAACTTAATTTAAACGTTTCACAAATATAAATTTTTCATTAAATTAATTCTACTTCTAAGACATTGGAATAGAATGGTATGATGTTATAATATGGTATAGAATGGTATGGTGCTTAAACTTTATTTTTAAGAATTTATTTAATTGTTTTTAAAACTATTTTTTTTGTTTTAACTTCATTATTTTTAGGTTTTTTAAGGTGCTCCAAAAAGATCTAATAGTCTTATCATAGAAATCCACAAAAAATTTAAACTAAGTTTAAATTTTTTTTTAACTAAAATATCACTTGATTTGACGCAACAACTGAAAATTAAAAAGCCGTCTCTGAGTTTAAGCCATCTCTAAGGCCCCGTTTTAATCTAGTTGATTGTACTATAATATCAAAAATTAATAAATCAAAGTGTAATATAATTATGTAGAAAATAGATAACTGTTGATTTTCTAACTAAAGTTATGTTAGTAAAAGTACAAACAATTTCACATATCCAGCAGAATCAATTTTGTAGAAGCAAAAATTGTTGGACGCCTTAAGTATGTTCTACAGACTTGTGAAGTCTTTAAGATGTTATGTAAACATCATATAAGCGTCGGTATCTGCTGGATACTAAATGGGATTTACTATCTAGTTGCTTATTGACAATTTAATGTATGCTATTTTTTATTTCACGATTATAAATTATTATTTTTTACCTAAAAATACTGATTTTTCCAAGCTAAACAATAATTTAAAACCCATAAATATCCTAAATATATTTCAAATCCCTCGAGTCAACGATGTGTTAATTGAGTTAACAATGCACTTTTAAAAAATGAATAATCTTACAAGAGTATAAAATCTGCAAAAAAATATTTTTTTTAAATTTGGTTTTCATGTTTTTGCAAGCATTTTATACTACTTTAATTACTTATTGTCTTCATTATATAAAAGTTTAAATAAATAAAATAATTTGATGGTTATATTTTATAGAAACAATAATATTGGCGTTTTGGTAAACATTACATATCAAGTCCAAAGTAATAAACGGCTAGAAAGTTGTAAAGAAATTGCTGACCTAAAGTTCGGAAACAATATTATTGTGGAATCATTAAAGTTTTGTGGTAACATACTTACTTTTTAAGTTAGTTTCTTTTAAGCCTTAAAAGCAAACTTGACAATATATGTTAAAATTTGATCAGGTATGGCAGATAAAAATTTAAGCATTGAGACAGAAAAAATTAAATGAAAAACTCAGTTATGAACACAAAATGACATTTGTAACTGGCTTTTGTAAATTAGATTTTATTCATATGTTTATATAACTATGATATTATTACAGAATATGTAGAGCCTAGCTTGTAAGCATTTAATTACAAGAATATTGGATTGAGGTCATTAACCATTAGCCTGTGAATTCGAGTAAATATTATATACTCAAGGGAATTCCCAGGTCAATTGCTAATGACCTCAATCCAGTTTTTTTTAGTTAAACCCTTGCGAGCTAGGACCTATTTATAATATAAACAATATATATATATATATATATATATATATATATATATATATATATATATATATATATATATAAACATATATATATGCATATATATATATATAAACATATATATATGCATATATATATATATATATAATATATATATATATATATATATATATATATATATATATATATATATATATATATATACATATATATATATATATATATATATACATATATATATATATATATAAATATACATATACATATATTACTTGTTTATTCACTTAGATTGCTGTGTAAGTGAGGTATTTTCAATAGGAAGTTATATCGAAAAATATACACCTCGAGTGACCTTAGCCAATACTCTTTCTTTGATAAATTGTGAATCTGACCCAGATATTGTTATTCAAAGAAAATGTTTACAGGATAAAATTAATAACCTGCCACGATGGGATTACTTTAATGATTCATTTTGCCCACCAAAATATGACATCACAAAACATCTTTTGTTCCTGAAACAGGTATCCTATTTATTTGCTTATTTATTTAGGTTTTTTGTTTAAAGATATTTTGTTTTACTACAGTTTTTATTATAAGAAACTTTTTCGTTGAAGAAATGAAAAAAGTAAAGTATGGTATATTATGATATAACAAGAAGTTATATTAGACTACGTGGAGGGAGATCAAAGCCCAAAATTGTTGAAAATTGTGGTGCAATCTTAGTAGTATAATTATTCCAGCGGCAAGTCAAAATGGTGCCTTTGCGTTTAAAAAAGAAAACTTTCAAATGTAGTTTGTAAACTTTGAAAGCTGTAACCGAAGTAGATTACTCTCTTAAAAGTTGACTTAATAAGTTTTTAACAACTGCTTTAATTATCAAGAAGTAGTCACAATAAAAATCACAATTACGTAAAGTAATCGCTTTTTAAATACCTTATTACTAGGTGTAAGTATCAATGTTTTATACAATCTCTACTACTTGTTTTTGTCTTTTGCTTTACCTCTAGCTATAGTTTTGGTGCGTTTATAAATAACGTTTCTTTGGCAAGAAACGAAAAGAAACTTATTATATCTCTCCAGGATTTTATTTTGAGCTGAAGTATTTTTGCTGGATTTAAAAACAAATGGTTTATTTAAATTATTACTATTATTAAATTTAATCTACAACGGAAAAATCCGTGAAGCCGAGAGAGCAATCTTTGCTTTGGTAGATCCAGTATAGAAGATTACCAAACAAAAAGATATAAATTATCGGCACATTGAGTTAATAACATTCCCAAGCGAGAAACAGAAATACCAATCATACAGTTTTTTTTGAAAGTGAGCCAAAAAATCTGTCAAGCTTTTTTGAAAGTGTTAATGTTGACAATATCTGATACATTTCTATCAAAGGTAATGATATCTGGTGGTAGCGCATTCCAATTAACTGCCACACTGTTACATAAAAAAGTTTTGCGAGCTACACATTTAATAATTCTTAGTGCCTGAATGCGATGTGGAATACTTCGAAGACCACCGGCTGGTCCAGGTTGCGCAAGTACAGGAGCTGGAGATGGTAATTCGATCCATTTAACTTTGCTATGCCGTGGTAAATCTTAAAGTATTGTATAAGATCACTTCGGCGCCGTCATTTTTCAAGTAACTGGGTACCAATAGCTGAGCAGCGTTCCTTGGCTTTTATGGTTCGCAGACTTGGGATAAGTTTTGTGGCTTGATTTTAAACAGCTTCAAGAGCTTTTATATTTTCAATTGAAAAAGGGTCCTCATACTGCTTTCATAATAGCTGTAAAGGACGCGGAACATTTCAAGATTCCAATGTTTGAAAGTGCGTCTACGAAATCCAAGAATAGTATATTAATTTAAAATAGCTCTTGCTACTTGATCATTCCACGAAAACCGATTGTGAACATCAACACCAAGATCACGTTCAGAGATGGTCTCTTTAAGAAAGTGAGAAAAGCCAGTTTTGTCAGTTATTTTTAGTTGGAAGCAGGGACCATTAAATTTATCATCAACAAAAGTTTAATTGTTTAATTGTTGTGTGCGACAATGCTTGTTAAAAACCATATAATTGCATTTTTCTTGATTAAAGCTCATTGACCAAGTATCAGCTCAGTCAACTACTCCATCGATGTAGGTTTTTAATTGCTGCAGGTCAGAAAGTTCTTTTATAATCGCAATAATTTTGGTGTCGTCAGCTTAAAGTTTGCAATGGTGATTGAGTAGACGAAGCATATCATTAATAAAAATCAGGAATAGTAATGGTCCAATACATGAACCCTGAGGTACACCACTGAGGACGTTCAACCAGTCGGATTCTGAATTTACTATAATAATTCGTTGTTTTCGATTGGATAGGAGTGCATTTATTCACTGGCAAATATATTCGTCTAAAATGAAGGGATTCAAAATACCTTTTTGTAAATCTAGCGAAAACATAATCAATTCTTATCAAGACATTTATTAATTAAATTCTAATGTAAATATTTATAATTATTTGTCAAAACGAAACATAAAAAAATAACAAAAAACTATTTTAAAAGTTTTAGGAACTTTTCAAAACCTAAATCTTTTATTTGCAATGCATTG
Organism: Hydra vulgaris; assembly: GCF_022113875.1. Classification (NCBI taxonomy): domain Eukaryota; kingdom Metazoa; phylum Cnidaria; class Hydrozoa; order Anthoathecata; family Hydridae; genus Hydra; species Hydra vulgaris. Next base: position 42,308,148 of record NC_061165.1, read on the forward strand.
ATTTCTTATGTGACATTTTAAAACAATATTAAAACATGACAAATAAAAAAGAGAAGACTTGTCGTGCTGGTATCGTGAGCAAAATAATGTACAATGGAATTAGTTATGGAGTGAGATAATTCATTAATATATGTTAAAAACAAAAACAACCTAAAAACAAAACCTTATGGAGCACAACATTTGACAACTGCTTTAGTGGACTTAAAACAAATAAATAATACAGACCAAGAATGACTTTGAATAAACAATGTAAATCACAAATACCACACCAAAATAAAAATCCGTTTTATATAACGGATGTTATTTTAGAGGATTTTATTTTATTTATATAAACAATCTCTCGTTAATACACCAAAAAAAATTCGTTTTAACGTATTAAAATCCGTTGGTATTATAATATCAACGGACTTTATTTCGTAAAAACTTCTTAACTTAATAAAAACCTTTTAACTAATAAAAAATTAACTTAATAAAAAAAATAACTAAATAAAAAACTTAATTAGACTTAAAAAAACCTCTTAACGAATAAAAAACGTAATAAGTTTTAATCTTTAACGGACTATAGTTTGTTAAAGTTGAGAATCTATTACGTTAACGCAACAAACAACCCGTTGAAATGAAGTAGTCAGTACGGTTGTGCATTAAATAGTAAGACGATCCTATTTTGTTAAAAAAATAAAGGAGTTACTACCCAAAAAACATTGTTTTAGTGGGTTTTGCCTTTATGGTGCCGGTGAAAAAACTTCAAAATGGATCTCTTCATATTTAACAAACAGAAGGCAATCATTTTTTATTGAAAGTTCTACATCAAAAGAAAGAGTAGTAAAGTTGGGTATAGGTAAATTAACATGCATTGGTCCATAGTTTTTCAAAGTTTATATTTCTAACCTAACTGGTGCAACAAAATTATGTACTGTCTTTGTTGCTAACGGTACAACAATGATTGCAAAGGCTGACTCAATTAAACAGTTACAGGTAGTATGTAACAGGGAATTAGAAAAAAACAGTTAACAGAACAATAGTTTTTCCTAATTTTAAGAGTTGCGTGTTGGCATATCAAGCCACTAACAAAATTGAAATTGAAGCTATCCATTGAATGATACGGATTTGCTTTTCTTTGCAAACAAAAAAAAAACTTTTGTGCTCTTAACATGGCTTTGAAATGTCTCAATATTGGTTGTGCTGAATGTAGATTGTAAACTTATGTTTGATTTTTTATTATTTTATATTCATATTTTCATGTTTCATACTTTTAAATGTTAAATTTGAACTGTTTTTAAAATAAAGTATAATGCCAGCTCTAGTTAAAGTTAAAGCTAGTATATTAGGAAAATATCAGTTCTATTTTTAGCATAGGATTGATTCGGAAAACAATCTTGTAGATACTTTTTTTTTGCTGTTTTTGTTGTAGTTATTAAGGTGTTCCCGGAAAGTCCTTATGATCTTATTATCGAGCGGGAGAACATTTAAATAAGAAGTTTGTGCTTCCTTCCTTATCAATGTTGCTTATTAGGCTAGAGCCAGCGTCAAACCTGGAATGTTATAGTTCTGAGAAAGAATTTTAACCACTGCACTACGGCTGATCAAACTTATGTGTAGTAGTGACAGCGGTTTCTACTTTTCTATTCCTTGCCACAAAGAACTTGGTCCGTTGGGGCAATTTTTTTTGTAATTGTATGAAAACAAAGGAAACAAGGAAATTTTGTAAAACTGCCAGAAGACTGTATAAGGAACAACACTATTTTGAAGACTCCAATGATCTTCTTTTTTCAGTAATCATACTTTAGTAATCATACTATTTGCTTTCAGCAGAATCTTAACGCTGACATAGCCCTTTTTTGTAATGAGCTAGTGGAATAGAAAATTTACATGTGATGCCAACAGCATTGAAAAACCAGTCATATTGTTGCATAAACTTTGCCTTTTTTCTGACTGAAGAAGTTGAAAATATTTGGTGACGCCTTCTCTGAGATGTGATTTGCACGTTTTTATTCAACAAACTCCACTGTTTGAGCCTCACTACAAAATACATGGTATTTATTTTGGTAAGACATAGGTCTCTTATTAAAATGTTTATGTCTTTCTGGTTAAAAAAAAGTGGCCTAATTATCTCAATCGTACCTTAAAAACTGTAATTTTCACTTACAATATCTTTCTCTTTGTCAAACTGTTTTCTCTTGAAGATTTTCTCATGCAGAGAAAGTGGAAACAAGCAATTCGTAAAATGTTAAATTATTTGGGAATCGACAAATGAATTTCTAAATAAACATTGATCAACAATGTAAAAGGTTTAAAAGCTTTTTAAAAGTTGTAAAAGTTTTTTGAAAGGGCTAGAATATACTGGAAAATATTAGGACCTTGCACTCACTTACATCTTACACCTTACAGTATTAGAACCTTCCACTCATTTTGAGCATTTCAGGAATGTTCTAAAGGAACATTCAGTAGTCATTAGGAAACAAAAACCTATTCTTAAACACTCAAAATTTAAATGTCCGAGTGACAAAGGCAATGTTTTTTAGAATAAAGTTTTCTATTTGTTTTCGGCAAAATGAGTTTGAAAAGCAGACTTTAAACCCAAACATAAAGGTAAAAAAATTTTGTTAAAGTATTATGTAAAAAAAAAAAATTAGTTTTCTACACTATTCATTTCATATACTACTTATTTTATAAAATTAGTTTCACAGAAGGTTATTTTTGACCAGTTTTAATTTTTTTCAACTAAAATGCAAATAATAAATAAAAATCTGGTAAGATCATAATTAAAATCATTGAAAAAAGTAATGAAAAGAAAATGTTTTAATTGGATAATTACCAAACCACTACAAAAAACAAATTACCAAAAAAAAAAGATCTTGTTGAAAATAATAAAAATACACCTTTTAAAGCAAAATAAATTTAGCGTCTTGCTGATAATCAATGCACATCTGAAAGCAAAACCATTAATAGCACGAACATTTTATGCATAAAATTGTTGAATTCTATCCGTGAATTCAACGATTTGTGATAAGATGTGAATTAAAATCTGCGTGAATTTTACCCGTTTTTTTTTTTTATAAGAACTGTTTGCTGCTTTACTGGTTGCAATGCTGGATTTTCAAATGCTTCGTTTTTGTTTTTTTTTTCAATTTTGATAACACACGTAGTGTGGCCGAAAATCAAAAATACATTGGTTTTAATTCGGATGAAATAAGGCAAACTTAAAACTTATATTATATGTAAGATAATCCCAAAATATTAGTTTTGTGTGATTTTAAGTTCCACTGTATACTGAGTGTTCCAAAGATATAAAATAACATATATTAGTTTTTCATATAAAGTTAAATTTTAATAAATTATAGCTAATTTATAATACTTTATTGTTTTCGCCTTCACTCCGTCCTTGGACAAAAATCCTATTGGCGTCTGTGCTACAATGTTTAACTTTTCTGAAACCACAGGTTAAAATTGAATAAAATTTTAGAAAAATACTTTAATATATGTATTTTTTTTAAATAATAATAACTTCCGTCCAGTTATGAATGAAATAGTTACGGCCACCTTTTTGTGTAAAACTGTTCTACTATGCAATGATTGCACAATACGAATTGAATGACGTTGTAGCAAGTTGATTTTATATTGTTTTTTATGTTTTTATTTTTACATATTACAACAGTTTTTAATAACACAGTTTTACATATTTCAACAGCTTTTAATAAGAGTGTTAAGACCATTTTATACAAAAATATTTTTTTCCGACAACTGTTGTGACAACCATTTAACTAGTTGTGTTTCCTCTATTCGTACCAAATGATCTTGTTTATAATACACGAGTTAATCATCTTTGCACCATGGTTGATTAAAAAGTCTTTTGATTTAACAACGACATTTAGAAATCTGACGCAGAATAACTAATTTTTTTCATTTTTGGTCTCTAAATTTTTAAAGCGAACTTTGTATCACTTTGGCATAAGATAAAAAAAATTTTTGCCACCTCAAATTTAATACTCGAAGCAGCTTCAGGTATAAAAAACATTTAAGTAAATTATGTTGGCTTCATCTTATTATTTTATGTAGTTACCAGCAAGACAAAGCTCTTTTTAATATTACCTGCTTGTTGTCTGTTGTCTTTTTAATGAAATGTTTGTTTGTTTTTTTGTTTGTTTGTTTGTTTGTTTGTTTTTTTTTGTTATTTAGGTGCCCCCAAAAGACCTAATGGTCATGTCACAGAGCACCGCGGAAGTGCATTTAACCAGGAAGTTCACACCTCCTTCCTTACCGCGACGCGAAAATATGTCCAGAGCTCGTTTCAAACCTAGATCTCCTGCTTCTAAAGCGAGCGCTCTAACCATTGCGCCACCGTCGCACAAAATAACAACTTATGTTGTCATAACATAATGTTGTCTGCTTGTTGTCTGCTTTCTTTTTAATACAATGTTGTCTGCTTTGTATAACGCTACTTCATGCTTACTTTTACTATTATGCTACATTATGCTTACTTTTACTCTCGTATACCACCATTTCAATAAAAATTTGCCATTGTTTAAGAAGTACTCTTGTTTTATGTTTTTCAATGTAATGTTGAGCAACATAAATTTTACCTGCAAGAGTCAAAACCATAATCCCCAACTACAGAAACATCGCAATGACTAAATCTACAACCTCCTTAACTGATTACAGCTGATAAAATTGTTAACCGTTTTCAATGCAATTCGCATTTTTACTTTTATTTTATTTTGGTACCGAAATCCACACTTTATTAATAATGTTTCTTGCTCTCAGTGATGTTTTAAAACATTTCCAATATCAGCTTTGTTGTAGCCTTTTTTTAAGAATTTTGTTGACACTGATGTAGAAAATTTCCAGTTCAGCAGAATTGGTGTTTATTAATAAAATTAAAAAAGAATTTTAAGCAAAAACAAACATATGATGCAACAAAAAAAACCCTCACAAAAATTTTATCGAACTAAAATTTCATCTAAATAAACGGTTACATGTTCAGATAGAGGAAGATTTACTCTTTATAGATCTGTTTTCACAATATGATATTTCTTATTATTTTTTGTTCGAATGAAGTTTAAATAAAAGTAATTTACTTAAGATAGTGTTTTGAATAACAATAATTTTATGTTGGGCTAATATCAGAACAACTTTAGAATTGCTGGCTCAATAGTACTCTACATTGACCCAACGTGTTGAGTTGCTTGGGTTACCCTATGCAGAATGGATGAAAGTCTGATAAAAGTTGAAATTAACAGAACTTTTTATTTATTTAGACAATCAAGACGATACATGCGAGATTATACATATTTCAATATTTTTATTGGCTATTAGGTTAGATATTAGGTTAGATATTAGATTAGGGAAAAGGTTGATGGAAGAAAGAGGTAGCTGATTCTAGTTTGTAGTTCCTTTACCACACATAAAAAATTCTTGTGCAGTATGTGTAGATGATGCATTTATTTCATTAAACTAAGTGAAAACTTTATTTAATAAAAAACAATACTTAATTTATTGAAAACTGTAACTAATTAATTCAGTAAATAAAATATTATTTTGTTTGTTATGTTTTTATTAGTATTATATAAAATTGACTATAACTTATGCTCAAGTTAATGATGGGTTTGATGGGTTTTTATAAAAGGTAAGAAACAATAAACTTTTTTCTGTGATTATTATTTTATTCTTTGGTTTTATACTTTTATTTATTATTAGATTAATGTGACAACATTAAATGTTGAGAAAATTTTACATAAATTAAATGAAATTCTTCAATCGTTTCAACTTGAAAATATTTATCAGATTAATTTGGTTACGCAAATCATTAGCAACATCATTAAAGTTAATTCATTTTCAGAAGTGGTATGTATGTGTATTCACTTTTAGGATTTACAATAACGTTTATTGTAAGAAAAAAGTTTTAATTTATTTTGTATTATATAAGTTTAAGTTTCTGTTTCTAGGTAACAAGTGGTATTTTGTTGTCGGTAGATGTAGTCTTATGTTCTAATAAAACTTTGCTTCAAAATGCAAACAAGAAACTTGATTTATTTACAACTTTTCTATCTCATTTGGATACATTGGCAAAATACCAGACTAAAAATATAACAATATCAAAGAGCACATTAGCAATGGCGTTTTACTCTATAAGAGGAAATCAAAGTTCAATATATATTTATTCAGAGCTAAATGAAAACAATGTAAGTGTCAATATATTAGCTAATAGTCTTAGAGAAGATAATAAAAAATTCAATGCATACATTGTATTACCATCGCAGTTGTTTCATGGTCAAATTGAAACCCAAATATATTCTTATGCATTTTCAAAAAAAACATTGTTCTCGAACACAGAAGATATTATAGACAGTATTATTTTGTCTGCAACTATAAATGGTATCAAAGTTAGAAACGCATACAATCCTATATCAATTATGTTTATGCAAAACAGTAGTGCTTTTGGGAAAAGATCTTGCCAATATTATGACATTAAAGGTTGAATTCTTTTTTTGTAGTTTATACACACATACATACATACATACATACATACATACATACATACATACATACATACATACATACATACATACATACATACATACATACATACATACATACATACATACATACATACATACATACATACATACATACATACATACATACATACATACATACATACATACATACATACATACATACATACATACATACATACATACATACATACATACATACATACATACATACATACATACATACAAATTTAAATTTTTATAAGAATATTTTTAACATTTTAAATATAGAAAAAATATGGTTGTCAGATGGATGTACTACTACTTTCAATTCTACATTAGAATATTTTTGCCAATGCAACCATCTTACAATATTTGCACTAATACTAAATGTAAATCAATCAGAAAACAACTCTTTAGGCCTTAATATTATTACATGGATCGGATGTTTAATATCAATCACTGGACTATTTTTGACAATCGTTACCTATACTTTATTTCCGTAAGAAACTTTATGTAAATAAGTAGATAAAGTGCATTTGCGCCTATTTCAAAAGTAATAAATAAATTTTTAATATATTAGTTACAAATAAAGATATACGTAACTTATAATAAAATTGCACTTTATTTTAGGAAACTACGTGTCAATCTGGCTCCGAAAATACTCCTTAACATGTGCGCTAGTTTGATCATTGTGTTAATTTTATTTGTTTCATTAGCTGAAAAAACCAAACCTCGAATTTTATGTAAAACTGTTGCTTCTTTATTGCAGTTTTTTATTTTGTCAACATTTTTGTGGATGTCAATTGAAGGCATAAATTTGTATCGAAAATTTGTAATAGTGTTTCGTGGCACATACAGTTCTCGAATCTTTATGGCAAAGTCTTCTGCGTTTGCTTGGGGTAATATTTTTGATGTGATATTTTGTGAATGTCATTTTTATTGATAATGTGCTAGAAAATATAAGATATAAACTCTACTTTTTTATATAAGTGACCAATTTTTTTATTATTTTTCTTGGCTATAAATATTATTTTAGTATATATAATTTATCATACCAAATGCTCCACGCACCCCAATTTTTTATTCTCTTTTAAACAACTCTTAGAAAATAAGTTTAGAGTTAATTAAACTTACCTAAACAAATTATTTACTGCAATATTAACAAAAAAAAAAAAAAAAATTATTATTAACGCCATGTTGTTTTTCGCTAAGGAAAATTCCTGCTTGACGGTTTTTTTTTTTACAAAATAAGGTATAATTAAAGTGTTTTAACGTCAATAAAAGTAAGAAAAGTTGCTTAAGTTTTAATGTTTTGTTTTCTTACTTTTAATATATTAAGTATAAATCAAAACAAAAGCTAAATATGAGGCTTAGAAATGGTAATAATATCGCGAGATTAAAAAAAAAGTTTTTTTTTGTTAATAAACAGGATAAATAAAAAAAGCAGTTGCTTTTACTCAGCATTTTCGGATTAATTGCTCAGCTTTACGAGACAAAAACTTTGAGCAGTTTTGCTCAAATTTTTATTCACGTAAAGCTGAGCAATTACTACGAAAACGCTGAGTATAAGCACTTGCGTTTTTATTTATCCGACCTAATATCTCAATAAATAGTTTGTTTTAGTAAGTTTAATTAACTCTTAACTTACTTTCTTAAGTTTACTTAAGATATGAAAACAACTCGTCTCAGCATTTTGGGATCCCTTTAATCAAAGTTTCAGTATAGGATTTTATTTTATCTTAACAATATGATTGTGCTATACTAAAACAAATTTTGGTTTGAAATAGTTTCAACAAATTGTTGTTCTATAGTTTATACAATTGTATGTTCATTATGAAGTTTAATAGTAGGCTCATTTATCTTCCATCAAAACAAAGATATATGAACCTAAAAAATGAAAACAAATTAACCTACAAAAGAAATATAAACTAACCTACAGAAGGAAAGTAAGTTGAAAAGTGCAAAAATAACACCTATTTTCAAATCTTGTGATGAAAGTAATATTTCAAATTATATACCTTTTTTAAACTTTGCTGCTTTTTAAAATTGAACTGAACGTATGATGTATAACAGACTTTATAAAAACAAAATTATACTGTATAATTACGTAAAAACAAAATGTTATACTGTAACCAATATGATTATTAACAAAATTATTCTACTAACCATGCAAGAGTAGAATTGAATAATCATATATCAAATGGATTTAATAGTGATTGCTATACAATAGAGGTTTTTTATTGATTTATCAAAAGCTTTCAGTAAATTACGAGATTTAAAAAAAAAAAATTGAACACTATGGTATTTAAAACCAAAGTTTACTTTGCTTTAAATTATATTTAAGTAACCGCAAGTAATTTATACTCAAAGAAATCAAAGGTTAAAAAAAGTTAGTAACTTGTGGGGTACCCGAAAGTTCTATTTAGGACCATTATTACTTCTACTTTATATAAACGATTTTTTAGCATCAAAAAATTAGAGAAAACTAAATTTATTCTATTCCATAAACCTAATAAGGCTAATTATATTCCTTTTAAATCACCTAATCTTTTAATCAATAACTTAATAATTTATTGAGAATTGACCACAAACTTCTTCGGTGAGGTTTTAGAAAAAAAAAACTGTCCTAGAAATAAGTACTTAAATATATTGAAAGTAAGATCTCATTAAATATTTTCATGTTATAAGTAACGAAATCTTTTCTTAATGAAACATCCTTAAAAAGTTATTTTATATACAGCTATATTACTGTGCCATTGCCTGGGGTAGTGCTAATATCACGAAACACGGCCTACTTAAATTACACGGCCTGATTTGTTGCATTTTCCGTAAAAAATTAAGAGGCCAGTTTTTTTACGGCTCAAGAATAAAAACTTAATTTTCGCTATGGTTATGAGTCTTGTTTGCACTATAATTGGTTTATTCTTATTTTATTAAAATGGTTTAATCATAGTTAGATTTTATTTGAGTACTTACATTATTTTGCGCTAGATTTTTTATTAACTGATTGCCTGCTTCAGTTTATTCCAATTACATAGAATACTGAAATAGGCTTTCAGATAGCTAATTTAAGTAGGCCATGCACGAAACTAAAAACAGTTTATAGAAAACAAAAACATCCTAGCAGGATAAAATATAAGACGCATATTGCAAACCTCTCTTAAGTGAGTTTTGAGTTTTAATTATTTATAAACTTAATATTCACAAGTTATACTATTTATGTATTAAGTAAAACGTGGGTTATCTCCAGTAACATTTAGATTTTACTTTAATAAAGGTTCTCATAAATATCTGGCTAATTTTTTGGAGAATAACCTTGTCGTTTCTTTGACCAATCTTAAGTTAAATCAATATCGTAGTCTTTTTGTTTAGAATTTTTTTCTTCATGTTTTTAGTGAAATGCTGGTTTTAAATTGCACTATGGAAAGTTTCAAGGCAAAATTAAAACGGCATTACTAAATATGGAATTTGATATATTGGATTTTAAATATATATAATTAAAATAATTAAGTTTAAATGTAGTAAACTCGTTATAATATTTCTTTGTTACTAATTTATATTCTTTTGTTTTTGCTTTAAGTTTTTTTTGATTTTTTAAAATCAGTTAAAATACTAATTTATATTTCAATATTTATAATAAAACTAATGCTATTAGGTAGATTGATAAAATTTGATATTAAAAAATATTAAATTATCGAAAAGAAATCGAATAATAATACTAATTGTATGGTTTTTGTTAAAATAGTGTTGTCTTTACTTTTAAATGTTTTGAAAAGTCCTTTGAGAACCAGTTAGTAGAATTAAAAAATCGAAATTCTAAAATCTTGAGGCTAACGAAACCTATACCCAATGTGTGAATAGTATATCAGATGTTGATGTTGTCAGATACCAAATGGGTAAACAATATATCAGATGTTGATTTTGTAAATAGTCTGTCAGATGTTGTCAAAGTATATAATCAAAGATCAAATAAAATTTATGAAAGTCTCTATATAAAGAAAACTATTTTTTAATTCTGTGAAAAAATTTAACATCTTTGTTGTATTATTATTATTGTTATTATTATTACTGTTATTGTTATTATCATTGTTATTATTGCCATTAATGTTGTTATGACTATTATTATTATTGTAGTCATAAAACATAAATATGATGAATAAATACAACGTGCAGAAAAAGCACTCCATTTTAAAAACAACCAGTTTTATAAATATTTAATTCAAATTTTTCTACAACCAGAACTTTTAAAAGCATGTACAGTTGAATAGAAAGTTACCTGCTCAGACTGTTCGTTCCAGAATTTAGGTGATCTATTAAATTACTGAATGTGTCTTTAAAGGCAGTTTAGAATATGCTCACGCTTTATTACAAAATCGCAACTAAAAATCAAGGAGTAAATAAATTTTGGTAGATGTATACAATAAACAATTAAAATGTTGATTTGGATTAAATTACATCGTAGATACTAAAGTTTAAGTGTTGGTATATTTAATCTTTTTAGTCTTTTTTTTTTAGAGCTGTTGAAGTTTGAAACCCATTTTGTCGCTTTGCGTCAAACTGATTCAACCAAAGAATCAGTTATACCAGTTTTTAAAAAAGGAGCTTAAACCGACGCTGCATAATTAAGATATGGTCTTATAAACACTTTATTTTTTTAATAGAGCTTTAGCAATGATTTATAACTTGATTGTTTTTTAAAACTTAAATGTTGTTAGTAAAATGTAACTCTGAAAGGGTTGGTTTGATCGTATTGAACAACTTGGCATTTTAAAACGGGATTCAAAATAATACCCAAAGTCTCTATTAGATTAGGTAGGCATGGTTTATGATGAAGAAATTCATGTTGACTTGTAGAGAACATTTTACTATTGCTGATGCTCTTTACAAGTTTTACAAAAATTTTGAACGCAAAAGAATTTAGTAAAATAAGTCAGCAGTTTTCTGCAAGTAATTGATCTCCCATTTTTTTATAAATTAAACTAATATTTTCAAATTTCCAAAGAGTGGATACCATTCCAGAATTAAAGTATTCATGGAAGATTTTTGTGGAAGGAAGTGCAAACTTTTTGGTACATATCTTAAATAATAGGATATTTATAATTTATCAAAATGATTGAACATTTGATCCGCAGTTTATTGTACTCTCATGTGCTTAATACAAGAGGGGAAATTAATAACTTTTCAAAAAATTTCTCCATTAACCCAAGGACATATTAATAAATGAACGTTTAACGCATTGTTATACATCTGAGGCGCTGCGAGTAAACAAAAACCTTTGCAAGCTTTCTGTGATTAACTTTTTTTTCGTGTAAAGATTTCGCTTGAGTTTATAGATCATAAAATAAAAAGGTTTTATTTATATAAAAACTTTTTAAATAAATAAAACCTTTGGTGTTATGGAATGTTTAAATATTTCTTAGGTTAGGCGAGACTATCATTATTTTGACGCAAAATCAAGTAAAAATATTCTCAAGTTAAAAATAGTTCTCTATTGTTTTGCTTTTGTTATTTGTAACAATGAATAGCGTGGATATCTTGGCTTTTAAACAATACGTTAAACGTCCATCGATTAATACCTCCTAGATCAAACTAAGCTTGTTAAGATTCTACTCTTCTCCCCCTGTAAATTATTTTATCAGTCACTGATTAGATAAAAAGAACTTTCGATGTAATCAGGTTTTACAAATCATCAACCTATGAAAAAATCAAAATGAATAAATCTTTTGGTTTATTCATTTTGATTTAGTATAAAACTTATATAGGCATTATATATTGAGAATGTACCAAAAATTTGGCTTTGGCTCCGGCAGGTCGAGCCATGGGTAGCTATCGGCTTCGGCAATTTTTTTTTTTTACAATCGACGTTATAACGTCGACGTTATAACGCCGATTGTATAATAAATTTTATGTTGTAAAACATTATTGTGAAAAATTGTATATAAAATTGTAAAAATTTGTAGTTGAAATAGAAACAAATGGATTCCTGTAAAAGTTGCGGTACTGTTGTGCAGCAAATTTTGCATTTTACATTTCTACAATTATTGAAAACCAATCTTAAATAATTTTAATTACCAAAAAAAAAAAATTTAAGTAATTCAACTTAATTAAGTTGCATTACTTAAACTAATTTCCATTGTAAAACAAAGTTTAAGCAACTGGTATATTAATTATTAAATTTAACGTTATAGTCTTGATAGTTTAAAGAGATTAAATGCAATATTACTATTTAGCGTAGAAAGTAAAGTGGCTCAACGGCAAGAATTTTTTTTTTGACTTTTTTTTTGAAAAAATAAATTCTTGATGGTCAAGGTTGACCAGTAAAAAAAAAAAGTTTTTATAAAATATAATACGGTTATTAAATATAATGTGATAATATGAAAAATAAATATAAAAATTAGTTGTAGGAAAATAAAGTTTTAAAATAACAAGTATGGATTTTGAAAGTACATATTTGAAAATTTCATAAAGTTTTGAAAAAGTTTAATATATTTTAATCTGCTATGTATTTTTTTGCTTTATTTAGCTTTAAATTTACATGGTGCAAAATCGATAGATGTCTTTTTTTATATCTTTAATTTGAAGCAAAGAGAATGCTTTTGCATAAGAATGAAGAACAAATGGCATTTTTAAGTTATAATATACTTAATTTCATCAAATAGACATATTAGTGTATTACTAATTAAATAAGATTATTGTATTAATATTTATTAATACAATAATCTTATTTAATTATATTGTATTAAATTCACTCATTTGAACTAAATGATTTTACTATACTTCAAATTAATGTATTTAGTTTATAATTTTATTAGGTTTGATTAAATTGATGCGATGAAGTGAATCAAGTTCCATAATCCATGCATTTATTCAATCACTAAGTAGTAATTACTAAACATAAAAGCAGAGAGATTTGTATATAATTTAAAGTCTATAATTTAAAATCTAATTTCAAACATTAAATGCCAGTGCCCAAACTTTAAGTTTAATGGACTCAAAGTTCTAATTATAATATTTAATATATAAGTATAAATTATAAGAACTGAGTCAGAGTGCAGAATTTAATTTAGACCTTGTATTTTTCACCTAATAAGTAATAAGTGACTTAAAACTTGTAATTACACACTAAAAACTTGTAACTACACACATAAAACTTGTAACTACACACATAAAACTTTAACTACACACTAAAAACTTGTAATTACACACATAAAACTTTTAACTGCACACATAAAAAATCAATGTCTATGTGCAACTACTTCATGCATTGTTTCTTTTGTATGACTAATTTTGTTTTGTTTCTAAAATATCTAAAAATTTATATCTAAAAATAAATAGCAAAAAAAAAAGTTCATAACTTAAAACTATTTAATTTGGCAAGGGAATTTTTATAATAGATTGATTGATATATTGATACATGATTGATATGTTAACTATAGTTCACGATAATGAAATATATCGTGCATTTAAATAACTGTAATTGTAGTATTTATATTATATTGTTTGCCCGTATTAGTATTTAGTATTTCATATATTTGTTTAGCTTGCTTTTGGTCTGAATATAACTTCTTTTAAATTTCAAAAATCCTAATCAAATTATATAACAGTAGTTAAAAAAAGCATAGTTGATTTGACGGCAAGCCATACTAAAAATAAAATATTTTATGTATACCCCCCCACAAACACACACATTCCTTTGTATTTGGCACGCGAGAGTAGATTATCTCAGTAGATTAATGCAAAAGTTTGGTTTAGAATCATAATTACCTTTTTGTAATAAAACAATTGAGACTCACTTTCAAGGAACGGTTCTGAAAATAAGATTTTTCAAATGATACAAAAGTGACCCTTAGTTTTATTACCTAGTATAGCATTAGGAAACAAGTTTAAAATAAAATTACTGTTGTAAGTAAATAACTCCATTATATAATTTAAGAAACCATAGAATGTCTGAAAATTATGAAATATGATATGGTGATATGGAGACTGCTTGGGTTAATATCTCTGATATTAACCTCAATAGAAATGTTTGGGTTGAAAAATTTAATACCAACATTAGACCCCACCTCTGGGCAAGTTTTGCGATATCGGTTGGGAAGGAGGCGTGAACTTCCTATTAAATGCTCTTCCGCGGTGCTCTGTGATAAGACGGTAAGGACTACTTGGGGCACCTTAAAATAAAAAATAAAAATAATAAGACAACGTTATATTTGGGATGTTAAAATGACTGACAACAATCATTGCAGGGCTTCGCTGCGACAAATTTTGTTACATTAACACCATTTTATCTCTATATATACGTCCATTAAGTATTTTTTTATTATTAACATTTACTATTATTATTTATTATATGTAACATTTTTTATTGTTAATATTTACATATACCCAAACTTGTTCGAGAACAGTTTATGTAGAACTGATTTACTTTATGATGCTTAAATACGTCAGTGATGGTGATAGCTACACCATCACTATCATCAAACACCATCACCTCGACGTCCGTCATGGTTTTCGTTACAAAATAGGTTATTTCTATTATTATTTGGTACTGAGTCATTTGAAAACCATGTTTCGGGTACATTAATAATATGATAATCAAAGGTTTTAGAAATTTAATTGGTCATTTTATTATCAAGAGATGTTGAATTAGTATAAAGACTGTCCGGAATGATATTGACTTATTGGGTTTTAAAATTATTTCAAGAACCATTTAATTAAATTTGATAACTTTTGTTGTTGTAGTTGTTTTAAAGCAAACTTTTCAAATAATAAAACTTTACTTTTAAAATACTTGTATTACGGTAGATTAAGGTAATATGAGCACCTTATGCGAAAATTGGAATATTTTCAAAAATAATCCAAAATTTTTGCAAATAAGCAACTTTTAGTTATCCCTATTCACAATTCACATAGATATTTGGGCATCAGAAAGTTTTTTTCAAAAACACAAAGGTTTTAAAAATATAGCAAAAGTACTCAGATTATCCAGACTACTTGGTTCCCAGACCACTTATATGAGCACTTAAAATAAGCTCAAAAAAATAACATTAATTAAATAAAAAAATACCAACCTGACAATTTGAACAAATTTTTGGAATATAATGATTTATTATTAACAAAACTTATCATTAAAAGATCAAATTTTAAGTCACTTTTTATTAAAACAATACTACTATGTTTTCCGTAAAAAAAAGAAATTAACATCAGCTCGTTCTTTTTTATTAAATCAAACCTTTGAACGATAAAAATTCTAGTTTTTGAATTTAAGTTACAGAAAATTATTCAGTGTTGTTAAATTATTTAAATTTTTTACTATGTTTTGTTTTTATTCAAAAAGCATCTAAAACCACTGCTATTTTAGGACTTTAAACTAGGTAATTTCAATGAGAAACTGGGTAATTTGAGCATGCTCATATCACGCAAAAATGGCATCTTTAAATAAAGTCTAAACTAAATATTTCTATGCATTGTTTTCAAACAAAAATGAATTGGATTTTTAACTAACATACTTTTATTAATGAAAAAATTAATCTTATTATTTTAGGACAAAAATTTTGCGCCACAGATTTATTCATGCGTGATAATATTATTTTAACAACGCAAAAAATTTAACAGCGTTTTAATTAGACGATAGCCGCTTAGCACTGCATATAAATTTACGCTAATTGTATTGATTCCTGTTATCATCTCATAAAATTGATTCAAAAAATACAAAGTAACCTTAACTTCACTGCTTACATCTAAGAAATCTTTAAGTATGCTTATAATACCAAAGT
Organism: Hydra vulgaris; assembly: GCF_022113875.1. Lineage (NCBI taxonomy): Eukaryota > Metazoa > Cnidaria > Hydrozoa > Anthoathecata > Hydridae > Hydra > Hydra vulgaris. The sequence continues at coordinate 42,324,415 of NC_061165.1, forward strand.
GCTCATATTACCGTAATCTACCCTAATGCAAATCCAGAGTTCTCCATTCAGGATATAAAAAAAACAAATTTTGAGAAATATACATTATCTCCTCAAACATCATCAGCACTACAAAGAACTTTATCATGTCAAGCTTCATAAACTGTTTCCAAAGTCACACAGGAAAAGGGTGTTTCCAAGTCTTCAATTCAAAAAGTTAAAATGAGATATGGCTACAAAGCATACAAAAAGTAGAAATTCCCTGGAAGTACCTAACAGCAATTAAGTAATGGCCAAAAACGTAGTATAAAGTTATGAAAATTTTTTCAAGGAAATCAAAAGTACATTATATTAGATAATAAAACCTACTGCACACTTGACTGTTTGGCGTTCGCACGCCAGCAATTTCATACAATTCCGAAAGAAACAAACCCTGGCGTTTTCCTAAAAAAAATCATAACCAAAAATGTTCAAAGAAAGGTTTGGTATGGCAAGCCATCTGTTCTTGTGGTTTCAAAACTCAAACATTTCACTGGAAACATAACCTGCAATGTTCACGAGCAAGAATGTTTAAAAAAGCGACTTTTGCCTATGATCCGAAAGCATGGTAATCCAACTAACCTCTGGCCTGATCTTGAATGTTGCTATTACTTAAAAAGTATAATTGAATTGCATTTACAAAATGGCGTTGATTTTGACTTAAATAACATAAATCCAGCGAATGTGTCACAACTTCGTCCAATTGAAATATTTTGGGCAAATATGAAACGTAAGCTGCGTAAAAAGTGTGATAGACATTACATCAGCATTACAAAACTTTACTAAAACTGTTATCCGTAAGCTTATGCATGCATAAAACTGATCAAAGTATTGTAATCAGCTCGAAGATAATATTTTCTAAAAGCTTTACTATATTTAGAGAAAAGTTTGCTTTAAAACAAAAATATATATATATTTTGTTGGAGGAAGAGCAGTAGTGGCTTGAGCAGTGCTTATGTAGTGGTTGGTATATTTTTCAGTTTGACAACTCAGCTTCTTATGCCATGTCTAAAAGGTTATGTTTTAAGATAGATGTTACTATTTAATTAATTAGAGATATTTTAAATATCATATAATAATGAAGCGTAGCGAATTCATTACGCTTCATTATTATTGATAATTTAAATATCTCTTAACCTCAGTCAAGCCAAGTTATGATGCTGTGCAGAACATATCTAGATTTCAACAACGCTAATCAAATTTTCTGCATTTAAAATTCTTTTTTAGCTTGACAAAGAGTTTTTTAAAGAACCATTTAATGTCGGAACAGAATTAAATCTTGAAATTAAATAAAATGCCTTCTTTTTAAAACTTTATTGTAGACTAACTTTGTTGATTTGCAGGATCGTCTACACCTAGTATACAAAAGGTCAAACGCTTTGTGACTTAAGAACCTGTAACAAGTATTTTTTATCAAAACCATAATCAGATGTGTATAGAATATAAAAGAAACTGTTTTTCTTGAGTTTATTTTATGAACGTCTTGAGTTTATTTTATGTTTATATTGTTATTTTTTATATATTTAATAAAAAAACTTTGAATTAAAATACAAGTTTATTGTTATTTTTTAATGAGCAACCTTAGTTGTTAAGTTTCAATTTAGTTTAAGCATTTATATTTGTTTGCATTACCGTTGTTTCAAAGCTGCGCATTAAGTTTATTTTAATAACAGTTTTTTATTATTATTTTTTTTTAATTTATTTTAAGCACCTTACTTTGCAACAATATCATATTGTTACGTTAGCATAATAGGGTTCTATTTCCATTTTTAAACGATTTTTAACTTGATTTATAAAGATTTAGTTATTTACCAGCTGTTATTGTTTATATTGATTAATTTTTTTTTCTTTTTTATGTTAGTTATGTTTTCCCGTCGTCCGGAGGACGTTCGTCTGGACGTCCATGAGATGTCTAACGGACGTTCTCTGGACGACGCGTGCCCACTAGGTTTTAATTAATTTTATATTATTATTTTTATAATTTTAAAATTATTTGTTCACAATTAAATTATTAATACGTACTTTATTAAATAAGGTTTGAATCAACAATGACAAAACAAAACATTCTTTTTAAAATCTTATATAACTAATAACAATAAAATTAATATAAAAAAATTATATAATTTTGAACATATAAATAATAAAATAAGTAAAAACAGAAAATTAATTTTTCTTACCATGAAAATTGAGAGATAAAACCTTATAATTATCATTCTATATTATTTAATAAATAATGAATAATGCGTGCTAAGCAATCAATTTAACAAATATAATATTTTGGTCTTTTAATATAACAAATTTAAGTGATTTTTACTTTTAATTTTAAAAGTTTTTAAGATTATTACAAGAGAGATAGATGGTATATATACACAACACTAGATTTTCTTCTATAGGTGTACCACTCATCTTGACAATAGCAACAGCTGCTATTAATCATGAATACCTTGGCCCATCAACTGATCGAGACCTTAAAATGTAAGTAATATATATTTTCTATTTTCAAAAAGCATATGCAAACAAAATAAATAGGGGAGGATGGGTGAGAGTGAGCCACCTATTTTTAAAACCGTTTTAACAGAGAAACCAAAAGTGACAAAAAAATAGGATAAGGAGCCTAAAGTACCTTGGTGTATTGAGTTTCTAAGAGAAATAAAAAATAGTATCAAAATATCTTCAGATTTTTATAGATAAATAATAATGCAGGTGTTCCTGCTGATTTACTCTTACCCATCACGGGTAGGAGTGAATCATGGAACGGCTAGGAGTGAGTCATAAGCTTTATTTATTTGAAAACTAAAGTTAAGTATTAAACTGATTAAGCAAAAGTTAGGTAAGGATTATAAGTTATTATTAGGATTATGCTTATTAGTTGCTATGCTTATTAGTATTGACTAATAAGCATAGCAACTAATAATGACTAATGAGCATAGCAACTAAGTAATAATGTAACAAAAAATTTTAACATTATTTTAAACTCATCTAATGAAATTCAATTTATAAACTACAAGAATAATAAATTGTTCACATTCTGTATTACTAATGTCTTAACAACAACAACAGCAACAAAACTACAATATCAAAAAATAAATGACAAATATTAGGAAAATCAAAAGTTTCATTTGCAACATAATAGCACTAAAAAAGCTTATATTAGCAACACATTAATGGTTAACGAATATTAATATAATCAAGCACAACCTCAAACTTGTAATGGTATTCCTGCCTTTTACTTGTTCCGGAAAATATTGGTTGAGGTAGTATTAATTTAACATCCATTCGAGGGACAGCCAAAAAGTCAGGCTAATCGTAAAAATACCACCTTTTTTTGCAAAGAAAACTGATCGTAACTTCTTCTATAAAACATTTTGAATATAATACCTTTCTAATACAATACGTAGTCTTTTTTGCTGTTCCAAATTTAACTAATACAAAGTTCTCTTTTTTAGTGTTAATATCACAATCACAAAAGTCATCTTCTAGGATTAATAAACCTTTCTTTCTGACCTTTCCAAATGCTCCAATACTAAGTTATTTTTTTCAGATGGTTTTTTATTACTATTCCCTAAAGGTTGTATTTCTTTAGTGATTTTGATTAAATTTTTATTGCAAAAACTTTTCTCTATCCAATCTCTCTTAGAAGTGCCTGTGGCAATCATAGATTTACCCTTCTTTCTTCCCTTTCTTTTACAGTTCTTTTTTTTCAGCTTTCAAGAAAGCCTCTAAATTGTTTAGGGCTGACAAAAGAAGCTGATGAAGTATCAAGCGTGACAAAATTAGTATCGACTGGTTTATTTGAATCAAAAAGAAGTTCTTAAATACTAAAAACATAGCTCCAAACAATACCTTTCTCAAACCTCCTATATACAAACGAGAGATCAATAAAAACTCCTTACAAAAATTCAAAAATTGATTAAAAAAAAGTGTTGATTGGGATCTTATATTGCAATCAAGCGATGCGAACAACGCCTACGAACTTTTCCTAGGTCAATTTTGTAAATATTATGAAAAAGTATTTTCAGTTAAAACTGTTATTAAAAACAAAAATTCACTTTTAACTCCTTGGATGTCTAAAAGTTTAATCAAATCCTCAAGAAAAAAACAAAAGCTCTTCGAAAAATTCCTAAAAAATAAAAATTATAAAAATGAAGTAACTTTCAAAAACTATAAAAACTTGTTTGAAAAACAAAACAAAACTCAAAAACACTTTATTATTCAAACTTTTTAAAAAAATACCCATAGAAATGCTAAGAAAACAAGGAATACGATTAAAGAGATAATTAGTAATAACATTTGTACAAAAAGAGATCTGCTGAAAAAGCTTTTGATTGATGGTAAGTTAGTCATTGATAAGATAATAATAGCAGAATGTTTAAATAGCTTTTTTCCTAATATGGGAATCAAATTAGTAGCAGAAATTTTGTCGAGTTCCGCAGCATTTCATTCTTACTTGATTAAGAACCTTACCTCAGAAAAGATTATGAAAGAAACACATCTAGATTCTAATGAGTTACAATCCGCTTTAAGCATTCTAAAAAACAACAAAAGTGCGGGCTTTGATAATATCAGTAACTTTGTCGTAAAATCAGTATTTGATATCATTTAATCATCATTGCATCACATCTTTGATCTTTCACTGAAATTTGGCATTGTCCCAGATAAACTAAAAATTGCCCAAGTCACCCCTAGTTTTAAATCTGGAAATGATTTTGATACTAATAATATATCAGTTTTACCATGTTTTTACCTACCTATATCAGTTTTACCATGTTTTTCCAAATTACTAGAACGCGTCATGTATAATAGACTTTACAAGTATTTGACGGAAAACAATATTTTGTACGGTAAACGGTTTTTATACGGTCTGGATTTAAAAAAAAAACACTCAACCGATCATGGATGAAAATTGGTCTTGGATTAAAATTTGTATTGGAAGCTCCATATAAACACTTCAGAGAGAAAGCTCTCAAGAAAAATTTGATAAATGTATAAAGCAAAACATTTCCTAAATATCATTTCCTTAAAACGTTTATACTTTTCATTAATACATAGTCACCTAAGCTATGGTAACATGGCCTGGGCAAGCACAAATTATACTAAGCTTAAAAAACTTGACAGTAAACAAAAACATGCCTGTAGAATTGTCTTTGGAGTAAGTAAAAAGGCGTCTTCTGAACCGCTTATATGCAAACTTGGAGCGTTGAATATTTACAAAATTAACATAAATGCTCTACAAGACATTCCAATGGCAACTTTCTCATTCCTACAACATCACTTAGAAAAACAGACTTCTCAATTACATGTCGAGGACCACGTTTGTGGAACTATTTCCTTAATAGAGACATGAAAAACATGAGTTCAATTGGGCTATTTAAAAGAGCAATTAAACGATACTTAATAGATTTAAATAATAAAAACATTCTTTTGTATTTTTAAAAACATTTATATATAGATTTGTTAACACGTATATATGCAGCTTTTAACTTATATATTTTATGAGCTGTAATATGCTATAGTATGTACAAAACCTGTAATATATATAAAACTTATATAACGTATATTTTAGGAACTTAATATATAAATCTTATTTGATATTTTCACGAACTTAGGAGCAGGGTGATAAGATGCATTGTCTTCTACTTGCTCCTGTCAGAATATAAAGATTTAATTTTTAATTTTTACAAAAAATATTGTAAAATGATTGTTTATTGACGTAATATATATATACTAAAAAAAAAAAAAAAAAAAATCTTGTTTTACAATATATGTACAAAATGGATTCCGCCGATATTTCAACCCTATTTTATTTTCTCATATGATAACTTCACCATCCCAAAATTTACATTAAAGTTAAATATATTTTCAATCCAACACCGCGGACCTTCTTTGTGGTAATTTTTTCCCCAGATTGTTACTATCAAAAAAAAACAGAATCAGAAAAAAAATACTTGAACAGTTTAAATCTGAATCAAAGCGTTTTTTATTATCTACGGACTTAAATTTATTTTTTCTTTTTTAGTAAAAAAATATAAACTAGCACAATTTATTTCTTTTATTTGCTTTAACTTTTATTTGTTCTAAATTTATTTTACAAAACGAGTTTATATATTAACAGTTATATCAATTGTGAAACGTAGTTTTACACATTTTATATATATTTTATCACAAGCATTTATCACAATTTTATATATTTTGTAGTAAAAAACGACCTGTAATGAAGTCACAATGGGGCTCGGTGATAAGACAAACTGATATCTTCTTCTTGCTCCAGCCATTTATCTTATTATTTATATTATTTTATCAATTGTAACTTTCTACGACAAAACTAAAAAATAAATAAATAAATATAAATATAAGTGGAGATTGCAGTATGTTCAAATCTTTAATATTAGACAGTTTCTATTAGTTGAAAGATATGGGTAAGCTAAATTCTCAGATGTTTACGTTATTTTTATACAACTATTTTTAACATCAAAGGTCTGTTTGTCACAGAACTTTTCATAAAATCAATATTCGTAAACACGTTTCTGTCGTAAGAAAATATACCTGTTTTTTTAAATGCAGCTGTAATGTTGGAAGATGTTATGGTTTTTTGAAAAGCAAGACCAACACATGCAGCTACTTGGTAAACTGTAAAAGTTTTTCCATTGATTGTGGAGCATCCATGAATTAATTGCTGCACGATATGTTATTTTAAATGATCAAAAAACACCCACATCATGAGGTTACAACTTGTGTGTGGAATGAGGAGGTAATGTCAATGTTCAATGCTTCTTTACTTTATTTAATACTGCTATAGATAAGTAATCTTTACAGTTGTTATAAGTTAGTAACGATAGATTTTCTTAATTGCTCAATGAAAATTTTATAAAGTGATTCATAACATCCAAAAGATTTTATTGTTTATCCAGCCTGTTTTATTTGTGAGTCCGAGAGATCAAGAAGAAGCTCCTGAAAACATGTGCTCCTTGAAATGCACTCGTTTAAAAATAAGTACAGGTAGAAGATAGTTTAGAAGCACTGATTATTACACAAGTTGTTACAAGGTTCCTCTTTCAGCACTTAATACTTTGTACACACTTTTAGTTCCTTTCTTTGCAAAAAAATTAAAATCAATTCCATCTATTAAAAAAAAAATCAAACTAACAAAAAATCACAATTTATTGAAAATTGCCATACTTTTTGAGGGTTCTGTACAGTAACATCAAGGTTAAAAATTCGTCTTCCATTTTTAAATGTTAGTGATCTTGCAAGAACTTCTTTTAATTTATGCAAAAAAATAGCAACATAATGGTCATTAAATGATGTTACCCTAGAAAGAGAACACCCTTCAGGTGTTTTAAGCAACAATTCTGGGTGTTGTTTTCTAAAATTGTTCATCTACTCGATTCCTGCCATTGAGTCCTTGCACTACTTTTGTGGAATAATAATTTATTAACACTTGAAATACTTAGAGTCAAGCTTGATAACGTTTTTATGCAAAAGACAACACTTTTTTTACCTAAAACTTACACAAAGTACAAGTGAGTCGCAGTTCAATCCTACCCTTGAAAGGCTGGCTCGTTCCTCCCCAAGATGTGCAATTGAATTAAAGTGTTGAATATACAATAAGTACGTGGTTTATGAATAAAAAATAACTTTTTATACATACTTAATTGTTTATTAAATATTTTTCCTTAACTTTTTGATGTTTTGAATTTGCAAAAGTGTTTTTTGAAGAGCTTTTAAAAAGAACCAAAAATTTTACTTTTGTACCGAAAAAATGGAATACAACGGTAACGCAAATACCTGCGCTATAATACGGTAAAAATTAGACATACAACATTATTAATTCAATTTTTTTAATTTAAACAACAATTTTCCAATGATTACTTGGAAAATTTTTGGAGAGGACGAAAAATGGTTGTTTTTTCTTGGCCCGTTTTAGCTATGGAATCATTGATTCACTCCTACCCGTGGCTCACTTACTAACCATCCTCCTCTACCCATTTTATCAACTAAAATGCGTAAACGAGTAAAGGTGTACTTTGTTGCTTATATATTATTATTGCTTTTTGCGTATATAATTACCTTCTGATTGCTAAATGTGTTAATGTTTTCTTTTAGATGTGTTGTGAGGGGTACTCCGTTTTACTTTGGAGTACTTTTACCTATCGGAGTTGTAATTGTATGCAATACTTTTATACTCCTTCTTGTTCTTAAAGGAATTGGATCAAATTATGATCTAAAATTAGTAGGAAAAAAATCAAAAAACAGAGTTAATAAAGTCCGAATTGCTTTGTCGTGTTCTGTTTTGCTCGGCACAACATGGGTTTTTGCAGTTTTAGCTGTTGGTAACCTCCGAAACACATTTCAATGGATTTTCTGTATTTTAAACTCGTTACAAGGATTTTTTATATTTTTGTTCTATACTGTGCGTAACAAGGAAGTTAAAAAACAGTGGCTTTTATGGTTGGAAAAAAAATCAGTAAAAAAATATTAGATGTCGATAAACGTTACAGATTTAATCACAATTTTTACAGACAATAATTACATAAAAGTGTATAAATCTGTTTAGCGTAGCATAATAAAGTTCAATGAAAATGTTCTTTTTATAAACTTTTCTTTCACTTAACATGAACTCTTCCTTAACTTTTTTTATCATTCAAAGGACTCACGAAAACTAACCTTTTATTGGTCAAACAATGACGTCATTGATTTGACAAAGGTCATTAATAAATCAATGACGACATTGGTTTGACAAAGGTTAAACAAATGACGTAATAGCTACGTGATTTGCGTATAACCATGGACGTATAAGAGAGTATATATATATAAAATATATAAAAAAGAATATATAAAATCTTTTATACGTTTATGGTATAACCGAGGACGTTTAACAGATGGTTTAAAAGCGAAGACATCCGCGCTTTTATTGTTACAAATAGCAATAGCAAAACAATAGAGAACAGCTGTTAACTATTTTTAACTAAAGATTATTTTTACTTGACGTCAAAATAATGATAGTCTTGCCTAACTATATTTAAAAAAGATATTCACGATATAATCATAATTGTCCGATGAGTTTGAAATTAACGAAGACTATTATTTGCAGACACGTATTTATATTTTTGGCACCCTGGGGCACTAATTGTTAAAGCACCCTATTTTACAAATAACTAAATACTTTGATATGGGATGGCTATTAAAAGAGCAATAACATTTTCAATACAATCCTACATACTTAGTTAAACTCACTTAAATTTAAAAAAATGTTTATAATTTTCTACGTGAGTTTTTTTTTTTCCAAACGTATTTATTATGTCATTAAAGTTCGTATCTATGATAAGTGCAGAATCATAGATAGAGTTGCTAACCTATTAAGACATTAACATCAGTCATTACCGACCTCAAATAAAACTAAACCCACTTTAGGGCTAAAAATGGTCTCTCCTTTGAACAATTGGACGTTTGACAGCATAGATATATTTATAAAGATATACCAACTTATAGTAGAAATACCATTAAAGATAGTTATATAGTTCTTGAAGTTTATGATTTATGATCATTTTACAAATATCTATTACAGTTGTAGGTCTTATGTTTTCAGTTAAAATCATTAAATAACTGAGATGAATACACTCTTTAGCAAACGAAGTCGAAAGATTATTTTTTATTTATAGTTGGAAGAGTTTCTGCATTTTTAGTAAATTTCTGATGGCTTTTTGTTTCATTACTTGAAAGAAAAAGTTAAGTTTTTTATTGGCTTCATCACAGCACAATTTTTTTCTTTCTAGTTTTGGATGTAGTTTATCAATAATAGTTATAATAATCCTTAAATAGTTAATAATCCTTAAAGAGTTTTGAATTTCAACTTTCATTTCTCCTTCTCTTTTTTTATCTGCATTTAATTTCCTCTTTCTTTTACGTATTTTTTGATGTGCTTTGTGTCCCGATTTGTTAATTGCTCTCTCCATAGATATCAAACGTATTACTCAAATCTCTCCATAGATATCAAACATACTACTCAAATCTCTCCATAGATATCAAACATACTACTCATATCTCTTTATAGATATCAAACATACTACTTAAATCTAATATATATCGAATTAACGATTTGCATAAACTTACAACTGTTTCAAAATCAATCGAACTGCAATTGTTATACTGACTGCAATGGTTTATTATTTTTGTTGATTCATTTTAGGATATCACTTCTTAATGTGGTCATTATAATCAGTTCAAGATTCCATTAGCTTCTGATCTTGCGTTTGACTTTTGTGATTATCTTTGATAAAAGACAGTGCATTAATTATTTCATTTTAACTTTTGTTTAAACTAAGTTTTGCATCAGATCTGGCTGACCACCTGGTATTTTATAGTTTTTAAATGATACATTTTCTGTTTTTATGAAAATGTTTTGAAGTATTTCTCATCTATATGTAAAAGCACTGAAAAAGATATAGATATTTTGAAGCAAAATGAAAAATTCTGAAGCATTTCTACAACAGTCCACAGCGCATTCACTATCAAGATTTAAAGAGTGTACCAAGCATGGTACAAATGTAGCTAAAGAATTAACTTCAATAATGCAAGTTTAAAGTACTGTATACCTACGAGACATCCTAGACCCATTGTAATCGTAACCACGACTATTATTTCCATCGTAACCACGACTATTGTTTATATCAAATCCATGCAATTCTAAAACTAAAATTATAGCATCTGCTTATTCTTCAGATTTATGACTAGAGTTGGGTAAAAGCCCTAAAAATCTTTCTGCTGGACAGCCATTTTTTTGAACATACCGAAAAATGAACACAGTTAATCTACACGGCTAATATAAGAAGTAGAATCAATACTGATGGAAAAATATTTAGCTTTCTTCACTTCTTTCACCATTTGTTGTATAAAACTGTCTTCCATTATACCTATTAACTGCTCATATATATTAAAAGATAGGTTCAATCCTTTATAAAAGATAGAATCCTTTAAAAAAAGGTCAAACTGAGCTACGTGACTTTTTTTTTTACCAAGTCAAAGTTTTCGCACGAATAATTTACGCTTAGTTATGTATAATTTGCATATGGACTTTGAACGCCTTTTGAATGATGCTTTCTTTTTCCAAACACACACATTTATCATTTTTATAAAGATGAATTTCCAATGGTAATATTCTCGGTTAAAAAAAATATGCGCACGTATACTTGTAGGCAGAAAAGCAAGTAATTGGAAATTTCACCTCAAAATACATGAATATATATAATAGGTCTATCAATCGATCAATGATTAGGACATAATAATAATAATATAAAAGTTTTCGAGAAAATAATATAAAATTACTGATTAATGACTTTTTAAGATTCTAAAATTCTGATGGCTGGCGCCCTATCAAAACTTGGCGCCTGGGACCAAAACCACCTGTGGCCCCCCGTAAATACGTCTCTGATTATTAGGCATTCTTATATAAGTACCGTTTTCTTTTAAAAGGTTAACAGAAGATAATTATTGATGTAGTTTTAAATTTTTTTCATTAAATGTTGTAACTACTTTAACGACGAAGAAAAATTTAAACATTCCATAACACCTAAAACTCTAAACATTCCATAACACCTAAAAACTGCAAACATTCCATAACACCTAAAAACTCTAAACATTCCATAACATCTAAAAACTCTAAAAAATAAATAAAATTTTTTCATTATATAATCAATAAATTATATAATCAATAAAAGCAAAATTTTTACATGGAAAAAACAGTCAATCACAGAAAAATATCAAATCAAAATTGTAAGTGAGACAAAAAAAGTTAAGATTTCCGACAAAAATTAAAAATTTAAATTCTTAAAGAATAGTTCAAACTAAGTGTAGAGAATAAAGACCACAAGCAATCTATAGTTTAATCTACAAATGATTCACAGTTTTACATACAACATGTTGAAAATTCGTTTCACTTTACAGTATTCATTTTTGCAAATTACATATGACTTTTAACAAAAATATGATTTTTAACGTTTAAGTTTTATTAATAATAAGTTCTTATTAAAAAGCGCTCACGTATCAAATTTGACATTTTAAAACAGATAAGCTATTTCTGATTAACTAAAATACATTAATTTTAACAAAAAGTAAGAGTTTTATGGGTAGTTGCATTTTTTTTTTAAAGTAGTTAGAAAAGCGAAATTATTGGAAAAACCTGGGTTTATTTTTTTAAATTATTCAGAAAAATGACTCTAAAAATTATAGCTCGCAGAGATTTTAGTTTACTCGCCTTAGATCTATAACAATGCGTTAAACGTCAATCTATTATTTATCCTTGGTATAACTTAGTGAAGCCAGCGCCCAGCATTTTGCGGTACGGCAGAAACATAAGACCCGACTATGAAAACATAGAGAACTAGTGATTATAAGTGAGGCATAAGTGCAAAATACTAATTTGCACCAGTGGCAAATCCAGATCATTGTCCTAGAGGGGGTAATCTAGCCAAAAAAAAAATTCTGCTTTTTTTCTTCAGATAAACCACTTTTTTATTTGATTATTTAGAATATTTTTGGAAAAGTTTGTTACTAAATATATTGAATGTAACTGTATATAAATATCTTGAAAAAATCAAAAATTGAAAATAAATACTTAGTTTGTAATAAGGGGCGGATTTTATTTTCACAAGACATTTAAAAATTGAGCCCGTTAAAATCATGGTGCACAGGCTGCAGTATTGTCTGCCTGTAGATAAATCTGGCCCTGTCTGTAATGTTTAACAAAAGACAAAATAATATCTATATTATTTTGTCTTTTGTAAACTCAACCCAACATGCTATTCTCATTTTGAATACTTTTACTTATGTATGTTGCTTTAGAATTACAGTTATTAAAATGGTTTTTTAAAATATTGTCCCCAGAGCTCACTCGAAAGCGAAGCAATTCCCGAAGATTGCCATCATTAATTAATGAAGAGTTTTGATTTATTTCAAAGATCTACCCATCATCGCGATGACCTTGCAGAGCAATATTCAGTCGACCAAAAAATATTATAGATTCAATTATAGGCTTTAATCGTTCTCTTTTTTCTTTAGCCTGTTTAAGTCTTTCTTCGTTTACTAAATTACGTACATCTGTAAATGGACATTCGTATCTTCTGATGAAATCTGATGCTGAAAATTTGTCGTTGGCATTGCAACCATGTAATTTTAGGTCTTCATCCTTACCCAAAAGCTTTGAATAACTTTTAAGACGTAAAGTAACTAGCTTGAGTAACTGCACTTGACCGTGTATTCCCCCAACTTTTGCAAAAAGAAAGCAATACTTAGAAAAAATTCCATAAAGGCATTCTGAAATCATTATCTATGGAAACTTCTGTATATGTTTTTCGGATAAAAAGCAATTAACATTCTTACCCTTCTTTAGATGCACAGAACATGGATATTTTTAATTTGGATCAGTTAACCGATTGCATTTCAAAATTCGGTATTTATCTTTTTCAGTTACTTGACGTGTTAAAAATACCCCAATGTCTATAGGCAAACAGCTATCATCTTTTGTTGTGGGTATTGAATCTTCTTTATTAATGTCTGCGTTAGTTTTATTTGTAAAATTAGCAGCTTCCGTACCAAGTCCAGGTTCTGGAGAAAAAGGATTGAGTTTCATTGTAATTTGATTATTTTCAGCCCCGCCAACAAATGCACAATTTAATTGTTCGGAAGATGACCTGGAGGATAAAGGCAAAACGATAGGACCAGCATGGTCTTGCATTGGTAGAATTTTATTCTTTTGAAAAAATAGTCATCTAAAGAGCTTGTCCCCTTTACCCTGTTGGTCATTGTAGCTAATAAAAATAGTTTCATTATAAATAGTAAAATTCATTTGTTATTTATTTATTTAAAATAGTAATTAAAACACTTTTGTTTGTTATTATTATATATACTTTTATTTTGCTGATTAAACAGTTACAATAACAATTTTCATATAATCATGTAAAAAATACATAAAATACACATCGTAAAGATAAACATGATAAAAAACGTTTTTTCATAACTTTTTTATTTTATATTATGTATATTCTGTTCTAATCAGTCAGGGACTCAAAGAAGGTAAGGATGATGTGTTAACATCACAACCTTTTCATAGAGCCCCTATAGTCACTCATTATAAAGATAATTTAATTTTTAAAAATAAAATAATAATTCAATAAAAACAAAGCTCATATTTTTTTAATGTAACAAATTCAAAAACAAAAAATATTAAAAACAAGAAAAATAAGAAGAAGACGGAAAACGTCACGGTTTGTAATTAAAATAATTTGACTTAAGTGAATTAATTTTCCCTAAGTGATAGTTGGTATTTAAACGCAAACTATATTTTTCAGAAAACGATATCAAGAAAGTATCTGAAAAAACGCTAGGTACGAGGTTGTTCTTATACTTATACATAAAAATTAATATCTGTAATGTGTTAAGCTTCTCAATATCTAGAACCATCATGCTTTTCATTACTGGGGCCGGGTTTACTAACCTATTTAAATAATTTATTACTTTGCATGCATGGTTTTGCAGGCTTTGCAATTTTAGCAGTTTTGTTTTATGGGTGCTGGCCCATACAATATTTGCGTACAAAAGTTGACTATGTACAAGACTAAAGTAAAGCATATTACGCGATTTACTATCGAAAAAAGGTCTCGACTTATACAAAACGCCTATTACAGAGGACATTTTTGTTTCAATGAGACCAATATGGTTTCTCCATGACAAATTTTCATCAAAAAGCACTCCCAAAAATTAGGTACATTTTTCACGTTTGATTTCATTTTTATTAAGAAGCAGTTTAGGAAGCTTTAAAGGGAGATTAATTGATTTTTTTATGAAAAAGGGTAAGCCTAGTTTTTTGACAATTTAGGGATAATTTATTTGCTATGAACCAGAGGTTGAATTTTTCAGGTTCAATATTCGTAGTTTCAAACAAAGTCTTTGCATTAGGATGATTAAAAAATAAATTTGTATCGTCAGCATACATAATTGTAGATATTTTTTGGAATGCTTTATGCATATCGTTAATATAAATTAAGAACAATAATGGACCTAGGATTGAACCCAGAGGAACTCCACACGTAATATTGAGGGCTCCTGACTTTTCTAGTAATACAAATTGCTTTCTGTTAGACAAATAGCTTTGAATCCACTAAAATGTTGAGCCTATTATACCATAGTATTTTAGCTTGGAAAGTAAAATACTGTGATCAACCGTATCAAAGGCCTTGGAAAGATCAACAAAAACTCCTAATACCAGCTCATCACTATCAAACGACTTGAATATTTTGTCAGCAAGTTTAATAATAGCATGTTCAGTAGAACACCTACTTTGAAATCCAAACTGATTTTTGTATAATAAATTGTTTAATGTAAAGTAATTGTTTACTCTGTTATATATTATTCTCTCAAATACTTTTGAAAGTACTGGAAGAAGAGAAATAGGTCGGTAGTTAGAAACATTATTGCAATCATCTTTTTTGAGAATTGGATTAATTTTGGCTAATTTAAGTTTGTTAGGGAATATACTATTTTCGAATGAAGATGATATTAAATAATATAATGGTTTACTAATGTTGTCCATTATATAAATTGCTACATTACTGGAAATACCATCATATCCACATGACTTGTTGCGTTTAAGTTCGATAATTGATTTATTAAATTCAATTTTAGTTATCTTTTCATTATTTATACTAGTGGTGGGTTTTTCTCCGAAAAAATTATCAAATGTTTTATTTGGTTGCACAATGTTAGAAGCAAGAGAGGGGCCTACATTAACAAAATATTTGTTAAATTCTTGGCAGATTTTTATTGTACTTGTTATAATTTTTTTATCGGAAATTAGTTTTTGTAGTAAGCAAGTGTGCTTCTTTTTCTCTTTTCCTGTTAGCTCGTTTATAACAGCCCAAGTCCTTTTTATGTCGAAAATATGCTTGTCAAGCTGATTAGAAAAATACCTTATTTTTTCTTCTTTCATACTATGTTGAAAAAACTTTTTATAATTTTTGTATATTTTTTCATCTACTTTATTTTTTGATTTCAAAAATTTTACGTAAAGTTTTTGTATTCTTTTTGATGCTTTAATTAAAGTTATTGTCATCCATGGGTTCTTATATTCTTTGTTTTTTTATTTCTTTAGTTATTTTCGGGCATACATTATCAAAGATTTTGCAATGTGTTTGAGAAATGGTCAAACCCAATGTTAGGATCTGTTGATGAGTATACTTTATCCCATTGTTCTACTTGTAGTTTGTTTTCTAGATAAGAAACTAGTTCATAAGAAATTCATTCAGTTACTATTTAAAATAAATAATTCTTCGTATTTAATTACAACTTAAAGTGTATAAAAGCGAAGTATAAATTGAAGAATTACAATATCAATTGTTGAAAAAATAAATACTTTTTTATTGAAATTTTAACTACCAAAAACGGCATTACGTATATAAATTATACTACAAAATAAAATAAAATTAATAATAAAAAAAACTTACCATTTAAACCAAACCTATATATATATTTTTGTAAGTTTTTAAAAACAGTTTAAAAAGTTTTTCAAAATAAAACGATAGTAAGTTTAATGTTTTTTATTGTTATCTACTTATATAATAGAATGAATGAATGATGATAACATTCAAATGTTTTGAAACTTTCATCGTTTTTCTTCGATATCGTTAAAATGCAACAATTTTTTTGTAAAGTTATGAAATAAATTTTTGCATTAGTTTTAGTTTTTGTTTTAGTTTAAAAAAAAGTAAATTTTTAGCTGCTGAAACTTTTTATTGTATTTTGTTATTTCTTTTACACACTTTCAATGATATTTTGAAGTTTGACATTTCTTAGGGATGGTAGTTACCCCCCCCCCTCCTTTTTATCCACCACTGATTTGCAATTATGCCAATATTTGAAATTTTATTCGGCGCACTTATGCCAATTCGCACTTATGCAAGTTTTTGTAACTGCTTCGCACTTATGTCAGTTCGCACTTATGCCAATTCTCACTTATGTCAGTGTTTGCAAATTTGTTTGGCGCACTTATGCCAATTCGCACTTATGCCAGTTCGCATTTGTGCCAGTTTTTGTAATTGATTCGCACTCATGCTAATTCGCACTTATACCAAAGTTAGCAAAATGTTGTGACGCACTTATGCCAATTCGAACATATGCCAGTTCGCGCTTATGCAGCCTTCCGAGTGCGAAATACTAATTTGCACTTATGCCAATATTAGAAATTTTATTCGGCGCACTTATGCCAGATCGCACTTATGCCAGTTTTTGTAACTGCTTCGCACTTATGCCAGCTCGCACATAGGCCTATTCGCACTTATGCCAGTGTATAAAAAAAATGTTTTGGCGCACTTATGCCAATTTGCATATATGCCAGTTCGCACTTATGCCAGTTTTTGCAACGCTTCGCACTTATGCCAGTTCGCACATATGCCAATTCGCGCTTAAGCAGCCTCCCGGACGACACAAATGGAAATATTGTAACTGTCTCAAACGACGTCATAAAAATAATTCTTTACAAAATATTTAAAGCATCCATTAAATAAGGTTCTTTGCCAAACTCTCTGAAAATAGAAAAAGTAATTCCTATTTTTATGACAAAAGATTCGACTAATATAACAAATTACAGACCTATTTTTGTTTTTCCGTTTTTTTTTTAAATATTAGAAGCAATAATGTATAAAGGAGTGGACAAATACCTAATTACCAACAAAACTCCTTTATGAATCTCAGTTCGTTTTTTGAAAAAAAAAACTCAACCGAACATGCTATTCTCTAATTATTAGGTTATATGATAAGTGTAAAATTTACACTTGGTGTTTTCCCCACCCTAACCCTAACCCTGACTCTAACATTAACCCTAACCCTGACTTCAAAAGCTTTTGACACGGTCGATAATAATATTTTGCTTAATAAACCTAAATGAATTTAAATCCTATGGCATATGCCATAATCGACTGTGTCAAAAGCTTTGACAAGTCAATGAAAACACCAAGAGTTTTACCTGCTATAAAGCAGGTAAAACTCTATGTCGATTCAAAAGCTATCTCTCCAAACGAAAGCAATTTGTTTTTAATAAAGATTCCCAATTTCAAACATTAATGGACATAACATATGGTGTCTCACTAGGATCAAAATGCAAATACAGTGCAAAATTGCTTTTAAAATCTTTTTTATATGACGAGTTATAAGTTTTGTCCATTATAAGTGAATTCTGACACACTCTGCATGAAGTTCTTGCTTTTAAAGCAAGCTCTCTAACCACTGCACCATGATCGCAATAATTATACTATCATGCTTGCAAAGTGGTGCTAGAGATAGTCGGGTGCGACCGACACCCTTTTTTTAGCAATTGCTATTTGTTTCATGCAAGTTATATAAAAAGT
>NC_061165.1:42347824-42355324 GCF_022113875.1 Hydra vulgaris
TCAATAAGTAGTAAAAAAAAATAAAAATAATAAAAATATATAATTGATAAAACTTTATAAATACATTAAATACTGGTATAAAATCATAAAATTCAATCTAGAAATATCATTGCTACCAAACTCATAGACTTAGTAATGATAGACAAGCACACAATTATAATTGCTTTCATTCAAGTCTGTCTACTAAGAAAGTCATTACAATAACTTCCAAATACTACTTTTACAATTCTAAATTTAAAATTCAGTGCTTACTAGTAATAGTCTTGTATTTCTATGGTCATGAATATATAAACATATATACATATATATATATATATATATATATATATATATATATATATATATATATATATATATATATATATATATATATATATATATATTATATATACATATATATATATACATATATATATATACATATATATATTAGGGTGTATATATATATATATATATATATACATATATATATTAGGGTGTATATATATATATGTATATTAGGGTGTATGTATATGTATATTAGGGTATATATATATATATTAGGGTGTATATATACATATATACTAGGGTGTGTATATATATACATATTCGGGTGTATATATATATAGATACATATATATATATATATATACTATATATATATATATATATATATATATATATATATGAGTGTCTCAAAAAATGTAGAAAAATCTTTTTTTTTCTTAACTTCTCTTGTACACCCAAAAATCCTTGACTATATAAAGGTAGAAGATAAAGACATACTAAAAAAATGCACTCAGATCATTTTTAGTTTATTTCACAAATATATCTCATTATATTATATAGAAAGCTTTAAATTTTCATAAGTTTGTTACTTTCTTTGTTACTTTTTTTCTCTCCTCTCTCGCTATCAATAGTATATTTTGACCTGTTCTTCTTTTTGAGAATATTTAAAAAACTCATTTATTAATCCAATGTTTTTTTCAGCGCAGTCATTAGTTACACTAAATCCTTTAACAAAATTTTAAAAAACACTACATGATTCAGTTATTGAGAAGTTGGGATGAGAATGAACCCAATCTTTGACTTGTTTTATGATTCCTAGACGTATAAACATAAGTTAGCTATCAGCAGTAACAAGCTCTGAAAACTTGCTGTTTGGTAAAATTAAAACAGCCGGAACTGGAAAGAAAATTAATGACTTCAAAATTTGATACTTGACAAATATTTCCAAGTGAGAGTCAATTAGTGAAACTACTGCTGAAGAAAGAAAAAAAAAGTTTTCATAAACGAATATTTATGATCAAAGCATTGCCAACATCTGCATTAAATACATCCATGAGAACTTATTTTGCTTTAAATGCATTAAAATCATTAAGTACAGCATGTTGAGCGCTTCTAGACTTGAGGTACCATGGAGCATAACAAATAGCAACAATAAAGACATGCGTTTCAATTTCCTTTTTATTTCATCATGTAAAAAGGTTATAATAATGGATGCCATTTCTAGTGTAAGAATACACAAAGCATCAGCCATAAATCTTGCTTCCTGACAAGCTCCATATTGATGAATTTTAAATTCATTAAGCTCACCAAATTTAACACCAAGATAAAAAGCAAATTATTTTACACAGTGATTATAACGATTTATTGGAAAAATTTTATTCTCCAACGAATAATTCGCATAATCTTTAGCTACTAGCGCAAAGATGTAAATTTTGTTACCTATTTCCAGCTTGTTCCAATCAAATTTTTTCAGTTCTGGAGTTCTTGAATTTATAGATTCATGAGAAGTTTCCCAGTGTTTTTGAAAAGCTAAGTACATAGATTTGCTTGGACCCTTAGATTAAACATTTGTGAACTCTGTATAACTAATGCATGCATTATATGGAGTTCATATATGTGGTGAGAACGCATAAACCAAAACAAAATTAGAGGTTTTTTGACAGTTTACCTTTGTGTGTGTTGGAAGCTGATTTTCATCGCTTACTGGAAAATTGAAATCAATATCACTAACAACTGAAGACTGGTGAGCCACAGAACCTAAGCAACAAAAAGTGTTAATGACTAAAAAAAAAGTGAATAAAAGTTTAAATTAAACCATTACTAAAAATAGTTAATTAAAAAATTTTTGAATTAAGATTAAGATATAATTTACCTGATCCCTCAGATTCATCTGAGTCATATCCTTTTCTATTTGACTCATCTGAGTCATATTCTTTTCTAAATCCGAGTTCCGAGTTCGATCCCCACCACGTCCCTGGTAGTATCGCGCTCAACTTGTTTCTCCGCGCAGCGGCCTTGTTCGTCAAGGTTCGTGTTTCGGAGTTATAGAGTTGAGAGAGGTTTATAACCACTATTAAATAGCCTCCTCGTCTGTAGTGGCCTTCTCGGCGTTAAGGATGGTGAATAACAAAAAAAAAAAAAAAAAAAAAATCAATTTTGCAATCCAATTTAAAACTTTCATTAACTCTGCATTTTTCTTCATAAGATCTTATTCTTTTATACATTTTAACTCTCCTTTCAACGCTTCACATTGAAGTGTACAATTTATTTAGTTAAATAAATTTTTGCACAACTTGTACTCCAGAAATTATATAGTTTCCAAAGCCAGCATATTTCCATATATTAACAATTATTTAGCATATCTCCATATTTTTATAACAAAAATCTTTGTCAAGGCAAACTATATCTCTACTCCCACTCTTTTTTTTGCATGAAAAATTTTCTAGAGTAGACTTGAACCTTTTACTTTTTTCTGTAATAACATGCTGATAATATTGTAAAACTGTTCCATTTGTTGGAAGTTGAATTTGAGGAGAAACAGAAACCGGACTTCTGATAAGGTAAAGCGGTTGCTGTGGGTTTAAATTAACATTATAGTTTAATTTTTTTATTTTAGTGATCTTTATTTTCCCCATTTGTGATAAGAAATTGTTATAAGTATTTATTTTTGATAATTTTTAAAAACTAAACTACCCAAAAGATGCTTTTGTTGAAAGTAACAATTGGATTAGTTGTTTTTTTAATCAGAAAAAAATAATTGGTTTAAGTTTGTTTACATTTTCTAAAAAGGTAATCAAAATTGCCGCTTTCAAAGTTTATATATTTAAAAGTCGATATTTTAAATAAGATAAAGTTGGTATATTCAAAAATCAATAATTTAAAAATAGCTGTTAGTCCCAAAAAAACAAAAAAAACAATTAGTACCCAAAATATTGATGTTTTAAAAATATATATATATATATATATATATATATATATATATATATATATATATATATATATATATATATATATATATATATATATATCAGGGCTCGAATTAACGCAAAAAAACCTAATCAAAGCAAAGTTTTGACAATATAAAGAGCTTATTCAAAATAACATTGTGACACTGTTCATGATGCTGTTTTATAAAGTAAAGTTTTTATAACATTAATAACATAAAATGTGTTTAAAATAAAACAAATTAATTAAATAGAAATTTTTATTAAAAAAAAAAATGCATAAGCATGCATACCTATAGGCCAAACGAGTCAGGTCAAAGCAAAAAAACATTAGATACAATGTTTTTTATAAGTTATTGCTATTACTATAAAAAATTTAAGCATAATAAACGTACTATTAAAAATAATTTTTTTCTTTTAAATGGTTTTTTTAGTAAATGTTTTCATTCAATTTTTTTGTTCAAATTGTTTTGTAATAAAAAGTGAGAAAAAAATTTGGTTTAATAAATCAATTTATATTTTGTTAAGTTTAAGTATATGCTTATTTATTTAGGAATAAATTTCCTTGAACAGTAGTAAAATAATTTATTTTTTTATTTAATTTTTTTATAATTTAATCTTTGGTTTAAAGTTTCCAATAATCTTTGGTTTAATTCTTGCAATAGAATGTTTTTACTTTAAAAACTATTTTCAAGAAACAAAAAAAATTTACTATTCAAAATGTTTACAATTTAAATAAAATTTTCTTCCTCACTTGCACTATGTTCTAAATCTGATATTGTTAGTGTAGTTAGATATACATTTAACTTTCTGGAATGACCCTCGCTTTTCTTAATCTATTCGACATTTCTTGTTAAAATAATTAAGATGAAAATATAAACATATAAAATATAAATAGAAACATCAGTATAGGGGGACCATACAATATTTTTTTCCGTAGGAGAGTTTGCTAAACTACAAGTCAATCATACTAGAATTTAATCACGGCGGCAAGCGTCAAAATTAAAAACTAAATGTAATTGACAACTAGAAGCAAAAACATATTTGAGTCCGCACTCCTTTGTAAAAAGAGGACGTCTGGTAACCCTACATTTGTATGGCTAACTTTTACAAATCTTTGAGTATATAAAGTAAATTATATTGCTAAGTTGATATTCGAGTAACTGTAAGTTACTGTAGTAACTTAACTGGTTGTTTTGAATTAGTTTATTTGTAAATTTACTGTGATATACTTTTTTGTAAATTTACTGTGATATCCATTTTTATCCATTCAGTAAATCAAAGTAAATATAACTTTAAAAGGTTTTTTTTTTTTTTTTTTTTTTTTTTATTGTTATTATGGTTGAGTACTGTTTTGGTTGTATAGCTTGTCTTATTTATTTTTAAATATTCCTCTATTAATCTTTATTTTTGTCTTGACAACTGTCAAAAATGCTTTGTCTAATAAATAATTCTCCTTTATTCTAATGTACTTCATTTCTTCCCTCAGGCGTTCACTGCTCGTGTGTGACCATTCGGCGAATTCTATATGCCAAAGTTTTTAAATAATATTGGGCCTAGCCCGTAAGGGTTAGTGTTACGGTCATCGAGCACGACTATTTATTAAAGTCATTAAAGCAAAAAAAAAACATTAAAGCAATAAGTTACTGGTTTCTATTAGCATTGTTTGACTAATAGAAAAATATTTTAATAAAAACGACTTTAATATATATTTTAATATACTTAAAGTAGTAAAATTATTAATATAAAATTGTTGATAAAATAATAATTTAAATTATTATTAATAAGTTAATTTTGTGCAATGTTTTTAAAAACAAAGATAAAAACAAAGCTGTTTTGTTAAAAAAAAGAATGAAAAGAAAATTCACTTTAACGTCTTTTTTCCTCAAAATTTTTTTTTGCTTTAACAACCTTTTAAAATATTATAGGCGGAGACGCAAAGATTTAAAGTAATTTAAATTGAAAAGTACTTTACATTGAATGAAAATCCTCGCCCAAAAGAGCAAATGATCATGCTTCTATTCAAAAGATAAATTTAACATGACATACTTTATGAACCCAAACAACAAATCTTCTCAAAAAACATTACTTTTAAGTGCTATGTTTTTATTTATATTGCTAAATTAGAAAAAAAAACAAAAAAAAAACAACAACAAAAAAAAAAAACAAATCACGAAAATATTTTTTTTTAAGAAAAAACTGATTGCGAAGGTGTAAAAAGCAATTGTGATTTATATAGCTCTCTTTTAATTTAAATTTAAACTAATTCATATATACAACCAATATATATATATATATATATATATATATATATATATATATATATATATATATATATATATATATATATATATATATATATATATATATATACATATATATATATATATATATATATATATATATATATATATATATATATATATATATATATATATATATATATATATATATATATATATATATATGCATGCAATATTGCAAAAAAGAGGAAAGAAAAAAAAAAAAAAGAGTTAGGAAAACAAATGCTAACCTCAATAAATTCTTTTTTTAACTATTTAAGAATACTTTTAAGCCAAAAAATGATTAAAAAATCATTTTATAAAAAAAAAAAAGAATATATTTATCAAATTAATGCCTTACGACCGTCACGAAAAAAAGTCAAGAGGTTTTTTCTAGGCTTCGTATCAGACTTTATAAAGCTAAAAATATAGTAAAAGTAAAGATACTGATATAGGTTTTATCATTGTTTTAATTTATTGAAAAAAAAGAGCTTCAAATGATAGTATTAAGATGTAACAAAGTACGTTACAACCATCACGCTATGTTTGCTTTTCCATAACGGCTTCTTGACATCTATATAAAAAGTTTCAGCGCGAAGGATTTTATTATTGAAACCAAGTTAAAAATCATTTGCAGTTTGTTTACTTATTATATTGCTTATCTTGTTATAGTAATTTCGAATAATTTAAAATTAGAAACTATTTCTTTTTTAAAATATAAATCACTTATTTAAAATAATTGATGTAAATAAATTAATATTTGTTGAGAAATAAAAACTTTGAACATAAAGAAATTTTTTTTTCGTTAAAACATTTTTTTTAGTTTGCAATGCAACGTTTTTGTTTAATTAATTTTGCAGTTTTTTTAATTATAAATTTTGTGGTTGTTTTTTTTAATCATAACAGAACGTTAATTTCAAAAGTTATATTTAATAACATTTTTTAAATGCCTAAATCAGATGCTGAAAGATCAAAAGCTTATAGAGCAAGAAACGGAAAAGCGATGTTGGAAAAAAAAAAGAAAGGGAAGTTATTAAAGAAGACAGTTATCAAAGAACACAACAGAAATAAAAACAAGCCAAAAAATCAGGTGGACGATGGCAACCAAAGCTTGAAAACAGTTTTGAATTCGATATTTTTACTTTGAAAGAATTATTTTATAAACATATGTTTATAAAATTAAATGTTTATCGCAACAGGGAGCATTTACCATTTAAACTTTAGTAAAGTATTAAAGTAAAAATAAATATAGCAACCTGCCTTTAGTTACCAATTTTAAATTTAACAAACCCAGTATCAAAAAACCATATTTGAGAACTTTGATAATGTTAATAAGTTTATACTTTTACATAGTTGACATGGTTTTTATGATTATTCATCTTTGTTTTTGATTGCGTTGTTCTATTTATTGTTTTTTAAAATAAGATTTTTCGTTACGACCGTCACAACAACAAAAAAACATAGAAATGTTTATAAGGCATCAAGTAAAAACTATGAAACTCAGCATATAATAACATCAATATGTGCTAAATACACACACCAAATGATTTTTTTTTTACCATGACGTTTGCAGCAATTAGTTTGACAAAGCTGTTTTGTTCAGAAGTGATAAAAAGTAAACGTTACGACTGTCACACTACGCAAAGTTAATTTTTGAAAAAAGTATAAGACTTCAATACTGTAACTTTTTAATACTAAATTATGTAATAGTATTCCACATTTCTGAGAAGTTTCAAGTGTCATTTCCATTTTTAGTTCATTGTAATAGCTTAAATAACGTCAAATGTTACGACCGCCACTCTTGCAGAATTGCCCATATATATATATATATATATATATATATATATATATATATATATATATATATATATATATATATATATATATATATATATATATATATATATATATATATATATATATATATATATATATATATATATCTATATCTATATATATATATATATATATATATATATATATATATATATATATATATATATATA
>NC_061165.1:42357824-42455324 GCF_022113875.1 Hydra vulgaris
GAATAAATGGTAGTATCATCAGCGAACAATGCCACCTTAGATGTGAGAATATCTGGAAGATCGTTAATGTAAATTAAAAAGAGTATAGGGCCGAGGATTGAACGTTGAGAAACCCCTGAAGTTACAGGATATGAATTCTGTCAGAATTTATAAATCATACTCTAAATGCTGCTTTAATGACATTTCATCCATAACAAGACTGACATTACGATCAAGCGAATTCATTGCATCAGCACGTAACTTTAATGAAGAAAACAATCGAGTAGAAATTCTTCTTAAAAACCTGAAAATACATGGACAAAAATAATAATTAACAGGGTTGACTTGGTAAACAGAATATCGTTCGCAAGACAAAAGTTTGAGGACTATGAAACAGAATTTGCAAAGCCAAAACTTTGTCACAAACTGCCTATCGTTTTTCTTTATTAACAGGTTTACTCATTTCTAATTGACTTTTAAAAAGGCTAACTTGTATAGGTGATGGGTATTTTCTGGATAAATTTAAAATATATTTTATAGACCCATCACAGTTTTTTTGGGTTTTTTGTTTGGATTTTAAATGTTGAACTTGTTTAAGTAGTCTAGAATTTTTGACTCGCAATGTTAGAAGAAATTTAGAGAACAAAATATCTACTAATAAAATAAACTTATTTTATTAGTAGATATTTTGTAATCTGAATTAACAGGTAAATCTGAATTAACAGGTAAACAAACAACTTGCTTTTTTGCTGGAACTGAATGACATTCAACTGGTGGTTTCCTTTTGCAACAAAGAAGTGAGGATTTGGGATGTTAAAAATAGTAGGAATTGCTGATTGTAACAAACGTTTTGCACCATTATTTGTAAAATAATACATTGTATTTCAAAAATGATTACTGCACAAATAAAAGTTTTTGTTTAAAAATACAAAATCTTTTTTTTCTAAATCTTTCCTATGACAGTTGATGACCCACTGTTTAGATCTAAAAATTAAACAATAAAAGAATATGTTTTAAAATACTAAAATAATAATTTTATAAACTTTTTATGAAAAAAACAAGGTTATTATAAATAATATATGAAATAGTTTGCCTTTTATCTTCTTTTGGAAAACAAAATTCTTTAAGGTAGATACAAATATAACTATTCGCTACTTAATATTATAAAATTCTGAGGTCTGGCAGGACATCCCAGAGTGCTTTGTGATAAAATTACAATAAGTTCTATAAAATTATGCCCGACTGGATAGACTTCGACGCAAACTGGCATAAGTGCCATATTTTTTTTCAAATTGGCATAAGTGATTCAAAAAAATTTGCTAACATTAACATAAGTGCAAATCGGCATAAATACAAATTAGCATAAGTGTTAACTTGCATAACTGTGAAGCAGTTGCAAAAACTAGCATAGGTGCAAACTGGCATATGTGCGAATTAGCATAAGTGCGCCGAATAACTAATGGCATAAGTGCAAATTAGTATTTCACACTTATGCCAGTTCACACTTTTGCCAATGTTTGCAAATTTATTTTATCCCAGTTTGCATTTATGCCGATTTGCATTTACGGTAGGTTTTGTAACTGCTTCACACTTATTGCAGTTCACACTTGTCTCATTTCGCCCCTTCTTACCATACTTTTTTTTGACATTTTTATTAGATATTTAACTTTAAATGGTTAATAATACTTTTGAAGATTCACGATACCATTGACGAAAGTAATTTTTGATTTTTGAGTAAATTTTGAAGAGCTAATGTGCATCGAAAGTCTTGAACAACCCCTTAATATATATTTTAAAAACAAATAATTTGAATTTAATTGTCACTTTATGAAACACTGTAAAAAAACTATTTTTTTTAATGTTGTTAAAAATCTTGGTTCATAAAGATTTTTTTGTTGTTAACATGAATGTTATTATAGTGTTAATATATATTTTCATATAATTCTGACTTTCTAGTTTAAAACTAGAAAGTCAGAATTATGTTTCAAAAACATTTCAAATTTAGAATCAAGGTATAAAAAAAATTTCCTCATTTAATTTAACGAAACTTACCTTCACATTTATCACTACTTTTATTTAATGTCCAACCAGACGAGCATGTACAATTGTAGGTTCCATTTAGATTTATGCAAACTCCATTAGTCCATTTGCATGGTGGATTAAAGCTGGTACATTCATTAATGTCTATATAATTTTTTAAAACATTTAAAAAATGTGTAAAAATATATACTATCTATAAAAGCACAAATTTCTCTTTTAAACTACACTTATAACAATTTTTTTTCTTAAAAAAAAATCAAAATCTTTTTACTAGACGACCATCTTAAATTAAGCAATCATTAAGTTGTAAATTTGTCAAATATTCATACATTTCTACTCTCAATAAAAAAAAATAATAATTAAAAAAAATAATTTAAAAAAAAACTAACTTACCAACACAGCTAGCATTATTTATATCTAAAATCCACCCAGATTGACATATACAATTGTAGGTTCCATTTAAGTTTATGCAAACACCATTTGTCCAATTGCATGGCGGATTTGAACTGGTGCATTCATTAATGTCTAAATATATAATACTTTTAAGCTACTTTTAAAAAACTATTATATATTAATTATAATAAATAGGTGGCACAAAAACTTACTTTTCAAATATTTTTTTACTATTGCTTTTTTTTTTGTGTGTGTTTACTTTATGTACTGAAACTTATTCAAACTTATATACTATATTATATATTATGCTCCTAATACAAAAAGCATTTTTTGTATTAGGAACATAATATATAGTTTAGAATAAAAGTTTATTTTTGGGTAATTTTATGCCCTGAAACTTATCCAAACTTATATACTATATATTATATATTATGTTTCTAATACAAAAAGGTTTTATTCAACAAAATATATAAGTAAACTGTTTTAATTGCAAAGATTTTTTTTAAAACAAAGTTTATTTAAAACAAATTCGTGCAAGATTCAAGTTTATTTGCGGCAAAAAACTTTTGAAATCATCTTGCAGAAAAAGAGTTGAGTAGATTTCAAAAATAGTTTTTAATTTTTTGATGATTTACTTGTTTATTAACTATTTATATGTTTAAAGTTAATAATAAGTTAATAATAAGTTATAAACTTTATACATATTATATAGTATAAACTTTCTCATATAATTATATTGATTTCAACTTTTTTTATTATAAACACACAAATTTATCTAAACTTTTTACCCAGGATGTACTGTTGCAATTACATTTAGGTCTTATTTAAATAATTATTTAATCTAGCATCTTTTGCTTAATTGATTGAAAAACAAACTTTTACCTTTTTATCTAACAATGTAAAGTTGAGTAAAGTGGGTAGTGTTATGTAATATTTTAAACCTTTGTGCATGGTGATATTTAATTCTACAAAATATTATCATTAATGCAGCTTCAGCTTAGACTTTGTTGACAATTATATTATACAACTATTGTGTGAGAAATTAAACAACTCAAAGAATATGTGTTTTATAAACTAACAAATAAAATCCAGTGTTTTTTTCACTATATAAAATATGTAAATACATCTTAAAAAAACTTTTTTTAATGATTTGAGAGCTACATAAATGTTACAATAATTTTAATATACATTTAAACTGAAAAATTTAAATTTAGAGTTAAAATATTTATCCAACTTCATAAAACTTACCTTCACATCTATCATTATTTTTACTCAAGGTCCAACCAGGCAGACATGAACAACTGTAGTTTCCATTTAAGTTTATGCAAACGCTGTTAGTCCATTTGCATGGTGGATTTAAGCTGGCGCATTCATTAATGTCTAAATATATGATTTTTTAAAATATTTAAAAAAAATATTTTTCTGTAATTAATATATAGACTTAATATAATTTTTATATAATTTTCAAAACTTGAAGTTTACATAAGTTAGATATTTGCATAGACTTTGTTCACATTAAACCCATTAGTTGTTTGAGAATTTGAGGTAGAGATCAGGTAAATTTATTCTAAATGTCAACTACTAGAAAAAATGCTCACTTTGGCGACATTTTTTTGTTGATTGATTGATCAGGATAAAATGTTAAAACCTGTGTTTTTAACATTTTATCCTAATTGAAACCATATTCTAAACGCTAAAGCTGCACTTGTTTAGGTTCCAGCTTATTAAAATTGTGCTGATCATTTTAGATTACTTCGGTTAAATTCCATTTTCCAAATATTTGCAGAAGTTGTCAAAGCGTCAAGACCTATTTGAAGTTGCTCATTTTGGTTTTTAATATCTATTAACTTGTTCTATCTATTATCATTAGCAAAGAGTTTGAGGGAACACTCAACAACTTTAGACATGTTGTTTATAGATACTACAAAGCGTAATGAACTAAGAAAAGATCCCTGCTGCACACAACTTCAAACTTTTAGGCATTGAGAGTAAAAATTGTTAATCAGTTTTATAAGTTTGCTTTTGTCTAAAAAATTTTGCTTTATTAAATACGTTTTTTAAGTCAATCTTGCATGCCTGATCAGATCTAATTGGAAATGTAAACTTGGTTTTGCAATCTACCTTAAAAATCAAAAATCCAATTGTTTATTTAGGCATTCTGCTTTGTCAAGTGGTTTTGTAATGTCTATGCTTCATTCTTTAAAAAATGGAAGCAAAAATATTTGATGGTGGACCACCAGGAACAGAGGTTGCTCCACACACTAGTTCTAATAATAATAAATCATGTGAGATGCAGCAAAGATTCTCCTAGACTTATTGTTTTTAATAATCATGAATAATATCTAACAACTGAATCAACTTTTGGACTGCATAAAAATTGGGACAATAAAACTATATTAAAACACAGAATGAGATAATTGGAATTGACCTGGGAATAATTGGAATCCAATATCTATATATAATTTAGCTTTAACTTAAAAAAATGTCTTGTGAAAAAGTCTTGTGGTTTATTGACATATTGAAACTATTAAAATCCTATTCAAAAATTGATGATTTTTTTAAAACAAAACAAAAAAATATATATATAATTTTTATTATTTTCTTTTTTTTCTTTTATTTAAGTATAGTGTGACATTTACACATTCTATTTGTCATGGGACATTATAAACACTTTTGAGTTGCATGTTACCAGATCCAATTAAATGTGCAATTTAATTTCATTAAACGTGATGTGATAAATTGGGCTTAATGACAATAGTGTTTTAGATGTTCTGTGACAAACAAAAATCTAAAATGTTATGCCTTGTTTATTTTAACAAAATGTAATGCCTTGTTTAATTAAAAAAAGTTGCATGACTGCTTTAATTATAAACTTCATACCACACCTAATATCTAAAAGTCATGCCACACCTAATATCTAAAAGTCATGCCACACCTAATATCTAAAAGTCATGCCATACCTAATATCTAAAAGCCATGCCACACCTAATATCTAAAAGTCATACCACACCTAATATCTAAAAGTGACACAATCATTTAAATTTTAAATGTTGTGCATTAATTAAATAAATTTAAATTAAATTAATTAAATAAAATTAAATAAATTTTAAATGTTATGCAAAATCAGTCTTGATGACAGCAGTTTTATTAGAAAATTTTGTGTGATTATGTTTAAAAAGTAATATATATATATATATATATATATATATATATATATATATATATATATATATATATATATATATATATATATATATATATATATATATATATATATATATATATATATATATATATAGGTTCTTCTATAAATCAAGTGGTTCTACCTGATATTTACAAATCTTTAAGGAGATCTATATTGGGAAATTTAAATGATATTGATGCAGAAACAATTTTATTTGATGTTGGACTGAAGGGTAAAGATAAATTAGTTAAATGGGGCTAAAGTGTTCTATTATTAAGATAACTGAGATATAAAAATGTTTACTCTCGCATGTTTGCCTTTAGAAAGCCATAAAGGTTAAAAATGTCACAGTTTTATATGAGACATTGTTCTAGAATTTTTTCAGAGTCACCTGCCATGGGTTGTTAAAGTGATCTATCAATAATAATGACAATTGTATTTTTAATAATGACAAATGAAATTTAAATTTATATACAAATTGTTAATAATTGTCAGGGTGTAAACTAGCCCTGTGGAGCCCCGCCAAACGCGGCATTCCCAAATGCCCAAAAAATTCAAATTCCCAATTTAAAGGTGAAAAAATCCCATTCTCCAAATAAAGTTTTACAAATTAAAGTTTAATAAGAATTCTAAATATTATTGAAAATTAATTATTTTCAAAAACTAATAGAAAAATAACATAAAAAACTCTAATATATTAATTGTGAAAAACTTGAAATAAAAACGTTGTTATTGGTACAACTACGCGATTGCATAATTGCAAAATTGTCTATTGGAAAAAACTCCTTGAGAATTCAGATATTCCCAGTTATTTTAGGGATTTTCTCGGCAACTTGCTTGTAAAATTTTATTTCCAAAATAATTTTTGGCAATGCGTTATAACAACATTAAAATATTACATAAAAAAGCTAGCAAGAAATAAAGCATAATCTAAAAAATAACAAATTTGTTTGGTTTAACACCCGCAAATGCTGTTTCTTTTAAAGTTTTTCCTTTTTTGGCTGAAAAGATAAATAACTTATTAAGTCTTACTGCAAACCCTACTTCAGGTAGTTCATGTGCTTCTTCAACAAAAAAATTAGGAAGCCGCCTACATCAGATATATTCGAAATTTTGATCAATTACGGATTTAATAGTAAGTATTTTATCCTTTTGTTTTTGTTTTTCATTTTATATACACTGAATTATGTGATCGCATAGACTAAAATCATTTTTACTTATTTACTATTTTTTCTCAACTAACTTTTTCAAAAGACCAAATCTGAAATATAAGTTTAATACAAAAAATGTTATACGATTATAACAAACTAGTACTAGAAATTTATTTAATGAGGAAAATAGATTTTTTTACTTTACTGCTTGCTTTTAATGAAAACGTAAATTAAATATGTTTAATAACAAGAATGTTTTTTTATTTTATTACAACAAACTGGTACTAGAAATTTGAAAATCAGGAAAACTGGATTCACGGATTGCTTAAATTTAAAACGTAAAAAGAAATTTAAATGTTTCAATGAACCATAGTCATAATTTATGACTTTATGACTATAAATGAAAATATAATTATTGGTATTCTTCAATGCCACGATAACCTGTAATTGCTGTGATTAACATTTTTTGTAAATTAGCAACATTAGTTGCTGTTTTTGCTGAGTTTTTGTAATTGTTATTTTATTTTTCTACGCAATTTGTGTCAAAAGAAAGTTAATATTAGGGAAGAGAATGTCAGGGGAAAATTGGGACAACTGAGAAGTGGGACAGCCTGAAGTTGCTAATTAGGAATGGTACCTAAATACTGTTATTTAATGCGAACAATTTTTTTTTTTTTTTTTTTTATTTTAATTCACCTCCTCAAGGCCGAGACGGCCACTACAGACGAGGAGGCTACTTATTTGTGGCTATAACCCTCTCTCAACTCTATAACTCCGAAACACGAACCTTGACGAACAAGGCCGCTGCGCGGAGAAACGAGTTAAATTAATTAATTAAATTTGTTCTTCTTTATTTATCAAAATTGTTTTGTTTCCCTGCGTGTGCTAGAAGCCCTAATTTTGAAATGTACCTTAAAAAAGTGTTTACATTGGAGTGAAGTAGGACAGAAAAAAGAAATATTCATGCCCCACTTCTTTCCTCTGCCATTCGATTATTTTGATCGGTGAAAGCTCTTGAACATTCAATGTCAATTTTATGATTTTATCAGTTTTTTAATAAGTTGTGTTAAAATGTTGTTTCAAATTTACTTGTCTCACTTCTACTCACACTTGTCCCACTTTACACCAATGGCACGGTTTCTCTAAAAGCAAAAATTTATATACTTAGTTATAATTGGCTGGAAACTTAAGGGTAATGAATCGATGCATAAAAAGAAGGTTTATTCGTAGAAACTTGTTTGGTTCAGTTTATACATCAAATAAAAAAGATATTGCAATTACCCTAAAAAAAATATACACTGATTATTTTATAATATAAAAGTATATAATTCTTAATATATCTTTGGAAGTTGGAGCTTAATACCGTGTGTTTGTGAAACTTTGTTTAATTTTGTGTTGATTTCATATTTATCACCAATATATGTTACAGACGGTTTTTATTTTGTTTTTGGTGCTATCCAATCAATGTATGCAGCGCTGCAGTGGAGTAGAAGATGAAATAATATAACAATTAGATTTTCAGTAAAATGGTAATACAATAATAAAACGTTGGTAAATTTTTAATTTATTTAATGTCTCTGGAAAACTTACATTGAATTCCCCACAAAGCAAATATGTCATTTCTATACCACATTGTAGACGTAAATACCTTTAAAGCTGCTTGTATATATTAAATTTTTTTTTCAAAATTGACATCATTATGGTCTCAATGCCCCCTCCCCATTGTCATTTCTTGTCAAACTTTTTAGTACCCCCTCTCCCCCTATATTCAATGATATCATTTATGGATGGCCCCTATGAGGTCAAATCTATGCACAATGGTGCAGCATGAAAACTTTTAGACTTCTAAACTCATCTGGCTCATATCCGGCATATAATATTGATATGTGATGACATAAGTAACTGTAAGGAAATTAAATTATTAGATAAAATAATGCAGAAGAATTTTAATATGTTTGAACTTCAACCTAGCTTTACTATTAGAGAAACCACATTGTGAAACAAATATAAAATTCTACAACAATCTCTGATTTCTTGCTGAAGTGAAAGGTATTGACAATTTAGAAGAGCAACTTTCAATTCAAAATAACTTTACTGTATGGTCATTCTATGTGAAATCAAAAAAAATTTTTTGGCACCATGCTATCTCAGATTTTGATGATTTTTATAACTATATAAAAAATAAATTTAAAATATTATTTAAAAAAAAGAACTTACCAACACAGCTTGCATTATTTATATCTAAAATCCAACCAGATTGGCATGTACAATTGTAAGTTCCATTAAGGTTAATACAAACACCATTTTTCCAATTGCATGGTGGTTTTAAACTAGTGCATTCATTAATGTCTAAATATAAAATTAAAAAAAAACACTTCAACATTAAGAAATATATATACTTTACTGTAGAGTCATTCTACATTAAATCAACCCAAAAAAAAAGTTTTTATTTTTTATTTTTAAAGCTAATAACATAACAAAACTAGCTTTGACAGTGAAAATTTATACCTAACTATATTTTAGGGAGATATATTAGGGATTATATTATACCTAACTATATTTTAGGGAGATAACTAACCTTTTAGGGAGATTTATAACTAACCTTTATATTTTAGGGAGATAAACTCAAAAATAATGGCTAAAACACTAAAAAATTAAAGTTTTTATATAAAAATTTAATTTTAAAATGATGTAACACTTTTTATATGTTTTTTGATGCCCTGTTCAAATAAATGTTTATCTTAAAATGCATAAAAAATATGATTGTAAAATTTTTTCCTAATTTTCTATATGTAACACTTTAATACAAAAAAACTGGTTTTCTTTTTTATATCAGATTTCCATTTAAAGTTTTATAATACTAAATCACAAAAATATTGAAATTACAAAAATAAACCAGCAAAACAATTATATTGTTATAAAAAAAATTAAAATGAGGCAATAAGAATTAACAATCTTTAACAGTTTCATAAAAAATTAGTTTTCTGGTTTAAAGTGTGCATAGCTTTTTTAAATGCTTTGGTGATCAAATTTACTGATTTTATATTGCCTTTATGTGATAGTTGTTATATTATCATTAAAAATAAGTTTATTGATGGAACTCAGCACACGTCATCTCTAGAAGGCCAATAATATGGAAGGGTAAAATGGACTCATAAATTTAACTTGATAAGACTTTATTTTGAACATCAATATCCTCAACTAGTCCAATTCATGGATTGTTATTATATATCAAATATACAAACACTCTATTGCTTATATTAAACACTCCAAAAAAACATTCTTTAAATAATCTCATCAGTTTGAAAATTAAAAACATTAGTTCCAATTATTGTTACTTATTGGAATAAAATTATGATATTTGTGGGTGCAACATAAATCTCCGTTTCATTTTGGACACTAAACTAAAATTAATTTAATTGCACTAATTAATAACTTGATATTGATGGCAGATACCCATACAGTATGTGTGTGATCACACATACAATGTATGTGTACCAGATGCTCTTACTGTATTGCACCATTTTGGACAATTTAAGCTTAAGTTTAAAAAACAAGTTTTTATATCAGGATATTTGGTTTTAGCATATAATAGATATATGTACGTACACATGAAAAATTATCTTTCCTTTTTATTTCCAGGGAAATATAAAACACCATTTTTATGGTGTTTTATATTTCCCTATGTGGCATGGTGCCAAGCATATATTGAATTGAGTTGGAATTGAACCCTGCAATTAATATGGAGGATGATAATTAGTATGTAGACTGCAAATTAAAAAAATTTTAAGAAAATAAAATTGTATAAAGGAAAAAATTTCATCAGAAATGTTTTCAGATATAGTTGCAGAATTTTTTTTTTCCATCAAAATTTTCTACTCACATGGCACAGTGGACCAAACAGCTGTTTGGATAGACATTTGTTCATAACTTTTGAACTGAAATTGCTATGGAGTTGATTAAGGACTTTTTGGAATTTATGTATAAATTTTAAAAAAACTAAAAAATAATTTTGCTGCGGGATATTTAGGTCGTAAATTAAAAGACCAAAATATTAAAAATTTGATAGGTTTTTATAGGTTATAACAAAAATGTATTTAAATGTTTATAAATATGTATGTATATTTTGTAATACAAAAATAACAGAGGTTATCTTTGTATTGATGACAAAAACAACAAAAATTAGCAAAAGAAGTACTAAAATAGGTAATTTTATCATATGTTAACATTTTAAAATTGGTCTTTT
The DNA here is from genome assembly GCF_022113875.1 of Hydra vulgaris. Taxonomy (NCBI): domain Eukaryota; kingdom Metazoa; phylum Cnidaria; class Hydrozoa; order Anthoathecata; family Hydridae; genus Hydra; species Hydra vulgaris. The sequence goes on from NC_061165.1 coordinate 42,368,818, forward strand.
TCAGATAAAATGTTATTAGAGACATTTTTTTATGAGAATATTTATCAGATTGTCCTCATTCATAACAACATTTGCAGATTGGTTCTGACTTGTATCTTTTGTCAAAAATAATTTGATCAGATGATATCCACATTCAGTTAATGGTGTCTGTTAAACTGACAAGTTTTTTTTAGAGAGTCTAGTATGTATCAATCTTAATATTTTGTTATTACCTTTTAACCCTGAATCATAAAGATTTCCCAAACCATTTTCCTCAAAATTAGCCCCCAATGACCTATGACCAATCAGTTTGTGGAGTGATAATGTTATAATGATCCATGGTCCAGGTAAATTTATTTTTGTAACAGGTGAAAACTTGTAAAATAAGAATAAATAAAAAACTTTACAACTGCTTTTATATTGATCCACAAAAATTTTCCTTTTTGAGGAAAATACTTAAAGTATTACTGAGAGCATCAATTCAAACTTTTGAAATGTGCATGATATTAAACAGGCAATCGTGCAATAATAAAATCCCTGTTTAGTGCAATAGTTCTCTAGCTATATAACTTGTTCTTCTTCTTCTTTTCCAATTGTATCAGGGTAGTCTCATTTTATACCTGTTTTTTTTAGTAGCTCTGTTTGTAATGAAGTCTCTGCTTGATTGAGAAAAGAAGAAAAAAACTTGATTGAGAAAAGAAGAAAAAAGAAGAAGAAGAACAAGTATATAACTTGTTCTTCTTCTTCTTTTTCCAATTGTATCAGGGTAGTCTCATTTTATACCTGTTTTTTTTAGTAGCTCTGTTTGTAATGAAGTCTCTGCTTGATTGAGAAAACCATTTAAAGCACTGAAAAGGGATTCAAATATTTAAATATTTCATTTCATTGATTACAAAACCATTTTCAATTTATTCAATATTTAAACACTGATCTTTTGAGACACAGATCATTATCACCTCCAACTCCTGAAAAAAGATTCACTCATTTCATACCCATCATATATGACTGCACTACCAACTTTACATTAAATTATTTTCAGACACTGATTGACGAGTTTCTTATTATTCTTTTCCCATTTGAAAACTCAGCGCTTTGTGACTGAGTAGGGCATTTTGTGACTTTTGCAACCATATTAAACAACCTGCTTCTGTTTGAAGTTAAAACAAACAAAACATTTTCAGTATGATATTGCTAGTGTTAACATTATCTTTTTAATTAAACATTTCATGGCTTCTACTACCATCCAAACTTATTTTCATAAGTATATTTTCAATGTTTATATCTATAAAAAATGTTCTCCAATATCCTTTGCTTTGTCAGTTAATAGCCTGAAGTAGATTGAAGTAAACGCCAGAATAAGGTTCAAGATAATTCATAATAGACTGAAGTAAACACCAGAATAAGGTTTAAGATAATTCATAATAATTGGTGTTACTTTAGATTGTTTTCTTCTGAGATGTTTCTAACTAGGCAATATATTAAAACCAGCAGTTAACAGAGTTTTTTTTTGTTTGTATATTAATGCCTAGCAAGAGCACAAACTGTTTAAATTGTTTCTATTGGAACAATCAAGAGCACAAACTGTTTAAATTGTTTCTATTGGAACAATCAAGAGCACAAACTGTTTAAATTGTTTCTATCGAAAACTTATTGAAAGAGTTATTCTTTAATATACTCTTTGAGCAAGGTTTCCTAACCAGCCTTGAATTATATGCCAGCATTGCCAATTTTTTTAAGTTTGTTTTTCTTCAGATGCAGGTTTTTGCCAGCTACTCTGAATTATTGTTTTTTGTGCCAATTTATGAGAGACAGGTGCCTTAGCAATTACCAGTATACAACTTGTTTTATTTGCAGATATAGTTGTTATTTAACTAAAGATATAAAAAAATTTGTTGATTCATTATCTAAAAACTTTTTAAACAATAATTTAAACTTAAAATAATATAATTCAAAGTATAAACAAGTTTAGGTGATAAGTAAAAATATTATATTATTACTATATATACCACAAAGCTCTCAGTTTTGATTTTAACTCTTGCAATTTGTTTAATTTAAAACAGATTTAAATGCTGCAATATTTTTTTTTATTAATGGTTGTACTAACTAGATTAAATTCGGTAAAAAAAAAAAAGCCTAATGGAAAGGAGGGCAAGGAGGGGGGGGGGGTGTAGGTGTTGGTCAAAAATTGGTCTGAATGCTTTTTTTAATTTCTAGACATACACTTTTACTGAGCACATTTTCCTCTTATAAAAATATGTACAAAATGATGTAAAACTATTTCCCTTTTTAACTTCATAGATTATTTGTGCAATAATCTATAAAGTTAACATTTACATAAACTGAAGTCTAAGATTGTTGAAGACTGAAGTCTAAGATTGTTGAAGTCTAAGATTGTTGAAGACTGAAGTCTAAGATTGATCTACATACAATTATCACATAAGCACTGCTTATATAGTGACATTTTTTCTTATATAATACTAAAATAAAAAAAACTTACCAATGCAGCTGGCATTATTTATATCTAAATTCCACCCAGACTGACATGTACAATTATAGGTTCCATTTAGGTTTATGCAAACACCATTTGGCCAATTGCATGGTGGATTTGAACTGGTGCATTCATTAATGTCTAAATATATAATAATTTTAAACTACTTTTAAGAAACTATTTGCTATATTATTTCATATATTATATAATAGGGTGGCTCAAAAACAAAACTTTTCATGAAATTTAATATTAACAAAGTTTTAAATTTATTTTATATATTAAAATAACACATCAAAATTTATAATATTATTTTAAATTTTAATGCATAAAAGCATAAAATTTAATTTAAAAAATTAAGTTTTTTTTTACTTAAAGTTTGATAAATATCCTCACAATGGTTAGTAATTAATAAAATGTGAATATAATTTTGAAATATAGTAGAAGTAATACATATTTGTTACAACAAAAGTAAAAACAATTAGCACAATACAAAATTTAGATTGTCAAATTATGTATAGCTTTTGTAAAGCTCATAATGCAACTTTCAAAAGAAATAGAGCTGTTGTAACTTAAGACCGTGACAAAGCCTGCTGTTAACATGGAGTGTAGACCATATCTGGCAAGCTGGTCTATCTGCTGGCAATGCAGTTGTTGAAAAAAACTACTGCTGTTTTTTTTTATGGAATTATGAAGAAAAAGCTAGTTAATTATGTTTATGTTTCTCTCAACTTTAATTTTTTGAGGCAAAAGACTCATGGTATAGTATAAACGTAGATTTGAGGCCAAGTTGTGCGCATCTGGGTAGTTAGCTAAAAAAATACAGTTTGTGTAGTATCTTTGTGGCTCTGCGCTGTATTTACTCAATAACTTGCCTGTCTTTCACTAAATGAGATTCCAAGCTGGAATTGTTAATTCAATTAGAGGAAAGACATTGGTGGAATATAACTGCTTCTAAAAAAACATGACTTTAGAAGGTATTTTTTAAAAACACCAAGAATTTAATTACTTTACATGATGCAATTACAGATCGGCATTCTACTTTAAGGACATTTGTATTTTGGATTTGCTTAGAGATGGTTTTTTCTTCCATTGAGAATAGGAAAGCAGTTGAATTTGTTGATAGCACAGATGGTTTTTTTGTTTATAACATCTGGCACTTCATTGATGAAAATGAAAACAAAGATTGAACCCAAGACTGATCTTTGCAGAACACCGCTAGTCACAGGTAATAAATTGGTAATAATTTTGATGTGTAGTTAGGTTGATGGTGTTGAAGGAGACTTAAACAGGATGATGCTGAAAGCGACTGAATTACCTCAGCGCTGATTTTCTAAGGAGAAATGAACTTTTCCTTATTTTAATGATGCTAAATGTTTAGGTTGTGTCAATACATTGATTTTTTTTGCTGCAGATAACAAAACAAAATGGCTTTAGATGATATATAATAATACAGTTTTGAATTTTCTGGTTCAAACATTAACATTAAAAATATAGACTTGAAGAAAAAGAAAATTCAATTTAGTATAACTTACCAACGCATTTATCATTACTTTTACTTAAAATCCAACCAGGTAGACATGTACAATTATATGTTCCATTTAGGTTTATGCAAACACCATTTGTCCAATTGCATGGTGGATTTAAGCTGCTGCATTCATTAATGTCTAAATATATTCATTAAGCCTGTTCTGTAATAAAAAATGAGGTCAGCAATAATTTGCCAACCTTAATCTTTTAAAGGTTGGCAAATTAATATATAAAAATACAATATAGCGTGTGTGTGTATATATATATATATATATATATATATATATATATATATATATATATATATATATATATATATATATATATATATATATATATATATATAGATATAGATATATCATATATATATCTATATATGATATATATGATATATCATATATATGTTTTATATATATATATATATATATATATATATATATATATATATATATATATATATATATATATATATATATATATATATATATATATATATATATATATATATATAGATATAGATATAGATATAGATATATCAGTCTTCTCAGCTTAAAAAAAAATTAAAAAAAAAATGCTTTAGATGAATTTTAAATGATAATAAAAACTAAAAATTGAACATTTTACTTAAATTCTAAACAAAAAATAAAAGTAAAAATGCCAAAAAGAAACGTTTTATTTAAATTCATAAATAAAACACAAATGTCCTAGATCTCACAAAACCACACATGAATCAGACATTCTATCAGAAACGATTTCATTTTATTGGCATTTTGTTTATCTTAAAATGACTTTATAGGATTCTTGTTAGAGGAATTACCTGGCTGTGAGAGTATTTCAATGCCATTTTTTGTCGCCCAATGGTAAAGCTTGGTAAAATGATAAATTTATTAACCCTTTAAGAGTCCCGTGTTTTTATTAAAAACGGTCGCGATTAGTCCAGCTTTTTTTTTGAAGTGATCTTTAAATGTCCCGTATTTTTAAATTCATCGTATTTTTTTACTAATAAAATAAAAAATGTTTTTTACTATTTTTAAAATTATTTAACACTACAAAATGTTATTATTCAAGTTTAAGAATATATAAATCATACTACATAAACATAAGATTTTAAAAATGTATTCACTAATATTCACTTTTTGTATAACAATTGTAAAAAGCAAGGAGCTGCAAAAAGTCCTACTTCACGTTTTACACATTCATATCTTGAACCTTTTTGAACTATGTGTTTGTAACATACCGCGCACCATCTTTGAGCATTATTGTTTTAATATCATTTTTAATAATCATTCATTAAATATATCTTTTCATTATTGATTCATTAAATGTAAAAAAAATCTTTATGTGAGTAAAATTAAATTGAATGCATTTAAAAGACAATTATTGAAACAAAAGCTCTGCAATTATCTAGTAATAACTTTTGTGACAAGTAGACATATAATTACTGATGAACAAGAAGAAAATATAAGGAGATGCACAAAACCGTAATATTACAGCATGGACATTTAGAAACTGCTTTTAGTTTGGGTAATATTACGGCATGGACATTTAGAAACCACTTTTATTTTGTGTAATATTATGGCATGGACTGCTAACGGGTTAATCAACAATCTTAATTTTATTCTAACACTAGTGTTTATAAAAAAGACAGTTTGATAGCATTGCACAGTTTGTTAATATTCAACTTAGAAGCAGTGATTCAGAATCTTAACTTAAAAGCGAACTTTCTTATTTAGCAAACAATTATGTATATAAATACATACCATCTCAAGGTTGTCTAAAAAAACACAAAATATTGATAAGACTAAAGAAATAAAAACATCGTAGTTACAAAACCAGACAAACGGAATGGTATAATTATTTTTAATAGTTAACCATATTACAATCTTCAACTAATATTATAAGTGATAAAACTAAATTTAAGAAGTTAAAAGACGATTCAACTATTAAAAGAGAGAACAAACCTTTACAAGGATATCTTAGGAAACTTAAAATTGTTTTGAAAATAAAGCTTGAAATAAAATTTATCCTGTTCACAAACAGCAAGAACTTATGCTTTACCTAAGATGAACAGTAAAAATTCCTCTCTACTAACTTTTAGACCAATTATTTCAATAATTAGGACATATTATAAACTTGCCAAACATTTGTCTGATTTATTGTATCCTTATATACATAAATTTTATTCCACCTGTGACTTTTTTTTGTAGTTGAGGAATTAAAACAAGTTGATATAACTAACAAATAAATAGTTTTCTATGATGTTGATGTTTCTATCCTTATTTACTAATATTCCATTTAATGAAACTATAAATATAGTTACTGATTTATACTTTAAAGATAAAACGTGTTTTAAATCTATTTGTCTGTTAATATTTCTTTGTAATGTTTTCAAATTTTGATTTTATATTTATATCCAGAGTTTTAAATTGTAAATTTATCTTTTAAAAATGTATTATATTAACTACAAAACATGTCAAGACTGATTTCGACATCAGGCCGACAAATACAAAGATCTTACCATAAAACATCAAAACGAGGTCAGCAAAACTGAATTTTTTTTGCCGACTGCAAACACGTTTAAGTCGGCATTGCCGAATGCCGACCCTAATTCTGAGGGCTGTGTATATATATATATATATATATATATATATATATATATATATATATATATATATACAAGTTTATATATATACATGTTTATATATAAACATCATTATGTTCAACATGATCATCATAATCATTATCATAAACATTCATAAACATCATGATTATTAGTATCAAGTCTTAACCTTTCCCTTGCTTTTTCTTCAATATAAACAAATCTTGAACATTTTCTATCTTTAACTAAAGCTTGTTCATATTATATATAATGCTTTCTTTATAAGTTTTCTTCCTATCTCTACCCTACCTTGATACCCAAATCATTATAATCTTCTCTGAAAAACATTGTTAAAAACAATGTTTTTTTTTAACCTCTGACTAAGATTATCCTTCTTTTCTTATCTTGTTAGAATCATGCCACAAATCCATCTGATCATCATCTCTTTCCGCAAATACTACACTATATAATTTCTAAAATTTAAAAAAATATGTAAAGATATTGTATGCCATCATCTAAACTTAATAGCAAACATACATTTATATCCATAAACATCCATATTATGTATGCATAAATTCACCTCTCACCTTACCTCCTCATCCTAGCAGGTATTTAAGCTCTTATTCTTTCTTGCCAATTTCAAGTCAAGCTTTTAACTGCACATTTTTTACCTTCTTGTGCAGTTGCTATGTTAAACCATAATCTTTTTTTTTTTATTGCTTTTACAATAACATCTCTATTGAGAAGTTTTTATTAAAGAAGTTAATGTAAAAAGGATTTTTTTATGAATTTTATACTGAATTTTGTATCTCAGATGTATCTCAGGTTCTAGAAACTTGGAAAATCTTCATCAGTGTCATTAACTAAATTATGTCTAACATTCCATCTCTAATTCATGGGTTTGATCTTATTACCTCTCCCCAAATTAAGCAGAGTTCTTTGCAAAGAACTTTTCCCCTAAATTGACTGTTGAATCACATAGCCATATTCTTCCTGCCATTCCATTTAAACAAGTTAACCCATTGTTAGACATCCAAATCACTTCAGCTTCTGATGCTTAAGTCAATTCTCTTAAAATTACGTTATTCTCAATTAAACCCTTTAAGATCATATAAATCCTATTTATAGTTGTTAAATCATTTTTTGGGTTTCCATGAGAGATTAGTAGTGAAGAAAACATAAAGATGAGAACTCAGTGGTTGCCAATTATTAATGTAGGAATGTTGGCAGTCTCGCAATAGTTGTTTGCAGTAAATAAGTTTTGCTGGAGTTAAAATTCACAGTTATGACAATATTTGGATAAAAAATCTAATGCTGGTTTCAAATAATATTAGAATTAATTATTATGGTTTAGAACCTTTAAGTAAATTAGTGACATTGTTCATTTTAAAAACATACCTGACTAATTTTGACAAGGGAAAAGAATAATTATACGATTGTTTTTCTAACATACTATTTAATATACTTTATATATTTTTTTAGTTTTTATATAGTGTTTCCAATAAAATTTCTAATATACTTTTTCTAATTATATGATCATTTTTCTAATGATTACATGATTGTTTTTCTATTATAAAATTATTTGGTTAGGGTAATTTAAAATTACATAATCAAAATTAAACATGTCTTTGGTGAAATAATAATTTACTAAATGTTTCAATTAATCTAAAGAGAATTTTTAATTCTAATTTATTATTTTAAGTTAAAAATATAGTTGCTTTTACTTTTTGAAACTTTAATCATATGACTTAAAAAATCAAACATAAGATATTTTTTAATTGTTACTTGTTAAATTTTTTAGAAATATTAGAACAATTTTTTATTTTCTACAGATGACTAGAAAAAAAAAAAAAAAAGTTTTAAGTTAAAATAAGGGTAAGGGGTATATAAAAAATTTTTTTTATGGTAATATCAACATTGCTTTGAACTTCCATGCTAACTATAAACATTACAAAATTCAAAAAGGTTTTCAAAATTTCTGCTTCTAGAGAGTGATCAATAAACCAAATAATCTGTTAATACATTATTTGGTTTTGATATATATCTTTTTTTACATTTGTGGAAATGTTTACAAATGTAAAAAAACTAACTTTTGAAGAAGTTTTAAAGATAAAAATATTTTTTCAAAAGTTTATATAGATTACTACTATCAATTTGAAATATCAAAAATAGTTATTTTTTATTTTAGTCCTAAAAATAGTTGTTTTTTAAAAAAAAAATAAACTGCCTGAAAAAATTTTTTAAATATATATCATGCATAAAACTGTTCTTTTAAACAATATTATTATTAATCAAATTGTTAATATTTTGAATTAAATCTTCTGCTGGTGTTCTAGAAAATCTAATATTAGAAAAAAAAAATGTTTTAAGATAAGAGATTTTTTTTTTTTTTTTTTTTTTTTTTTTTTTTTTTTAAATATAGAATACAATCGATTTTGACTTCTTTTGACTAATTTTTACAACATACTGTACAATTAATGAGAAAACACACTTCTTATTTTTATTGCATTTATCTAATTAATAGGATCAAAAACATACTAAAAACTTACCAACACAGCTAGCATCATTTTTACCCAAAGTCAACCCAGACTGACAAGAACAACTATAGCTTCCAATCAAGTTTACACAAACACTGTTTGTCCAATTACATGGTGGATTTAAACTGGTGCATTCATTGATGTCTAAATTGTTTTTTTTCTTTAACTTTAGAAAAATATCATTTAAAACTCAGCTTTTAACAATAAAAACTAATAAAACATAATCAGGCTTTGTTAAAAAAAAAATTGTAACTTCTGGATAAAGTTTTTTTTTATGAGAGGACTTTTTAAAGCTTTTTTTTTTCAGTGTTGTTGTTATTGCTAATTTTTTGTTTTTGTTTTACGGCTTGAAGCTGTAACTCACATTTTTAATCAACAAAATTCATTGTTTTTGTTTAAAAATGAAAAAAACGCTATAAAAACACCTCAATAAACATTTAAAAACTTTTTCTATAATTCTAAACACTTACTAGTTAATTTATGTTACTTAAAACCGAACGCGAGAGAGAAGAAAAGCTCTTTCCTTAAACGAACAAGGCGAGCCATGCAAGCTATTCCTTTAAACAACTTCTTATGAGAGCTTTGGTTATTGCACAAGCTATCTGTTTATTCCTTTAAAAAATTGCTAATTAAATACAAAATTCCGTATTATACTTGTTATAAGCATATGTTTGTGAGATTAATATTACAAGTATATATATATATATATATATATATATATATATATATATATATATATATATATATATATATATATAAATATATATATATATATATATATATATATATATATATATATATATATATATATATATATATATATATATATATATATATATATATATATATATATTTAATAAGTGTCATTTATTGTGCAGTGAAAAAAAAATTTAAACGAGCGTTGTCTATGGTTTTTCACACTAGCTATCCATTTATTTGTTAACATTACTTATTTAATAAAAAATTTTACAAAGAGCTATAAAGGTTACTACTACTTATAAAAAATGGTTATATTTACTTATTGTAATAGAATTCAGGCATTTTAAGAATTAATGACACAACAATTAAAAATTCCACATTAAAAGTGAATATATTAAAATAAATAATGTACAAAATATATAATATATTACATAAAATAAAAATTATTTTGTTAATATAATTTAGACTGTAATAACTTTATATTTATCAGTTAGTGCAGTCTAATCAAAAACATGTGCATTTCAATTAGTGTTCTTTTTCAATTTTTGTCTCCTACTCCATAGTTTTAATCATCTTGTGCAGCTGCTTTATCTAACCATAATCATTTTCTTTCAAAATAGCAGCTCTCTTGAGAACAAACAACTATTTATTATTATAAAATAATGATTTAAAAAGGTGCTGTCAGATGCTAAGCTCCATTATTCTCAGTTCGCTAAAATCTCGTATCTTATCTCAGGAATGAAAAGGCTTGAGAGACTATTGGAAAATCTTAAACAGCGTTGTTAACAAAGAAAGGTCTAACATTCCATCTCTCATTCATAGGACTGATCTTATTACTTCTCCCAAGGATAAGGCTAAACTATTTGCAAAGAACTTTTTTTCTAATTTGACTTACAAATCTTTTGGCCAGTCTTTACTTTTTATTCCAATTAAACAGGTTAACCCATTGTTAGACATCTAAATCACTCCAGCTTCTGCTGATAAAGTCATATCTAAATTAAACTATTCTACGGCTTGTGGCCCAGACAACATTCCTGTCACAGTCTTACAAAATTGTTCTCCAGAACTCTTTTTAATTTTCTTTAAACTATTTAATAAGTGCTTGACTGAGTCTAGTTTTCCTGCCTGTTGGAAAATGGCATCTGATGTTCCAATTTTTAAAAACTCAAGTGAACATTCTAATCCCTCCAATTATCGTACAATCAGTCTTCTTTCTGTTATTACCAAGGTCTTTGAGTCTTAGATAGACAAATATCTCACATCCCATCTTGAGTCAAATAACTTGCTGTCAGACAATTAATACAGTTTTCATTCATCTCGCTCTACAATTGACATGCTAACTGTTGTGACTGAAAAATTTTATTGTGCATTAGGTCGAAGCAGAGGCATTTTTAAGGCTTCCACCAAAGTTTGGTATGTTGGTCTTCTCCATAAGCTTGTTTTAAATGGTAGATCTAGGTAAGTTTTTGAGATTATCAAATCCTTTCTTTCTAACTGCTTTATTAAAGTCATCCTCAAATGCCAAAACTTTTTTTTCCAGAAACTTCTGGGGTACTTCAAGGTTCTATCCTTGTTCCTATTTTGTTTCTTAGCTACATTAATGATCTTCTCAACAACCTTACATCTAAAGTAGCTCTTTTTGGTGATGACTCAATTTTATACTCCTGTCTTGACAAAAAGTCTTCACCTTTTAATCACTTAGAACAGGCAACCGACCTTGAATCTGATCTCACTTCTGTAACAGATTGGGGCCCACAGTTGCTTGTAAACTTTAACTCAAACAAAACTCAGTTGTTTACTGCAAAAAACTATCGCAGTACTGTCGACATTCCTATACCCCTTCACTGAGTCCTTTTCCTTACAACTTCTTGGATTATCATTTCTTGTATTTATTTTTATCATAAGTTGTATTTATTTTTATCTTTTAAGGTAGATAGATTATGAAAAGAAATAAGAGATGCATTAGTTTTACATTAGTACATAAAACAAAGTAAATATTTATCAGCTAAATATTTGTTAAAAATATTTAGCTGATAAATATTTAGAATTTTTGTTTCAAATAAGAAAGACCTGGCGTTAGCAAATCTATCTTTAAAATTGATTAGACAAGACACATGTGATAGAGTGTTAACAATTTAGATTTATTGGTATTACCCATTTTATTATTGTAAGTGTTTGCACAATTATAAGTGTTATTAAGTGGTAATTTATATGGTAATGGATAAAAGAGAAACATAATTGTGTTAAAATGTGTTTATTTATATTATTTCTTGTTTACATTATTTCTATATTTTTAACAACTTTGTTGCACAAAAATTCAATGTGATATTTCCAGCTAAGTTTTTTATTAGCACAGACACCTTAAAAGTTAGTATATGTTTCTCATTTTATTTGCATTTTGTCTAAAAAAGAAAGGGCATTTTATTAGACAGAAATTCCCTTTTGGAAGATAAATTAAAAAGTGTCCGTTTCATTTTACCAACTTTAAGCAAATACTTATTTATTTTAATTAAGTCACAAATTTTTGATAACTCAATATTTGTATTTTGAAACAATGTTGTTATACATTTATAAGATAAAAAGAGATTAGTATCATCAGCAAACTTAACAGTCATTAAATTAGAGGCTTTAGGGAGATCAATAAAAAATAATGACAATAAGAAAAGAATGGGTCCTAGTATAGAGCCCTGAGGAACTCCAAAAGGTAAATCTAATAAATCGGAAGATACAGTTAAATTACTTTCAACAAACTGTTTACAGTTGCTTAAACAACTTAGTAGTATTAATATTATTAGTAAAGTAGCATTAAAACATTTCCTTTGATTCAATAGTTCTCTAGTTTTTGAAATAGAATTTTGTGATCAACTGTATCAAAGACTTTTGATAAGTTAATAAAAGCTCCCAACATAACAGAATTTCTGATATAATTATAAGGACGCATCCATAAAGTACATAGGAAGTAAAACTTACACATATGTATTCTTTAAATGACCCCCTGTCTGCGTGCATTTGCATTATTTTTTTACAAAACAAAACCCCTTTCCATTCCGCAACACATAGCTTTTTAAAATAATAAAAACAAAAAAAAATTTAAAAGTTAATTTACCATTTCTGTTACCATTTCTCTGTAACATAACACAATTGACTTTGGCCAACGTGTAAAATCTTTGCAAACATCGTATTTTGACTTTAAAATGATGTATTTACAAAATATCATGTTTACTGACAGCAAAAAGTTAAAAAAGTCTGAAATGTTGAAAGATTCCACAGAAAAATTGTGCATTTAAAATAAGTAAAAAATTGAAGTTAGAATCAACAACTGATGTAAGCAAGTACTACTGTTGTGATGCAAATCTATAACTAATTTCATAGTAGCAAGATTCAAAATTTAGAAGAGTCAATAGATTTATAAAGTATTTAATGTCAATAAAAAAGTCATTAGACTTAAAGAAAAACAAGCAAGGGAAGAAAGTTGTTAATTAAGTAATTTAATCATTAATAAATTTGTAATGACATTGCTTTGACAAAAACATTGGCTTTCACCAAGTAATGATGTTACAACATCCTGTTATATTTTGAAAAAGGTCAACTAATGTATAATAATATGTATAATACAAAACTAAAGTAACAAATGAGCAATAAAAGGGTAAAAATTGGAGAGCAAGAAAGTTTTTATATATTTGAACCAATTAGAATTGGTAATCTTGCATGCAGAAAGATCATGTTACGAATGCGTAATTTATAAATACATGAAAAAAGAACTCAATCATCTAAATTAGTATTATCAGAATCAGTAAAAGCTTTGATCAGAATGTTTTAATGATTACCAGTATAATGTAAAGAAGTTGCAAAAAACTTTATCCTATAAGAAGTCACAGTTGAAAGACTTAACTTAGTAACAAGAGCGTTCCTTTTCAAACATAAAAAATTGAAGGATAAATCGACTAAAAAGCAAATATTTGGATAAGTAATATCATGGAGATTTGTTATTGAATTCCAGAAGGTGTAAGGAATAACAACAAATGTTTGGTCAGCATTTGATCATGTGAATAGGTCTGACATTTCTTTTGAAAAAGGTCATGTTCCTGGTCATTTCATGCATTTTCAGTCATGATTCAGTGATCCAACTTAATTTCCAGATTTCAAAAAATTGTAAAATTAAAGAAGCTATACTTTATTACAATTACCTTAAGATGGCGATGGTGGTGTGTTGGTAGAGTCCTTGCTTTTAAAACTAGAGAATCCAAGTGTGATCCCAATTTGCTTCTCTGCACAGCAGCCTTGTTAATTACAATTAATGTTACGAAGTTATAGAGTTGAGAGGGGGAAACCAGAGTAATCACAATTTAATCAAGCCTTCTCGAACTAGGGAGGTGAATTAACATTGAAAAAAAAATTTAACTATAAACTTAAAATTTGAAGTAAAAACTTGGGAATTTTTTTTTTAGCTTGCTTCTTAGATGTGATTTACCATTGGTTTTTGATGACTTAGAAAGGGGACTGATAATCATTCTATAGATCATTTAGAGAAGATAAACCTTTAAGTGTTTTCCATAAAGAACATCATTCTCCTTATATATATTGCATGTGTTATGTTTAAAATTTTAATTTAAATCTAAACTCAGAAAATATAAACAAAAACAAAGAATAATATGGCAAATGGCAAGATTAATAGTAAAATGGAAAAACAATAAAAGAAGTTTTTTCTTCATAATAAAGATTTTTATTTTTTAACAAAAGTTAACAAGTTAAGTTTAACAAAAAACTTTTAAAAAATCTAAGCATTTTAAAAGTATTTTCATTTGACAATACAAATATATCTTATAAAAGTTTTTTTAAATTATTTTACCTTTAATCTTGAAAAAATCACCAACTTAAACTTGATAAACTTGTTTCAAATATTTTTAATATAAAAAAATCACTAACTTAAACTTAATAAACTTGTTTCAAATACTTTTAATATAAAAAAATCACCAACTTAAACTTAATAAACTTGTTTCAAATATTTTCAATATAAAAAAAGATATTGTTTAACTTAATCAGAATTAATTTAACAGAATTAATTTAACACAAACTTATCCTTAAGCAAACTAAAATTTGCTTTAAACAAAAACTCAATTATCTTAATATTAATACTGTAACTTAATAGTAATAGTAGTAGTAGTAGTAGTAGTAGTAGTAGTAGTAGTAGTAGTAGTAGTAGTAGTAGTAGTAGTAGTAGTAGTAGTAGTAGTAGTAGTAGTAGTAGTAGTAGTAGTAGTAGTAGTAGTAGTAGTAGTGTAGTTTCACTTTCGTTTTTAAAGTGGTTTCTAGGCTTTATTTACGCGGTTTTATATTCCACACGGTCTTTCGAGCAAGGTGTGCAAGCAAATTAGAGCTGTTATATTTTTTGTTTTGATTTGACGTTGTTCATTGTTTAAAAACTAAAAATCTAACTGAATTTAAATAATTGTTTGTGTAATTGCACACCCCCTAAATTCGGTAACTACTGACAATTTATGAGTGCAATTTATTTTGAAGTCTATTGGTTAACAAAAAATAAAATGATTGGTAGAAAATAGTTTTTGAAATTCGAAATTTTATTTATGTTAACTTCTCAACGCTTTGAAAATGTTTCCTCTTACACATTTTATTGAACTAATAAATTAAGAAAGTTATTAAGATTTCTCTAGCACAACAGAATAATGGTTAGTCAGAAACTTTGTGATGGTAAATGGTATGAATGTTCAAAATGGTATGAAATGGTATGAATGTTCAAAAGTATAATCTCTGTCAGTTAAATGTTTTTAAATATCAACTCATTATGCTTAAATTGAGAAAAACAAATAATAAAGCTTAGTTGAATTTTATTTAAGTTATTTTTGGCCAAGCATTGTTAATGTTTATATTAGCTTTATTAATCTTTGTTTGAGCTTTGTTAATCTTTATTTTAAACAAAGATTAAAGCTAAAATAATATTTAAACTTTGTTTAAATATCTAAATATTTTAAATAAAGAATAAACAAAGCATAAATAGTATTTAAGATTCGTTTATCTTTATTTAGACTAGAGTAATATTTTATTAGCTTTGTTTTTTTGAGCTTGAGTAATGTTTATATTAGTTTTGTTAATCCTTATTTAATCTTTGGTAATGTTTACTATCACAAAAACATTAATAAACTTTCATTGAGTTTAGTTTTGATTTTTTTTTTTGTGTGTGCTTATTTTCAGACAAAATAAGTTTTTTTAAGCTTGAGTTTTTATTATTTGCAGTTAATATCAGAATAAGATTTATCAAACTTACTTTTCGTTTAGGACAAACATATTTGGAGGTATTGTAAATGCAAGAAGACAAAGCGAGTTGAAGTGGTTTTTTTTAAATTTGTTCATCACTAGACATTAGTAGTATTCTTTAACTTATGTTTTTATGGGTTGCAGAGGTGCCTGTCACAACAGTCAGTGATATAGTTGGTATTTGCAAAAACACATCAATTCAGTGGTATCAGTACTTTAGAGACATATTCCTTTAAAATAATTGATGTTCCTGTTAGAAATCAGTTAGGTGGTTTTGGCCATGTTGTTGAAATTGATAAATCATTAATGTTTAAACGGAAAAAAAATGTAGGCCATGTCATCAAACAACACTGGATATTTGGAGCATATGATTAAATGACTAAAAAGGGATATTTAACACATGTGGGGGATAGATCTGCTGCAACATTTGTTTCATTAATTGAAAGATAGGTGTTGGGTCTACAATTCATTCAGATTAATCAGCTGCCTACAATAATTTTAATAAAATTAGGCTTTAACCATCTCACTGTAATCACACAACAAACTTTGTTGGTCCTGTAACGCAAGCAATTTTGAAAAAGTTTTATTTAATGGTGAATATGTCTTTTTAGTTTTAAGCAAGCTTTAAAATACTACTAGTAATAACAATAAAAATAATTTGTAAACAAGTTCTATTTTGTAAATAAATTGTTTTATCTCGCATGTTTGTGAACATAAAGAAATGCAACATTTGTTTTGTTGTCAGTTTATTAGATAACTTTTTTTTAAATGTTCGATTTTGCTATATTTTATTTACTATAGAAAAATATATAAAGTTAATAAAACAGTGTTTTGTTTTTGTCAATTTTTTTTCTTCCATACTTTATGTAAAAATTACAACCTAAATCGCACTCGTAAATAACTCTGTACCGCAAGTAAACTACATCCTAAATTGCACTCATAAATTGTTGGTATTTACCCAAATTGGATGTGCCGTTTCCATGTCTGCTGTTTGTTGTTTGTATTTGTAATTTGTTTGTTTTTTTTTTCTAATTTTTACAGCCTGTTTTCATTTTTAAGAAGAAGTTAGAACTAAAATGACTGGTAAAATAGTTTTTTTAGTACAATGTTTTTTTTTAATAAAGTGTATCAGTTTTGTCGTTAATTTATTTACAACATTTTAAGCAAGTATTAATTTATTTTTTAAAGCAGTTAGTAGGAGCTGAAGGCTTTTGCAGTAAGTACAATTCATATTATTTATAGATTAAGATTATTGTTTGTAGAAAGATTAATGAGAATAAAATTTTATTTATGTATTTAACATGAAAAGTTAAATAAAATAAGACTGTAACTTGTGGACATGTAAGTTTATATACATAAATTTGCATTTATTTTAGTATATTTCTCTATATCTATATGTATATTTTCTCTTAGAAAAAAAAATAAGAAATAAACAACATTAGAAAATAAACTTGTGTAAAAAAGTAAAAAAAACTCTTCTGGAAGTTGTCAAAAGAATGTTATGTTACGCTTCATTTTAAGGTATTTGAGTGTATATATATATATATATATATATATATATATATATATATATATATATATATATATATATATATATATATATATATATATATATATATATATATATATATATATATATATATATATATATATATATATATATAAACATCTTCGCTTCCAATAAGGCTGCAAGCAACCACTAATTATTGTTGGAAGAGAAAAGATGAAGGTTGTAGAGCAAGATAACAATTGACAGATGACTTAAAAGATTGCAAATTATATGAATCAGGAAAGCAAGATGAAGGAAGCGAATTCCAAAGAACTGATGTTCGAGGAAAAAAACTAGACAAATAAGAAGTTTTGGAGCACTTAGGAATAGTAACAGAAAAAGGATGAGACTTTATTGAATGACGAGTAACACGAGAATGAATTTTAGTAGATGGCACAAGAGATGCTAGCTCTTTAGAGCAGTGCCCATTATAGTATTTGTAGAAAAGACATTACGATAATTTGTAGAAAAAACATTACGACAATGTGACATGGGTTGAAGGTTGGCTGCAAGAGCAGGTCCTACTATGTTTACAATGCGTTTTTGCACCTTGTCTAAATGAGAAAGGGCACCATTAGAAGATCCGCCCCAGATATGGCAACAGTATTCCATACAAGGTCAGATTTGAGATTTATAGATAGAGAATAGAATCCAGAGTAAAAAAGTGTCGAGCTTGATAAAGAGATGCAACTTTAGCCGATGCTAATTTTGCAACGGATTTGATATAAGGTTTCCAAGAAAGATCAGAAGTGAGAGTTAATCCTAGAAGATGAAGACTAGATGACTCATCTAGTACATTACCGTTCACAAATATAGGAAGGTCTAAATTATTGCGATAACGGTTGGCCGA
Organism: Hydra vulgaris; assembly: GCF_022113875.1. Lineage (NCBI taxonomy): Eukaryota > Metazoa > Cnidaria > Hydrozoa > Anthoathecata > Hydridae > Hydra > Hydra vulgaris. Next base: position 42,387,319 of record NC_061165.1, read on the forward strand.
ATAAAATTGAGTTTTATCTGAATTAAAGTTCACCAGCCACTGTAAACCCTATGTTGTAGCAGAAGTGAAATCTTTTTCAAGCTCAAATGCCCCCTGCAAGCAATCAGAGGGAGTTGGCTTCTTATCGTGAGAAGAATAAATGGTAGTATCATTTGCGAACAATGCCACCTTAGATGTGAGAATATCTGGAAGATCGTTAATGTAAATTAAAAAGAGTATAGGGCCAAGGATTGAACCTTGAGGAACCCCTGAGTTTACAGAATAAGAAGAAGAGTGCTATCCATCAAGGACAACTTTTATACTACGATTGGAAAGAAAGGATTCAATAATCTTAAAGATGTTTCCAGATACACCGTAAGAAGAAATCTTATGGAGAAGACCAGCATGCCAAACTTTATCAAACGCTTTAGAAATGTCAAAACCAATGGCCATCACCTCTCCACTTTTATCTAATGCACAATAAAACCTATCGGTTATTACTGTTAGCAAATCAGCCCTAGAATAAGAAGATCGAAATCCATATTGATGATCAGAAAATAGGTTATGAGATTCAAGATAAGATATTAAGTGTTTGTTAATTAAAGATTCAAAAACCTTGCTTATGATAGGAAGAAGACTAATGGGACTGTAGTTAGATGAATCGGATCGCTCTCCAGAATTTTTAAAAATAGGGATAACAGATGCTGCTTTCCAGCAGGCTGGAAAACAAGACTCTGATAAGCACTTGTTAAATAGTTTTGAAATGATAGACGAAAGCTCTGAAGAACACTTCTGCAAGACTATAACAGGTATGTTGTCTGGGCTGCAAGCTGTAGAAGAGTCTAAGCAGGAAACCACTTTAGATACAGAAGCTGGAGTGATATGGATGTCGAGCAATGGATCAACCTGTTTGACAGCTATATCAGGTAGAGCACAACTAGTGGAGTCAAGAGATAATATTGATAAAAAGTTCTTAGCAAATAATTCAGCTTTGTCTTTAGGTGAGGTGACAAAGCCTGAACCATACAAAGGAGAAGGAATTACAAACTTGCCCTTATTATTGATACTATTAAAGATTCTCTAGAAGTCACGAAAGCCTAACTTTTGTGATGAAATAGGAGATTTCATGATCTGAGAATAGCGGGCTTTGGCGTTAGACAAAACCTTTTTACAATGGTTCCTAGCAGTATTAAACAGACTGTTTTCTGGAAAATTGTTTTGCTGATAGATATGGAAGTAATGGTTTCGATTGGCAATTGCAGCAGCACAACGCGAGGAAAACTATGGAGAAGAGTGAGGCTTGAACTGGAATCGTCGAGAGGGAATAAAGGATTCCATGCCAGCCTGAATCCACGAAGTTATGTATTTGATGAAAAATTTTCAATTTTCTTCTTAAATGGTTTCATCTTTTTTATTACTTTATTTTTACTAACAATGTTCAATGTTCAAGCCAAAACTCCTGTTCAAGAATTTTGGCAAGAATTTTGTTTTTATTTCAGTAATATGCTGCTGATTCATATGTTAAAATTCAAGAGAAGTGTCTTGCTTTCATAGAAATAACCAAAGTAAACTAAGAAGCATGCAATATGATGCCTTACATGAAGATGTAAGCAACCTTGGTACACAAATTTATTTTCTAATATTGTCAATAGTTTATAATAAGTATGTTTTCATGTTGTAATTATTTTGTTAAATATAATATGTTCAAAGTTTACATATGTTTATATTATTATTATTTATTTATTTCAAAGTTATTAATATTTATATTTCTTGGGTCATTGGGTCCATCAGATAAGTGTGAATATTTATATTTTAATTGAAATCTAAGCGTATCTATATCTACTTTTTATTATACTTAACTTTCTCATCGATTTCAGATATTCTACAATATCACAACTGATAAGTTTACGATTATTATAATAACTTAATTTTTATGACTGTAATTGATTAGACTGTTATCAAGTTTATTATATATATATTTTATTTCTATTATTAATCACTTCATTTTTTTACATATCAAATTTTATTAAATTTTCCTATAACTGGTTATAATTGTCCTAAACTGAAATGATTTTATATATATATATATATATATATATATATATATATATATATATATATATATATATATATATATATATATATATATATATATATATATATATATATATATATATATATATATATATATATATATATATATATATATATATATATATATATATATATATATATATATATATATATATATATATATATATATACTTTTTTTTTTTTTGAAGTTCAAACATAACTAAATATTCGTCTTTTTTTCCGTTTAAGTTGTCATTGCTTTATTAGTTTGCTTACTGTTGAAACATAGTTTAAATTTAGTAAATTTATATGATACGAAATTTAATGCCTTAATCATTATTCACAGTTATGAAGGAATTGGAAATCTAAACTATTAGAGTAAAAATATTTTTGATTGTTGGTAACATTAAAAAGCCTTTTTTTTTTAATGTCTTATTGTGCTATAGCTATTTTGTGCTAATATATATATATATATATATATATATATATATATATATATATATATATATATATATATATATATATATATATATATATATATATATATATATATATATATATATATATATTGTCATTTTCATTAAAAACAATAACTTAAGTCAAGAATAAAATAAATTTTAAGTTTTTTAACACAGTGACTTTAATACAGTCTGTCTCCTCTCTGTTTAACGAAAGTTTATAAATAAAGAAGAGCATTATTAAAACACTCTGTTATTACTAAGCTTTTATGTTTTTTTGGTACCGTAATTGATAATGGCCACGTTATAAATGTTTTACGAGTCACTAATTCATGAATACAAAATATGTAAAGTATTGCTTACCTTATTTAATAAACTTACTTATTCTAAAACGCAATAATAAATATCTAAAATAATGCTTTTGTAGTTTAAGATGATCTTTTTTTTTTAGGTTACGGTAAGTTCTACTTGCCTTTCCTTCTCTGGTGCTTGTGTTATTAAAAAAAATCTAATATCTTTACTAAATGCCAAGATCAATAAAAGCAAGCAAAACCAAAAAGGATATATTATATAGATAAGGCTACAATTGTCTCGATTTTTATCGAAAAGAGTGCAACTAATTAAAACTTATAGCGTTTTTCAGCAGAAAACTGGGACAATAGCAGCTCTAAATTGCAGCCCTATTGGCAACCCTAAATAGCAGCCCTAAATGGCAGCCCTAACTATACTTGAATTTGTATTTTATATTTTTCAGATAATATATCAAGTTTAATTGTCGTTTATTTATTACTAATCTGTATTACGGGTTGCTTACTGCTAGTATTTAATTAAACTTACCTTGACAATCTCGAATTGTTGAATTAAAAATTGATCCAGGAGGACATAAACAACTAAATGAACCATTCAGATTTAAACAACTTGCTTTGGTGAATTTGCAGTTTATTAAACACTCATTAATATCTGGAAAAAATATTGAATCAAAAAGTTAAATAACAAAACAAAAAAAATAAAAAAAAAATAAAAAATTAAATTAAATTTAAATACTAACATTAATAAAATAAATTATATGTACAAGTTTAATAAAGTTATCACATTAAAAATTATACAAACCACTTCAATTTTTTTTTTAGTAATCTTGTTACAACCCTCACTTAATCTTGTTAGAAGCCTAACTTAATCAAACAACTTTTAAACATAAAAGAAAATTGTAGGCTCACTGATATAAAGAATTTTATTTATATCTACATTTGTGTTGATGAGTTGCATTGGTTTGTTGAACTATTCTCTATTCTTTCTTCTACAGTCCTGTTACATTTTTTTTCGCTTTCAAATAGGTTGAAGGATGACACTCAGTGGGGGTTTTAGCGAAGAGGGGGTTCACCCCTTTTTTTTATATATTTTTTTTCAATTGGGTTTAATCAGGCAGTCACAGGCCCGTGCGCTAGATTTTCTCATTATGAGGCAAATCTTCGAAATGCCGCCCTTTAAATGTTTTTCTTTAAAATAACCTTCGATTGTGATTTAAAAAAAAACTGCACAAAATGTACGAATTCTACTTTTTATTTTGAAATTTTGAAATAATGATTTCAACTATAAACTACAACAATGTACAGTATTACAGCTTTACTCTTCTAACTTTAACTTTAGCAAATTCGTTAATTACTGATGTGTAGTCTAGAGTGCTAGCCATAGCAGATTCAATAGAAATTAATGCCAGATTTTTAAGTTTTGTTTGTCCTATTGAACTTCTTAAGTAGTTTTTTATTAATTTTAATTTGGAGAAACTTCTTTCCCCACTAGCTACAGATACAGGGAGAGTTAATAAAATTCTCAGAGCTACAACAGTATTTGGATACAAACTAATTAAGCTATTTTGGCATAAATAATTTAAAACATCCAAAGGTTTCGTAGAATATGGTAGCATTCTGGATACATCACGCAATTCTTCTCTAAGGTCATTTGCATTTATATCTGTTTCATTTTCAACCGAAAGTATAAACTCAAGACTGGAACAATAATTTTCTAGCGTTTTGTCATCTATTTCCTTGAGTTTTAAAATGTCATATAAGAACTGAAATTTTTTGCTATGGGTTTCCAGAAGCGTGAATCGTTCATTCAGAGAATTAAGGGTAATGTCCAGAATATAGTTGAAAAAGTTTATTTTAAATTTTTTCTCCTCTGTTAAGGGTTCATCGACAGCTTTTTCATAGTCAAATTGACGCTTTTTCCTTCTGGGTCTAACTTCAGTGTCATCAGGAAATTCTGTACTGCATTCGAGATTCTCTGCTATCTCCTTTGCAGCAATTTTCATCTGAATATATCCAGATTGTCTATAACTTTTCACTTTTTTTATGGTTTCTGATAGCATCCTTACACAATCTGATATATTTATAGTAACAGATTGCAAAAGCTTCAAAACTGAATTAATTTCAAACAAAATATCATGCCAAAGAATTACTCCACATATAAACTTGTAATTTTTAATATTTTTTGCTAACCCTCTCGCTTTAACTTTAGTTTCTGCATCTCTATTGACGTCTTCTATTATCAGAATCAATGCATCATAGATTTCGCAAAGTTGAAATCGTAAAGGTTTTAAAGCATCTATTCTGCTTGCCCACCTAGTAGCACTTAATGGTTTCAGAGTTAATTGAGAAAAATATTTTTTTAGCACTTCCCAACGCTTTGTAGAACCAGAAAAAAAAGTGTAAAGTTCTTGTACAATAGAAAAAAAAAATGTTGTTTCTGTAATAGAAGACGCTGCATCATTCACAACAAGGTTTAAAGAATGGCATGCGCAGGGCACATAAAAGCCCTTGGATATTTTTCAAGTATTCTATTTTGAACACCCTTTCTTACTCCTTTCATATTGGCTCCGTTGTCATAGCCTTGTCCCCTAAGCCACTTTAACTCAAAACCTAATTTTTTCAAATGTGTCAGAATAAGTTTTGCCAAACCTTCTCCGGTTGAATCACTAGCTTCAAAAAAACCAATAAAGAATTCTGCAATTTCATATTTATTTTGAATGGAGTTAAAAGTAACAACTCTTATTGTTAAGGAGAGCTGTTCATAATGACTGACGTCGGGGGTACAATCAGCGATTATAGAAAAATATTTAGCGATTTTTGTTATTTCGACAATTTTTCTTAAAATTGAATTTCCCATTAAAATTATCAATTCATCTTGTATATTATTGCTTAGATAAGTCACTGACCATTTATCAGACTCTCGTTGAACTCTCCTGATATGTTCTTCCATAACTGGATCAAACTCAGAAAGTAATTCTACCAACTTTAGGAAGTTCCCGTTATTAGGTTGAAACAAATGTTCAGTTGATCCACGAAAAGCTAAACATTGTGAGGCCAATAGTTTAATTATTGACATAATTCTTTTTATAACTCCTCTCCAATGCTGAAGTTCCATATCCATAATTCGTTGATATTCAGCGTCAATAGTTTTTTTCTGCTTCAATCGAATGTTCAATTTTTTCCATGCTCTGAAAGCATTTCTGTGATTTACAAACTTTTCGTGCATTGTGAGGGCTCTTATAAGATTTTTCCAGTCAGAATAGCCTTTTTTGGGCCAGTCACTAATATCAGACGAATTATCAAATAATATACAACAAAAGCAAAAAACGGCATCACTTGCAATAGAGTAAATAAGCCAACTTCTCTCAACAACTTCACCATTGCTCAACACTTTCGAATAATACGAGGGCAAAAATCTACGCTTTCCTTTATTAATAGGAAACTCGAATTCTTTAATTTGACGGGGACCCCTCTTAACCAGTAGTTGACGAGTTTGAGATGACATGCAGAAAGTAAGCCATAATGCAGGATCTGAAGGAATTTCTTTTAATACCTGCTGACTGCCACTGCTAATACGGCCAGGTTCTTGATGAACTTCTGATGATGTTATTTTTTGGATCTCTTCAACAATTTTTTCTGGAATTGATTGGGGCGGCACTGTGTTTTTATTTGCCAAATCCAAGGCAGTCGCAGTTGACGTGGATGTGCTGCCCGGCTGTTCATGAAGATCTGATGGTGTTAGTATTTGGCTCTCTTCAACAACTTCTTCTGGAAGTGATTGGGGCGGCACTGTGTTGTTATTTGCCAAATCAGTTGCTGCTGATGTGGATGGCTCATCTAAACCGCACTTTTGTACTAAGAATTTTTTCATAACATTGCTGAGCTTTCTTTCTTGTTCCTCATTCTTTAAGCGTTTCTTTTTGTATCGACTTCCAGATAATTTTTTTCTTTTTTGTTTTATGCTGACGATTGCTGTCACTGCTGTAATAAATTTTTGTAAAAATTTTGTAAAATCTTTGTAATGTCATCATGTTTTTAACTGTTAAAAACTTGATGACATTACAAAGTTAAAATTTAACTTGCAAAGACAGGCAAACACAAACGTTTAAAAACGTTTGAAAACAGTATTTTGAAACATAATAAGAAAATAGTCCACGCTAATATGCGTTTCAAAAAGCAAAAGCGAATGCTAAATGAGGGAGAAATTTTTTTTTTAATATTATAGAAAAATGTGGACAATGAAAAAACTTTTAAAGTGATAAAAACATTCACGAGTTTGGTAGTAATTAAAATTTAAATGAGTCCAGTTTATGATTTAGTACCTAATTATTATTGCAACCCTGAAATTGCATTTTGATTTCGCTACTTTGCCGCCCCTTAATGGTGCCGCCTGAGGCGGCCGCCTCTTTGTATCATAGCACCGCACGGCCCTGGGCAGTCAGATATTGGACACAATTCAGTCAGTGAATTTTAGTTTTGGGAACCTTTTTTTTTCTGAGGAAAAAGTCAGTATGTTTTTAGAATTCAACCCCCACCCCCTTTACTTTATTTGCAGAATCGTCTCTGATCACACTCAATCAGAGGTCATAGGCTAGCAAGTTTAAGCCAAGCATATTTAACTAATCAAATACAGACATAAGCTAATAAAGGTCGCAAGAACAGAGTTAGCAACCGATAATCCAATTTTCGCTTAGTGAAGGTTTTGATTGAACATGTGTATATGCATTTTGGAAGAATTTATGGCTTACAATCAGGCTTGGTCGGGAAGCGGGTGCGATCGCACTCGATAATTGACCACGGAAATATTATTTAGTTGCGAAAAACCGACCAGATTTTTTAGTCATTTAAAAAACAACCAAAAAAGCGCAATAAGATTAACTGGACCGACGAGAGACAGTTAAAAAAGAAAAATAGCTTTTACCACGAGAAAACGCAAAGGGCACTTATTTTTGAGACGTTGCTCTTTTATAACTTTTTTTATAAAATAAAGCGACATTTTTGTATAAAGTAACAACTATAAAGAAACAAATGTTCTTTGATTTATCAAAGAGTATGTATAATTTTTATTTATATACTTATGTCTTATTTCCAGTGCTGGATTGAGGAAGTGGGGTGAGGGTAGTAGGGCTTTAGCCGCGGGACTCACAATGTTTGGGGAAATGATGGTCAAGAAGACCATACGGTATTTTTTTAAGTCATTTTTACGCTGTGGCACATAAAAAGGCCGCCAAAACAGTGCAGCCCCCGTACCTGAAAAATCCAACAAGATTCAACCAGATGATTTATTTATAAATAAAAAAGTTTTTTCAATAACTGTTTTATGCTTCGCGTAGTTTAAAAAGTTTAACAGATTTGAAACGATTCTTCTTAATAAGATGAACAAATGAAATAATTAAATCATTGAGTTACTGTAGCAATTCAATTAGCTAGATAGAAATTAACAAAAAACGCTAAATTACTTTGTGAGGAGGAAGCGGAACTGATTCAAAACACCGCTGATGATGTGTAGTAAGTTAACTTCATAATTTTAATTAGTATTTAAAATAGAAAAAAGTAACTTAAAGTATAACGAGTTTGTAAGAATGGCTGAAGCAAAAATAGTAGAAGTTAGTAAACCAATTTCTAAGAACTTAAAAACTTTTCTTTCTCGGGAGAAAGAATCAGTTATCGGGTACTCTGAGGAAAATGGATTAGTGGTTAAAATTATTTGTATTAACTTTGACGATTATTAATAATTTCATTGAAAACGCAGTTATTATTAGAAGTATTTTTGTTTACAAAATCAATCGCACAAATTGCTTTAAAAGATTACATTTGAATAAAATACACATAGATAAAATTACATAGATAAAAATACATTACATACATAAAATACATTAAAATAAAAATACATTACATACATAAAAAATACATCCCTTATATATAAAAAATAATAATATACTAATAAAATCTAAAATGTATTTACAAAACGTTGACAAGTTAAAAAATATAATTTTAAAACATTTATTATTGTAAACAAATGTTAGTTTAAACTATTTATAGCTTTGCAGATGTGGCTCCAAGAATTAAAATATTAGTTCGTTTGATAGTATACTCTTAAAATAATTTATGCTAGAAATCTTAACCAAAAACGTAACAAAATTCAAATAATACAGTTTTTTAAAATATTTCAATAGAATACTCAGGACATTTGCTTAGTTTTTTTTAAATACTAGAATATTTTTTGAACCAATAGAATTAGTTGTTTGTAGATTTGGCGGGTTTTTTGTGTTCGCGAATATTCTTTTTTTATTTTTCCGCAAGATGTTTGAGAACATTCAAGTTTATACACGTTTCCATGTAAGTCCGTAAAACAAAATATTTTAAAATTTGCGACAAAATGAACTTATTATTTTGCGGACAAACGAGGAAACATATATATATATATTTTTTATACCACTGTTATTCATTATTACACCATTATTATTGCACTGGAAGGTTCAAACGTTTCAGATAAAAATTAATTTATAAAAAATATATATAAACGAAACGTTTCCACATACATACACGTTTCCATGTAAGTCCGTAAAACAAAATATTTTAAAATTTGCGACAAAATGAACTTATTATTTTGCGGACAAACGAGGAAACATACATAAACTTCAATGTTCTCACAACGACTAAAAAATCTGGCCAGTTTTTCGCAACTAAATATCATTTCCGTGGTCAGTTATCGAGTGCGATGGCACCCGCTTCCCGACCAAGTCTGGTTTACAATCACAGATAATATACATTTTAATATCTGGGTCACTATAATCAGTAATTGTTAAAAAAATCAGAAATTGTTAAAAAATGGTTCAAACTGATATAACACTAGTCATTGTAAATACACTATAAAGTCTGTTTTTTTTTTAGTAGTTACTAAAGTACATTTAGAAATCCTTACGATATTATTACAGAGCACTGTGCAAAATCATTAACTGAGCTATAGATAGAGTCAAACCTCAAACCTCTTGTGTCTGAGCGAGAACCAAGATGTTTAAGAATCTATACAGATAAAAACAGATATACAGATAAAAAAAATATTATAAAGAATCAAAACTTTACACTATTTAACTAATTAGAATAAGATGCGCATGATTTTTCTCTATTTCCTAGAATAATATAACTCACCACTCATTTTAGGGAGTGCTATACCTGCACTAATGCTTATCATCATGACTCTGTCTTCATAATAGGTTTCACATCCTGCCCTCTGCAAATTTTAATTATTTTTATATTAATTTAACCACATCAAAAAAATATGTTTGCACATTGTTTTAACAAAATATTCAAGAGCACATTGTTTGCACATTAAATGTACATTGTTTTAACAGAATATTTAACTGTTATTAGTTTTTAAGAAGAATTCTGAAAAATCCTCTAAAAAAATTTTCATACATACTAAAAAACAAAAAAGCATTTACTTTATAGTAGTTAAAGTTTATTCAAGTAAAGAAGTTTGTTAAATGACCTTGACATTTTGTAGTACTTGAGTTATAGAAGTATCCTGTTGAACAAAGCCGCTGCAACTTGCATTGTGAGCTATTACACAAATAATCTGTACAGTTTAACTCTAAAACATTGGTATCTAAAAATAAAAATAAGAGTTATACAATTTACTCAAACTAAATTATAGAAATAATTAAAATTATAAAATGTCACATCACAAATTTAAAAAAACACAACAATTTTTTTCATGTTGATTTACAAGACATTAACAAACACAATTTTTTTAATTTTGCACATGCTTTCACTTAAACTCCTAAAACATGCTTTCACCTAAACTCCAAGGGAAACAGCAGTTGAAGATGCAGCTCATATGTTTATTTTATTTACAGCTCTTTTAACACCAAATTTCAAAACACAAACTTTGTTGGCTGCAGCACGAAAAAATAAGTTAAGTGCAAGACTCAAGATGGATTTACACCTCAATTAGTTGATTGCGAATCAAGTCTACTACCGCATAATAGTTAATACTGCATAATACCACTCACTGGCATAGGAACAGGGGAAAGAGGGGGAAATAGCCCCACCCTCCACCCCCCAACTAAAACACTGGGTGAGCGGACACTGCATTTAGCCCCTCTATCTATCTATCCCCACTATCGCATACTAACTATTTTTTAAATAAATGTGTGTTGGCAAAAGATGACTAACCACGTTTAAAAGATGATTAATCATGTTGTGAGTGATAAATAATTGAACAAATTGATCATTTTTATCTATTTTGCTGTATCATACAAAATTGAGGAATTTTTTTCCTTTTTAATATGTTTTCAGCCCCCCCCCCCCCAACTTTCGCGATCTTCCTATGCCACTAACACCACTAGTTTACTACCGCATATTAACTATAATAAGGTATATTAATAAATAAATGAAAAGGTTCTAATCCAGTGCAAAGTTTAATAAATTTTATTTTGAGTATACTGTTTCATAAAATTGAGTTTTTCTAAACATATCTTTTGAAAAAGGCTTCGGCTTTATATGCTTGTTGGGCTTAGTTTGATTAACTATACTAATTTAAGTAGTAATATATTTATATTAACTATATTTATTTGAGTAGCTTAAAATTTTGTTTATCAATATCAATTAGGTAGTGCTGTAAAAAAATATTTAACAAACACTTTTTAATAAATCTTTAAATGTTTGCTCATTGTTTATTTATTGTAAGTTTCTGGTCAAAAAACAATTTGAATATATTATAGAGCAGGTTGAAATGGTCCTTTGAATTAGATGAATAGCAGGCTTTCTTAAATTAAAAACAAAAATTCATAAAAAACAAGATATACAGACACATACAGACGCAATACTAAGAACTAATAAATAATAACTTATAAATAGGTAATAGAATAAAATTTTATATGCTGCTAATAAATTTTTAAAATTTATTATTGGAGTCAAAACTTGCCTAGCAGTAAACAAAACTATAAAAATAATAATTCAAATATAATGATTTTTAAAACTAAAAATAAAAAGTTTTATGTTCATTTCATATAAAAAAAAAAAAAAAAAAAAAAAAAAAATTTGTTAAGAACTAATTTTTTTTATTTAATCATAAAATTTATTCAAGCAGCAATCACAACACAGTTGATGATATAAAGCAGCAATCACAACACAGTTGATCATATGAAGCAACACTCAGGAAAACAAGCACTAGTTTTTGTTAAATCAACTAGTTTTAAGTGTTTCTTTGAAAAGTTCTCAACCTTGTTACTGACAATATAGCTTATGAATCAAAAATGAATAAAAATAATGAATCCTAATCAGATTTTAACTTAGTTACATATCACACTTAAATTTTTTTAGCACACAACCTCTAAATTAACAATAATAAATATTGTATAAAGATCATATTGTGAAAAATTTTAGAAACCACCAATTTTTTGAAGCAGAATATAGACCAGCAGGTAGACTAAATCTGGTAGTCTTACTTTAAGATACTTGCTGGGATTTATTTATTATAAAAGTGCATATTGAAGAAAGAAATTAACTTGAAGGTTTCAACAACACAATCATTAGTTTAGAGGATGTATTAATATTTTTTGATTTAGCAGTAAACAAAACTATAAAAATATTAATTCAAGTATAATGATTTTTAAAACTAAAAATAAATAGTTTTATGTTCATTTCATATTAAAAAAAAAAAAATTCTTTTTTGTTTTTTTGTTTTTTGTAACATTCTAAATGAAAACATAAGTAAAATTAAAATACTCGAGAAAGATGTAGCAGTTGTTAAATTAAGTTTAAATTTTCAAGAAAACCTTGTTGATCAAAGTCATTGCTTGCCGCAATAGCTTTGAAAACAAATTAATTTGTTTACAACTCTTAAAGAATCAACAAAAAAACATTGAAGATATAATAAGAAGAGATAACTTAAGAATTGATGGGTTACCGGAAAATGATAATGAAACTTGGACACAAGCGGAAGAAAAAGTAAAAATATATTGTTGAGAAAAATCTAGGTTTGTTGGGAATCGACACGTGGATTAAAAAAGTTGAGAATCGACATCGTACTGGGATTAAAAAAGATAATCGTACAAGATCAATCGTGATGAAATTAAAAAGTTATAAAGATAAAATGAAAATATTGAAAGAAACGAATAGATTAAAAGGCTTAAATATATATACAGTTAATATTAGAAAAAAGTTGTTTGCAGAAGTTAAAGAACGATGTCTAAAGGGAGAAAACCTTGCAGTGAGGCATGGCAAAATTATTCATTTAAAAAACGCGGTAAAATACTCAATCAATGTTCCAAAGTAAAAGTAATGCATTTTTTATTTATTTAACTTTCCATTTTATTTTTTATTTTATTCCTGTCTTTTTAAATGGCGGAAACAATTAGTTATAATTTTTTTAATACATTTTCTGGAGAAAACGTATGTCACTTTTCAAAGAACATTGATCCTGACGTAAACATTCTTGACAAATATTCCTTATAAACTAACTATTTTAAAGTTCATGAGGTTACAAGTATTTTAACTAAATTACTACATTACATGTCATTACTAAATATAAATATTAGAAGCATGAGCAAAAACTTTGAACATCTAAAATTAATGCTAAATAATATAAGTATTAAATTCAGTATAATCTGTCTTACTGAAACCTGGTGTCAGAGTGAAGATATGAGTAACTCTAATTTGCATTTAACAGATTACAAGTTTGTTCACCAACCGAGAAAAAACGGTTTTGGCGGAGGCGTATGCATATTTATTCGCAACTTGTTGACGTATAAAAAAGTAGTCTAAGTGTGAATAACTCGAATTGTGAATCTTTAACTATAGAGATAATAAACCAAAAAGAAAAAAATTCGTTTATAACAGTTTTATATCGACCACCCAATGGCAGTTACAATCAATTTGAAAATTACTTTAGGCGAATATTAATTCAAACCTCTAAAAAACATCTATATTTACTCGGAGACTTTAATTTAAACTTGATAAATTTAAACACTGATACATACGTAAAAAGTTTTATAAATACTCTTTCTCAATTTAGTGCTTACCCCATGACTAGCAAGCCGACTCGTGTAACTCGAAAAACATCATCTATTATTGACAATATTATCACTAATAATTATAACTCAACAATCAACAGTGGTATAATAAAAACGGATATTAGTGACCATTTTCCTATTTTTTTAACAACAAATACTAAATTCTGTACAAATAAAAAACCCATAACAGTATACATAAGGCATGTAAACAAAGACTCGATTGCAATTTTTAGACAGCTTTTGCGTGAAATTAATTGGGAGCTTTTGAATGATTGCAATGACACATGTAGCGCATACGATTTCTTTATCCCCGTCTTTACAAGGCAATATGATAAAGCTTTTCCTAAAGCTCGAAAAAATATAAAATCCAAATGTTTGCATAGCCCGTGGATGACTAAAGGTCTTTTAAAATCATCAAAAAAAAAAAAAAAAAAAAAAGCTTTACGAAAAATTTTTAGAAAACAAAAATTATGAAAACGAAACTAAATATAAAAAATACTAAAACTATTTCGAAAAAATAAAAAAAGCAATCTAAAAAAAACTTCTATTCTGGTCTACTTCAGAAATCATTTGGAAACGCTAAAAAAACTTGGACTATAATAAAAAAAAATAACAGGGAAAACAAAAAATTACATCTAGAAACCTCCCTAATCGACTGAAAACCGATAAAGGCGAAATTTTTAATAAAAAAACAATTGCTCAGAGACTGAATAATTTTTTTATAAATGTTGGGAAAAATTTAGCCAAAGAAATCTCTCCAAATAGCAAAACATTCCAGTCTTTTTTGAAAGAATCAGATTTTATTATGGACAATTTGGAACTTTCTATTGAAAAACGTCGTTCAGCTTTTGACATGCTTCAGACAAATAAAAGTGCAGGTCTTGATAAAATTAATGCAAATGTTTTGAAAAGTGTCTTTGACATTATCGAATTGCCTCTTTTTATTATTTTTAAACTTTCATTAAAAGGCGGGGACTTTCCTGATCAATTAAAACTTGCTAGAAAAATTACAATTTATAAAAACGGCGACGATTTTTTAGAATCAAACTACTGACCCATCTCAATTCTCTCCTGTTTTTCAAAGGTTCTCGAACGTATTATATGTATAATAGAATATATAATTTCATTGATAAAAACAATATTTTATATCCTAAACTGTTTGGATTTCGAAGAAATCATTGCACTGAGCATGCTGTGATGGATTTGGCTAGCAGTATTTGAAAGGAATTGATAACAATAATTATACACTTGGAGTTTTTGTTGATTTATCGAAGGCATTCCACACTGTCAACCACGAAATCCTCCGCTATAAATTAAAAAATTATGGAATTCAAAATACTAATATAAAATGGATCGAGTCTTATCTACAAAATCGTAAACAATGTGTGACGTATAATTTAAAATGTACTCAGTTAGAAGTTATTAGTTGTGGTGTCCCTCAGGGCTCAATACTTGGTCCTCTGCTGTTTCTTTTATATATCAATGGCATCCACTTATCCTCTAAATTTCTTAATTTTGTTCTTTTTGCTGATGATATTAATTTTTTTTTTTCGGGGTCTAATTTAAAATTTGTTTTTTCTAGTGTAAACACAGAGCTAATTAATCTCAATGAATGGTTTAAAGCCAATAAACTGTCCGTAAACATTGATAAAACTAAATACATTCTGTTCACGAAACCTTCGAAAACTGACAATATACCCCTAAAACTTCCTGATTTATTTATAAACAACATTAAAGTAAAAAAAGTTCATTCAATGAAAATCCTAGGTATAATATTTGACGATCATTTAAACTGGAAAAATCAAATCCAATTAGTGGAAAACAGCATTTCAAAAGCTCTTGGGATCCTTTTCAAAACGAAGCACCTTTGAATATAATGTGCTTAAAAAACTTATATTTTTCATTTATTCATAGTCACATTAGTTATTGCAATATAGCGTGGGCGAGTAATTATTTATCTTTAAAAAAATTAATACAAAACAAAAGCTAGCGAGCCGGTTTATTTTGAACGCAGGTAGATATGCATGCACCGAGTCTTTACTTAGAAAAATTAATGTTTTAAATATTTGTAAACTAAACATCTATCAAAATCTGTTATTTATGTTTAAAATTCATAACAACATGCTTTCAACATATTTTCAGCCTCATTTCACCTTAATTAATCACAAATACTCAAGACATTCCATTGGCAACTTTCTCATCCCTACAACATTCCTTAGAAAAACAGACTTCTCAATTACATGTGGAGGACCACATTTGTGGAACTATTTCTTTAATAGAAACATGAAAAACATGACTTTAATTGAGCTATTTAAAAGAACAGTTAAACGAAACTTATTAGATTTAAATAATAAAAACATACTTTTGTATTTTTAAAAACATTTATATATCGATTTGTTAACACGTATATAAGCATCTTATAACTTATGTATATTTTTGAACTGTAATATGTTATAGTATGTAAAAAACTTGCAATATTTATAAAATTTATACAATGTATATTTTAGGAACTTAATACGTAAAACTTTATTGATATTTTTACAAACTTAGGAGCAGGGTGATAAGACGCATTGTCTTCTACTTGTTCCTGTCAAAATATACAGATTTAATTTTTAATTTTTACAAAAATCATTGTAAAATGATTGTTTATTGACGAAATATATATATATATATATATATATATATATATATATATATATATATATATATATATATATATATATATATATATATATATATATATGTATGTATAAAAGATAATCAATTATCACGGGTATAGCTTTATCAATTGGTATTGATTTATACAAAGCAATACATCATACGATACTTAAATTTCATCTGGACTGACACACCAGGATTTCGCTTCGTTGACAAATGATGTAGAATTCAACAAGCGTCTTTTGTTTTTGTTTGGGGTAGGCTGAATAATTTTAAAAAGATATACTGAGGTACCATACGGAGCAGTGCCGATGGTAGAAACTACTGGTCGCATTGGATAGTTTTTTTCCGGCTTATGAGTTTTTATAACGCCGTAAAGTCGTGGCGTGATACAGTCAGATGGATATAATTGGAAATACGTTTTTTTATCAAATTTTGTTTTCTTTTCTTAATTCACACAACAGTTTCTGGAACTTTATCATATAACTTTATAAATTATAATTATAAATTATAATTATAAATTATAATTATAAATTATAATTATAAATTATAATTATAAATTATAATTATAAATTATAATTATAAATTATAATTATAAATTATAATTATAAATTATAATTATAAATTATAATTATAAATTATAATTATAAATTATAATTATAAATTATAATTATAAATTATAATTATAAATTATAATTATAAATTATAATTATAAATTGTAATTATAAATTATAATTATAAATTATAATTATAAGTTATAATTATAAATTATAATAATAAATTATAATTATAAATTATAATTATAAATTCTCTATTCTCTATCTCCCCCCCTACCCTCTTTAGATTTTTTTTTTGAGATATTGAGCACATTGCTTAAAAACATAAGTAAATTTAAGAGGCTGTTACAAAGTGGCATGAAATTCGGATAAAATTGTGTAGTGCAAGTTCTATTTTTTGTGCTTAGTAGTTAAAAAATTATTAAACCTGTAAATCGGTGGTCTGTATTGTCGAAATCAAAAAAATTGCCCTCTTTCCACCTTTACTTTATGGTCCGAATGCCGCCCTTGCGTTACTTACAACATAGCGTAAGGCGCTTTTTTTTTTTGACGGGGTAAATTATAAACCTGCGTCACGCCCCTGTGACAATTATAATAATGTAATTTGTTATGATAATTACAAAATTGTTATTAATTCGGTGTAGTTAAGGGGTCGCTCATAAATTGTCACACTTAGGGGGGGGGGGGTAGGCAATTTTGTGACAATTTGTTACGGGGAGGAGAAGGGGTCTCGATTTTGTGACGCAAATTTATTTTTTTTTAGAGAAGACGTTTTTTTAATTAAAAGAGCATCTGACCAAACCAAAACTCTGAGTTAATGTATCTACATGTTGATTGTAAAATTAACTACGCCTAAATCTTACTTAGTCTATGTGAACACTCCATTACAGCCTGTTAACGGACTGTTACGGCTGTTTGTGCAGTGCACGTTCTGTGCTTTGAATTTATATGGTTCAAGTGCATAACTTGATTTTGTTAGTGCACAAAAGTATGCATCAACAAAAAAAAATTTTTTGTGCAATAACTAAAAAAAAAGAAACATTTCGATACCGAGAAACGAACCTGGAACCTTCGGTTAATCAGCCGGAGGCAGAATCCAAATAAAATATTTTTAAGGGGGAAGGGGGTCAATAAAGTGTTATGAATGCGTTACAAGGGGGGGAGGTTGGAATGTGGGAGGGGATCAAAAAATGTCAAAAACTGCGTGACGTAATTTATGGATGACCCCTAAGGCAATTTACAAATTATTCAAATTCTTTTATTTAGAATTAGCATGATTTTATCAGCGTATTATGTCCAAACATGTGTTTTAGATGAAGTGGCGTTGCTATGGGGGTGCAGGCTGCACCGGGTGACACTACCACAGCTTGATACAGAGAGGTGACACCAAAATGTAAAAAAAAAATCAGTTTTTATGAGAGGAAACAAGTTGTTGCTAGTCAGTTGTCACAATTGGAAATTTTTCATTTTTGTCACTCCTAGCTCTGTCTCAGACAGTAGAGTTCGCCGAGCTCAGCCCAGTCTAGCCGGAACTGTCTGGTTTCATAACCGTTCATTTTATATACACAAGAAGGTACATGGTGCCACCATCCACCAGGCAGAGGCCGCAGAGCGTCTGTTACCTAAATGAATTAGGTTCAGCCATTCATAAGTGCTCGGAGCTTCGTAATAAAACCTTGAGCTATTTACAAACGCGCTAATAGGGTTCAGAAGCGCAAATGGAGCTGGAAATGGAAGAGATTGATGCAGAAATACATGAAATAGCAATGGATCATATAAATGAATTTGAAACAGAAGTGGATGCTGAAAAAGAGTCTCACCATGATACTATAAATGTGATGACGCGTCAAATAATGAGAAAAATTGGAATACTTTATCTGATTCTTCTTTCTGGAATGTATTGGTTTCAGATAATTTTTGGGTTGAAATTATTAAAAGAGGAAATTCATCATTTCAGAACAAGGATGGGCCTTTCAGTATTGTGACAAGGCAAGGTGCAAGAGCTAAAGGAGGTGTGCGCCAGTTGTCAAAAGATTGGTTCTACAAGATGATGCCTAATAGTGAGAAAAATGTTGCGGTCATGGATGGTTTACTCGCTCGTCAGTTAGAAATTATTCTGTTTTTGCTGCAAACTCTTTGCTGTTAATGCAACAGAAACAACATCCAAATTTGTCACTGGTCAAAGAGAGAAAAAAGTGGGGGGGGGATATCTTCCACAGGTTGCTTGATATCACACTCTTTCTTGCAAAGCAAAGCCTGGCATTTCGTGGACACCGGTAAAATGAATCATCATTGAATAAAGGAAACTTTCTTAAGATGGTTGAGATGCTTTTTAAATATGACCCTGTGTTGAAAGAGCACCTTATGAGATTAAGGCAAACAACATCTACAACAAATGTATCTTATCTTTCAACACAAACACAGAATAAACTCATAAATGTCCTGGCAAATCATGTGAAGGAGATTCTCATTAATGATATAAAGGCAGCGAGGTATTTTAGAATTATGTTCGACAGCACACCTGACATATCACACACTGACCAGATGTCTGAGGTGATCAGGGATGTGAAAATCCACAATGGGGAAGTTGAAGTTAGAGAAGTGTTTCTAAGATTTTTCCGATGAAGGGGAAAAAATCTAAGGACCTCAGTTATTAAATTCTTAAGAATCAAGAAAGTGATGAATTTGACATAATGATATGCAGAGCTCAAGGCTATGATAATTCTGCCACAATGTCTGGAATCCATGGAGGTGTTTAGGCCATTTTGAAAAAAAAGAATAGTAAAGCTATTTTCAATGGATGTATGGACCATTCGCTTAATCAATGCGGTCAGCACTCTTTCTCTGAAAATGCTTCATGTGTAACATTTTTGGTACTCTTGAGAGAATGTATTCTTTCTTTGCTGCTTCCACGCATCGATGGGATGTTTTAATTAAACACACTGCAATGTCGGTTAAAAGGCTTTCAGCAACACGCTGGAGTGCACATCATGCCTCTGTTCAACTGGTGAAAGATAAATTTGATGAATGAGTGGCGAAGATTACCATTAGCGCATTAAGCAATTATCGGAATCGGATTATGTATATGATCTAGTGAAACTCTGAAGAGATCCATAATGAAAGTCTAGAGGGGTGACACCTTGAGTTCACCGCTCTGGGTGACTCCAACCTCAGTGATACTAATGTTTAGTTGTTATAATTTTTTTTGTTTCAAGTTTTTTTTATTTTTTCCTTAATTTACTATTGATCTAACGTATATTGACTATATGCAGTTATATATCAATTTTCAGAGAAAGTACTAGAGCTCCGAGCAAGAAAGAGCATATAATTAAGAAAATTGGCGAATAATCGATTAAACTAGATCATATTATTAAACTATGATGTTCATTTCACCTAAAAAACGTATTTGATTAAAATCTTATTCAAATTTGCACAAGCGATTGTGATTTTAAGAAGATTTTTTTTTTAAAAAAAAAAAGTAATCTTTGGTATGGGTTTTTTCGCTACAAAATAATACCGCAAAATTTAATATTTAAATATTTTTTGTCTTTTCATAATTCACAGACCTGATCATTTAACGGAAATAAGTTGTAGTCAACAAAATTTTATTCGGCCAATAGTTATCGTAATAATTTAGATCTTCCTATATTTAGAATGGTAATGTACTAGATGAGTCATCTACCATTCATCTTCTAGGATTAACTCTTACTTCTGATCTTTCTTTTAAACCGTATATCAAATCCATTGCAAAATTAGCATCTGCTAAGGTTGCATCTCTTTATCGAGCTCGACACTTTCTTACTCCAGATTCTATTCTCTATCTCTATAAATCTCAAATCCGTCCCTGTATGGAATACTGTTGCCACATCTGGGGCGGATCTTCTAATGATGCTCTTTCTCTTTTAGACAAGGTGCAAAAACGAATTGTAAACATAGTTGGACCTGCTCTGGCAGCCAATCTCCAACCTTTGTCACATCGTCGTAATGTTGCTTCTCTTTCTCTTTTCTACAAATACTATAATGGGCACTGCTCTAAAGAGCTAGCGTCCTTTGTGCCATCTACTAAAATTCATTCTCGTGTTACTCGCCATTCAATTAAGTCTCATCCTTTTTCTTTGACTGTTCCTAAGTGCTTTAAAAACTCTTATTCTTCTAGTTTTTTTCCTCGAACATCAGTTCTTTGGAATTCGCTTCCTTCATCTTGCTTTCCTGATTCATATAATTTGCAATCTTTTAAGTCATCAGTCAATCGTCATCTTGCTCTACAGATTTAGTCTTTTCTCTTCCAGTAACTTCCAACTCTTATAGTGGTTGCTTGCAGCCTTGTTGGAAGTGAAGATGTTAAAAAAAAAAAAAAATATCATGCATATTCTGTAATATTTTAAAATTGCCTTAAGGGGCCATCCATAAAGGACGTCATCCAAATAGGGAGGGGGGAGGGGTCGAGATAAAAAGGATAAAACAAGGAGAGAAGAAAGTTTGTCAGAAAAGGACGTCACTTCATAGATTTTTTATTTTAGTTTAATTAACATGGAAAACTATGTAAACATGGATTTTTAAGAAGATAATGTATGAGAATATCTTTAATTTTATTTTTCAAAGGTGTAGCAGCTGATTCAAACATCATTGCAATATAAAAGTAATTTTTTGGGGGTTAAATATAGGGAGGGGGGGTCAAAATTTTATGACGTCCTTTTTAAGGAGGGTATAGGGGAAAAGGACAACCGGTGACAAGGCGGGGGAGGGGGTCAAAAATTGGCGTTGTTTTAAAAGTCGTTTTTCAAATGTTACTATTTCTAAACGACATTTACAAATGTTACTATTTCTAAATGTAGTTTAGAAATAGTAACATTTGAAAAACGACTTTTAAAACAGATTATAAATGTATTTTAAGTAAATTAGAATGCATAATTCGAATTCACGTGGATAAAGTATGGATTATGTTACAATTGGATTAAAATGTCAAATGCATGTTTTCAGGGCCACCAGAGCTATCACGCCGCCTGGGACAGCAATCCCAGGCGGCGTGATTGGCGCCCTTATTTATCAAGTTTTCCCGATTTTTTAAATAAAGGATTTTTAAATTTTTTTTTAGGTACCTACGTCTCATTTGGCCCCCCTTGGATATCTGCTGCTCGGGACAAACTGTCGCTCGTGACCTCCCATCTCGGCGGCACTGCATGTTTTGATTGAATAAAAATACGAAACGATAAGCATTTTATATTTTTAAATTAGCACTTTTTTTTTTTTAATACTCCTAATATGAGTTTCTCCTCCATATACGTTAATTTACAAATATAATTTACAATGCGATTAAACTCTTTTACAATGCGATTAAACTCTTTTAAAAACTCTTTTAAACTTTTGTAAAGCTTTAAACTTTTTCGTTTTAAATAACAGCAAAATTGCATTAAAAATATTTTAAATAATAAAATAAATAAAAGTTTTTTAATACATAATAACATTGTAACAATCACGACAAAAAATCTGATTTGAAAAGTAAGAGAACAGCAACAACAAAAATGTTATTAACTTTTGAATTAATAAAAATTTTGAATGAATCGACCTTGTTATGCAGTAAATACGCTATGTAATAAATCTTTAGTCTTTATACAAGAAACATACAAATATTGTTTATTAAATGTTTATTAACACTTCTCTCGCCCAAATACCCGCGAAGGGTACTCGGGGGAGAAAATAAACTTGATTTTATTTTTTATATTTGATCACGAATAAAGCATGTAAATGAAAATTAGCCGCGAATCGATGTTAGCTTTCGAGCCGTCATTTTGAAATAAATGTAACGTTATTTTGGTTATTTATTTATATTTTTATTTGGAAAAACGTAAAATGCTAGGGCGAGGTGTATGATAGGGCGAGGTGTATGATAGGGCGAGGTGTATGATAGGGCGAGGTGTATGATAGGGCGAGGTGTATGATAGGGCGAGGTGTATGATAGGGCGAGGTGTATGATAGGGCGAGGTGTATGATAGGGCGAGGTGTATGATATACTTTATATAAATCTTTTCTAGAGTGTTCTAAAAAAAAAAAAAAAGGTCCACTAAACGTAGAAAGGATATTTAGACAGTATGCCAAAAATTTTTTGACTACGTCACTGAAAGTACTGTTAACTTTCTATTATTTTACAGTTAATGGTTAAAGCAGCTTCTCCAATAGCCACCGCAGGTTTCGGTAAACTTTGCCTCAAATGCATTAAAATTTGTTTTATTGTTGCACCCTCTTCAAATGATAATCATAAGAATTGCACAAAAAAAACAGAGACTAAAAATGGATTAAAAAACAAGTAGTTAAAAAGATCCAGCATTCATCATTTAAGAAAAGATACAATGTACATAAGTTTACATCTTTGTTGGCATTTTAAAAGAGGGGGCAAAGCTAGTAAACAAAAGCTTAGATTTTCCTTTAAAAGTAAATTAAAATAAATTATCATACAGAATCAATAAGCATTACAAATATATTCTCTCCTAATAGAGTTAGTAAATTTAAAAAATGTTAAAAAGACTACCTATACATGCCACACTGTTGTTTACAAAATTGTATCCAAAGCCATTATTGCAAGTACAAATAGAATAAGTTCCATTCTCTGAAATGCACTTTTCATTATTCAATGAGCTACAATTGAAAGAACAGTTACCTAAAATGAAAAAAAAGTGATTTTAAAAGAAAAACCACAGTCTAGTAAATCTATAACAAAAACAAATTGAAAAATGCTTTCGTTTTTTCATAGCAATCAAACTAATTTATAAGACTGCAGCATAACAAAGTATTTCAATTAAAAATTTATTAGTTAAATATACCAACACGCATTGGGCTAAACATATCACTAGACATTGTTGAAGAAGTAATATACATTCCCAACTGTTGCATAGCAACAAATATGTAGTCAGCGGTTAATGAACTACACTTTAACAATTCAAGATAATATTTGGATTTTGTTTTTAAATAAATTTCTTTAGATTTTTGTTGTGAATACCTGAAAGAAAACATGGTATAAAAAATTTTAAGTTTGTATATAAAAATTAGAGGAAGGTCATAAAAGTAATGTAAAACATTTTTAATATTTACATAGTTTATAAAAATAATACTAATAATAACAATATCTATTAATAAAACAATACTACTAATAATAACAGTATCTACTAAAAAATAATAATAATAACAATAAATTACACAATAATGATAATATTATTATTTGTGTTATTATTTTAGTCATTATTGTTATTGTATTTTAGGGAAAACCTAGACATTGGGTATATTTTGGGTATACTTTGGGTAGACTTTGGACAAAGAGAAAAAAATATACCCTGTTGGCACTAGAAAAATTTGTCTATGGTTGGTATGTTGATAATCATATGGATTTAGTTTTAAAACAATTAGTTGACAGTATCTAGCAGAAAATCTGATTTTATAGTTAAAAAATTTTTTTGGTTAATTGATGTAAAACTTTTGGTTTTCATGTGAATGGTTTCAATTTCAAGTGAATGGTTTTTTCAATTTATAATCTCTCTTGAAGTTTTTTTTTTTTTTTTAAATTTATGACCAAAGAATATGTAACAATTCTTTTTTTTTAATCTTATTCACTCCCAACAAGGCTGCGAGCAAAAATTATCAAGTTGGGACTTACTGGAAAACAAAGAATAGAGTTAATAAGCAAAAAAAAAGTTGACAGAAAACCTAAAAAGTTGTAAGTTGGTTGAGTCAGAAAAACATAAAGATGGAAGAGAATTCCAAAGCATTAAATTTCGGGGAAAAACCAGAGAAATAAAGGTTTTTAGAGCATGCAGCGACTAAAATAATAAAAGAATGCGTCTAAAGAATGGCTGAATGACAAATCAAGATCAAATCTTTTAACTTTTTCAACACTCCATAATGAGTTAGATTTTAAAGACTCTGTCACTGGTATTAAAAAAAAGAAAATGAAAAAAAAAAAATTTACCTAAAAATTTGAAAAAAAACTGTCAAAGATTTACGAAATCAAAGAAAATAGAGTAAACACAGTGAAAATTCTGATAAAAGACATAGCCTGAAAGAGTGCAGTACCAAGTCAAAAACGAGGGTTTAGAAAAATTAATAGCAACATACCTTACCAATTGCATGGGTTTTTCTTTTCCACTAATTCAATAAAAAGCAAGGGATTCCAGACGCTGCAGAGCTTGGTTTTTTTACCCTTCTAGGTGGTTGGCAAGTAGAAATTTTGAACAAGACTTAATAAAATAAGCGTTAAAAATCTTTAACGCTGATTTCAAATCAGCAGCGGCGGCACAGTGGTAGCTACACGTGCCTCAGAAACAAAAGATCCAAGGTTCAAACCCCTACTTTGGGCAAGCTTTGCGACATTGGTTTAAAAGGGGCGTGAACTTTCAATTAAATGCTCATCCGGGGTACTCTGTGATAAGACCGTAAGGACTTCTTGTGGCACCTGAATAAAATTAAAAATCAGCTCCACTATAGTCGGCAAGCTCTAGTTTTGTTGAAATAGTCAATTTTTAATTTATTAAAAATTTCTCCAAAACCACAAATGCTTTTTATTCAATTTTTTTTTTTAATTAAAACTTACTTCCTTATCTTAAATAGTGTTGATAAATTTTTGTTTACAAATTAATGATTTGCAAAATGTTTTGGAAACAAGTTGAGGTGCGTAAAAAAGTTGCGAATTTTTTTTGCAAAAATCTATCGACTTCCTATCGCTTGATTGCTAAACGCACAAATGTCCCAAAATCTTCAGTCATAGATATTATAAACAAGTTCAAGACTACTCAAAGATTCGAAAGAAGACTTGGAAGTGGAAGAAAAAAAACTTTCCATAAATCCAAAAAGGTAAAGTTGATTTTACGTTTAATAGCAAGAAATCCAAATCAGTCACAGCGAGATCTAGCAAGAAAATTCAAGACTTCTCGTTCTTATATCAAAAAAGTACTTAAAAATGCTGGAATTAAAGCATTTCATAAAAAAAATACATTTAAGAGAAGCTTAAATTGTGAAATTAAAGGAATTCAACGCGCAAAGAAGTTGGTTAAAATAATGGCAGATAAAAATATGTGCATAATTGAAGACGACAAAACGTATTGCAAGGCGGATTTTTCACAACTTCTTGGTCAACAGTTTTACAATGAAAACAAAGATAAACCTGTCGATGATTAATTTAAATATATTCGACGAGAAAAATTTGCATCCAAGTTCCTTGTGTAGCAAGCAATATGTAGCTGTGGTATGCAGTCCTCTTGTTTTGTCACTAAAAAGACCTTGACTGCCAATCTCTACATCAAAGAATGCCTCCAAAAAAGACTTTTGCCTTTTATAAAAAAACACAAATACTGATGTCTCTTTTGGCCCGATCTTGCTGCCTCTCACTATTCTAAAAAAGTTTTACAGTGGTGCAAAGATGATGTGAAAATTGTTCCTAAAGATGCGAATCCTCCAAATCGTCCTGAAGAGCGCAAGATTGAAGATTTTTGGGCAATAGTTAAAGGAGTTCTTCGTAAGACAGGTGGACTAACAAATAATAAAAAAGACTTCCAAAAAAAGTGGATTAATGTCACCAATATGGTGAAAAAAGAAAAAATCTGTAAAACGATGGCATCAACCCGCTAAAAGTTCGATTTCTTGCCAAACAATCTATCAAGCCCCTTAAAATTAAGTTGAAACTCTAATTTATGTAAACAGATTTAATAATAAAAAAGTTGAAATAAAAAGCATTTATGGTTTTAGAGAAATCTCAATTTAAAGTTGACCGGATTTTTCCGTGTCCACCCGATAGCTGCTTCTTTAAATAGAGATAAGTGTACGCATTGTTCTAACTCATTCTGTTATATCTGTGGATATTTGACACTTTTCAGATTAAGAAGAAACGTTACAAGCTTTATAAAATTAGCATAAAAAATTGTATTTTGATATTAAACTCGGTTTTAAGACATAAGGTAGGCTCCAAATACTGTGTGCTATATATGCAATGAGAACGAACATTTTTTTATAAAAAATATAAAACTTCAAAAGAAAGCTATAAAATATTTGCTTTAATATATAACAAATTTTTTGTCAAGTAGAAAAGTTGCTAGATAATTTGGTTTATTAGTTTTAAGATGCATAGTTTTTTTAAAACTAACAAGATAGTTGGATGGGGTAATGTTGGTCAATATGCTAACATGAATTGTACCTCAATTGCTTTAACAACAAAATACTTTCAAAATAAAAATTAGTAAAATTAAGAAGTCTGGTAATGTTCTGGATTCATTTTTCAAGAATCATGTTGCTATGGATTCATTTAGATGATTAATAACAATGATTTTTTTTTTTTGAAAATTGTAGATAACAAATGTAGCTGTTTTGAAGAATAGCATATTAAATTTTTTATTATATAAACATGGTGTTTTTGTAAGGTGATTAATATCTAAAATACACAAAAACAATTTTCTAATTTTTAACTAAGTTTTGAGGTATTTTATAAGATACGTACGCAGGTATGGGGAAAGAGAAGTTGTCCAAAACTTATGAATGCGTGCAAAATAAAACGGGGAGGGGGAATTTAAAATCAACAAGTACTAGAGCGGTATGACCCTTGTTTTTTATCTCTCCTAAAACTTGATTTTCTTTTTTTAGCTTTTAATTTTTATTAGTGTCAAAAATTAATACTACTTTATGTTAAAAAGATACGTCAAATTAACTTCAAGCTTTTTTGTTTTTAAATGTTTCAAAAATTTATGGAATAAGGAAAGAAAAGGGTTGATTTTGGAAGAAATAATAAGTACGTACGCATAGGACGGAGATTGTTAAAAGCATATGGGTGCGTACAAAGGAAGTCCTAAATAGGCGGTTTTACTGTATACTTATTTTATAGATTCCCCCTTCCGCTTTAAATCTAGCTTCAAGCAAAGTCTCATCATGTTTTATTTAATTTCTATGTCTTTCAAATTTAAATATTCAATACGGAGAATTATAATATTTGTTTTATAGGATCAGATAAGTGATGAAAATATGTCCAAGTTGAGTTTTAAAAAAGCACATTATTTGGCTATTAGCTGAAAATAAGTTATTAATTTTGCATTTTTAATTTGATGCTTTAAACGTTTGAAGTTTTGTTGCATTTAAAGGTCTTACATTGAGTCAGAAAGGTGAAAAAACAGCAAAAATTGTGTAACTATCATATATAAACATGTGATACAGCAATATTAACGTATTTTGGGTCAAAAAATTTAAATTTGCTATTGAAAATATTTTTTACGCGTATCTATGACGCGTACAACGCGCGCTTACGCATGTAAGTGTCATTTACGCGCGCAAAGTATGATTTAAATAAAATAATCGGATTCCTTGATCTAAAATACCATATAAAAAAGTACCACATATTTTTAAGGTAAATTTTTCTTGTGCCTAAGGCGCGTACTACACACGCGTATACGTGTTAGAGTCTTTTACGCGCACAAAGAATGACTTAATTAAAAAAAATTAGATTCTTCAAACCAAAACATTCACTTATTAAAAAAAAAATTTGATTAAAAAAATATTTTAATATTATAACAATATTAAATATATTAAATACAATTATGATTTTTTTTTCGGGAAAACAAAAAAGAAAACCTAATATTAATAAAAAAAGCTTTATTTCGTTGTTGCGGCGTTGACGAAGATGAAGCTTCGGGGTTAAATGTTTTTCAATTTTTAAAGTTGTATTTTTTGAAACTAATTTTTGATATTACAGGATCACTTCTGATCAATAGGTATGCGAAGGGTCAGGGCAATAACATCCGTTTTTGCCATGTATAATAACATCCGTGAAACAACATCCGAAATTTGATTGATGTATAATAACATCCGTGCAGCTACATCTGTAGATTTTTCGGATGTACCTACATCCGATTTTTTTTTTTTTTTTTTAAATGCATAATTTTAACCAGATGTAGTTACACATCAGATTTTTTTCGGGTGTAACTACATCCGCCAAAAAAAAAAATATTATAGTGCATTATTTTAAGCATAGTATATATTTTTTTTAATTATTTGATAGACTGCCTGCTCAAACCAAACCCTCAGTTGCAGAGTAGAAAGGCCCAAAGATAAAGCTTTTTCATTGATTGGATTAGATCTGATCAATGCTGGGTTATTAAGTTCACTGGGCTTAGCTAAGCAAACATTATATGATTGGGAGAGGCAGAGTGTTAGTGATGGCTTTAACTACTTTACCATCAAACAGAGTCAAATTTAGTTTGAACTTAAATGTGATAGTCGTATACGGTTTTCCTTCTTCTACTTTTAACTTTACTTCAAACTTGACTAGTCTATTCATTTCTGCTTTAAAAATTCATATTCATTTCTTAGCAATTGTTCCGGTTTTTTTTACAGTAATGTCTTCTAGAGGGCTTCTTATTTAACCATACATTTTTGTTCAAGATGGTTAATTTAAGTGGAACAATAGCTGTCTGGAAAAGACTTTGCTTGTTAACTTGGGCCTCACCAATATTTGCATCAGTATGTTTTTGTTTATAGACACTTTGACTGGAGGCACCATCAAAACCACCTTTAAAGTGAATTAGACCTTTAAACCTCCCCCAACTTCAGAAAACATTCTCATAGAGTCTTGGCATTCCGTAAAAGGTAATATCCTTGTTAGAGTATGATTAAAAATACCCTGTGGAAGAGTTGAAGCAGATTTTTCTTTCACAATTAAACCCTCAGGATAACATTTGTGTCTCTCATTCTTAATTTCATGAAGTGAAGAATAAAAACCTGCATTATTTATTATTAATGAAGTTCTAATAATTTGATACTGTTCATCAGAAAGGTCACACTGAAATTTTAAGCTCAAAACATCTTCGGTTTTTATTTTTATCGGAAAATTTATCTCCGTGATTTTATCTTTTTTTTTCATGAGAACAACACTTTTCATGAGAAAAACACTTTTCATGAGAAAAACACTTTTCATGAGAAAAACACTTTTCACGAGAAAAACACTTTTCATGAGAAAAACACTTTTCATGAGAAAAACACTTTTCATGAGAAAAACACTTTTCATGAGAAAAACACTTTTCATGAGTAAAACACTTTTCATGAGAAAAACACTTTTCATCCAAAAAACTTTTTGTTAGGATCTCTAGCGGCTTTATCTATTGAAGCTGATGTCAATGCTTCAGCGGATGCTTTGCCAATTTGGCAACCTTAAACAAAATAATATTTAATATTTAAGCTTGTAAACTATTTTTTAAACTGGGTTGAATTTAATTGATTTATAATTACTTTATATCTTCTGCTTCTATCACCTAAATCAGTTCCCAGTTTTTTCTTTCTACCTAAACCTGGTGCAAAGTTTTTTTTGTCAACAGTTACATCTTTGTCTAACCAAGTTCGCTCGTGTTCTAAAAGTCTAGAGAAGGCTCTTTAATGATCGAAATTTACATTTAAATATTATTAGATTTTTCTTTAGATTTATCATTTCAGGTTTGTCAATACTTACATTGTATAAACCCTCCAGTTTTTAAAACTCACACAGAAGAGCCTCGAGTAAATAATCATGATTAAATCCTAACTTATGAGTTACAGGAACTAAATGCATTCTTTTCATGATGAATGTAAGCAATGAACTATTGTTAGTTATTTTATACGCAAGTTTTAATTTTAAAACATGCACTATGCCATCAAATGTTATTATAAAATGTACTATGCCAACAATGTTATAATAGCACCATCTGCTTAAGCATGAGTTTTTTTACTAATAGGAACTAAATGTATTATTTGTGTGGTGAACGTAAGCAACAAACTATTGTTCGCTACTTTATACGCAAGTTTTTATTAAAAAATGGAAAAAAAATATACAAAAAACGAAGTATTTAAAAGGTCTTATTTTAAATGTGGCAAATAATTTTTACTTTTTCTGCTTTCATATATACCTATTAATGGGAAAATATTAATACTACTATGGAATCTAGTGTCTTAGTTTTTGAACTAAACTCATAATTCACCTAATTTAAAAAAATCAATTTATGACACATTTTTGAGATCTCAGTAATGAAAATTTAAAATAAAAATTTATTGTTAAAAATGTTGTTAATAGTTACCAAACATCTTAAAGACGTGAATTTAAATTGAATTTTGAATTGTTTTTACCAATATTAATCTTAAAAGAGTGACACTAAAGCAAGACTTTTTTGAACGAGTTTTCCGATATAAAAATTAAAATAATTAAGTCTCGGAAAAAGGCGTATAAATTGGTGAAATCTTAAAAATTATTCACAAAAAAGTTAATTTTACTATTTAAGTGGTATTTAATTACATTATAATTTAATTAATCATTTTCTAGCTATAGTTTTTTACGGGGGGTTTTTTGCCGTTTTTTATGGATTTTTACTCACTGTGCGTCTATTGAAGTATTTTTAGGTTTGAACTTTTGATCAAATTAATAAACATAATACATATTAAATGACTCCAGTCATATTTTTCTTTGAGGTAGTAAATTTCATTAAAAAAAAATATAAAAATGCGACTTAAATCAACATTACTAAACGGTGAAATGTTAGTTTTTTGAACACAACTCAAATTGATGTTTTTTTCTCATAAAGCATAAAAATGATGTATTTAACTATTTTCTTTTTTGTCTAAAAATTACAAGAATTTTTTTTTATATTATATTATCACAATATACATTTATATTATAATCATTTACATTATATTATTACAATTGCGGTATAAACATATATAAACACAATTAAAGTTACACAAAACAGAAAGAACCGTAAGTTAATCATTAGTTAGCTAGCTCGTATAGCTGCAGTAATACAGCAACGGAAAATGATGCACTGTGGTAAATTTGAGAGTTGCTGGTTGATAGTAGAAGCATTGACGACACCATCTGGCAAAGCATTCCAAGTATCCTCAACCCGATTATTAAAAAAAGTTAAATCGAATTTGGCGACTGCTATTAATTTCCCGACATTCGCGTTTGCGATGACCATATCTCATATAGATGAGAGGAATGAATTTTGGGTCAGTATGCTAGTTGATTAAATTAGTTTTGCTTTCAATTTTAAATTTTTGGATAAGGTTAACTAGTTTTCTACTGTCACTTAGTGAAGTTAGTCCAGGCTTAGCACATTTTGTGTGCTAATCATTAGTAGTTTATTTTAAGGTATTTTTGTTGCACATTGTTGTTTTTTTTCAATTTTTTTTCAAGTGAGAGTAACGATAACAACAA
Organism: Hydra vulgaris; assembly: GCF_022113875.1. Lineage (NCBI taxonomy): Eukaryota > Metazoa > Cnidaria > Hydrozoa > Anthoathecata > Hydridae > Hydra > Hydra vulgaris. Next base: position 42,419,569 of record NC_061165.1, read on the forward strand.
TAACAATGCAAAAAATAAAATTGTCTCAATGAATAACAAAAAATATAACGCAATTGCATTACATGCGGAAAAAATCACTTCAACGAATTACTTGGAAATAGAATCACGAGTTGTTGGTCTGTTACCAAGTTGTTACCGCAAGAAAAAGTTGTTACTGGTAGTTGCACAATTAACAGTGAAGATTTCGTAATACCAGGTTTAGATAAGTGGATAAATGATGCTGTAATTCATGCTTACCACAATCTGCTAATGAACTTAGACAAGGCTAAAAAGTGTATACATTGGATTTGTTTGTCCCTTCACGTTAACTTTTTTTTGCACCTAATTAGCTCGATGAAAATAGTTGTAGAGTTTTTACATTAATATTTGCAGAAGCTGTTATCAACAATGTGAATACCAACAATGATATTGTACATAAGACAACAGTAACATTATACCGTCAATACATTCATGCTAGAATTGCATAATGTTGTAAGTGCGCTAACGTTGATAACGCAGATATGTGTGGCGTCTCTTTTTGAGTTAAAACCCAAGGCGCTTGTTTTAAATGGTCACAATGCATTCAGTACCATTATTGGCATCATAATGCCTTCGTACCGTGATAATCTTATCACCAAGGCCGGCGCAATAGGGGGTGCGGGGGGTTCAAAAACGAGGACCGAGAACCTTTTTTTTTTTTTTTTTAGTCACCAAAAGTTGTAATGGCACTCCCCCCCCCCCCCCCCCACGTGACACCTACTCGCGCCGGCCCTACTTATCACATAATATTTTCATATAGCGAATGTATTTGAACAATTGAAATGCTATGTGACTGGTTTATATTGTTTAAAACTTTGTTTATTTTTGTAAAACAAATTTCAAATATTAAATATATTTCTTACTTGTAAACTTGGTATAAGAACTCCTTTAGTTTGCTTTTATATACATAAAAAAACTTTCAGGATTTTAAGTAAAACCCATATTAAATCCTATTTAAATTATGATCAAACAGCTGTTAAAAAATGCTCATTTGACCGTAAGTCACTCTAGAATTAAATATTTTTAAGCATGTTTTCCAAAAAATATTAATTTTGGTTAATAAAATAAACTTTTTATAAAAAATATTTTATAAAAAAACTTATAAAAAATATTTTATATAAAAAATACTTATATTCTAACATGACGTCAGCTCGGAAGTTTTCACAAACTAATAAATATAGTTTAGAAGAAAAAAATGCTTTAGGCATTGTGTTTCTTGGTCTATCGTGTTCAATATCTTTTGTCATAATAAATTTTTTTTTATTCAGTTCAGTATTTTGGTGTTTTGTTATGCATGAACAACCTCCCTCCCTATTTTTTTCAATTAAAAACCCCTCGTTTATTAGATCTGAACTAAAATTCAATCTCCCCTTTTTACCCCAACAACACCCACTCCACCCCCTTCCTGATATAAGGACTCAGGAATATTGCGTAACAATTGTCATATATATATGTACTTTTTTTATAATTATTATGTAACTTTACCTCCCCAAGGCCGAGAAGGCCACCACTGATGAGAAGGCTAATTGTGGTTATGAACCTCTCTCAACTCTATAACTCCGAAAAACGAACCATAACACAAACAAAGCCGCTGAGCGGAGAAACAAGTTGAGCGCGGTACTATCTGGGACGTGGTGGGGATTGAACTCGGAACCTGTTGTTTATGCAACGAGCTCTCAGCCACTGCACCATACCGCATAGCACCGTTTTTACTTATTTATTATTGCTCTGTTTTTTAAGAGCATCAAGCACTCTATTTGTAGAAAATAATAACTTTACTAATATCAATACTGGTAATATAAACTGTTGATACCCTCGCCATTTGTTCAATACTACACATTAATGATAATAAAAAGAATCATAAGGTATCAAATGTAAATATACTCTTGAAAAAAAAAGTGAACTTTTGAACAAATAACAGAATAGTCCAAGAGTCACGAGGCTATTTAAAATAAAAATAAACTTTTATTTATATATTTTTATTTTTTCTCAATTTGATTTCATCATTTTATAAACAAAAACCACTTTTTGTTTTTGAAAAAAATTGAAACATCCTTTAAACTTCTACCATTTTACTCGTCACGCTGACGCGCTCGTTCATTACGGCAGGTCATTATATAAACCATAACCTGCCGTAATGTTTCTTGGTTTATGTTTTCAACTTCTTTATAAATGCTTGGCCTTCTAAGTTTATTGTGGTAAACTTAAAAATACCCCCGTAGAAATAATTATGGAGCTGTTAAACTAGGTGAGCGTGACACCAGTTGATTTCAGAGTTTCGAGAAATTACTCTTTTTCCTAAAGTTTAAGAGTTCTATTGTTGAACAAAATGAGTTAGTAGTAGCATTATCTTTCTCTATCACCATACCTCTGGTGTATCTTTAATCCCAGGATGCGCGATATTTTCTAGTGTTACTTAATAGCTTTCAATAAGAAATTCAAACTGCAAGGAAATAAGGTCCAAAAACTTATTACGCATGTAAACTACGCTAATCCTTTACTTTTACATGATGTAGACAATGTTAGTGAAATATTTTTTTTCTGTACCCCAAAATTCCATATTTTGTTTATTAGTGCAATCATTTAAGCGGAAGTTAACCTCAAACCCCATGATGAGGTTGTTTATGACCTCAGTTTTTTTCTGATACTGTTACTATTAGAATACCATCACTCACACACATGTGTGTGACGACTTTCTACACACACACACACACACATACACACACTCATTAAATAATAAATGATAAATGTTTGTCACAAATGCTTTTGACTAATATTTTTCACTAAAGTTTATCAATAAATGGTACCATACGCTAATCGTGCCTCATATTATGCTGGCACTAGTTACAGCAATACCTGTATCTTGTATGAAAGGAGTTTCAGAATTCTTTGAATCCTCTGGAACAAAGTTCAAGATATTTCAAGCTGTTGCTTAAAATATCTTGAACTTTGAGTTTAGAACTTTTTGAGTTTGTATGAGTTTAAACTGAAGGTTCTTCTTAAATGTTTACACATAGTTTTACTTCTGAACTTGGTTTCCCAGCAAGTGGAAAATTGCCCACAAATACATAAAGCTGAAACCACCAAAGCATTCTAATTATTACTTGTTAACATGGTTGTTTTCTAACTACAAAATTAAGAGTGTAGGCTCTTTGCGTTAGCTCGATTGATTGTCCACTTTTCAAATATTAATCTTTTATTTTAATACGTTGTTCTGTCTTGAATTTCTCCAATTTTAATTTACATTGATTACATTTTAAAAATCTGAAATTTATATTAAACTTTTGTAAAAACTCTTTGAATTTAAAATGATCTTGTGACTTTTGGGACTCTCTGTAGAAGTTAAAATTATTTTTCAGAGGTTTTTATAACCATCTAGACAACTTTTGCTATGTTATTTTAATCATCTATAAAATTTTTAATTTTCCATTTGTTGTTTTATCATTTAGTGTAATTTTGTTGGCATTTGAAGAGTTTCTTTTAATAATATTTGCAATAAAAAGTCTCTTTCATATGCTATATCATTCTTACTTCTTGGTTCCATCGGCCATTTTTTGACATAATTCTTAAGATCGTAACAGTTCTGGATTATAAAGATAAGTTTGTCTGCTTTTTCACTGTCGAGAATCATCATATAATCTACCTACAATCAGTGATGACATGACTAGAAACATAATAGACTGATAATGCAAAGGTCGGTGGAGTTGCCAACCAGGATTTTGTAAAACCTAAAAGGATAGGCAGTTTAGTTGAATGCTGCTTCTACCATGAAAAAGTTTTAATTTTATCTGCATTTTTAGATCTTATTGGATCTTTTTGGAACCTTCATTTGAAGCATGGCGTGCAGCATAATGATTGTTTTATCTCTTGATTACTGTGCAGCATAATGATTGTTCTGTATTTTTTTCTTGATTTTTTAAATTAATTTAAATTAAATTTTTCAACCATCTTTCAAAAAAGTGCAGAAAATTATTTATAAGGATTTTAAGTTTTATGAAAGTTATGATAGTTAAGTCTTATAAAAAGTATTTTTCAATTTCTGTGTATCTTCAACTGCCATTTTCAGTACATGGTTAGATTAGTGATCAGCGCAAGTAAGGGAGGACAAAAGCAACCTGAATAAGATATATGCGCACTTTTTTCATAATTTTATGGATAGCTCCCTTCAGTGAATAGTAAAGTTTAGGGAGTTCATTTTTCGAGAAAGTTGTTGAATATTTTATTGTGGCATTTTGTAATATTCTGTTTATAAATCTTTTAAATTTTCAGAATGGTCAACAAAAATGACTGGGAAGTACTTAGTAGCAATCAAATTAATGATCTCATAATCAAACTACTAATTGAAGCCTATCTTGAAAAGAATACTTTTTTGTAACCACCTTTTTCTTGAAAGTGAGAGGTTTGAAGGTTACATCTCTTATGGATCCCGAAGAACCTACCACAATTAGGTTTAGTTCTTCATATACTTGTTATCTTCGCTCATCTTCTTCCTTTTAAAATTTGTTGAATAATTTATATGTTCTATTTAAACGTGCTTTCGCAACCCAGTAGTATTGGATTACTTTGCGACATGCATATTTCCACAATATTAACACAAAACAGATTGTCTTTAAAATTTAAAATGCAGTTTAATTTCATATTAAAAGTTTTTATTTTTTTAATTATAATTTTTTTTTAATTAAAAATTTTTATACTTATTCTTATTATTAAAAGGATGAAAAGAGAGATGGTGTTGGGGAGTAGGGGGATTTATCTCTCTATATAGTTATTATATAGATTAATACTTAAAAATAATGGTTTAAAAATAATAAAGTATTAACTTAGGTATTTTTAAAGCAAGGTACTAAATGAATCGACATAAACAAAATACAAATGATACTTAGAAAGAAGCATTCACCAATATTTTTATTGAAATAATTCCAGATTATAGGTTTTGTAAGAGACATTATAGATGATGATTAGTTTACTTTACTTGTTGAAAAGATACAAAGCAATACACAATATACCAAGGAATCATTACGAAAACACGAAAGGTTTAATTTAAGCAACTATACCATAAAAGAAATTAAATTACGGAAGCGATGCTAAACAACTGATCAAATTAAAATTAAAATACCAGGTTAGTTATAGTATCTTGTATTGTTATTTTAATTTGAAATATAATTACCGAAGAAATGTCACACTCAGTGACGTATTAAGAAGAAGAAAAATTTTTAAATTTTAGTTCTATACTATGCTTTAAATTTGTATTAATTCAAAAGTTAGTAAAGACTATATGATTATGTGAGTACTGACTATTGAGTACCACGATATTATGGTTGTCCGAAGAACTATGCGTTTTTCTTATCAGATGACAATTAAAAGTGCTTGACAGAATAGCTGCTAAACCCTTTGACTGCGGCAAGCCACGATCGTGGTTTTTAAAACTGATATTACAAACTATGACCTTTATTGCAGAAATATCGCGTTTTGTAAAATATAAATGGTACCACTGAGTAGTACACATTTTCTTCTTTTTTTTGATATTTTTTTGTATATTTTTTTCTCTGAAAATGAGTAATAACTTCCAAGTATGAAGAAAACTCTACTAGCGAAGAAAATATTAGTAGCAGGGATAATAGTTTTTTTTGATAAAGAAACATGTTTATTTATATAATATTTTCATTTTAACTTTACCCGACAAGAAATTTTAATGTGGCCCATGTATAGCATTTGCATGCTAACCATATGCTTACCACTCTCCTTTATGGGATAGCGTTGATGCGTCTTATATGTGGTTATAATGTTTATCCCACTAAAACCACACTAAATAAGAATGAACGCCACTCTTCATTTGTGTGCGAAAGTTTTATGTGGCCCACGTGTAGGAAGCACATGTTAGCCATATATTTACCACTCTCCTTTATGGGATCACGTTGGCGCATTTCACATGTGGTTTTAATGTTCATCCCACTAAAAACACACTAAATAAGAGCTAGCCCACACTTCGATTGCATGAAAAAGTTTCATTTATTTCTTTAGTCTATCATCTGTTAAATTACTATACTCTATCAGTTTGCCTTATAAGTAACTAAAAAAAACACTAAATCGCAATATATTATTGCAAGTTTGTATAAATATTTATTTGGATTTATTTATTTATATATGTATATATTTATTTGGGTTAACGTCAATGCAAAATTATACATTGATATTTTAAAAACATTTTCGCTTGTGGGTTTTTAAAATCATGAAAACGTACCCATAATTTTAAACTTTTTAAAGATCATACAATTTATTTAAGAACGGGATTTTAAAGTAATTTTATTTAACTTGTAAGAATGTACTCCGGTAGTTCATCATCAAAAAACTAACTTAATGTACCTTAATTAAACCATAAAACTTTAATATGCAAAATATGAAAGTTACAATTCCCGATTCTATCTTGTTAATGTTGCAACTTATTTGGCTTTAGATAAATACTTAACAAACAAAAAGCTCTGATATATATATATATACATATATATATATATATATATATATATATATATATATATATATATATATATATATATATATATATATATATATATATATATATATATATATATATATATATATATTTCAATTTGAAACCAAAAGCACATTTTCTTGAGGGGATTTTTTCCGGGGGGATTTTTTCTTAGAACCTATCTTTTTAGTTCAAAAAATTTAAATTAATGTAGAAAATAAATTACGCCTCAATTAAAAAGTTTTTTTGTTTATTTACCTATACTTGTTTTTAGTTACCCATTACTATACAATTTATATGCGATTGAGAAAGTGGTTACAAAACCGCTCAAACATTCTTATTTTTATAACAAAATTATAAACATTTACAGTTTTTTAAAAATGTTATAACATATATTGTATACTTATACATATAAGCAGGGCCGTACCGAACGACGAAGACTTGGGGGGAGGGGGTGCAAAGGAAAAAAGCTAACTTTACAGACAAGGTTTTTTTTTTTTAGAAGCTAAATATCAGTTCCGACAGAGTCCTAAATCTTCCAATTTTCCGACAAAAACCAACAGAATTTAGTAAATCTGGGGGTGGGTGGGGGGTCCAACCCACACACACCCCTGTCGGTACGGCCCTGTATATAAGTAATATAGTTTTAAATAATATTCTTTTAACAATATGCCGTTATATAACCTAAATCACATATAAAATCACATTAAAAAGTAGTTTAATAATGATAACAAATTGTATATTACAATAAGTAAAAGTCTTAACACACCTAGGTTTTTGTTTTTTATTTTATATATTTACACTTTTTTTTAAAAAATATTTTTTTTTTTATTGCTAAAACATACTTACAACAGTTATGAATTGAAAATTATCAAAACGGTAAGCCACATGGTATCATGGAATATTCTAGAATTTATAATGCATTGCTATAGAATATTACAATTGGTTAAAATTTAAAGTTCAAAATGATGCAAGATCGTGAGTTTTATATGTATGGCCCATATGATAGCCACATCAAATTTAGCATGTATTTATTTAAGGATTATGCCACGTTAAGTGGAATAGTTATGTGAACCGCATTATGTGTTCCACAAGTAGGCCACACTTATCTTCATCAAATACGTCATTCATCAACTGTAATATATTTTTGCACTTTTAATCCACACAAAAGCACTATGACCACATGTGGGCCACATATACCTTTCTTGTCGGGTATGTTTATAACATATAACTTAGATTTTGTTACCATATAGTTGTATATAAACATATAGTTGTATATAAACATATAGTTGTATATAAACATAAAATTAAATGTAAACATATAGTTGTATATAAACATTTAGTTGTAAATAAATATTTAGTTGTATACAGACATTTAGTTGTATATAAACATTAAGTCATTAAAATATGGAAATTAGAACTCAAAGTTGTTTCAAGATAGAAACTCTACAATTTACAATTGTTTATTGTTTATTTTGTATATTTATATTTAATGAATAATTATTAAAGAATAACAATATTTATGATGCAAACTATAATTAATAATTATTTTTATACTTATACCTGTTGGATATTTTAACTATTAATATTGCTTACTGCTTATTATTATTAATTCTTTTTAGTAGTTTGTTGCTTTATATTATTTGGTTTATTCACAAAATATGGCCGGTAGAAAAAAGCTTTGCGGGACTGAACTTCGCAAAAGAAGAAAAGTTAAGGCTGACAAAACTGCTAATGCGATTTTGAATACACTAAAATTAAGTACATACTTTGATATCAAGTCTAAACAAAATATATCGAGCACAACAAGATTTATACATTTTATTATTTTGATGACAGATTAACACTGGTTATTTACTTATTTCTAATATTTCATAGAATCATCTTATTTTAATACTATAAATGCTTTAATAGTTTACCATTATATGATGCGATTAGCAATGCAATTTAATATAAATAGTTATATTTATTATTATACTTAATTATATATTAATATATTATTATACTTATTTTTATAATTATTTTATTTATTATTGTTGTTTTAATTTTAAATAAGGTAATATTAAAGAAGTCATTCTACTTTGGATCAAACCAATGAAACTTGTCCTTCACAAAATGTAAATAAAAAATAAATGTGTGAAGCTGAAAATGAATCCATCTGTACTTCATTTATCAACCCTGGGTAATTATTTACATACTATTAAAATGAGTGCATTATTTTAAATGTGTATTGTAAATAAAATTATAGTTTTGTGCTGGCCTAATTATAGTTTATCAATTTTCTTTTTAATAGAAATGATTATGCCAAGTGTGTAATAAATGATGAGACTAAGGAATACTTTTCAATGCACGGATTTAATCAAAATATTGGTAATACAGATTTTAAAAAATCATTAAGATTATCAACAAGATTACATGGTGGTATTAAAGTTCCACGTTCAAGTTATTTCTCAACTACTTTACTTCAAACTACATTAATAAATGGACAAAAAATAAAACGGACGTATTTGGTTTACTCGGAGAGCTTAGGATCAATTTTCTGTGCTCCGTTTATTTGGAGGAACTACTTCCTTTTCCAAAGGTGGGTTTTCAAATTGGAGAAAAGCTAATGAAAAAATAACCATTGCCGAAAATTCTAAACATCCTGAGTACAACTAATGAGAAATAGAAAAAAAAATTGAATAATACAAACAGACAACTAAAAGAACAGATTGAAGCAGAAACAGTGTATTGAAGGAATGTATTAATGGGAGTTACAGCTGTGGTAAAAAATCTGTCATCACGTAGAATGTCATTTAGAGGAAGAAACGATCATTTTGGTCAAAACGGAAATTTTCTGGAACTTCTTTCTGAATTCAATCCATTTTTAGCCAAACATATTCAAAAATATGGAAATAAAGGAAAAGATTTTACTTCCTATTTATCATTTCAAATTTATGAAGAATTCATTAAAATAATGGCTGATCAAGTTGTAAAACAAATAGTAAAAGAATGTTTTCATATGTTTTAATATGTTTTCATTCAAACTCTGGACATATAGCCAAAGATTTAGCTGATGCATTATTTCTTGTCTTTGAATCTTATGAACTTAACTTAAGTGATTGCCGTGGACAGTCTTATGATAACCCAGCAGCATCTGTCCATTAGCTCAATTAATCCCATGCTCTACACAATCTCTGAATTTAGTTGTAGAATGTGCAGTTAACTCCTGTAAAAGTGCAGTTGACTTTTTCTGTCTACTTCAAAGCCTATAAAATTTTTTTAGTATCTCAACTCATTGATGGGAAAAATTAAAAAATAATTTTACAAAACCAGAAAATGTGTCATTGAAAAATCTTTCTGATACGAGATGGTCAGCCAGGCACGAAACATGTATAAGTCTTAATAAAAATTGGAATGAAATAATATTGACTTTAACTGATATTAATAATGATACAACTAAAAAGCTTAGTACAAGGTGTGAAGCTAAAGGTTTACTAACTAAATTAAAAAGCTTAGAAACTACTTTAATGGCTCAAATATGGGGTGACATAATGTAAAGATTCTATTTAGCAAGTAAAAAATTACAATCAATTCAGATTGATTTGGAATCTGTTATTATTTTATAATGATCAATAATTCAATATGTGTCTAGTCTAAGAGAAATGTTTGATTTATATGAAATAAAAACAAAAGAAAAGTCAAGGATTAAAGATTATCAAGAAGAAACACTGCAGGAAAAAAAATTAATGGTTGATGAGACAAGACAATGTAAATCACAACTTAATGGGAGACAGAATTTTAATAAATACATTTTTACTTATCATAGATAGACTAAATTTGGAATTAAATAAATGAGTAAAAGTATATATATAAATGAGTAATAGTATATTTAAAAAATAAATGAGTAATAGCGTATAAACAGGTTAGTGATAAATTTTCTTTCTTTAACATCACTAAATTATCAATTACTGAAATTTATCAAAAAGCTGAAAACTTATAGAAGTTTTACAAATAAGATCTTGGTATTGCATTTCCTAACGAATGTGTTCATTTTTATTGTCAATGTCTGATGATGATTTTTCCGATACAATAGTTAAAACGTATTTAACAATTATAGATAATGAATGTGAAGACTTATATACGTATATAAGTATATAAGTTGAAATTGCCTTAAAAATATTCATCTGCTGTCCTCTTTCGAATTGTTCAGCAAAAAGTTCTTTTTCAGTTTTGAAAAGAATTAAGTTGTTTAAGTTATTTAGCAACAATTGAGTCAGATCTAACCAATAAATTGAATAATGATGATATTATCAATTTATTTGCCAATGAAAAAGCTCGACGTAAACTTTAAAGGACTATGATTTAAAAATATTTTTTTTTATCATTTAGTTATACCTAACTAACTTATTATTTTATTTTAGATAACTATTGTCTATCGAGAATAAACGCTAAAAAAGTATAAAATTAATTTGATAAAACTGTTTATTTTTTTAAAACTTATATTATTAATTTATATTAAGAAGGGAAGTAACTAAGTTAAATTAAAAATTAAAAATGCTATAGCCCAAGCTGTTAATCTTGTCAATTAGACTGTTTACTTGGTTTCCAGATGGTCGTTATACACCAATACGAATATAAATAAATACATTTGAAAAATAGTTTTTGCTATAAATAATAAAATGATATACAATATATTAGTTAAATGTTTATTTTAATATTGAAGTTTATAAAACACTTTTAAAAACCAAAATACAATATAACAAAATGATACTTTGAAAACTTACGTCGAATTCATATAAGAAGAGCTGTTTGTTTGAAAAGCTATGTTTACTTTATTTGTTGGATCATTGTCAGTACTGAGGTATAAGGAACAGTCACTACTGCATGAGATGTAAAATGAGTAATTAGCAGAATATCCAACCTGAATCCATCCACGTATCCTCTCACAAAAAGATTGAGAAATATTTTGATACAAATTTAAAGATGTTATGAAACCATATCTATCTGGTTTTTGCGGATACTTTGATTGATTGTACAAGGAGAGAAAATTTATATCAGGAGTACTTATATTCAAATATACTTCTTGTATTAATACTTGGAAACCTAAAAGTAAATATTGGGAATAATGACAAATATAAATAACAATAACAATAATAGCAACAATAATAATAATTTTGACAATAATTATATATATATATATATATATATATATATATATATATATATATATATATATATATATATATATATATATATATATATATATATATATATACATACATACATAAATACAAATAATATTAAATATATTCTACAAAATAGGGTGCTCAATGTTCTTAAAAGAACAGAGATATAACAAATTTAAACATATTTGTATATATATACATATGTATATATATATATATATATATATATATATATATATATATATATATATATATATATATATATATATATATATATATATATAATTATTGTTATTATTGTTATTACTATTAATTATATTATTATTAATATTGTTATTATAAAAAGTTATTATCAACCCTTATATATATATTCGTTGTATATGCGTTCTTTAAAAAAAAAGGCAATAATTTTTTAAATAATTAGATTCTATTTTTTTACTGCAGGTAATTATACCATGTAAGTGGTTTTTTGAAAGATAATCTTCAGAGTTCGAACATCGCTTGTTGCTATTTAAATTCCCGCTTTTAATAGTTTTGAGTAGCTTTTGGATTAGTAACCTTTAATGAATCACTGCAGCTCCGTAAAATAAAGTCTAAATTTTTCATGTGAAACTTAAAATGTAGAATTTTTCTAATGGCAATTTTGTGGCAACTTTATTCTTGTTAAAGTTTTGTGAGTTAATTTCTTAAATTTTTGTTAAAATCGTTAAATTTGATTGAATAAATGACTCTCAAATTTTTAATATTACTTTAAATTGTAAGTTGCTGAACCTTAAAATAAAAGTCAGAATTTTTTAAGGAAAATAAAAAATATAATGATTTAAAATGCTTTTTATTCTTTTTTTTACGGTTTAATCAACCAATCAATTGGTTCAATCTTATGACCATGGTTCTTATGACCAATCTAATGACAATGGTTTAATCTTACGTTGCAATCATAATTATGATTTAAAAAAAAAAAAGGAAAACATTAATTGAGTATTGGGCCTTAATAAAATATCAAGCTGCTTCTTACAGACATAAAATAGAATTCAATGGAAACATTATAGCACATGTAGATTATTGCAAAAAGGACAACAGTCAAGGCTACAATTCATTTATCAAAGAGGACATAATGTTGATGTTTGAACTAGAAGTTGCATTTTAGAAGTGCTATTATTAGTTAATTATTTAAATAATAAAAGCTACTTGATTTTGACAATGGATGATTTTGATTGGATGAGGAGAAGGTATCACAAAAAAGATATCACTGTCCACAGATAATTTAATATTATCAGGAAAATGTTATCAAAAATACTTATATCGATTATATAAGATGTAGTGTAATATCACAATTCTCAGCTAGATTTTTACAAAATCTTTGATAACAAGTTAACTGAGAAAAATGTGCAAAAAACTGTGTTAGTACTAACAGACATTTTTTGAGGCTTGGCATAAGGTTCAAGATATATGGAAATAATTAGTCTTTATCTCCAAAACGATGCTTTTTACAAAAAAATTTTTTTGTTTTCTTCCCTCAAAGTGTCGAGAACAAGTTCTCGGGGTTATTAAAAAAAAAATTGAAAATGCATATTGAGTTACCCACGATCTTACTGATTCTCCATTTCCGATTGAACTTGCTATCGTATTTAAAAATAGCTCTTAAAGACACCTCGTATGTAGAAGTAACTCTACAACATGGATCAATGGAGGGGGAAAAGGTCTTAGAAGGGTAATTGAAAAACAAAATGAGAATAAAAAAAAAGATGAAAAAAATTGTGCAACAATATGTGAACAATTTTTCAAATGTTAAGACCGATGTCAATGTAAAGGAAGGTGTTTTGCATTTAGATGCAAACAGTACCCTATTTGCAATACTGTTTTAAAGTCAGTTTTGTACTAAGCAACCCTTTAAAATTAAATGTATTAAACCTAAAAGGATTGAATCCTCTGAATCAATAAGGGATATCATTTCTCTCAAAATTGTGTTTTACTTCATAATTTGAAAAAAAAAATAGCATTTTTTCAATAACTCATAAAATCAAATTTGACAATGATGTCAAAAAAAGATGTCAAAAAATGATGTCAAATTGAAATAAGTAAAATTATGAGTTCCAATTAAAAAAATTAATAAATACACAATACAAATAGTTGTCAGTGCATTTTTGACATAGAATAGTCAAACTGTTTTAATTTATATTATCTTATGCCCTTGCATATTAAAAAGACCTTGTTCCAATTAACTTGAAAATAAAAGAGACCTAAATTTAGTTACCAATTTTTGCAGCATACACTTTATGGTGCTAGTACCTGTACATAAAAGCTATTTAAATAACAAAATTTGTAAAACTATGAGTGAAAAACAATTCATAATTTAAGTAGAATGGATAATCCCACTGATTTTATAAAAAAATGCGAGTCTTAAACTTGGAAAACTTAACTTATATCAGATTCTTATTTTTATGTTCAAATATAAAAATAACATGCAATATATATATATATATATATATATATATATATATATATGTATATATATATATATATGTATATATATATATATATATATATATATATATATATCATATATATATATATATATATATATATATATATATATATATATATATATATATATATATATATATATATATATATATATATATATATATATATATATATATATATATATATATATATATATATATATATATATACATATATATATATATATACTATATATATATATATATATATATATATATATATATATATATATATATATATATATATATATATATATATATATATATATATATATATATATATATATATATATATATATATATATATATATATATATATATATATATATTGCATGTTATTTTTATATTTGAACATAAAAATAAGAATCTGATATAAGTTAAGTTTTCCAAGTTTAAGACTCGCATTTTTTTATAAAATCAGTGGGATTATCCATTCTACTTAAATTATGAATTGTTTTTCACTCATAGTTTTACAAATTTTGTACCATATGTGTTTTGCAAAATTTATTCTTTTAACTTTCTGAATCATTTATTTTATCTTTTTTTTTATTATTATTATTTTTTTTTTTTTTGTATACCAACAACATTTAGGCTCTATTAGACCTTATAAACCTATACACGTATCATACATGTATATTATTTATTATCATGAAAATTAAATATATTTAAATAATTTTTAACTTCACAATGTATTGTACAAAAGATGTTCTTAATTTAAAATGTTTCGGAAATGTTTTGCTTAAGGCTAGGCAAACTTACATAAATATCATCAAGATATACAAAAAAATAATATGAGCACATATATTTTAAAGGTAAGTAATGCGCTGGTTAATTAAATTTAAAAGATCAATCAATAGCTATATTTAAAAAATTAATCAGCAACTATATATAAAGGATTGTTCAACGCTATATTTAAAGAATTAATCCATAGGAAGGTCCGTCCCGAAGGAGGGGGGGTGTAGGTATCTCCCAACCCCCCTTCCCCAAAGCTGTTATATAAGAATTTGAGTTGGCACATTGAGCAAGTTTATAGTTGGCAAATTGCAAATATTGAGAACCTTTTTTTTTTTTTTTTGGTGTCTCTAGCTGGCAACAAAAAATATACCCTTTTCCCCATGAAACCATGAAAGACCTGATCGGGACGGTCCTGTTCATAGGGTTTACTCAATCTGTAGTAAAGTCTTATTTACAAACAAAACAAGTTTTTTAGTTGATTTGTTAATATCAGCAAAGAAATAAGGAACCTTGTACGTTAATTTTATTTAAAAAGACAATATAAGACAATATAAATTACGTCCAAGTGTAACAATATTCATGTAGTTTTTACCATAGCTCAGAGGTCTTTTACCTAAAATCAGAAAAATATTCTAAAGAACAGGATTGAGAGCGCTGTTTAATTTAATCCTAAAACTAAAAAGATCTTTTTTAACAAATTACAAACAATCAATCCTAATGTGCTTTATCTTACTTCTAAAATTACTAAACTTTGGGACCTTGTTCAACTCCTTAGTCACCAGTTTGTCTCGAAATAGCAACAACAACAAAAATAATTCTTTCATCCAACAACTTCATCCCTAAATATGAAAATAACCGTTACTTGCTTCGATACAATAATAAATCTGAACCTAACTATCTTAAAACACTGTTTTGTTACTTATGGACATAAATCAATTAAACATCAAAGTATAAAACCTTAGAATAACTTTCCCTATAACCTAAAATTCATTTTCACTTCTTTCTAAATAAATACAGTTATTTTATCCAAATATCCAGAAAAACTTGTTCAGAAATACCTTCATTAAACTTTTACTTTCTTTTTTTGAATCTTTTTATATACTTCACATTTGGACAACTCTTTTCCATATTTCTCTAATTTATTCAATTTTGTTGAACGTCTCAACGATAAAACATATATAGACAACGATTAAACATATTTAGACAACGAAGGCAACAAACCAGCTTTATTCAAATCTAAAGTGGCACCTTGTAAAACTAGAATTGTTTTATTGAATCTTTGCAGTATCTTGTCCCAAAAGACTGTCAAAGTAACAGTTTCCAATTCATCAACGTTTTGCTAGTCTAAGCGCATCTTGTCGAGTTTCACCTTTTGTACTATCATCAATTGCAATGATTTCTTAAGCAGATTGAATATTCTTGTAACCCTTCCGCACAGCACTTGTTGCACCAGCATGTACTGACCAACGTGTTTCTGATAGTTTTTTAGGCGCTGGTGTCTTGTCTTTGGCTAGCGCTTTTGTCAGAATTGTCCATCGATGATTGAAGGCACTTAAAAATGTGTAGATCCGTTGCACAATATCAAAAATACCAACTGCTGCGCTACAACAACTAACCGCATTTTTACAAACTAATAAATTACATTTTTACAAACTAAAAAAAAATTTATTTAATGAATGAGCAAGGTGTGTAAATAGCATACTCGCAAACAGATAAAGTATGGTTATATGGTCTTAACAAAATTGTTACATCCAGATATATGTGATGCACTATCATACGTCTGACTACAATAGTTGTCAATGTCAGTACTATTTTGACACACTATAGTACTTTCCTTTTGTATTTTATCAACAATAAATAAAAACACTTTTTGATCCATTAAATTAATGAGTTCATCATAGACAGTAGTAGTAGAAGATAAGTATAATATTTATCAACATGTGCATCCAAAAAAGAATCATAAAATATTAATAACTCAAGAATGCACATAAAATTACAATTATGTATTAAATCAATTTTCTTTTTATGTCCACGAAATGGTAAGCTACGCTCAGCTAAAAACTTTACCACATCCATCATCTAGCGATGAGCAGATAACCAATATTTAGATTCATTTAAGCTTTCTTCTGTTTCTTATAAATACAATCAATTACACTGGGTCTCTGTGCATATAGTAAACAAACAAATATATGACCTTCACTATTTTCAAATAGCTCAACATCACGTCCGCTTTTCAAACTATTAAACCCTTGTGTAAAAGGAGAATTATATCCAATAATAAAAACTCTATCTTAATAAACATGTCCATTTGATGGTGAGTAACTGGTGAGAATTCTGAACGCAACGCCAGGTTATGTTTAGAATTCTCACCAGTTAATTAATGATGTCAAGTGAATAATGAAGGAGTACATTACCGGTTTCAATTTATTTTATTGTCCGAGATATTTGATTGCAAAAAACATTTATATTAATATTAGCATTCAATACCATCGTTGCTGATAAAATGAGATTGCATGTTTGGTGAAAGTGTTTTTTATATTTGAAAAATATGAAAAACACTTTCACCAAATTTTCAATATTCAATTGGCAGGTACGCCACAGCTTGTACTTGTACATTTTCAGTGTCAACTTCTGCTTCAGCTGTAGCCGGTTCAAGATCAACTGATTCTTAATTTTGAACTTTCTGGTTCTGGACTTTTACGTTGTAAAATAGAAAAAAATTACCATTTTAGATGAGCACTCTACATTTCTAACAGTATCAACTCTTAACTGAGTAAACTCATGGTTGTTACGGAGTTTTGTATTTGTTTTTGTTTATTAAAAGGAACATTTAATATTCTGGAAATTATTATTGCTTTCTTGCTTTTCTTTCCAATGACACATGACTTTAAATACTTTAAGTAAAAAAATGTACTTTTTCAAAAAGTGTGTTATCAATATTCGGGGGCCAGAGGATTCGAGGGCCTCAGACACATGCCTCAATTTCCTCAGTTATAATCCAACACTGCTTCCACTCTTCATACTAATTTTGTTTTGGTTGCTTTTGGTTTCCATTATAATAATAGTGTTTTTATTACTATTATTGTTATTGTTATTAGTTCCAGTTTTTACTTAAGATTAGTATACGTACTATTTGTAAATTTCCATGAAGTGTAATAGCTATTTAAAAAAAGTATATATTGATCAATAAGATTGTAAAATTAATTGAACAAAAATTGAAGAAAAAATTGAGTAAAAATTAAGTATATATAAACTACTAATAACAGCCAGCTTGAAGCCTACATATAAAAATGCAACTATTTTAAAATGTATTCAGGTAAATAAAAAATGCAGGTAAATACCCGGATACTTTAACATCAAAAATGCATTTACAAAAAAAGCATTATCAATCAGTGTTAGCTCTTCACAAAACAGTTTTTAAAAAAGATATAAATAAGGAAGAAACAAGAACAATACATGAATTGTTTTGTATACAAAATAAATTGTAAAAATAAAGTTTGGCAGGCTTTAAACATACAAAAAAAAATACGTGCTACAGAAGCACAACGCTAGGAACGACGATACTCTTAATAATAACTCGTTTCTCCGCGCAGCGGCCTTGCTCGTCAAGGTTCGTGTTTCGGAGTTATAGAGTTGAGAGAGGGTTATAACCTTAAATAAGTAGCCTCCTCGTCTGTAGTGGCCTTCTCGGCCTTGAGGAGGTGAAATAAAATAAAAAAAAAAAAAAAAATAGCCAATACTCTTAGGTGCTTGATACACGGTAGGGAATAATTGTTTTCGGGAATTTTTTCCCACCCTCCCAAAGAATATTAAGCCCCCGTCCTTCCCTCACCGTTTTTTTAATTTTTACTAGTTTCTAACAAAAAAAACAATATCTCAAAACGAAAAAAAAACCGCAAGCCACACTATAACAAAAGTGTTTTATTTGTGTTCTGCTAAAAACTTTTTTATCAGATTTAAACTAAAATTTCCCCCCCCCTTTCCCCCCCCCCCCCCTCCTCCTTTCTTTGTGTTTAACACCCGAGAGTAGATCGAAACTAAGTTTCGGAGTTTTTTTGTTTTTTTAAATTCAAATAAAAAGATAATTCTCAGCCGCCAAAATCAATAGTAACAATTTTATTTAAACTGTAACATTTAAAAACCAGTGTAAACGAGCTAATGATGATAGTATCTATAATCCAGCTAAAATTTCTAAAAAAAATCATCATCAGGAGGAAACCGTATTTTTATATGTTTTAAATAATATATAAAGTACTCTTACACAAGCTCTTCCAATCACATATATGAAAATAACAGTACTTACTAAAAGGCTGGATATACACTGCAAATATAAACTGAATGAAGAGTATTTTTGGCATGATCTAAATACAAGAAGCTCAATAATTTGAAGAGCATTTACTAGTCAGAGATTGTTAAAAAAAAAAAAAAAACTTAAATGTTTTGCGAAACATTTTGAATGTCGCAAACAAAAGATTTTTATTAAAAACAATTTTATGAAAATGCAAAAATCAGATAAATAAACCATTTAAAATTAATCCTTTTAAACATCGCGTTTAGTCATTATCAATGCGGCTTATGTTAAATTTAAGTTAAATAACATAATGTTAAACAACATGTTTTTAAGTTAAAGTTAATTTAAACGTTCCTATATGTTGTTAACGAAAAGGTTAATGCAAAAAAAATTTAAGTTAGATTTGAAATATTTGAAGTATACCGACTTGAAATATAAATCAAAACTGGTAGTTAAACAAACGGATTTCTTTACTATATTTTTAATGAAATGTTGTTTAAAAAGATAATAAAGAAATCCTGCTATTATATTTAAACAACATCTAGTTAAAAAAATATGAAGTTCATAAGGTAAAACTTGAAAATAAATAATAATAATAAATAAACTCAAAAAATAGACTGGTAATATTTTAAAAATCTATTTTTTAATTTCATTATGAAACTTGGTGTAACTCTGATGACGTTTGTTCTAATATCAATATAGTAGGTTTTAATTTGATACCTTTAGCGTAGAAAACTAATAAGCGTGGTGGAGGATTGCTAATTTATATAAAAGAAAATTAGCAATATTTTATAAGGCGTGACATGAGTATCTCAGATAGCAATATAGAGGTTTTAACAATTGAAATTCCAACTAAAAAAATATATATATATATTTTACTTAGCTGTTACTATTGCCCAGCGTCTGGCGTAGTTAAAAATTTTAGCAACTTTTTACTAAGCGATATAATAAAAAAAAGTAACCAAGAAAATAAACTTATCTACGTATTAGGGGACCTAATCTCGATTGCTTTGAATATCCCGTTAAATGTAACATTAAATGTTTTATAATGCATTATTTGAAATAGGGTTCTTTCCCTTAATTAATAAACGAACTAGAATCACTCAATTAACAGCCTCTCTTACTGATAATATAAAAACTAATGATTCATTTAAGGAAACTCTTCAATAGGGCATAATTAAAAACGAAATCTATGATCATTTATTATTAATATTAACAAAAAAACATTACTAAATTCAAATCAAGTCTTTTATTAACATATTTTCAATGAAGTAAATTTAACATCGTTTAAGTAGCAATTATCGCTTCTTCATTAGAAGAAGCAAAAATTGGAATCATATTGATACTTCAAACGATGTAAATTCAGTTTACAACACTTTTTTTAAAAGCTTTTTTGACTCATATTTCCTAAAAATTAATATCAATGAAAAAAGAAATAAAAGAAAAAATCTCAAAAATTATTTCAACAACTTACTCGAAAAATAAAAACTTAATTCTAAACCCACTTGGAAAATCATTAGAGAAATCACCTGCAACATAAAATGTCTCTACGCAAAACCATTAAAATAAATCATGAGTTTTTATTTAATCAAGTAGCTGCTGAGTTAAATAAATGTTTTGTGTCAGTTGGTCCAGATCTAGCCAAAAAAATTCCTCCAGCCAATAATTTAAAAAAAGATCACATCTTTCCCCTACTTTTCAACTTAATTTTTTTAAACTAACTAATGAAGAATTTGAATGTGCCTTTAAAATGCTAAAACTAAACAAAACGATTGGTCCGGATGATATCAATGGAAACATTGTTATAAACTCATTTGATGTCATAAAACACATACTTTTAAAGATAGTTACTCGTTCAATCAAACAAGGCGTTTTCCCAATCAACTAAAAATAGCAAAGATTATACCATTACATAAAGGATTTAATTTTAAAGTGAGTTTTTATGCAATAAAATCTTTAACAAATCACGATGAATGTTGAGAAAGATTGTTGAGGTATGTACATACAAAATAAATGTATAGTTTCTTTATTTTACTTAATAAAGTTTTGTTCATATACATATTGAGACTAAAAATGTTAGATTTTTTTTTTTAAATATTCAAAATTATTGGAATATTTTTTGTAAATTTCAAAATTATTTATTTTGTAAATATTCTAAATTGTTTTCGCATATGAGTTAAGCCGAGTTTTTGATTTTGATTGTAACTTAAACATTAGTTATTCTCGTTAATATTTTTGAAAAAAAAAGTCCTACATAAATCTTTCATTTTTTTATTTTTAATTTTGATTAAATGATGCAACAAAAGTATTTTTTTTTAAATAAAAACTTATTTCTTTTTTTTTTTTTCAGAATCCTAACCAATGATAAAAGAGATGACTGGAAAACAACTCTATGATGTTTTAAAACAATGCCCAACAAAAAAAAAATGACTATAAATTTGTATTTTTAAAAGATCAACTCAAAATTATTACATAATTTACTGAAAATGAAAAATGTTCACTTAAAAAAGCATTAAAATCGTTCAAATTTCATTTTAAACAAAAACGGATAGCTTCTAATAACAGAGAAACGCTTTTTAATGAAAAATGAACTATGGCTCAATGCCATCATAAGTCTACCCACCTGTATAAGAAAAAGGCCTGGTCGATTATCTAAAGATTTCGAGGTGTTGGGTTTGCCAAGCAAGAGACGTAGAAAAAAAGATTTGAGAGAGCATATATCTTATAAGCAACTAACCTATGCTGCCCATATGAGCCAGCGAGATGCAGGAAATTGTGACGCATCTAGAATGATGAAAGATATTAGCTGTTCACCGGAAAAAACAAAAAAATATAGAGAAAACTTTAATTCCATTCAGAATAATGTTATAAAAAAAGTACACTATCAGATCCACTATCTATTTTTGTGAAAGTTGATATGACAAGGAGACAATATAAAATAATTCATACGGTCAACAAAAAAATTTATCTATGTTATTCGCTATGAAAGAAATAAAAAAACAATGTTATCCGCCACAAGAGTCAATGACAGTTTCAGAAACGTGTTGTGAAATTGAACTACAAAATATTCTAGACCATACATCTAGTCGTTTGTGTGAATATTTGAATATAATGAAATTTTGGAAACATTAAACGAAGAAGAACAAAGCAATTTAGAGATGATATCAAAATGGAGTTGTGACGGCTCACAGCAGCAAACGTTTAGACAAAAATTCCAAAATAGTTCAGATAGTGACTCAAATATCTTTCAAAGTTTAATTGTGCCTTTACGGCTTACATGTCATATTCGTGGCTAGAATATTATTTGACAAAACCCAGTGCCCTACAAGATATTGTTGTCCAATACGAATTCGTTTTATCCATGAAACTAAAGACATAACACATGAAGAAATCTGCTATGTAGATCAAATAAAAAGCTTAAGAAAAGCTGAAATACCGAAACTTTTTGGTTGTATTATACATATAATGCATACCTTAACATTTACAATGGTTGATGCAAAAGTATGCAATGCTACAACCAACACAGCATTTACTAGAAGGTGCTTAGTATATATATTGTATGACGTACCTAAATATATATATTAAGGTACGTCATACAAATTAATTATTTATCATACGTCATACAAATTAATTTAATTATCCAATTTTGAACAAGTCCATTTGTAGTTGTAATCTATAAATTATAGAACAAAGTTACTTTGTACTTGTTATTTGCTTTGCGTTAGTAGTGAATTTAATTGTGTATATTTCAATATTAAATATCTGCAATATTTGTTGATTTTACTTGTGATTTTTTATTATAATTTTTTTTGTTTTACAGTAAAAAAAAAAAAAAAAAAAAAAGAATATTGTGTTATGGAGAGTTTTAAATTGACTAGACATTATTCTACAATTAATTTAACTAAGTATCTTGGAGTAGGAAAAGATTGGTTGGAAACTGAAGTTCCTACACTGAGAGATGTACTAAGGAAAGGTCTACTTATTCAGAAAAAATTGCTTCTTTCTGATGACCTTGATAGGTGTGTTTTTTGAAATGATATTGAAAAGTGAATTTCTAATAAACTTTTAGTAGGCACAGGACGTCCAATAACATCCAAAGAACATCCATCTGGACACCCGCTGGGTGTCCAAGGACATTTAAAGGACGTCCAAGTATTACTTCAAGTTCAAGTATTTCAAACAACAATGTTAAAACAGTTTAATTTTTTTATTTTTTGTAGGAGATGTCACCTACCTGTAAAAGAAATCTCGTTGGTATCGGCAGACTCGGCACCGAAACAATGGTCCCAACCCAATGCTTTGTTTAAGGCTGTTGTCATATCTCAAAAAACGCTGTCAGATAAAATTTTAACTGCCTGGCATAAGTTTAGAGACATTTCTAATCAAAAAGAAACAAAAGAAAAAACTGTCAAATGGTCGGAAGGTAAGCTGGACAAATATTTAGATATAACAAAATGTAGGTGTAACATATTACTTTGTACAGATGAAAATTCTCCTTGTAAGGAGGTTAAAAATTGTTCTGCAGAAGTACATACTTTATGCATTTGTTCTAAAGCTATCAAGTTGCCACAACTTTATTTATAATGGCTTAGATCTCAAAGAGAGAGCTTGGTAAAAAATCCAACAAAAAAAAGCTACCAAATATATCAACTAGACAAGGAAGACAGGCTAAAGTAGTGAAACGTAAAATAACAGATATTGCATCTTTAGAAAAAAGACAAAATTTAATTAAAAAACCTCTTATTAATACACAGGTTCAAATTGAAAACATCGAAGACAAAGTTTATGAATCAGAGGGGCATAACTTAAATCAAGAAACCTCACCTGAAAAAATTAAAAATGTAAATGAAAAATCCTCAGAAGACAGCTCCAGTAATACAAATCAAATAACTTCCCCATTTATTAACACTAAACATAATTACGATGAAGATCCCTAATACAGCACTAGCATCTCTTCGATTTGACATATCTCCTGCTGCTAAATCTGAAATTGTATCTGCTTTCCTTCAAGATTTGATCAAATTAAATTACTTGACTCAAAAATGGCTAGTTTAGCATGTGATCTTAAAAATTTGGAGAGCCAGACAAGAGGTTATGGCCAAAACTAGAGTTTTGTCAAAAAAACTCATTATTGAAGCTCCTATCAAAGGTATATTTGTAGATGGAAGAAAAAATTCTACTCTAATTTTGATTGAAGATTCAATTACTAAAACGTTTTGTCGAAGAACAGAAAAGCAAGAAAACATAAGTGTTTCTTCTGAACCAGATGGAAGCTATTTGACTCATTACACACCTTCAAAGGGTCCAAACAAACCAGCTAAAGAAGCTACAATTGGTCTTTATAACTGGATGGGTCCTAGAGGAATTGATCAAACTATAGTTGTGATTGGATCAGATTCTACAAATTCAATGACTGGATCTGGTAACAATGGCGGATTATTAACTCACCTGGAGAAACTTATTGAAAGAAAATGTTTTTGGTCAATTTGCATGTTACATACCAATGAGCTACCTTTAAGACACCTTATTGCAAATCTTGATGGACCTACAAACTACAAGGATGGATTTAAAGGGCCTATAGGCAAACTATTATCAAAAGTAAATCAATTAAAACGACTAGGAAAGTTTGAACCAATTAGGCAGTTTGAACTTTTGATTAAAATTCCGGATGACATTTTAAAGAATATGTCAACCGACGCCTCACTAAGCCACAAGTTAGTTTCTTGTCTTGAATCAGGTATATTGAATCCTTCACTGGTCAACAGAAAATGTGGTAATCTTTGCCATAGCAGGTGGCTCACAACTGATCAGGCAATTCTTTGGCTTTACATTAGTGAGCATGGCTTAGAAGGTGACTTTAAAAAATCTAAAAGTTCTTTCTCAGTTTGTGGCTCAAGTATAGTTTCATATGTGGTTTAGAATCAAGGTAAATCACTCTATTGTTGATGGGCACCATCATCTAATCAAACTTCTTTATCTATTAAGAAGTCAAACTGTCGAAGTTATGAATGCTGTTAGTAAGTCTGTTCGAAATGGGGCATTTCATGTTCATTCTGAGTCTATTCTCAGAATGAGCATGAAATGCCCTTTATTAGGGCAAGAATAGAGCACAAAGATGTTGTTCCAAAATGCCTTTTATTAGAGCAAGAATAGAGCACAGAGATGTTGTTCCAAATCTGAAATCCAAGAAAGATTTAATCAAATTGTTTAGTTGATGTTCAAGCTTGATTTTAAAGAAAATTTTATTTCCCATAAAAACATATTGTTGTTTTATTTAACATTTAGTGTAATTATAATATATTTGGACAAATCCGTGTGCGCCCACAGAACATTTTGATGTTTTGCATATAACAATTTCAGTAAATTTATCAGCACATTTTAAACTTTAAGTAATACTTTTTTAGAGTTCAACACCCTCACTCATGAGGCCAAATGAACTCAAAAGCATGAGAAAATTATTCATCAACCTCTTCATAGCCTTTGAGGTTGAGGAATCTAGGGATTGGTTTTTCTAGTTTTTCCATAATCGTGCCTATAATGCCGGAGTAATAATGCGTTTTATTCTTTGGTATTGTTTTATATATAGGTTTAGTTCTTATGTGTTTTCCGTAACCTAGCTCCTCGAGAATTTTCCCGGCAGGAAAATTACTTTTTTCAATTGGTAAACCAAGAACGGATACAGTTACTCTTTTGCTAATATTTCTACTTAGAGTTGCATTGTAGAACTGATGGTTTATACCATTGATATTTATTCCTTTTTCAAGAATTGTGTGTTTGATTTTGTCGTTCTTCATAACAGTTTCGATTAATGAGCCGTTATGGATTTGTTGGTATCCGAATAGGAATTTGTCGTATCTTGCGTTTTCTATAGCTAATAAGAAATCGTTGTCACATTTTAGTTATTACGTTACTTAAAAGGGTATTTCTTAGGAAGCTATATTCGTTCACATAGTTTTTATTTGTTGCGGCTTGTGACAAAATTAAAATTCTTTAAGATTTTTATTCTAGCGACTTGGGCAATACCACAGCTACGTTAAATTAAAATTATCATCAAAAACTCATTCCTCTTATTCTGAACTTTAAGAAACTTTAGTTTATGACAACCTTGCATCTGTTTTTCTAAACGTCGAAATTGCTCTTCGCATTTTCTTAACACTTATGATTTCAAATTGTTTTGCGTAGCGCTCGTTTTCAAAAATAAAACGAATTCAAAATGAAAAACGAATTACCATGCTTCAGGAGAGATTAGACATGCTGAGCTTGATTTCTTTCTTTTCAGATATTCTTTGCAAGATCAATTTGATGTAATAAACGATTTTATCGATAAAAGATATAGGAAAAAATATATAAGGGCATATTGTATAACAATGCCGATTTAGTAAATTGTGATATCCTTTATAAGTTGTTTTTGCAGATGCGCTAATTATAAACGTAAAAAATGATATTTAAAAAAATAAACGTAAAAAAAGTTGTTCAAAAAAATAGTAACTACCAGGTTTATCACATAATATTTTATATTTATGAAAAAAAGACTTATGTGATTTGGTAAATATTTACATTAATGAATATACGTACTATATTACTCAATAATTCTACAAAAATAACTTTTTTTGTGCAAAAACGGTGCCCCAAAAAATTTTAGTGCCTAGAGCCCCAATTTTCCTTAACCCTGCTCTAAATCAGCATAAAATTGCCTTTCGTATTCAATCATAAAAATAAAGACGGAAGAAAGGGGAGGGGAAGAAACTGCAATAGCGCCAAATAATGTAAAAGTTTAATTCAAATAAATTTCTTTTACTGTAAGTGGTTGTGGTATTAAATCAAGAAGAGCAATTATACATGGTTAAAGAACCCCATAAAGGTCTTGGAACTTCTGAGGAAGCTGTTGCATTAGCCAGTCAGGTTTGAATAAGCAAACTTATTTAAGAATTTTTTGGCATTCAATAGTGGCAGGTATCACCAAACATTTAACTCAATGTAAAAAAAAAACAACCTTAAAGTGTTTTCTATTTTTAACCTATTAAAGAAGAACAAAAAGCAATAAAAAAAGTTGATGTAGATTTAATTAAATTATTTGAATCATATGGAATTCAACTATATTGATTATTTTTCTGTGCGCAAAACCTAAACCTCTTATCAACTAAACAGCAGTATCAGTAGCAGCTCTTATTTATAAATTTATGTTCAGGAATAATTGTTTTAAAATACAAATCAAGGAACAAGGTTGTGAGTTTGCAAATTCAGTATCTATTGCACTTTATGGCCTTCAGCAATGTGTAACCTTGGCTAAGCATCTACAAACCAATGGCTTTTTAAAGAGACAGAATAAGACAATAAAAAATTAATTTTCTAGGTCTTATATGAAAATATCTGAAAAATTTTAGAATGGAATCCTTTTTGATCTACTTGTTAAAGTGCATGTTAAAGTATTCACCATTTTACCTTATGCATAACCGACAACTTTCTCTTTCAACTAATATAAAGTACGCAGGTATACTCATTGATGATGTTTGTAATTCTGTATCCGATTACACAATAGATACACAATCAAAATACTTTGTTCATCATAAATAATGTTGATAAATCAACATAAATAGAAAACGCAAAAAAATGACTTTCTAATAGCTTGTTTTAGAAAGTAACTAGTAAAAGAAACAACAATTAAAAAAAAATACTCTCTACAATATATGAAACCATTTTATTGAAAAAAATAATTAAAAAACTGTGTTATTTAATTCGCTAAAAAAAAAAAGCTATAAAACAAAGGCTCTAAATATTTATAATGCTAGATCCTACTAATGGAGAAGAAAATGATTAAAATTTGAAAACGCAAATATGCCAAGATGTGTTTTTTTTCGAGAAAGTACATTTTTGCAGACAACTTCTGAGTCTCAACATACATATATTCGGGATGTTGTTGTAAAGCTCATGAAAACCTTCTTTTAGTCTCGTATATTCGTAATATCTCGTAGTATCCAAAAGTGGTATAGCCACATATTGTATATAGGCTTAAGATGTAGAGATTCTTAGTACTGCAATTTATGTTGGAATCGACATCATTTGAATGGTCATTCACTGGATAAAACTGGCAATGCTAAAATATCCAGCATCCTTTAAACTCAACTAACAACCATATCATTTTTTTAGAAAATGAAAACAATGTTGTTTTAAATTCTTATTTTTTTTTTGTCGCTTAAATCTGTGTTAGTAAAAAGATGTTTATACTTTGCTAAAATGTTGTTCGTTTACCAGATATATAACAACTTATAAGAACATAGTTAACTTACTTTTTTTAAAAACAAAAGTGATTTCATTGATCCTTACTCTCTCGTACTTAATAGAAGGAGAAGGAGGGGGGGGTGATAAAAAGAAATCTAATAAACAGGAAAGGAGGAGGAGGGGGGGGGGGGAAGTCTTGATAAAAGGGTGGGTCAGAATTTTTTACAGAACGCGAATAAAACAATTAAATTCTAGTGTGGTTTGCGGTAAAATGCACATTTTTTCTCTCCGGAAAAAATTCAAACTACTAGCTGCATAACAACCCTAGACAACCATCAAGGAATAAGATATCATGATAAATTTAATCACCTGCGCTTTATTTGGGACACAAGAAAATCAACTTTTGCCGCTCTTAATTGGTTAAATATTGTAGAGTATCAAATTTTCAGAGTATCAAAGAGTATCAAATTTTCGGACAACAGTGCATACTTTGACTCATTTTAAAATCAGAGTTAGCACACTGCTTCCAGATTGGAATTTATACCAGTTTTATAAATCCTTAGCAGTTCCGAAGCTAACTCACGGTCTAGAGTTTTGTGAAAATAAAGATTTAACAATCAAAAAACTAGCCAAACTTAGAAAAAATACAGTTAAAACATTTTTTAATGTCTTTAAGTATAATAAAATTATATACACTCTCTATTTAAAGTTCAGGAAATGTCAATACAGTATTTAAATGTCAATACATACAATGCGTACAGTAAAATAAAATAAAAAAGTATATACAATTGCGTACAGTAAAATAAAATAATTCTATTTATCCGCACTTTTGAAACAACTAATTCCTAACTATTGTTTAGTTAAACACACCTTTTCGGATGATATAAAAGAATTATGAAACATTTTAAGATTGAATATGAAAAAATTGAGTTTTTCAATTATTCAATTTTAAATTGCTAGTTAAGAAGAAAGTATGAATGGTGTAAGTACAAACTAGTAAGCGCGATCTCGCATAAGTGCAAACTGGCATAAGTGCGAAGCAGTTACAAAAACTGGCATAAGTGTGAACTGGTAAAAGTGCACCAAAAGAGTTTGCAGGCATTGGAATAAGTGCGAATTGGCATAAGTGTGAACTGACATAAACAGGCAAAGCATTGTTTTGAGCAAAGCAGAGAAGAGCTTTTTTTGATTGTTTTGGTTGAATTTTTCATAAAACCGAAACCGTTAAAAAATTTTCTTATAAATATGTCTCTCTCTATATATATATACTTAAGTTATCAAAAATATTTTAATAAAAATTAATCAATTTTGGTGTAAATCCTGGGCATTGCAGGGTATCCCCTAAATCTGCATCTTATTCTTTCTTGATTTTAAACTTTTTTGATTGTTTTTTGTTCATTTATTTACCATAAAATATTAAAAATTTACAATAATATATTATAAACTCACATAAGTAAGGTTAGGAGTCACTTGTATAATTAAAAACTTGTCAATTGATTGACTAGTTTTTAATTATACAATAATGATACCTAAACAAAACAAAAAAAGCAAGTAAACTAAAAATAGTAATAATAATAATAAGTAATAGTAATAAAAAAAAAAATAATAATAATAATAAAACATTGCAAATAAAACTATAAAATGATAACTTTGATATAAGTCATTACTATTAATAAAAACTGATAATAAAAACAATTATAGTAAAATTTATAACTGCGACAGAAATTATAAAAATAAACATGGCAATCGCAAAAATTATAGCAAATAACTATAAAACTATTACTACAATAGAATCACTTTCACTACTATAATAATTTATCTTGAAAAGGCATTAAAACAGAGATATAATAATGAATATACTAATAATAGTAATAAAAGTAAAAAGTAAAAATAATGTTGTTATTAATGCAGTAATATAATAAAGCAATAATAACAAAAGATGAAACAAATATTCATTAGATATATACTCAAATATATATTTCTTAATTTGGTTTCGATTGGTATGAAGGATGTTGATTAGAGATAATTAAACTATATTTGTTAGTTTGTATTTTTACCTTGTAAACACATATACGGAGAGTGAATAATAAAACAATAATAATAGTAAAAAAATAATTTCGATAGGGTTTGATATGCTTATAAAAGTTTCATACTATGTGAGAAATAAACAAAATCCCTAACCCTGACCCTAATCCTATCCTAACCCTGGCAAAATTTAAAGCCTGATAACACTGAAATTTTTTATTTATATCAGTCATTGATTTGTATATGCATTGATTTTTTTTTTAGTTTTAATGTATGATTTTTTTTGATAACAAGCAAATTATTAACAATTTAATAAACGGAGGAGGGGGGAGGAGGAGTCTTAATTAGCTTAGGGTGGGTGGAAGAGATTTTTGGCAATTAATAAACAACCCTTTTCGTGTATTAAGCACCTACGAGTTAGCTATTTAGTTTATTTTTAATAAAATTACAGTAAAATCATAACGTTAAAATGTTACTTCCTCAGCATTATTGTAATGCAATGATATATTATATATACTAGATGTCTAATTTCAATCCGAAAAGTGAATCTACAACATTAACTCTATAATATTTTTCCCTTTTTACAAATGGTGGATTAATTTTTTGAACAAAAAAAGCTACCTGATGCAGCTTTGAATCATCAACAGTAAATGAAAATAAGTGACGTTTAAGATATAAAGGATTACTATATATTTAAACTTTATTAAGTTTAAGTTTTATTTCTAACAATTAGATCACTTTTTTCTTTTTCATTCTGATGTTATAATTGTTTTGAAGAAAAGATCAGGCAAGATTATTAAAGAAAAAAAACTTATTAAAGTTAGTAAAAGTATTAACTCATAACTTAATGAAATAAAATAAAAATTTCAATAATGTTTATAAGAACATTTATAAACTCAAAACTTAATATTTTACAAATATACTGTGATGAAAAAAAAATTATTTAAGTTAATTCAATTTAACATAGATTAAAGTAATTTTCATGTTGGCTTGATTTTGGAAGTTTTTTGTTTCGAAGCTCTCTTGGACTCTTCAAGTTTTGTCTTGTGTAAAAAATAACTTTTTTTTATTTCTTCTATCTCTGGAATGTCAGTGAGAATCTTAGATTTGCCACTTTCTCTGCCTTTATTTGTTTTGTATTTTTGCGTAATAGAGCGTTTGAAAATGTGCTTACGGATTCAGGTGTATAATGTGGTTTAATTGTAAAGTATTAGAAATAATTTTTTAGTTTTCGCTCTCAATCATTTCATTTTGTTTTTTAACAAAATATGCCATCATATATAAACTTGATGTATAGCAACTTTATGAAGATCCTCACAGTTAGATACACTAAATGTTTCTGTCAGAGAAAATTAGTTATTTCTGCATATAGGAAGTCATTGTCTATTTAAAGTCATTATTCTATGTCATTGTTACAGAAAGCGTTTTGTGAAAAAGATTATATTCCAGGCGTGGTAAAACCAGAAATAATATTCCTGGCAATATATGTAGTGGTATACACTAGTGTAAATATGCCAAGTAAATTATGTATTGTTATTGTTTTCCCGGATTTGATAAAAGCCAATCATTCTGGCACGTAGAAAATAATTGATAGCATTTAAGAAACAATGGCTTTCATGATTGTCCATTAAGAGTAGAACGGGATCATTTTTTGAACATTAAACTAATTTTTTTATATGTTCTAAAATTTTTAAAAACAATTTTCCTGTTATCCAGCCGAATCATGATACAATCATGAAATCTTGCTTTAGAAAATATAAAAAAAGGTAGAATTAAATTTTAGAAGGCATTTCGATATACTTCACGTGGTAATTAGCTGCTCACGTTTAACAGGCTGTCTCACTTGTTTTATTCCACATGGTGCTATAACAATTGGCGATGGTAGTACAACCAATCTGCTTTTTTTAACCTTTTAAAGTTGTCGAAAAATTGATTTATATTGTGCTGATTCAAACTTGCTGAACGAGACAAACTTTTATTTATAGGCTCACGAAGATCGTTGTGATGTTTTATTAAGCCCTATACCAGCTTGTTTATTTACTTTCCATTTAAACGGACATTGGCTAACTTTTATAGCATATTGAAATGCTAACTCCTTGCTTGTATTTATGTAAAAAAAATTTAGCTTTTTAACATCTTTTTTCTCATCTTTATTAAATACTTATGAAACAGTATGCTTTGTTGTAAACCCTGGCTTGTTCTTGGATAATAAATTATTAAATAATTTATTATCTTAAGCCAAGCCGGGGTTTACAACTAAGTATCCTGTTTCATAAGTATTTAATAAAGGTCAGTAGAAGATATTGATAGACTACTTTAGTTAGTTAGTTATTTAAGTTACACAAAACCACAGCCTTGTTAAACTCATCATCAGCTGAGTATACGCATCTATACCCAACTCGTATTTCGGACACTTTTGTGTGGCATTTACGGTAAATGATGAGTTGTAGCAACTATGATGACTGAAAACTGTCTAGTACTTGTTTAAATTTATCAAGTGATGTTGCCTCATTGATATTATCTGGCAAAGCATTCCAGTCATTGACTACACGGTTGTTAAAAAACTTATGTCTGATTTCGCAGTTCCTGACAATCTCGCGATGAAATTTGATTCGATGTTGAGCTCTGGGTGCTATTGTGCCAGGCATTACGTGCCAATCAATTAGATTTAAATTGTTGAGAAGCTTATATTTTTGAAAAAGATCACCTCTTTTCCGTCTGTCTTCAAGAGTAGTTAATTTCATGATTTTACATCGAGTTTTGTAATCTTTATTTTTCAAAGCATGAGCTCTTCAAAGCGGCCCTCTTCTCCTCTATATATATCACTGTTTTTATTTTAACGCGAAGTGATTTGACCGGGCTAAAATTTTCGCAATAATTTAAAAACGCTAGGCCGCACAATGAGGCGCAGAGTGACTAAAGTTAATTTTTTTTTTTGTTAATTTTCATTTGGTTTTTTATAAGATGGATTTAAAAACTATCACATATGAATATATTAAAATAACATTATTGAGCTATTTAGGTGTATCATATATAATTAAAATATCATTAATGAGCAATTTAAGTACAAAGTTTAATCTTTTAATCAACAACAAGCTTTTGCTACTACGCGCGTAGTAAGAAAAATGCGTGTAGTGTAAGAAAAATGTTATGGGTAATGTTTCGACCAATTTATATAGAACTAATTTTTATATTTTCCCAGACATATATACATTTACGGAAAGCTCTGTGAGACTAGTTTTAGATTAAATTTTAGTTAAAAAATCTAGTTTTAGAAAGAAAAAAAAAAGTTCGAATGTACATGTGAAAGTAGGGCCAAAATATGAAAAAAAATTGAAGAATAATATAGGGTTTTAACTTTAATGGAGCTAGAAAACTAATAAATATTTGCTTACATGGTGGTCTCAGTATAAATTAATCCTAAGTTTGCTGTTTTTTAGTGAAAGAGGTAGCCGCACCTTTTGAAATAATTGTTTTTTTATTGATGCAGGGTCTTCGTTTTGCAAATTGTATTCTACACATCTGTAAACAGTGGCGTTCCAAAATTTTCGATGTTTTAGACATGACAGTTTCAGACATTGTTAAAACCCCAAATATTGAGAATATTTGAATAAAAAATAAGGTGATTGAAGCCTTTGAACAAAAATAATCCAACAGGTTTATCGCCGCTTGCCCAAATCTGAGAGCAAGGAGTTAATTTAAAATTCTAATTTACTATCAGAAATTAAATTTCATTTATTTTTCTTAACGTGTTTAAACGTATGATCATGTAAAATTTACAACTCCTTCATTGGTCACTCTTAGACACTAGGTGGTAACAATATTTAAACGATATGAAAGCTTTACATTGCCATGCAGGAGATATTATTTATATTATATAGTATTTGACGCTTTAGATGAAATTATTAACAAGGACACTATTTCTGCTGATTCGTGAAATG
This sequence comes from Hydra vulgaris, assembly GCF_022113875.1. NCBI lineage: Eukaryota > Metazoa > Cnidaria > Hydrozoa > Anthoathecata > Hydridae > Hydra > Hydra vulgaris. Next base: position 42,453,978 of record NC_061165.1, read on the forward strand.
AGTTTGAAATAGTTAGAAAACATCTGAAAAGTTTTTTTTTTTAAGTTTCACTAGTTGTTTGATGTGAGATTTTTATGTGTTAACGTAGTTAATAAAATGTTTGAGGCAACAGATTCATATTTAAAAATGACATCTGAATTAACACTAAAACTTCGTAGAAACATTTGTGATAATGGCTTCTACAATTGTATTACAGACGTTATGATGCTAAGTAGTAAACTAGACGTAGAACCATAGTTCACAAACACTCACTCCTTAAAACCGCATAATAAAAAAAAAAATTATTTTCTAACAAAAGTAAAGATGACTCGATTCAAGATCCTAAAGAACGTCAAAGAATGAAAATATTTAAAGTTTTTAGAGATTTATTGTGTCTTTTAAAAAATTCTCTTTAACTTCCATTGAAAGTAAAATTACCAGGTACACATTAATTTAACAGAAATCATTAAAAAGTTTGCAGAAGCCAAAGGATTTATAGCTCTGGAAAACCACAAGTAGGTGTATGCATTAACATTAACGATATGGTTCTTTGTGAGAAACTATTAATTTTATTAATTTTAATTTCCTCATAAACTACACATGTTTTACAAATTTTTATTTCAAAATTTATATAGTATGTTGTTTAGGTCTAATAAATATTGCACATTAAAATTACACAATTCTTGAAAAATGAGGGATAATTCCATTTGTAAGACATATTACAGGGTCTAAAATATTTGAGTTGAACCGAGGCTTCCAAAATCTAGGACGGGCGCTGAACTCTAAACTATAGTAATATAACATTCTACTATATACCGTAATTCAACTACATTCTATTGATTCTTTTTATATGTTAATTACTTAGGTATATTCCATAGTTAAACTTGAAATGTTTATGAAAAAATTGTCGGTTGCCGGTTGCATGTTAACTACATGATTAATTGATCTCGTTAATATGCAAACAGTTTTAAATATGAATAAAACAAAGTAAAAAATTGAATTTTGTGAGAAAAAAAACAAGTTATCTAATCTAAACAGCAAATAATAACAGATAATCTATTGACTAAACTCTTGCATTAATAGATTGATGATTGATGCATAGGTTTTTTGTGTTTTAGATATTAATAAGATTTTATTGTCTTCTTTTGCTTCATTTATAAAAGCTATAAATATAGCTTTAACAAATTTGTAAGTTAGTTTCAAGCTGTTATTTTTAATATTTTTGTCTTTAAAACATATCACTTGATATGGATATTAAGTGATATGTTTAAGGCCTTTAAAACTTATCACTTAATATTCATATGGATATTAAGTGATATGTATTAAAGGCAAAAATTATTTAAAATGATACAGATTCGTATGCATCTG
>NC_061165.1:42460324-42600324 GCF_022113875.1 Hydra vulgaris
AACAAGTCAGGAAATATCCCTGATTAAAAAGATTGATTTATTATAATACTCAAAAGAAGATCAATTCTTGAGATGCTAAGATCATTTTTTTTGAAGGAATGCTATTATATTTATAAAAATATTTAGTAAATAATAAGTTGTAGAAAGGTTTAAGATTTAAAAACAATATTTTTCTAAAACATAGTTATAGGGAGCATGGATTCATAGCCATAATGAACAGTTTCATATTTAGGTACAGATGACTTAAAGTTGCAAGCAGAAAGTAGTTACAATTTTTCCTTAAATTAAAAAAGTTGATAAATGTAAGAGAAAGGTTATTGTGATTTCCAAACAAATAGATAGTTGAATAAGGTCACACTAAAAATAAAAATTTAGTTAAAAACCATAGTTTTTATGCATTAAAATTTAAAATAATATTTTTTACATAAAACAAATATTATTTTTGAACTTTTTATAAAATTTCACTTCTTTTGAGTACCAGGTTGACCTACTTGTGAAGAATATTTTTTCCCAGAATTTTAGGGGCTGTATAAATGTTCGAAGGACTTGGGGCACCTCTAAAAATTTTTTTTTTTCAAAATTTTTTGTTTATCCAGTGATATTTTATTATATCGCATATGTTTAGAGCACAGACAAGGCAATTTTAAAAAATTGTTGTTTTTTGATGCACCCTATTAATTGTAAGAAATCTGTTACAAAGATAAAAGGAAAAACAAAGTCAAGGAATACCTTTAATACTGTAGTGTTGCAGTTTTTCTAGGAGGATCTTGTGCTTAACTGGATATAATGCTTTTTTTATGTCAATAAACACTCCATGCACAAAGTATTTTTTGTCAATGGCTTGTCTAACTTTCTCTTTTATTTCTATTAGTGAATGAATTGTTGAGTGTTTGTTGCAAAAACCATATTGGTGTTTGTAAAGGCATTTATATTTCTCCAAAAAAATGGTCTAGTCTTTGGAACATTGTTTTTTTAAACAGTTTACCTAGGTAGGTAAGAAGAGAAATAGGTCAATAAATGGAGTAGTCTAGAAGAGATCCCTTTTGTGTGTAGGAATTACTTTGGCTACCTTAAAAGCTTCTGAAAAAAAACCATTTTTGAAAGAATTATTCATCGTGCATAGAGGTTTAAAGACAATTTGAGATACCACAAAGAAATGTTGGTAGTCTATTGGGACCAAGACTTTTATTATTTTTAAGAGTGCTTTTTATGAGATTCGACACATCATCTTTAGTCATGAGATCAATGAAAAAAGAATCAGTACTAGGTATTTTAAGGAAGTTGCTTAAAACACATTTAAGAGGAACAATATTTACAGTTATTTTGTCTTGAATAGTTGCAAAATAGTTATTAAATATATTAGCAACACTGGTATGATCTGAGATAATATTTTCATTAATTTTGATACTAAAAGACTTAGTATTAGTAGAAGGTTTGCTGTTGATGATTTCTTTAATTCCTTTGCAAGTATTCATTACATTATTGATGTTATTATTAAAATAAAATGCATAGTATAATTTTTTAGGATGTCTTAACAAATTACTAATTTTATTTTTATGTGTGTGTTAGTATTAGTAGAAGGTTTGATATATATATATATATATATATATATATATATATATATATATATATATATATATATATATATATATATATATATATATATATATATATATATATATATATATATATATATATATATATATATATATATATATATATATATATATATACATATATACACACACACATATATATATATATATATATATATATATATATATATATATATATATATATATATATGTATATGTATATACCAACACAAATATTTGATTTGGACCTCATTTTACGATAAATGATAGTCACATTTTATTACGGGGTATTTTTTTAATTTATGGGGTGACTTAAATGTGGGTAAAATATGGCTATGGTATTTATCACTTAGTTATTAGCCATGTATGGCCAAATATGTCTATAATACTTAAGCCACTTAAATATTATTAGTACCATAAAACAAACATATACATGGCCCACATTTATGCCATCCTATAAATTGAGAGCGCTATATCGTGTGGCTCACATTAAATTTTTTTAAGGTTATATATATATATACAAATCTTATTAAAAAATTTTAGTTTAAACAAAATGGTAATCCTTATTTTGGTTTCAGTATTTTTAAATGCCAATTAAAAAAGATTCGAAATCAGAAAACCAACAATGGAAGAAATGGGATCTTAAGGCACAAAAGACTGGCCTTCATCATACTGTATACTTAGCAAATGGTGATAAGTATACAGGTGAATGGAAAAATAATTTACGACATGGTAAATAAAAAGTTTCAATTGTTTTTATTATTATTATCTCAATTATCAATTTTTTTATTTTAGTTATAAAAAATTATTTGTATCAATAAAGTTTAGTCTGATTGATATGCTTAATATATTCAGAAAGTTTTTTTTTTTTTTGTAAAATTAGGCAAGGGAACACAGTATTGGCAAAAAACAGGTGCTTTTTATGATGGTGACTGGGAAAATGACATGAGACATGGGCATGGTACTTTTAGTCTTCCATTTCAAAATAAGGAGTTGCAAAAAGTTTATGAAGGTGGATGGAGTAATGATAAAAAGCATGTATATATATTTTTGCTATTTTAAGTATAATGTATTTGTTATTAGACTGTATAATATACAGTCCTCTGAATTAAGAAATAAAGTTGTAAAGCCAGCAATTTATTGACTGTTTGTCAATAAATTGCTGGCTTTACAATGTTGTCAGAGAATTTTTGTCATTTTGTCAGAGAATACACTAATGTTTAAGTCTATTACTAGATGTTTGCTTTATTTCTAATCACATAACTGTAACATAAATTAAAACTTATTTTTGTTCTTTTTAATACTGTTTGTAAGCTGTTTTAATATTATTGACTACATTTACAAAAATAAACAAAAAAAATAATTAAATATGCATATGTGTGTATGTGTGTGTGTGCATGTATGTGTGTGCATGTTTATATGTGGATATATGTGTGTGTGTGCATGTGTATGTATGAAAGAATAGATTTTTGAAATGTTAGCTAAGCAATTTTTGTAACAACAGTTATCTCTTATAGTGGCAACACAGAAAGCCTTTCATAGTATTTTCAATTGGGTATAAAAGTTTTTTTTACAATTATATATAAATATATAATGTTAAACTTCCTATTAAAGTTAAAAAGGAAGTAATTAAGATTTATATAATAAAAAAAAAAAATATTTATAACAAAAGAACTTCAATCTTTTGATAAACAGGTTTTTTTATTTTTCTACTTATGTATTTATAGTGTCATGTCCCTGTTTTTGCAGGAATATGGTATGGTATAATAAGAAGAGAAATGAAAAAAATTGTTCACTCAAAGATTTAAGTTCGTTATGATATAAATTATGAAGTATATGTATATGCATATATTCAATTAATTGTATAACAAAGAGATTACCTTAAAACATAGAAATCTTTTACTGACCTCAAACACTTTTAGGTTGGCATTTGCTGTATACTGACCCTAATTCAGAGGCTATATATATATATATATATATATATATATATATATATATATATATATATATATATATATATATATATATATATATATATATATATATATATATATATATATATATTTATATATGTGTGTGTATATATATATATATATATATATATATATATATATATATATATGTGTGTGTGTGTGTATGTGTATATATATATGTATATATATATATATATATATATATATATATATATATATATATATATATATATATATAATATATATTAGGGTGATGCAAAATTTGTAGGTTCAAAACTTTAGTTGTCCTCAAGCTTGCCCTTGTTCTATATGACAATAGTAGTTATTGGCCAAAATTTGAATCAAATCGGATGATATTTAGGGGTTGCCATGTTTTGTCACATTTTGGTATAAGGTTACAAAAAGTAAAAAAAATATTTTTTATTTTTACATTTTTTATATTATATTACTGAATTATTTATTATCAATTTCTTATTATTATGTGGTGGATTGTGGATGTTCAATGTTAAAAAAATCAATACTATAGTACTACTATGTAATTGCACTAGGCAATAATAAATCAATTATCTTCATCATTCAACAGTCATCTTCATCAGGGTAGACTTTGATGCAACTGGAAATTCCTTCCGGTGAAGATCAACCAATCTAAGAAGAAACTGCTTTTGGTTTTCATCTTTCGTAATGCTTGAGTTAAAGGATGTTATAAGTGCTATGCCTCGTTCCGCGCAATCGTTGACGACTTTCATTTGACCAACCTTGTGCTTCATTTCAAGATATGTTGAATCCATTTCCCACTCTGAAGATTCTTTCATTAAAAATGATTCAGCTTTTTCTTTTCCATTTTTCAAAATTAGATCGAAAAGTTCTGCGGTGCGTTGTGTGACGAAGGAAGGCAATGGGCTGTGACAATCGAATGTGGCAGCATCAAGTCTTTTGAGAGATTTCTGCCTTGGCTGTTGTTTCAGGTTGTTTGCCATGTCTCTCTTGGTGTTGTTGTCGACACGGGAATCGAAGAAAGCCAATCCTATTAGATGTTCAGAAAAATACCAGAGGTGGCGATGAAAAGCTTTTGCTGCATTAATTGCAATTGTACGATTTGGATATTCTTGAATCCGTTGAAGAAGCTTGGCATCATTGAATGGTGCTCGTTCAGCTAAGGGAGCTTCATTCCAAAACTGTCCGTATACAAATGCCACAAAAAGACTTATATCTGTTATTCCTTTCTTTTCCTTTGCAGTAATAACAAATTGATCCTGAAACAAATATATCTTTATACAATATATAGCTTTTGCCATCCAACGTGCATTGTGTGTTGCACCTGGAGCCCGAAACTTCACTTTGAAATCCGATGTTGTAGTTGATCCTCCAAGAAAAATAAGGCACAAATTCAAGAGTTCTAAGTAATCATCCCTGGGTTGTTGACCTTTAATTGCTTCACTATAATATACTACCATTTCTTCACGGAGTTTGAGAAAAAAATCGCAGTTGTAAAATTCTTTATTCCCTATAGTGAACACCTCCTTGTTGATTGCTGGCCATTGTTTCTGGAAACGGTTAAAAATTCCAACTTCAGGTCCTCCACTGGTTCCAAATGCAGTCGTGAAAATGGTGGAAAGCATGACTTCAAACATATGGTGCCTGCTTGCTATCCATATAAGATTACGGTCAAGATTCTGCTCCATTATTGTGCAGGCACCAATGTTCAACCCAGTGTTAGATGAAGTAGTGTCAAAAACCAGTCCACGAACAAGTTCTTTCAATTTCCAGTCTTTAAGAGCCTTCATGCAAGCATCAGCCTGTTGCTCACCTGTACCTCGATCAATCTTTGGAACGCCCAGCAATTTTTCCACCCCACCACCAGTCACAAGGATGGCAATTCTATCCACTTTTTTTTGACCACCAGTGATATCAGGTAAGAGCTTTCCATCCCAATGCAGAATAAGTGGATCATCAGGAGAGAAATCAACCTTGTCAGCTGTAGTCACCGCTTCACGAACAGATCGCCTTTTTCTGCGGATTGTGCTGTACGACAATGATAAATCTTTTACCGAGTGACCAAGAGCCTGAGACACTGTTCCAACCACGAAGAGTGCACGGCGATCAGAAATATTAACACAATCAAGAGATGATACAACATTATTTGTTAGAACTTTCATCTTCTTTTTCGTTGAACCACTTGTGCTCAGTGTGCTGGAAGCGGAAGGAGTCTGATATACATCATCATCCGAGGAACTAGAGCTACTTTCACTCACAATGTCAACTGCTGATGAAGAAGAAATGAGTTCTGTTTTTTCCATCAGTTCTGCTTGACTTCTTTGACGCCTCAATTCCATTTTAGTTTCTCGGACTCGTTTCCATGCCTCCCTAGCTGTTAAATTCCGATCAATTCCTGCCATACTACAACTTAATGGATCTTCTTGCTGCTGACGTAAAAATGCTTTATCTTCATCGTTTTTCATAACTTCTGATGCATTCTTGGTTGAAATATCAAAAAGTTCTTCAAGGTCAGCGTGGAAAATTCCTTCTTTCATTTGACAGCTGTCCAATTTTGATCCTCGGTGTTTTTTCAGCAGCAGATATTCGTCATAAAGTTTTTTTAACTTTCTTTCCGCATTGTCAATTCTTTGAGTTGGAATTTTTCCTCTCTCCCATATAACAAGAACTGCTTCAATTGTTGCCCGAATACTTTTTTTTACTTCTTGTTTCTCTTCTATATGATGGAAGAGCAACCTCCGAAGAACATCCCCTCTTGAAGGAAGTCTGGCAGTCGACAGAGTTTGTGTAGGTTTACCAACAAGCCACACCTCAGCAGAAGATCTAGTGGTTGCCATATTATCAATTTCTAAATTATAAATAAATAAACAATGAAAAAACAAATTTGCGAAATTTGAGAAAATCACAAAATTTTACCAATGGTTAATTCATCTTATAAAACATGGCAACCCCTAAAATTGCTTCTTTTAGTCTAATTTTTGGTACACATGGTCCTAGGTGATAAAGGAACACAGGCAACCTTGAGGAGAATGTTTTTTGTGACATTTTTTTTTTCTATTACAATCTGAATCACCCTAATATATATATATATATATATATATATATATATATATATATATATATATATATATATATATATATATATATATATATATTTACAGGGCCGTCTCTAGGGGGAGGACAACTGGGGAAAGGTGCCCTGGTGCCATAGCCAATGGGGCACAGCTGGAAAATTTTTTTTTAAGCAGTCTTTATAACTTCATAAAATATCTTTACCATTTAAAACTTTGGGCTCCCAACATTTTTAGTCATTGACTTTAATAGATATTTCAGGTTGTGTATGTACATAAAAACCGTAGATCCAGATAAAAAGTTTGTTTTTCTTTTTTTAATCTGTTTCAAAAATGTTGCTTTTTTAAAAACTTCTCTATATATATTATATATATTTATTTACCTTTTTAGTCTATTTAAAATATATATTTTTTAAATTTTAGTCAATGTATTTTTTAACAATTTCTTTTGTTTACACTAAAGCAAAGTTTTATTTGCATTATTTGTTTTAATTACTTTTTAAAGTAATTTTAATTATTAATGATGAACTTTTATTTGTTTTGCTTAGATAATAAAATAAATAAACCAACAAAGAGTAAGTTGATAAAAATGATGTTATAAAAAGGGTTGCAAATGTTAATCAGAATTAACCTTAATGATGAATTAAAAAACTTACTTTATGAAGAATTTATGTTTCCAGTAAGGAAACAAAGTTTTACAGTGTTAGTTTGACTTTGAATATTTTCTTATTGAAAATGTTAATAAAGACTGTCAGGTTTTCAGAGAAAACAATTTGCCAAGGACTCTCAAGCAACCCATGAAGCCGTTTTAAGTAAAGTGCCAAAATTAACACGTTTTTTTCAAGTTCTTCAGAACCTTGTGAATAAAGCATTTTGTGTGATAAAAACTCTATAAAAACATCTTGTGAGACATACACTCTGTCTCATAATAACCAAGTGGAAGATAATATGAGTAACCCTCTGTTGTATAGTTCAACTTCTTCAGCTAGTTTTGCCACATGTTCATCAACTTTATCCTTGAACATTTGTTGACTAAAATCTCAGGAAGCATCAAAGAAAAGCAAAGAGCCTAAATGTAATTTAAAGCCTATAATTGTTGAAACAGATAATAGTTTTACAATTACAAAAGATTTTTCGCACAGAAGTGACACTTGCAGATTCTCATCTACTGACCAGAAAGATCAATTGGCCAGAAGAAAGAGAGACTGTATGAATCCAAATACCTTTTTTGAAGAACAATAAATAATATTTTAAAACCAAAAAATGTCATTTCTCAAATGAATTTCGATACAGAGTAACAAGAAATGAAAACAAGTAATTGGAGATGGGATATGCACTCATATTCAGCTTATTGTCTTGTTTTGTATTTCTAGTGCCTCTCTGATTTTTCTTTCAAATTTTTTATTTTCTACCTTTAAGATTCTTGTTTTGTCCCAAATAATATCTTCTTTGCAAAAAGTTTTATGAAATGCTAATGCAGATTGATTAGGTTTTTTTTTATTAATGCTCTTCTGATGTTGATGCATCAGCGTATTTACCTGCATTTTTGTTTCACCTATGTAAACTTTGGAGCGGTTGCATTTTATTATATAGGTTTCAGGCTGGCTGTTACTTGGTAGTTTTGTTTTGTTTTTTGATGTTAATAAAGGTCTTAAATTTGGGTTTCATTTAAATACTGCTCTGTACCCTACTTTTCGGAATATTTTTTCGAAGTTTTAGTGAAAGGCCTGGTACCCAAGGTAAAGACACTACAGGAAGATTATTGCATTCTGATGAAATTGTGTTTTTATTTTGTCTTCTTTGATGAAATTAGTATGTTATTATATATTTTATTAGTATATTATAATATTTTATTAGTATATTCTTATTTTTTATATCTCTTCCTAGTGCTTGATTTAATTGTTGGTTAGATTTGTCGAAACAACTTGCATCAAAATGTAAAGAACACACTCCTGAATCATCGGAGATATTATATAACCTAATTTGGCGCCATAGGGGTGCCTAGGTCCACCATCGCTGTGGCCCATGTAGCCACGGCTCTGATAGATACAAAAAAACAAATTATTTTTCAATGTGAAGATTTTAGAAAATAAAAGAACTAACTATTGTTAGCTATTTTAGTAAAATTTAATAGTAAAATTTTTAAAGAATTTCTAGAATGTTTTCAATGACGTCATGTACTAAAACTCCTATGAATTAAACGCACTTGAATAAATTATCAAGTCTGTATAATGCGCCTGGAAAATCGTGTTTATTTTAAAGACTCCAAATACCACAGAAAATGGAGAAGACAAGCTTTGACTAAAACAACAAGATTTGTTTTTCTTGGTATAAATTTATTAATTAGTTTTAATCAAAAAAAAATTTCTCAGACGTTTTTTTTTTTTAACATTCTCTTTAATATGAACACAACATGTCTCAGGACTTTGTGGTCCCTTTAAAGCTGACTGGGACTCTTTTCGTGATTTTCTTTGTGATGGCTATTGGGTTGAAATCTTTCGTCTTCCTGCTGACAAATGTACTTCTTACCTAACTACTTGGATTTAGGCTGGCATGAAATCTTTCAACAATTCCAGGTCAAGCCGTGCTCTTCTCTATGGTTTTCCTTACATTGTGCTGCTGCAATTTCCAATCGAAAATGTTAATTCCATATCTATCAGCAAAATAATTCTCCAGAAATAGATGTCTATTATTACTGCTAGAAACCATTATAAAAAGGTTTTGTCTATTGCCGAAGCCCGCTATTCTCAGGTCATGAAATCTTGTATTTCACAAAAATTAGGCTCTTGTGACTCCTGGAGAGTCTTTAATAGTATCAATGATAAGAGCAAATCTGTTATTCCACTTCTCTTGTATGGTTCAGACTTTGTCACCTCACCTAAAGACAAAGCTGAATTGTTTGCTAAGAACTTTTTATCAATACCATCTCTTGACTCCACTAGTTGCGTTCTACCTGATTTATCCGTCAAACAGGTTAGTCCATTGCTTGACATTTATATCACTCCAGCGTCTGTATCTAAAGTGATTTCCTGCTCAGACTCTTCTACAGCTTGTGGTCTAGACAACATACCTGTTATAGTGTTGCAGAAGTGTTCTCCAGAGCTACTGTCTATACTTTCAAAACTATTTAACAAGTGCTTATTAGAGTCTTGTTTTCTAGCCTGCTGGAAAGCGACATCTGTTATCCTTTTTATTCCTCTTATTCATCTGTTATCCTGTTATTCTGGAGAGCGACTCATCTAACTATTGTCCCATTAGTGTTCTTCCTATCATAAGAAAGGTTTTTAAATCTTTAATTAACAAACACTTAATCTCTCATCTTGAATCTAATAACTTACTTTCTGATCATCAATATGGATTTTGATCTTCTTGTTCTACAGCTGATTTGCTAGCTGTAATAACCAATAGGTTTTATCGTGCATTAGATAAAGGTGGAGAAGTTAAGGCCATCACTCTTGATATTTTTTAAGCTTTTGATAAAGTTTGGCATGCTGGGCTTCTCCATAAGTCTTCTTACAGTGTATCTGGTAACATTATTGAATCCTGGACAGCACTCTTTTTCTTATTCTGTAACTTCAGGGATTTCTAAAGGTTCAATCCTTGACCCTATATTTTTTTTAATTTATATTAACAATCTTCCATATTCACATCTAAGGTTGCATTATTCACTTTGGTTATACAACCATTTATTCTTGTCTTGATAAGAAGCCAACACTCTCTGGGTGCTTGGAGGGGGCATTTGAGCTTGAAAAGGATCTCACTTCTGTTATAGAATGGGGTTCACAGTGGCTTGTGAACTTTAATTCAGATAAAACTTAATTTTTTCAGCTAATCATTATTGCAATAATTTAGATCTTTCTATATTTATGAACGGTAATGTATTCTATGAGTCATCTACCCTTCATCTTCTAGGATTAACTATTACTTCCAATCTTTCTTGGAAACCATATATCAAATTCGTTGCAAAATTAGCATCTGCTAAGGTTGCATCTCTTTAATGAGCTCAACACTTTCTTACACTGGATTCTATTCTCTATCTCTAAATCTCATATGCAGCCTGATATGAAATACTGTTGCCATATCTGGGGCAGATCTTCTAATGATGCTCTTTCTCTTTTAGACAAAGTGCAAAAACACATTGTAAAGTTGGATCTGATCTTACAGCCAACCTTCAACCATTATAACATCATCGTAATGTTGCTTCTCTTTCTCTTTTCTACAAATACTATAATGAGCAATCCAGTCAACATTTTAAATGAGATCAGATATAAGTTTAAAATTGGAATTAGCAGAAATAAATATTTGCTTGCTTTTACAAATTGCTTTATCAGACAAAATGAAACTGAAACATATTGTTTAGGGTGTCCCAAAAAACAAAGTTTTTGAAAAATGCTGCCACCCCCTTTATGTGTTTTATATAATAAAAAAACATTGGTTTTAAAAAATTTTCAATTAAGAATATTTTTAGGGGTTTCCTAAGACCTTTAAACATAAAACAAGTTTCTAATTTTTATCCAAAAAAAAATATTTAAAAGTGTATCATGTTGGGTCTCAAATGAAGCGTAGTCATATGAAATTTCAAAAATGATAATTATATTACAAAAAACTCTATTAAAAAAAATATAGTAAAAAAAAATTATTAAGATGCTCTTTTTTTCTTTTTTAGTTAATAAACTTCTGTTTTTAATGCTGTTAATAAACTTCTGTTTTTAATGCTCTGACATATTTGTTTTTATATAATATAGTTATCATTTTTTAAATTTTTATTCAATTGTGCTTCATTTGACACCCAACATAATACACTTTTAAAGAATTTTTGTTTATATAATTTTAGGAACTTGTTACATGTTCAAAGGTCTTGGAGCACCCCTAAAAATATTTATAATTCAAAAATATTTTTAAACCAGTGTTTTTTTATCATATAGGGGAGAGCAGGTAGGATTTGTGCAGTGGGAGCATTCATACAGTAGCCATTTTTTACTTTGAAATATTTATATTTATGTGTATGTGAAGACCACTCATGCACAAAGGCTAGCAGCTTAGTGCCGTGGCAGTGCCATTGTAATCATTATTAGAACAAGTTGATATGTATTTTTGCACTGCTAAAGTAATTTTACAAATAAACTTTGAAAATATTTGTTCGTAATAATTTTTGATCCAATTAATGAAATAATTTATTATGCTTTTTGTATAAGTGTCTTAGATTAATATTTAGACAATAATTTTCTAATAACCTTATCTGTTTTTTTTATTTTGAATTTATATGTTAGTTGTTATTGTTGGGGCATATTCGTACAGTAATAAGTAGGGAGGATTCGTAATGTAAATACATATAAAAAAACCCACGCAGCCCGTACTTTTGTATTTAAACAGACAGCCGTAACTGATTTCTATGAGAACCTAGAAAAGCTTTTGATAAAATATATATTCTCTGCAGATGGGATTTATAATTTTATTTTTACTATGTTTAATAATTATTTTAATCTTAATAAATGTTTATTTTCAATAAATATATTTTTAACTTTGTAATAAAGTGGCCAACAAAGAGTTGAACAAAGCTACCCCGCATGTGGGGTGCATTTGTACAATCTCCATTTTTTTGCAAAAGTCATCATAGTACCGTCTTGTTAGCTTTTTTCAAAGCTAAACTACATTATTATTAAAGCCAGCTATTTAGATTACTCAGCAGCATTAAACTTATTTTAAAATAGCAATTATTTTTGCTTTTATATGACTTAGTGTAAAAAGTGTACGAATCCTACCTTCTTTCCCCTAGAACACATTAAAGGTGTGGCAGCATATATTTTTTAAAAATATTTTTTGGGACACCCTAATATCGTTAGATGGCCTATGTTTATATTTTCCAAATCAAGTTTTGAAGCTAATTTATTAACACTTGCTGATTGAGTTGTAAAGGTTAAATCTAAGGTATTCACAAGTTGTTTATCTGTCAGCTGAAACTTAGCATGTTAATATGCTGATGAAAAAAATAGTCCTTTTAAATATCTGTAATTTAAATTCAATTTTATTCTTATTTGATATTGCATCAACACAGCCATTTGACCAAATAATTGATGGAAATTGAAGTCATTCATGATCAGTGAGTCTTGATAAGAAAAATTGGAAAAATGGTTATTGATTCAAATATCTTTTGTATAAAGCTAAAATTCTAATGTCTGAAAAAAAATATATTGTCTGCAGAGTCTATTGTTAAAAAGATGCTTGCTGACAAAGATGTTGAATTACCTTAATGGGCTTGCTTAGTAGACCAAAAACAGACAGAAAACATTGATGTTCAATTGACATTTGCAGAAACTGAAATAAGTTTGTCAATACAATTAAATAAAAGAAAAATGACCTGTGTATTTTATAAATAACTTGTAAAATTAACATGTCCTGAAAATATAGTCCATATGCTACACGGTCAGCATACTATCCCATTTCCTCAAGTAAATGTGAATAAGGATTTTCACAGATGAATTTATATCAAAATTTGAAAACTAATAATCATGCTATATAATGACTTTTTTATTAAAAACACATATTTGCCTTTGTGAGTTTCAAAGTAGTTGCACTTTTTTCTATGAATTTAGTAGTATGTTAAAAGTAATAAGTAGTAAGTAATAAGTAGTATGTAAAATTAAATTTCACATACTATCTATTTTAATCTAAGTTTTTTTTATTTACAAATTTAAACAAATTTTTTTATCATTTACTTGCTATTAAATTTATTTTCAAAATGAAATTTTTTTTCAACATTTTAAAGATATTAGATTTATTGCATCACTACAGAACTGGATAGTAGATAAATTTTGATTACTTATTAGTGCTTTATGGGATTGTTATTTTTTCATTCATTTTAGTTTAGTAATATTAAGTTGCTAAATTTAATATTACTAAACTAAAATTATTATTTGAACAAAATAAACTTATTATTTTGTTCTTAAGCTTTATATATTTCTTAAATGTCATTATCTTCAAACATATATAAGTTTTTTAACAGGAAATAGGTTAGTTATTATTCTAAAATATTCACTTAAAATTCAAAGTTAAATATTTTGAATATGTTGGTAAAAAATTAATAAAACTTTAATAAAAAGTTTACTTTTATATTTAATTTTTTTAAATCTTCAAACTGTATTTAACTTATTTCGAACAATTTATAAAATTTTTTTTTTCAAATTTAAAATTAATTGTTTTACAAAAAGATAATAGAAAAAAACATTTGTATACGAGGGTCATGTCTTCCCCTTCTGAGACTTGAGTAAACTCAAAACTTTAAAACTTCATAACTCCAAAACTGTAACAGATTTAAATTTAGGATTTTTGGATTAATAGTTTATACACAATTATTAACTAATTTATATTATTTAAATTTAAATAAATTTATTTTTTTAATGTTATTTTAAATTTTTTGTAATATCTAGTAAGTTTCTTCAACTAACGTGATATGGCACCACCTACCATAACTGATTTTTCAGCTACCATGAATGAGAAAATTCTATATTTTGATTTTAATTTTATTTGTTTACCTTAATAAAAAAATGCATAAGTTTAATATGATTACTAAATAAAAAAAATTGGTTTTTTAGTTTTATAAATATTATCCACTAAAGAATTTCTCTGAATTAGAACTGTTTCTTCTTAAGTATTTTTTTTTAAGGTATTTTTTTTTTTTTTTATTCTCCGCCAAAATTTATAGTAAGTGCTCCTGCAGTTGTTCGATCGAAATATATAAACTTAACTTTTGTAACTTTTTCCAAATTTTTTATTTTTTTTCAAATCTTGAATTATTAGTATTATAATTCATTTCATATCATAAATAAAATATAAAAAGTATATCAAATTAATATTCCCTAGGGTTAAATTACCTTTACTTGGTAATTTAGATTAACCTAAATGGCTTTTTAGAGAAAAAAATAAACAAAATAAAACACGTCTAAAATAAATGGTAAGTGCTTACTAGTATAATTTTTGTAATCGCCTACCATGTCAAGGATTAAACGATGTTATACAAAAAATACTACTATTTTTTGATAAAATTTAAAGTATTCAATGTTTTTACAATTTTACACTTTTAGCAAAGAAAAAATATATTAATTTTAGCCATAAAAAAAAAATTTTTTTGATCGTAAAAGATTTTCTTAAAAAAGCAATAAAAAATTGTTCACAAATAAAAAATATCTAAATACTATAAAAATAAATCTTTTATGAAATATATTTATACTTAAATAAGTTATAACTTATTTCAGTATAAATATATTTTCTAAAAGATTTATTTTATTTAGATGTTTTTTATTTGTGAACAATTTTTTATTGCTTTCTTAAGAAAATCTTTTACGGTCAAGAAAAAGTTTATCTGTTGTTTTTTTTTATGGCTAAAATTAATATAAAAATAAATCTTTTAGAAAATTTATTTATACTGAAATAAGTTATAACTTATTTCAGTATAAATATATTTTATAAAAGATTTATTTTTATAGTATTTAGATGTTTTTTATTTGTGAACAATTTTTTATTGCTTTCTTAAGAAAATCTTTTACGGTCAAAAAAAAGTTTATCTGTTTTTTTTTTTTATGGCTAAAATTAATATAAAAATAAATCTTTTAGAAAATATATTTATACTGAAATAAGTTATAACTTATTTCAGTATAAATATATTTTATAAAAGATTTATTTTTATAGTATTTAGATGTTTTTTATTTGTGAAAAAATAAGTAATTTTTTCAAGTTTTTTTTTTTTTATATATTATTTTAGTATTGTTTTATACAAAACTAATTAGTTTTGTATAAAACAATACTAAAATAATATATTTAAAAAAAAAAACTTGAAAAAGTTACTTATTTTTTTAAAAACCACATTAGAAGGTTCTTCACAGTAGGGAAAGACATGACCCTAAATAAAACTAAAGGTAATGCCTTCTTTACTTGGCAATTCACCTAAAGGTGAAGTAAGTTTATGAGATTCTCTAATTAAAGTTTAACAATATTTTTAACATGGTACAAATTCATGTCATCAATTCACTCATCTGTGCTCCAACTCTTGAGATAAAAATAACTTTAAAAAAGCATGTTTAATAGGTAAATAACTAAAAATTCAAATTCAATTTTTTTTTTCTATGATGCCTGAAGATTTAAAATGTGAGCTGTTAAATATGAGTTTCAAACATGAAACAAGTGTCTAGAGCAACTTCCTGCGTTTAAGTAGAGAAAATTGATGTATATGCATTATTAATGAGGTGGTGATGTTGTGGTATTCTTGTGTCTTGCTTCATAAGCAAGAAGTTCTTAGTTTGATACCTTTCACATCCATAGTAGTAACATGCTTAACTCTGCGCAACGACCTTGTTTGTCAAGGATTGTGTTTTGGAGTTAAAGAGTTGAGACAGTGTTGTAACCACAATAAAGTAGCCTCCTGTAGTAAGAAGGACTGTAGTGGCCTTCTTAGCCTTATGGACAATAACAATCAAAAGAAGTCTAGGAAGTGTTCCATTAGGGTCTGTATTAAGCTATCAATGTGCTTTAGTCCCACCAAGATAATGTTTGCTGCAGTTTATCAGAACCTTTAAAAATTTAAATGGTAAATAATACATTGAATATCCCACATTTCCTTTTAATTAAATAGATAATTTAATAACAAGATAGAAATTCAAAACAATTTGGCAATAGAAGAAATTGATGCACTGCATCAAGTTAAAGAAAAAATCTCCAAATGGTTTTTGAAGTTTGGCAATATTGTCTATGGTGAAATAAAAAACTTTAAAGAATTGCATTTCATACTTTCCTATTGTAAATATTATCCAAACTTTATATAGACTGGCTATAAAATAGTTGTAGATCCCTGTGGTTTTGTATTTGATGAAAAAACTTTTTTGAGTGTTCACCTTATAGGAAAGTTAAGTCTGGTACTGATTATGGAATAAATTAAATTAGATGCAGCGAAGAATACAGTAATCTTTTTCAAAAGATTAGTTTTCATAACAAGAAAACATGTATGTTAATTGATAATTGCACTAAAAAAAAATTTAACAAACAAAAACTATAGCTGTTATGATCAGATTCAAATGCTACTTGGATTAAAAACCCAAACATGGTGTAGTTCTGTCTTTTATACCTAAAAAGGATTAATAATTGATTGTATTGCGTATGATAAAATACATCTGGAAAATCTAAGGGAAAGAGTATTAGACTTTAAGTATATTTTGAATTAATTATTTGCAAAATCAACAACAATAATTTACATTGAAGACAAATATTTTATTAGCATGTACTCAGTCTATTGTACAGTATACGCATTTCACATTTATGCCATAACAAGTTTTAAGTAAATGTATATGTGTGTATACAGTGATGTGTAAAAGTTTAGCATTTTTAATAAGTTTTATGTTGATAATGAGTAATAGTTAATTTATCTATATATAACTTTATTTTATTTTTGATTAGCTAAGTAGACACTAAACACAAGAAATATATTTCAATAAAGATTGTGACTGTTAATATTTTAATGGGTAACATTTCAATTTCAAGACTTCAGAGGTCCATTTCGGGATTACCTTGCTCAAAACACAATTCAAGAATTATCTCATGCAACCGGACATTCAATTACATCTTTAAGCGCATCAATTATTCTTACTTTTGCAAAGGCAACTTTGGTTTTTAATATATGTGACAGATTTTTTATAAGATTTCTGGTTTTTTTAATAAGATTTCTTTTTTAATAAGATATCTGGGCAATTCATAAAAAAAAACATTCGGTTCAGGAATACTTTGTTGCAACACTGTAATAACACAAACAAGTTTGCTTATGTGCTCTTCCCATTCCCCTTTGCATATGGATTGCAATTTTTACCAGTCTTCCAAAACTTGGTTTGTCTCAGTTAAGATACACCAGGTTGAGATATTTCTAATTGAGAAAAAATAGTTTTATTAGATAGATGAATCTTCTTATGCTTTTTCAAATAATTTTACGTCTTTATATTTTTTTAAATATTTTTGTTATATTATTTTAGGATTAACATTTTTTCATTAGCAGTAGACTAAAATAATGGGTGTTTTTGAAAAAAGTTCTTAAGTTAAAAATGAAATGAATACCGTGTTTAACTTAATTATTTAGTGCTTTTTTATATGTAATAATTACTCATCTATAACAAACTGTTTATTTTTTATACTAAAAATTATGACTTAAAACAAAATAACTTGACAAATAGATTGAACTGATAGAAACATTAAAGTTTTTAAATTTTTTAAAATTTAGTACTAATTACAATAATCAAAGATACTAATAAATTTGTCATCTTTATTTATATTTCAAATAATTTTAACATTATCTTTGAATTTCCAAGTGGCTAACTATTATCATATTTTAAACTAATTTATTTATTTTAATTTCATTGTAGTGTTTGTAAACTTGAAACCTGTTTGTTATTTGTGAAACTAAGGGATGTATGAAGATATACTTTCATAATGTTTTTAATTGCTGCGAAAAATATCTTTCTTCCTTGCACTTATAAAAAAAAAATATAATACAGATTTTTTTTTTGGATAGATAAAAAACTATTGATTTAAACGTGCAAATGAGTCAAAGTATTTCGACTCATTTGCGTAAGTAAATAAATGCTTTTTTATCTATACAAAATTGCATGTTTTTTGTGGCACTTTTAAGCATAGGGGAAACTCAAACTTTAGGTAGATTTATAATTATACTAGAAAAAAGCCCTAAACGTTAAGCCCAACCTCTAATATGCGTGCAATCCTCATTCAAGTTTACATTTATTGAAAAATTTTATTAATAATTATTTGGTGTGTAGAAATTAATATCATTTTTAGTCAAGCTTTAAACTTTAGATGGTCATAAATTTCGAACACCAAAAAGTTATTAGAAGAAACTATAAAATTGTCAATGAATATAAATTTATTTTTTTGCGGCTCCCACAATTAGCGTAGGAGGTTTACATTTAGCATTTTGTTTTTTCCTCTATTTCAATTTTTGCAATTTTTTGCATAGCATTTTCATTTGTCAAAGATATGATATACAAATTTGGAATTTTCTTTATCCCTAAACTAACCTGTTTTAAACACCAAAAATACTTCTGTGCATTATTATAATCATTTATTTCATTTTTTAGGGTTATGGAACTTACTTCTATGGTCCTGAAAGTTATTATGAAGGGGAATGGTATAAAGGATTGCGAAGTGGATGGGGAAGAATGTATTATCCCGATAAAACTGTGTATGAAGGTGAATGGAAAAATGATATGAGAAATGGAATGGGTATGTTGAGGCTAGGTAAGCAAACAATTGTTTTTTTTTTGTTGTTGCAGTAAAACACGATTTTACGAATAAATAATAATTGCAGTGCAATTAATTTTTAATCGTAATTTAGCTAACGAAAATCGTTATGAAGGAGAATGGAAAAATGATAAAAAACATGGAGACGGTAAATTTTATCATTTGGACCGAGGTCACCTTTTTATCGGAACTTGGTTTGAAGGAATATGTAAATGTGGAACGATGGAAGATTTTAATCGAGAAAATGCTGTTCAGGTTACCCGTTATCTTATACCTCAGGTACTTTTTAATAAGTTAGTATATATATATATATATAATTTTTTTAATAAAATAAAAAAAATAGTTATTTAAAAAAGTAGTAATATTAACATGAAATAAATAGTTAATTGAAAGCGATTTTTCAATAATAAATTTGATTTTTTTAATTTGATTTTCAAAGCTTTATAGAATGTTTTATGAATTTCATATCAATTTTTTTTTGTCTCTAAGTTGATGTTGAAAAATGCAGACGATGTTCTCCGTAAAAACAAACTCGCCATGACCGAAACCTCAGAGTAGAAGAATAGAATTTTGAAATCCATCAAAGTGAAAGTTTTTTTTATTAAATGTACTTTAGGACTTATAAAATATGATAATTAAGTTATTGATCATATTTTCTATTATTATATATATTTTTTTCTTTTATTTGAATTTGGTTTAAGAATAAATCCGTGTTGCATAGTTACATCTACAAAATTTGAAAAACTAAATTGATCTAAAAAAAAAATCTACTTAAAAATACAAATAAATTCACTATGGCCCTAATTGTTTTTTTATTTTTTTCAATGTATTTTTTAACCAAATTTAGAGATTTTAATTTTCAACCGTTCTAATAACTTAATTTTCAACCAACAATAGGCAATTTTCATTTCAACCGACTATTCTGTAGCTTAAACTTTTTTTTTAACATTTTGCTCTATAGATGCAGCGGAGTATAGATAGATTGTAGTGTGGTGTATACAAACAGCGGAGTATTGATAGATATAACCGAATGGAGCACTCGAATGTACAAACGTAGACTAAGGGTTTGTGCGGCCATGGCGCAGTGGTTAAAGCACTTGCTTTATAAGCAGGAGATCCAGGTTCGAAACGAGCCTCGGACATTTTTTCACATCACGGTAAGGAAGGAGGCGTGAAGTTCCTGGTTAAATGTACTTCCGCGGTACTCTGTGACAAGACTGTTAGGTCGTCTTGGGGCACCTAAATAACAATTAAAAAAAAAAGGGTTTGACTAGGCAGCCATTATTAATTAGTAAAAAACTCCTTCAGAAATTCGAAATTTGAGTCACCAAAATAATATACAAAATACATAGCAAAATCACTGAGGACCAGAGTGGCCACTGGTGTGAATTGTTTCCCAGATCTGATTATTCTTTTTCATTAGTTAGACATATATTAGTTAGACATTAGTAGACACCATTTATGAAATTCAAAACTTATGGGATTTTGGAATTTTTAAAAAGGTATCAAAATTAAAATTTGAAAATAATAGCTATAACTTATCCTACATTTATAAAGTACAAAACAAATAGGTTTTATGTTAATTGGTTAAAGAAGTCTGAATTATACTTCTTTTTGATACCAACCATATTTTTTGCTATTGTTATTATTTTTAATCTAGGTGCTCTAAGAAGTCCTAATGGTCCAATTATAGAACACTGCAGAATAGCATTTTACTGGGAAGTTCATGTCTCTTTTGTTACCAATGATGCATATATAGCCAAGGCGTCCAACTCTTGCACCAAAACAAGCCAATAAATAACAAAAAAATATACAAAAATTTTTTAGTTTGAATAATATTATTCAAATTAAAAAGTTTGTGTATATTCTTTTTTTATTTATTGGCTTGTTTTGGTGCAAGCGTTGGACGCCTTGGCTATATATGCATCATTGGTAACAAAAGAGACATGAACTTCCCAGTAAAATGCTATTCTGCAGTGTTCTATAATGAATATACGTGTAAAATAAAATAAAAAATTTTTGTTTGATTAATATTAATCAAATTAAAAAATTTCGTATATTCTTTTTTTATTTATTGGTTTGTTTTGGTGCAAGCGTTGGACGCCTTGACTATATATGCATCATTGGTAACAAAAGAGACATAAACTTCCGGGTAAAATGCTATTCTGCAGTGTTCTATAATTATAATCGAGATTATATATTATATATATCTATAACGAGATTATATATTCGAGATAATATATTATATATATATATATATATATATATATATATATATATATATATATATATATATATATATATATATATATATATATATATATATATATATATATATATATATATATATATATATATATATATATATATATATATATATATATATATATATATATATATATATTATAGATAATCGAGATTATATATTATATATCTCTATAACGAGAACATTATAATGTTCTCGCATATTCATGTTTCCAAGACCTTAAGCTATATATGAACAACCCTAGTCTCAAAAAGTTATACTATTTACTTTAATCAAAACCATATAGCCTTTAAGAGAAAAGCTACATCAGTGAATTAAAAAAGACTATTTAGAAATTAACTGGGAATTTATTAAGTAAGAGGGTTAAGTTAGGCTAAGTAAGAGGGTTGTTTTTTATTAAGAGTAAGAGAGTCTTATGTGAATTAAATAAAACCATTTACAAACCAATTGCGATCTATTTAGAAACCAATTGAAAATCTCTGAAGACGTACTAATTGAAAGAGCTCACCGCATTGGGAAAATAAATGAAAATAAATCTCCGAGCACTATACTATATTTTCAAAAATAAAAATAAAATCTTAACTCTATCAAAAAAACTCAAAGGAACCGGAATATTCATTAATGAAGACTAGGCGAACGAAGCGATGGAAATAAGAAAAAAGCAATAGAAAGATTGTAAAAGATTTCAAAAGAAAGGTAAATTTGCTATTATCAAATATGATAAAATATTCGTCAGAGATTTTTGTAAATAATTTTAATTTTAACTAAGTACTTAATCGAGATTTGTGAAATAGTCCTGTACATTTTTTATTATCCTAGCACGTTTTAATTTACCGCACTTTACACAATTACAAACGAAAACAAAAACAAAACAAAAGATTTTGAAACGCTGCACAGTGGGCGGAATTTCAAAAAACCTGGCCAAAAGTCAAAAAATGATTATAATTAATGGAAAATTTCTGTATAGCATTTTTTTGAATCCCTAACTTTGAATTTTACATAAGTGTACCAAAATTCAATAATGGCAGATCCAAAATGGCGGTGTTTTAAAAACATTAATCATTAGAAATGCCTTTGGGCCTTCGTGTTTAACCAATTAGTTCTAATTCGACATTTAAGTTCCATAGACTAATGTATTATTTACATTATATATACAAACATTATATATAATACCGATATATAATGTATTATGACCGTATTATTATGCCGCAATGTTAAGAAAAATAAATTGAAAAATTCATTATTTATTCTACTTATTTATTTGTTCAAGGAAAACAAGGAAAACTTTTATTTGCATCATTTATCATAATTGTTTCATTTATATTACTTTAAAATAAATCACCACTGTCATTTGAATAATTTATTATTGAAATGTTGTTGATAAACTCAATCACAGACAAATGAGTTTCAGAGTTTTCGTTAATCTCCGGAGGTAATAACATTTGTAAAGCTTGAGAAGACAAAGATCTGCTAACTTTTGCATGAGATTTTAAAAGTGAAGATATTACAGGATCTGACAAAACCAGAAGTCTGCAAAAAACGTCGTGCATTGTATTTTTTCTGGAATTTTTCGTAGAGAAATCTTCGCGATATTTTTTTAAGTCTTGTTTCTCGATTCCTGTGCATCCTCAGATAGTTGTCCTATGGGTAGTATTGCTGTTTTTGTTATTGAGGCTCCATGAATAAGTACTTTGTGTACTGTTGTAGGCATGTTGTACCAAGGATACTTTTCAACAAAAAGTAGTGCAGTTTCGGTAGAATAGTTATCAAGTTTGTCTGCGTCTATAGGAAAGCCACTAGATAATACCTGTAAAATTACATGAAACCGATTTATTAGATCTAAATCCATTCCTAGAATATCAGCAGACACTTGTGAGTTTTTAAAAAATCTTCGAGCTGTATTTCCGTCATTTGTATTACCGCATCCTGGTTTCGGTCGATCAACTATTAACCCTAGCTGCAGCTTAAAAACATTCTGGATTAACAATATTTGTTGTAATATTATACTTTTTTTAATTTCAGAACGTGCTTGCCATTTTTTTATTCCAAGTTTATACCCAAGATGCAAAAAAAATTCAAAAAAGCGAATACATGCGTGCAACGTTGATAAACCGTATTCCAATTTTGATTCGTCAACTTTTATTTCTTTAACGAAATTGATATTATTGAATTGACTCGAAGTAGCAGAACACAAATAACACCGCATTGTTGGTTTTGTCAATGTTATTGCATTGCAAACTTTTCCGTCAATCATTGTCATAACCAATTTATAATGTATTTTAATTTCTATTTTATGTTGGACAATGATGGGAGGAACCAGTGATTTAATTTTATCTTCAATATAGTCTTTTTCATTAATGCTTGTATGGACATTTTCGTGAAGAAATTGCAGTCTGATAGGTCGGCAAAATCGAGTAGATGAGGGTGTCCTATTTTTCCATAGAATAACATCTTGACCTAAAACTGAATTTGTACACAAAAGTTGTAATGGTACAAGTGAAGTCAGAAAAACATTTGCATCTGAGTTTCTTCCATCGGCAAATCTCTGTTTATATTCGCTATGACCGGAACGGCCATCAAACCCCCACTTAAAAATTAAAATAAAATTTGATAAAATATTTACATTCAAGGAGTCAATTACATCTTGTTGAGTTTTTATAATTCGTAAACAAGTGTGATTTAATAAAGATTGCAGTTTTACTTTGGCGCTTATTTCAGTTACCGTTATATCTTCAGGGTAACACATTTTCTTGGCTCCTTTAAGTTTTTCGTAAGATGGTAAAAAAGAAGAGCTATTCACAATTGCAACACTTCTTATAATGCAATATTGGTGTTTAGAAAGCTTTGCTTCCATTAGTATGGAAAGAGCTGTTTCAGCACATAGTTCAGATGTTTGTGAAATTTAGGACAATTTAAGGCTTTCTATATAATTTGCGACTCGGTGTTGAATGGTGGAAGGTAAATCTTTAACCGTAACTCCAGCATTGCATGCTCTTGAAGCCCGAAGACTCATCTGAGAAGCAAATGCTAACTCGGATGAACTAAATGTCGAACGCATTTCCTCTGTTTTTCGCCGTTTCGTTCGCTCACTTGCTTCATCAAAATTCAAAGGTGGTCGACCCATTGCACTATTGCTTTTTTTCTCTTTGTTTCGTGCTTGAACAATCTGAAATTATTTAAAAGTTTAGTTAATATAAAAAAGTTTAAAACTTTAAAAGAGATTACTTTACTAATTAGATTACTAAAAGAGATAAACTTTAAAAGAGAGCATTAAATAACTTACACAAATATTTGTTGAGGCTTTTAACCAAGTGTCATGTGTCTTCAAAAATATTTTTTTTGTTCGGTTACTACTTTTCCATTTTATTTTTAATTTTGTCAATACATTTTTTAGTTTCTTTTTATCATCTGTTGAAATTTGGAAACAAATTTTTCTTCTTAGACACAACTGTGATTGCAAAATATCAAGCTGGTCATCTAGATCTGAAGATAACTCGTTTTTTAAAATTTCAAAAATTTCAATTCGAGGAATTTGCAAATGATCTTGTAGTGAACCTTAGGTATTAATTGAAAAAATAATAATTGAAAAAATCATAAAAATATTATAACTATACTAAACTAATTAAAAATAAAATAAAAAGTAATCGATAATATATTATATTATATAAATTCGATATATAAGAGAAAGTAATATATACTGTTAATCATATGATTGTATATAGATATTGTTGTTATGTTTTTTAAGAAACTGATTTTGTAAAATTCAATAAACTTATACAAAAATCGTCGTAGCTGGGGTAAAAAAGACGTCGTAACCGAGGGGTTTGTCCCCCCCCCCCCCTCCTACACTCTAACTTTGTCAAAATCTCCTTCATGTGTGCTACTAATTTTATTGTAGTTTTATTGCACTTAACAAAATCAGTTTCTTAAGAAACATAATAACTATATCTATATACAATTTGACTGATTTTGTAAAGAAAACAAAACACCGCCATTTTGTTTACTAAAAAACACGACTAGCACTACACAATATAAGTTAATGAAGTAATAGGCAAAAATAGGTGCCTTTTCTTTTAACCAATCTTTAGAATACACTTTTATGAACAACATCCAAGTTATAACTAAGCGGAATCTCGCGGGTTCACTACTTTTTCAATGCTTGAAAAATAGGTTAAAGAAAATAAATAAACTTTATTCTGTACTTTTTTGTTCGCACTTTTCGCATAAAATTTAGAGAAATAATATAAAACGTTTTACTAAAATATTATATAAATACCTTGAATAGTACCGTCCATAATAAGTTTTTTAGTAACGATAAATAACTTTTTTGTAAACGATACTTATTTAACCACATTTTTTTTTTGTTTTTAAAACGCCAATTAAGTGTTTTTAATAACAGATGTTTAACTGCGTAGATATAGGTAACTTTAAAATTTATACAACTTTTTCTTATACAATAAAATGCAACAGGGCTTTGTTTATGTAGTTTCAAAATAATAAATTCAAAATAGTGATTTTTTTTTTGACTTTTGGCCAGCTTTTTTGAAAATTACCCCACAGTGCGCTGCGTTTCAACGTCTCCGAAACTGCTAATAATATTTTACTGTGATTTTTACAACTTTGATGCGCAAATTTTTCACAGAAATAATTTTGATTCAAAATATTTTGAAACAGAAACTTTTAAAATTGAAATTGAAACATTAAAAAATAATTTTACTGCAATACACATAAATATAAGAAACATGTGGCTGGATAGCTCAGTTGGTTAGAGCGTCGAACAATAAGTTTAAACCCGGACAGTAAGTTGTAAGATACGAGTTCAAATCCTGCCACCGCTAACTCAGCACTAGAGTAGTACTTCGGCGCGCTAAAATATTGGTCAGTATCATACGCTAATTTGGATTAGCCTTAATGACTATTTGTGGCTGTTTCTATGCTTACCCAACAATATTTTCGAATATAAGAACATTGTATAAAAAAATATAGCATGAAAATTCCAATAAAATAAAATAAATAAAAAAAAACAAAAAAATTTATAAATAAAAACTTTGATACACTAAAATACTTTCAAATAGATTACAATGACTCATTCAGCATGATTTGCATAACCAAACGTGGTGTTCTGATGAATCAAATAAAAACGAACTAATATTTTCAAATTCGAAATTATAAACTAATATCTTTTGGAAGAAAAATAAACATATATACATATATTATATGGTATATGGTAAAACAAAAGGGGAGGAGGGAAACTCCTCGCAACTTATATTCGAAATGATCAAGCGTTTTAACAAGACCTCTCTATCTCTAATACTAATAGCGAAGTCTTTTCTATTGAGATAACGGATAATAAATCAAAAATTATAATAATTTTCACTAGCTATAGACCTCCAGAAGGTGATATAGTTAAATTTTTCAAATGAAATCTTTCTCAAAATAAATGTCAAGAGAAAATTTTTTTTTTTAAAGGGAATTAAATATTAACAGTCTAAACTGCAAAGAAAATGCAATTACAAAACTCTTTTTTGATAATCTGTTTCAATTGTGTATCCTCCCAGTCATTAACAAACCTACCCGGGTAACCCCAAACTCCGTTTCTGCTATAGACAATATATTGACAAATACATTTCTAGAAACCTCTTTAAAAGCAGGAATTATGAAAACCGATATATCAGATCATTTTCCTATTTATTTTTCATTTTCTCAAGATTAGAGAACTTGTAACAATCCTATAGATAAAATTTGTAAAAGAAAAATTAATCAGTTCTCTATTAAAAATTTTAAAGACTGGCTAGCAAATTGGGGTGGACTGTATCAAGAACATAACCTTGGACACGCAAACTCTGCATTCAATTTATTTATAAATATTATTCTAGATCACTACAATAAACATTTCGCTGTTGAAGAGAAAGAAATAAAGCTAAAATATTTAAACTGTCCATGGATAACTAACGGGATTAGAAAATCATCAAAAACAAAGCAAAAACTCTATATTAAGTATTTAAAAAACAGAAACTTAACTACATACAAAAAATACAAAAATCTATTTGAAAAAATTTAAAAGAATTCAAAAAATATATTATTCAAAACAACTAAAAAAAAGCAAAAGTGGAATTAAAAAAACCCGGAACATATTGAAGGAAATAATAGGTAAAAACCATACAAAATCAAATAATTTACCCGATAAAATTATCGTTAACAAAACCGAATATATCGACAAAATTTCTATCGTTAAAAATTTCAATAGTTTTTTTGCAAACATAGGCCCTAATCTGGCTTCAAAAATTCAATGCCCTAATATCTCCTTCGAAATCTATATCACAAATTAACATTTTTTTAAAATATTTTTTCTGGACGTGGTGGATAACCACAAAAAAAAAAAAAAATTGTGGTGGATAACCACAAAAAAAACAAATTTCAGAATTGTAACAAAACTTTAAAATCCTCCATTTGTTTTAAATAGGTACATATATTTCTTGCAACGTAAATATCGCTAAATATGTAGATCTTTCATAAAAAAGCAGAAAATTGTCAAAGTTACGTGAAAATGAAGCATTCAACACCTACACTTGCAACACAATTTTTTAAGCTATTGCAATGTTTAAGCTTTGAAACTTAGCAAATGTCTGTCAACCCATGAAATAAAGGGAATGTATTGTCAAAAAAGATTTAATTTCTTCGCTAATCGCATCGTGAATGCTTGGAATACGCTACCTTTAGACGCCATAAGAGCTAAATCAGTCAACTCGTTCAAGGTTAGTGTTCATATATTGAAATTCGTAATAGACGAATGATCGGACACACGAGTGTCTTCTTTCAGCATGGAAAAGCCTGGTGTAGCACTTCCTCATCAAAATATATAAATGTATTTTATAATTGATTTAAATTGAAATAAATAAATTCAAAACTCAATTAAAATCTCAAAAAACAAACATTACTTAGCCTTTTTATTTAACATTTTTTGCTTTTTGCAATATTTTCAGGGGGTAGAGCTATGTCAAAACACTAAAAAGGCAAAAAATCAATGCATTTTTAAATTTTTTTTACACTCATTCCCTTCATTTAGGTATTTTGAATAACTCCTGAAAATTTGAAGTAAATTGCTTGACCCAATATTAAGATATCACGTTGCATGTCAAACTAAGCATCGTTAAAACGCAACTCTGAGAAAAAAATAAAAATAAAATACAAAAGCATAAAAAATTTAAAATCCACCAGATAAATAAGCTTTTTGTGATGAAGTTTCTTTTACATTACTATTCTAACCTTTTTTAATGGTTTTAACTTTTCTCTTCTTTTTTTTACTTTGACATCATCTTTTTTAAGCAAGTTTATTAAATGCTTTGCATCTTTTAATTAAAATGTCAATGAGTTTTTCAAGTTAAATTTTATATTAAGAAACTTAAAAATTCTGTTAAGACCGTATGTACCATCATTGAAATAAACTATTGCAGAATTAATACTTACTTAAAGTATTGTAGAATTAACACCTGCAATATTTACTAAGCACTGCAAAGTCAATACAACTCCCTTAGCTTATAGCTGTTATTACTCCATTTAAAGAACTATGGCCTCGTTTTTGCCACGTTCCATCAATAGAAACTTTAATCAAAGCTTCTCCAGTAGATGTTTTATTTGTTAAACTATTTTTAATTTTATCTACAGCATTTTTCATAGATTGTAATGCAGCTGAATATTATTCTTTTGATATTGTTTTCATTGCATTATTGAACGCATTTTTGTTCATACATAACATACTGATTACAGGAGAAAAATCTTTTACAGCCTCATGCTCTTTACCTATTTTACAAAAAGCTATTATAACTTTTAAATTCACGTCAAATAAATTTTTTCCTTGCTTTGAATTACTTTTATAAAGCTCATTTGATGTGTATCTGTTAAACTCATATTTACATTTTTTGTTATTAATAATTAATTTGTGAGAAAATCCCATTCTAAGTTTGGAATCATCATTAATAAACATGTTACTTTCACAATTTGGACATATACAAAATTTCTCAATGATATCTTTCAGAGTTTTATAGTTAAAAAGAATGTAGTAACTGTTTTCACTGTCTGTATTTTGGCTAAATTTGAGCTTTTTAGAACTTGAATGAGAAGGTTGAGGTGGTGTTAGACTCTTGTTTTAAGCACTATTTTTCGAAAACCTATTAAACCTTTTTTTTCTTTTTCGTTCATTGTTTTTTGTTTTTTTTCATCGCTATTTATATAAATGTATATAATATATATGTAGATAAATACTATTTTTACTTAAAATGCAAACAAAGCTTGTTGTATGAAATGCTACTTATTATTATAAATAATTTATAAATAATTAATAAATAATAAAATAATTTATAAAAAACTTATAAATAATTTGGCATGAGGACGTTAAGTAACCACTTGCAAACCAAGCTGGCATAATAAACCATAATAATTTTTATGCAGTTGATCATAAAGAAAACCTAGTTAATAAAGACTTTACAAAAAAATGTTGTTGCTATGATCATTGCTAATGACGCTTTTTTATACTAACCAACAAACTATTCAAAAGAGATTAATTTTCGAAATGAGTTAAATAAAATTAGCTTGACCATAGTTAAAATGGATCATTAAAGAATTATATCACTTAAATATCAAAAAATTCATTTTTTCATAAAAAAAAAAAAACATTTTTTTTTTTTGTGGTTATCCACCTTAACCATAAAAAACTAGAAATTACAAAGAACTCGCTTAAGACAAATAAGGCTCCTGTGATAGACGACATTTGTAGCTATATAGTTGTAAATGTGTTTCCGGTCATAAAAGAACCAATCTATTTAAATATTTAAATCTTCGATTATTACCGGATTTGTACCGAATAAATTAAAAATAGCTAGGGTAATACCAATATTAAAAACCGGGAATTCATTTACACTAAATAATTACATCTCAGTTCTTCCTGTATTTTCAAAACTTTTTATCTAACAAGTAACAATAGCCTAAATGAAAAACAGTTTGGCTTCCAGAAGTAACATTCAACCGAACACACTATTCTTGATCTTATAAATAATATAAATGACTCATTTGAAAACAAAAATTACTATACTTAATAGTATAATTAATAGTATAATTTTAATGTATTATAACATACACTAATAAAATCTCTAAATTTAAAGTAACCATGTTTAAATCTGTATATTGGCTCAAAGGACAAGTTGGCCAGGATTGTGAAGCTTTGTGGAGTGGAGGAAAATGAGTTTATATAAAAACTATTAATTATATTTTTAACAACAACAACAAAATAGATAAATTTTATTTATTTACTTCTCAGTATTGCATAATTTAAAAAGCTGTATCATACTGGTTGATCTTTTGGTTTAATTATCAATTTTCTGAAACTCATCAATATAATCAATCTGTAGATTATTAGCATATATCAATTATAGATACAGTGCACCTAATTTATACAATCATAGTTTTTTAATCTTAAAGTTTTTAAACTATAAAAATATGTAAAATCTAGTTTCAGCCTCTGCCACGTAAGAAAATGATACTGTGCTTTTGGTGATCAAATTGTTTTCTTGAAGTGTTTAAAAAAATCATCTAGGGAAAAAAAATTAAACAAAATTATAAACTTGAATCAAGAAAATTTAGGAATGAACTTCCTTCACTGTTTTCATTAAATGTCAAATTATATTAAAAAAATTAATACTAAAAAAGGGCACTTTTTAGACAATAAAAACTAAAAGTCTACTTAAGAAATTTTAATGAAAGAAGAAGAGAAAATAGTACTAATAAAGTCAGCTATCAAATTAACCCCCACTTTGTCATTAAAGTTAAAATAGATAAAATTAAGTAAATAAAAAAAATTAAGAATCTTGAACAATTTAATGTTATAAAAATACAAACTAACATAAATATAAAATCATTTATAATACTAATAAATATCAATAAGCATTGTCTAACTGTACATTACTAGTTACTAATGCAATTTGGTATCTAAATTAGTAAAACCGAACCATAAGTATTTTTCACTATTAGTGAAAAATACTTAAATATGGTTCGGTAAATATGGTTAAAGAATATAATTGTATATATTCTTTAACCATATTTATATTGTATATATATATATATATATATATATATATATATATATATATATATATATATATATATATATATATATATATATATATATTTGTGTGTGTGTGTGCGTGTGTGTGTGTGTGTGTGTGTGTGTGTGTGTGTGTGTGTGTGTGTGTGTGTGTGTGTGTGTGTGTGTGTGTGTGTGTGTGTGATATTTCTTATAGCAATGCAAATTCTGTTTAACAACTGCAAGTTAAATTTATTATAAGACTTGTTTTAATTTTATTACATTTTTATATCCCTAATTTTATAACATAATTGACCATAACAAAATTCAAGTTTAAATTAAATTTAAGCAACACCCAAAAGAAGGTCAAAGTATAAAGATAGTAATAATAATAACCAAGAAAAAAAAATTTTAATTTGTACAGTTAGAAATTCTTAAAATTTTTTTTAAAAAAATAAACAAATTACTCAATGTTACAAATAAAAGTTTTAGCCAAAATACAAATTAAAACTTTAAAAATAATTGCTTAGCGTATTCATTTATTTACTAATGCAAAAAAGGCATTTATTTATTGATTTAGATCAGTAATATAGTTGCAACATTAATTTTTAAAAAAATAAACTTAAAATAACAGTTGCTATATAAAAAAGATTATGTAGCTAAGAACCGCAGCCATTTTAAAATCTCTGAAATTTCTATCAACTTCTGGCACATGCGCACCTAAACTTAACGCTCAAATTTGAGGCCTTATTTAGCACTGATGACGTCACGCTGGTCTACTTTTTTTATTAAACTAAAAAATATTTATTTACGTTAAACGTTAGATAATCTCTTGAGAAAACCTTATAGTAAGTAATAAAATCTTTAGAAAAACTTACGAGCAATTCTAATAGTGCTTAAAGGGTCAAATTCGGGTATTGATGACGTCACGCTAATAATTTTTTCAAATTTCGCGAAAAAAAAAAAATTTAGTGAACAGATTTTTAAAAGGAAAAATTCGAATCAAATGAATAATATTTTGTCTAGGTGTCGTCCCAATCATTTGTATTTTCACAAGACGAACAGTTGCGTACAATCCATGCAATCAACCCGTGTTTCACATTTTGACTTTTTACACGAATAGGAATTAACTGCAAAACATCTTCAGGAGCAGGTATAATGAGCATCAACTTAACCTCAAGTTGATTGCCAATTTCTCGCCATCCATATCCATTGGGTTTTGGAATATTGAGATTTGCCTCCACTGATTGTTTGACAATTGCTGTTTGATACAAAACTCTCTTGCAATGACACATAAGAGCATCCTTAGTTAGCAGAAACTTTTAAGGTTCCGTATCTTATTTCTTGGCAATAAACTTAAAGTATCTTCCTTCGTTCGTATCACTGCATTATAATTTTTATAACTGCCATATAAACTTTTCGATTTGGTCAAAATAGGTTTCATCAAAGGTATAAGAGTCCCCAACCTTGGAAAAATTGACTTGTACTCTTCAGACCGTTTCATTAGTTTGAGGAACTTTGACTTACCAATCCCGTAAAATGCACTTGTATAATTGTTCCCGCTAAATGCATGAAGAGCAAGAAGAGCTTTACAACAATCAGTACCTAACTGTGAGGCAATAAGATTTATATCAAGAGTCTTTCAGTAGAGACGCCAATATCCACAAATAGTTCTATTTGAAGTTGGTTTTGAAAGTACAAAGCATAAATAGCAATTCAACCGTGTGAATGCAAACGGTTTCGAAACCAATAGATGCATTAATTATGGGCAGTTTAAAGTATGTTTTTTTTAAAGACAAAACCTCGCTGCGAATCTTTTGTGCGACATGATGGATAAGCTGTTCAATCAGTTTTGGATTATTTTCCTCTTCTCAATGGTATTGTTGCATAAGAAAGAATACCCTATTTTGGTGACCACAACTGAACAGACCCGCAAGTTCTGCAACTACAGCATTCTGCAAAGTCCTTTTATCTAGAATCTTTGCTCTATCTGTGCAGTTTTGCTTCTAAAATTCAAAAAGCTTACTTGTATGAGTAATCTCTAAATTGTCTAATATGTGATCTTTTACATAGTCAAAGAGCAAACGCATAATTGCATCTTCTGTTAAAATAAAAGAAACTTTTTGGGGTCTTGTATAGTTAAGGTAAAAAGTCCGATGATAATATAACTCTAAGGAAACTATGGTTTGCCCAATATACTAGCTGGGTTTTTTAGCTTTACTTAAGCATTTTCTTTTAACATGTTTGCTGTACTTTCTGTTACGAACTTTTCCCAGTAGGCACGGACTTATACTCGTCTTATACTCGTTTTGGACCTCTTTTGAACGTCTTTTGAACGTTTTGAACGTCTTTTGAACGTTAAAAAACGTCTTTTTTAGGTCCGGTGCCCATTATG
Organism: Hydra vulgaris; assembly: GCF_022113875.1. Taxonomy (NCBI): domain Eukaryota; kingdom Metazoa; phylum Cnidaria; class Hydrozoa; order Anthoathecata; family Hydridae; genus Hydra; species Hydra vulgaris. The sequence goes on from NC_061165.1 coordinate 42,493,982, forward strand.
TGTAAGCGTTTTATATCCGTTCCTATATTTATTAGTCTATTTGCAAAAGCCAATGCAACACTTCAATTCACTTCATCCGCAATAATTTTTCATGGAACAAAGTAATTATTTTAATTTTGAAGTTGTACGTAAAACATAAAAAAACGTGAAAACTGAGGGCAATATTCTTTGCTTTGCATTTCACACTAAAAAGTTTTTTAATTTACCTGATCTATCTCTTTTCCGAGCTGAGATTCTACGCTTAAATGAGGATGGATTATCCACGCCTACACTCTCATTGACATTTTCTGCTCTATTTTTCCGATGTTATAAAATGTTTAATGTTTTTATATTCACATACTCATCGTAACATCTTTGATGAAATACGAAAGTCGTTGGGCACGTATCCAGCATTATTTGGTCTTCGAGATTTTTGACCATATAAAGTTTAAACACCCTCAATTTGAGGGGGTCGCAAATTTTATATCTTTTTAATTATTGAACGCTAAAATATTTTACTATGAAATTTAAAATTTATCGATAAATATAATTCTGGTTAAAAATAGTACAAAAATATTTCATCAACTTGTTGCGTTTAGGGCAGGGAAAGAACAAATTTTGGGGCTTTTTTGTTCCCAAGCTCCAATCATTGCAATTTTTTTAAAAGCATCCTTATTTGACATAAGTATAAACATATAAATGTTTAGAGTTTGCTCCATGTCTAAAAATTAGATATCTCGAAGACCAAAAAATGCTGGATACGGACCTGAATTTCAGGTAGAATGTTTATGATTTTAAAGTCATTTCGAATTTGACGATAGTAAAAAAAAAAATATTATTATCAAATTTACGCTATTTATTGTTTTTTGCGTACGATTGTTTAAGGCATATATAAAAAAATAAACTGAGTTGTACATTTAGTTTATGACTTACCGAGTATTGTAAGTCACAATGCTTGGTTTGCAAGTCACAATGCACAAGTCTTCACTTTCGCAAGCGCATTTTCAGTAAAACCACGCAGTTTGTTGTTATTACGACCAACTTCACCATGATCAAGTATACAAGCATTTTTAATTTCTTTTTTAGAAACCAGATTAAAATGATGCATTTTTTGGCTACTCGCCATTATTTAGTTTAATAATAATAAATAAATTAAAAAAAAACACGTTTTTTTAGTTAATAAAAAATAAAAATAAAACACGTTGTTTTATATTTTTGCAACAACCGTTTCTTTTAAAATGATTGCAGTTTGTTATGCAAATATTTTATTTTATTTATAAAAATGACATTATTTTTTTCTTTTATTTATGACGGTAATTATTTACTTTTAAAAAGAACTTCGATAAAATAAAAAAAAGTAAACAGTTTTTGAAAAGTGAACATTTTTAACATAAACAAAGAACGGGAACATTTTTTTATTTCTTAGATTTATTAAATTAAAATTATTTCATATTTTTAACAATATTAAAAAAAAATTATAAACAAATTTTTTTTTTAATAAGGTTTATGAAGTTTTGGTTACATAGATTTGAGTAATTGTATTTAAAACATCTAATTTTACAAATAATTAACCCTCTATCAATAATTTGTTAAAACTAAATTAATGCTTTGCTGTATTGGATTTATAAACAACATGGCGAATATATCATGCTTGAAATCTTTTCAATAAGCTGCATCAATTTTTGTCTCTAACTTAAGTTATAAGCACTTTCCAAGTGACACGTAAAAATTTTTAAACTTTTTAAGTTATAAGGAACAAGTCTATGTAAAAATCAGAATGTCTACTCAAAATGTTTTCCTTTTTTTTTTACATGTAGCGACCAGACTATTAATGCTCATAAAAAAAAATTTCCAAAATTACTGAAAATAAAATGCGGTGTCCCCCAAGGTTCCATTCTTGCACCTCTTTTGTTTTTAATTACATAAACGATCGTCCTAAAGCCTCAAATAAATTGGATGTCTTAATTTTCGCAGACGACACTAATTTATTTTATGCATCCTCATCTATTACAGAACTGTATGAAACTACAAATACAGAACTTGAAAAAATAAACAGTTGGTTAAAATTTAACAAATTATCGCTAAACACAGAAAAAACCAAATACATTCTTTTTCATTCCTACCATATAAAAATACCTCCCGACTTACCTTCTCAAAATAATAACAGTATTAAAGTTTAACTATTCTAGTTTCTGAAAATAATCAATGTCAATATCGAATTCTAAAAGGTTTTGCAACTAAACACGTTTTCACGACGCTAACTAAAAAAAACCTTATAAGATTAGCTTTTTGTTTTTTGCGTGAACTTTCGTCGAGATAAGACGCTCTTTTTTGTTTAAAAAAAAATGGCTTAAAGTTTAACAACCACGCTAGTAAAAGAACTATTAGAAGCCCATAAAAATACTTTATTAAAAATCTTTGGACAGAAAATTGACAAACTTAAAGGGAAAATTGGGCAATTAAAAAACGAAAACATATTGCTAAAAAAATGAAATTGCTATAATAAACAACAGGATGAACTTTCAAAACGAATATTACAAAAAAGCCATAAAGGAGACAAACGAACTTAATGAAAAACTAAAAAATCACGTCAAAGAAAATAAAGCGAACTTTTTATGGACAAAATTGCTGAATTAGAAGATCGCAGCAGGAGAAACAACTTAAGGTTCGAAGGATTTAAACAAAAAGAAAATGAATCATGGGAAGAACGCGAGTCGAAGGTAAAATGCTTTATTAAAGAAAAATTAAATATAAAACATAACATTCAAATAGAAAGAGCCCACAGAACTGGAAAAAAACAAATCTGGGCAAAAAAAGCAACGAACAATAGTTTTAAAGTTCCTAAACTATAAAGACAAAGAAAAAATATTACAACATTATAAACGACTAAAGCTTTGGAATGAACGAATATATCTCAACGACGACTACAGCGAAAGAACTTTAGAAAAAAAAACTTTTTGCAAAAGCTAAAAAATTAAGATCCTCAGGTAAGTATGCAAAAGTAGTTTATAACAAACTGATAATGCGCGATTAATAACAACAATAATAAAAAGAAATTCTTTAAACCTGTGCACATGAAAAAATGATTACAAAAATGAATGATTTTCAATCGCTAACCTATAATTTTTACGAAAAATATATTATATCAGATGCGAACGCAGACCCAGATGTAAACTTTTTTAGTGATATGTATACGGACAGTTTTTATCATTACCCCAATACCATAAAAGAATTTCTTTTTAAAAATGTAAATGATATAAACAGTGAAAGAATCAGAATCCTCCACATTAATATAAGAAGTTTAAATAAAAATAATAAAAACTTTTGACATTTTCTAGAAGAAACTGAATACATTTTTAATATTATATTTGTTACGGCAACTTGGTGATCTTCTTTCGAACTTGAAAATAATTCTAATTTTCATCTTAAGAATTTTGAATTAGTTTCAATAGAAAGGCAATCAAATAAACGACGACAAAAAAGTGAGAAGTTTTTATGATGAAATTTTTTTAGCAGGCGCAATTCCTCTAACCAATCATTCAGCTAGAGTAACAAAAAGTTCTGCTACCCTCATTGACAATATTTTTACCACAGACATCTTTAATAACTCCATCCAAAAAGGTGTCATAAAAGCTGGTATATCAGACCACTTCCCTATTTTCATAACCCTTAACACAACATTATCAAATAAAATTAAACAAAATAGAACTGTAAAAAAACGTATTTACAATGAAAAAAATATAAATGTTTTTAAACATCATCATCATTTTTAATCTATCACTACTCCATTAGAGGCATGCTATCAACTTTAATGAAGATGCAAATACTATTTATAATAAATTCTTCAAAACATTTTTTATAGTATATGACGCGCACTTTCCAGTTTGTGAAAAATCTATAAGTCATAAAACCTTAAATAGTCCTTGGATTACAAAAGGCTTAAAAAAAATTTCGAAAATAAAGCAAAAGTTGTATATAAAATATTTAAAGACTAAATCTTCTGCAAATGAAAAAATATATAAAAATTATAAAAATTTTTTTTGAAAAAATTCGTAAAAATCTAAAAAGGAATTATTATACTAATCTGCTCAATAAGTTTAAAAACAGCTCAACGCGCACGCGCACCTGGCAAATAATAAAAGAAATAACAGGAAAATCGAAAAATCACTTAAGTTTTTTACCACAAACTATAAAAATTGAAGATGTAAATATAAGTGAACCAAGCGAAATTGCAAACATATTTAACAAATTTTTTATTGAAATTGGAACCAATCTTTCTAAAGAAATTCCTAAGACTGAGAGTTTGTTTGAAAACTACTTGTGTCCTATAAATAACTCTCATTACAACAATGAGTATTCTGCTGAATTATCACACGACGAGCTCGATAGAGCCTTTAAACCTCTAAAAAGATAAATAAAGCTATTGGTGCTGATGAAGTAAGTGGTAACATAGTTGTAGATTGTTATGAAAGTCTGAAAGATATTCTTTATAAAGTATTTGATGCATCTATAAAACAAGGAGTTTTCCCGGATCAATTGAAAATTGCGAAAGTTATACTAATTTACAAACAAGGTGATAAAACAAACATTAATAACTATCGCCCAATTTCGGTTCTTTCAACTTTTTCAAAATTATAAGAAAGAATATAAAATAATAGAGTATTTAAATATTTTGACCAAAATAAAATACTATATGCTAAACAGTTTGGCTTTAAAAAAAATATTTCAACTGAGCACGCAGTTATTCAATTTGTTAGGGAAATCTCAGAATCTTTCAAAAAAAAACAATACACCCTAGGAGTCTTTATTGATCTTTCGAAGGCTTTCAACACATAAAATATTGCTTAAAAAGCTTGAATACTATGGAATAAATAACAATATGCTAAAATGGTTTCATAGTTAGCTATCAAATAGAAAGCAATTTGTTACCTCTAACAATTGCCTTCAAAATGAATGTTAATTAATCTGTGGTGTTCCACAAAGCTCTATTCTAGGTCCCCTTATGTTTCTAATTTATGTTAATGATTTAAGTAAAGCAGATCATCTTCGGAGTATTGTGTTTGCTGATGATACGAATTTATTCTTTTTAAACAGTAATATTAATGAGCTATTTTGATATGAATAAAGAACTTAAATACGTATCTGAGTGGTTTAAATAAAACAAATTAATCTTAAACTTTGATAAAACAAAATACATTCTGTTTCACCCTATATCTAAAAAACGTTTTTCATTGACAACCTTGCCAAAAATTCTTATTTATGAGTTTAAAATAAAAAAGGAAACTTTCACTAGTTTTCTTGGTATTTATCTTGATGAGAATGTTTCATGGAAACTGCATGTTGACTACATTTGCACTAAAGTTTCTAAAAATATAGAAGTCCTCCATAAGTCAAGAAATTATTTAAACAAAACCATATTAATCCAACTCTATTACTCATTCATACATAGTTATATTAAGTATGCAAATATTGCTTGGTGAAGTACAAGCAAAAGTAAGTTGCATACTCTTTATCATCGTCAGAAACACGCAATACGCTTAGTTTGTTATGAAAATCGACTTACGCATTCAAGGCTTTTATTTAAAAATATTAAAGTACTTAATATTTATGAAGTGAATGTATATAAAATATTATGTTTTATGTTTCAATGTAAAATCAATACACATTTTCAAAGATTTTTTCACCTTAAAAAACAAAAAATAAGTATACACTAGGAAATGATAACTCAATGAACCTTTTTGTCGAACAAAATTCAATCAGTTCTGTGTAGCTTATCTTGCACCTAATCTCTGGAACAAAATCGTTTTACCTTATTCTGATTTATCAATCAGCTTCTTAGTCTTTTAAAAGAAATTAATTCTTTTTAATGAAATAGTTTGAAATAGTTTTAAAAATAAGAGATTTATATAAAGACGTTCTTTTATTTTTGTATTTTGTCATTTTTATTTGTTTATATTTATTAATGGATTAAGTTATATTTTATTAAAACATTTTATGGTTCTGGCGACAAGATCATTAGATCTTTTATCAGATACTTAGTTTTTATTTAAACTACTCCTTTTCTTCTTTTTTTTTTTTAATGTTTTTTTTTATTTTTATTCTTAATATCATTAAGAATAAAAAATGGTGATTATATTCTCTATTATAATTTATTAAAAGTATAAAAACTCTAATATTTGTAAATGTAAAACTTTATATTTAAAAAAAAAAGAAAATTTATATATACAAAATGTATGTACATATGTGTGCAAGGCTGTGGAATCGGAGCTGCGGAGTTGCGACATTTTCAGCGGAGTCGGAGTCGCTAAACAAAATCGCGACTCCGACTCCAATAATAAAACTTCTCGGTATTGCACTGCATGTACAAAACATTCAATTAACCTTATGTTCAAACTAAATCTCAAAAAACGTTTCATAAACTTGTTAAAAAATTTTTTTTTTAACTTATCACGAAACATTTTTTAAAGAATTGAAAGAGCTTTTCAAAAATTTTGCTTTGAAGTTGGAGTCGGAATCGGAATTGGGGTCGGAGTCGGAGTCTAAAGAAATAGAGAGAACCCAAGCAACAAAATTTCTAGGGATACTTATTGATGAGAACATCTCATTGAAATCACATACAGATATATTAAATACCAAAATATCAAAAAAACGTAGGTATCCTTTACTAAGCTAGTTCTATACTGTCTCCTGATAATTTAAAGTTGCTATACTTCTTGTTCATACAAAGCTACTACATATACGCTAATGTTGCATGGGAAAGTACTCATAAATCTAAACTAACCACACTATATTGGAAACAAAAGCATGCTGCTAGAATAGTTTTTAATAAGGATAGATTCTCGCATGCTGAACCACTTTTAAAAAATTTAAAAGCATTAAATGTATATCAAATTAATATATTTCGAATTTTGTTGTTTATGCTCAAATATAAACTTTGACTTGTTCCTTCTCACTTTTTAAAGAATTTCTTTCAAAATAATTGCAAACTTGCAATCAAGAAAACGCTTAGCGGTTTCTTGATTGCAAGACCATCGGTCTTCTGCAAGTTTCCCGCGGTCTTCAAATTAATTTTTTCTAATACTTTACAGTTTATTTTATTCATTCTTTGTATAACGTAACTTTGTAAGCTTTTTTTTTTTTAATTTTACTATACTCTGTAAACGATTATATTATATATATTACAAACATGTAAAGATGAAAGATCAAAAAATGTAATAATAAAGAACAAAAACATAAAAATGAAAAAATTAAAAAAATTAAAAATAAAAAAAAACAACCAATCATTTAGTTGGAACGACTGAATAAGTGCGAATTTCATAAATATGAACTGGCATAAGTGCGAATGGCGTAGTCGCGAACTGGCGTAAGCGCGTATTGGCATATGTGCGAACTAGCATAAGTGTGAAGCAGTTGCAAAAACTGACATTAGTGCGAACTGGCATATGTGCGAATTGGCATAAGTCCGCCAAAACATTTTGAAAACATTGGCATTAGTGCGAATTGGCATAAGTACGCCAAACAAATTTGCAAACATTGGCATAAGTGCGAATTGCCATATATGCGAACTGGCATAAGTGCGAATCAGTTACAAAAACTGGCACAAGTGCGAACTAGCATAAGTGCAAATTGGCATAAGTGCGCCAAACAAATTTGCAAACATTGGCATAAGTGCGAACTGGCATAAGTGCGAATTGGCATAAGTGCGAATTACTAATTTGCACTTACGCCAATATTTGAAACTTTATTCGGCCCACTTATGCCAATTCGCAGTTATGCCAGTTCGCACTTATGCCAGTTTTTGTAACTGCTTCGCACTTATGCTAGTTCGCACTTATGCAAATTTGCACTTAAGCCAATGTTTACAAATTTGTTCGGCGCACTTATGCCGATTCGCACTTATGCCAGTCTAGTTTTTGTAACTGATTCGCACTTATGCCAGTTTGCATATATGCCAATTCGCGCTTATGCAGCCTCCCGTTCTATTTCAAGCTATTTGAAATAGAAAAAACATTATTAATTGAACATATTTTTACTACTTGAAAATAAATTAGATCTTCTTTAAAATTTATTTTTCAGTTCTTTTAACTACTTCTTGCAGTTGTAATCAACGATACAATAAAGTAGCTGATTTGTATAATCAGGACGAAAAGTATATCTTTGACATTTGAGCAAGTTTTTAGTGTGTCTTATGCGAGTGCAATGTTAGGTTTTATTATATTTGGAGAGATGATAACTTTGTTGTTTTTGGAAAAAGAGTGCAAAGTAGGGTGGATCGATTTTCATAGCAAAAAAAAAAAGTTTAAAAATCAATATTCCTGAGAAACGAATCGATGTCTATTAATTATAAGATGAAAGTAAGAAAATATTATTTGATTTTGATGAGATCTTGAGGTTCCTCTTTGGATTCTAAATCCTGGACAGATCCTAATATTTTTGAATTTTTTTTTTATTTTCTAAACTATATCAACCTTGGACTCAAAAAAAGCAGAAAAAAATGCTTGTTTTATCAGTAATAATTTTATTAAAAAAAATTTTGAGTGAAAAAAATATTTGCGAAATATACCTTAAAACCCCGTTTTGATAAAGACGGGGGTTTTTTAATGAAAAAAACAACTTTATTTGTTTCTCTTTAGTTTTGAATTAAAACAAATATTATATTCAAAATAAGCGTATTATTTTGCTTCTTTTGAGTACCAGGTTGATATAGTTTAGAAGAAAAAATTTCAACAATATTAGGATCCGTCATAAATTTAGAATCCAAAGAGGAACTTCTAAAACTCATTTAAATCAAAAAAAAAAAAAAGTAAGGTTCTTTTTTCACCAAAAGACATCAATTCGCAGCTCAGGCAAATCAAATTTCAAAAATTTTTAAAATCGATCCACTCTTGTGCAAAGCCTTAACTAATCTTGTTAAGATAAGTGTGTAACTCGCTTTCAAAAACGACCCACCTCTATCTATTCCTAACTTTATCGAGCCAATAACACGTTTTGTTATATTTGTGACTGTTTATTTGTGTTTGTTTAAAAAAAAAACACTCAACAAAATAATGTTTTGATATAAAATTTGAAGTTAATTTGTTTAGGCTTTTAGCAAATGATTAAAATTTAAATTTCACTAATTAAACTAAATAACAATCATTGTCAATAAATGAGAACGTAAGCTAGAGTTGCAATTCACACCATTTACGGTTTGGTTTTCTATGCCAAATCACCTATGTCATGTCACTTTTTACTTTTAGTTCTGTAAATTTTTATATTATTTTTCTGTTTTTTTTTTCAATTTAATCTAAAAACATAAAAAAAAATGTAGATAAAAGACTTAATACGTAAGTAAATAATCCTTTATCTAATAAAAGCATTTTTGAACGTTGTTAATACTTTGCATAAATAATTTTAAAAAATCACAATAATTATGCGAAGAACTATTCACTAAATTTTATTTAGATTTTATATAAAATTTAAAGAAAAATTGATACAACAAATAGTGGGACTTGCAAAATAGGTAACGGTTATTATAGTCTTGCCTCTAAAGTAAAAATCTTGCCTCTAACGTACAAAGTACAAAAGTTGCCTCTAAGTAGAAAACTTGCCTCTAAAGTACAAATAAAGAGCTTAGTGCTAAAAGTGCTCAAGTCACAAAATAAATGTTTTGAGGAAATATACTTTGATCAGATATATAACACTTCAAAATAAGGATTTAAAATGACTGATCAAAATAGATGTTCTTAAACCATTTATTTTGTGACTTAAGTACTTTTAGCATTTAGCTCTTCAAATATTTGTATTTGTATTAGGAAAGAGGTTGTCCATAATATAGTTTAGTCAAACAAGTGCTGTGACTTGCAAAAAAGTATCAAGTCATTCCAGGTTAGTCTGCACATGTCAACCTTTTTTCTCTTAGTTTTTAAATGGACTGCACTGAAAATTGTATGAGTATATATCTAATTAATTTATGCGTAAATATCTAATTAATTTATGAGTAAGTATCTAATTAATTTATGAGTAAATATCTAATTAATTTATGAGTAAATATCTAATTAATTTATGAGTAAATATCTAATTAATTTATTTTTAAAGATTTAATATAGATGGAAGGTTTAAAACTTAATGTATTATATATTGCTTGTTGTACCTATTTTCTATGGCAGACCAATTGCGGTACTTCATTATATACACCAAACATTATATATCATTTAACTTTATTTATTTACAATATTGCATATATTGTTTATAAATAATGTTACCTAACTAATATTATTGCAGTTTGTTATATTTGCGTATTTAAACCACATAGGCAATTTATGAAAATATCTAATATAAAATATCTGATTTGAATATCCTGATATAACAACAGTTCATGCAATTTTATTAATTTCTGATTCAGTTTTATCAGTTTTACAGTAAAAGTAAAGCCTGCTTTTCTTCAATTTACTTTTAAAATTCGCTTATCATAGATAACTTGCTGTTTTCTGTATCAAACCATTGACGACAGAGTTCTCTCCCTATAGTTCTTTCAGGCATTACATCATTTATGTCATCAAGTTGCTTGTTAGATAAATGCTTATAGAAATTAAATTTTATTAAATGATTAAAATTTAAAGTCACACCTTTTGTGGTACTTTTTTTTTTGCAAGCTACTTGCAAGTCACTTGCAGTACTTTTATTTACAAGTAACACCATTTGCTGAATCTGTTATGCAAGTCATACCACATGCAGTATTTTTTTAATTTTAATATAATCAATATAAAAAATTATATATTAATGGAAAATTAAAAGAGACATTATTAAAATATATTTAAAAAAAAAAAAAAATTTTTAAATATAATTATGAAAAAATGAATTGAATAAAGTTTTCAAATATAAATTATAAACAGATGAAATCAAAGTCATAACTGAATAATAGAAAAATGAGGTAATTTTTGTAATCATTTTAATAATAACTTCTGCCACTTTTATAGTAGTATTAACTTTTATGTATAATTATAAAACCTTGTGCTATTAATAAAGTTAGTTATACTTCTTAAATATTTTAGGTCGAGATAATATTTTAATAATTTTATCAACAATTGACCTGTAGATAAATTTAGGAGAGTTTTATAATTGCATTTTTAATTCTCTCAAGTCTCTCAAAACAAAGACGGAAAAATATAGTTTAAATACCAAAAGTGCTACACAAAATCGGGTATGTGCTGCATTAAATTATTTTATAAAATTTGGCAGTTGCAAATAAAATGTGTAAACTTAAAATCGATAATAGGTTAGAAAAATAACAAGCATATCTTCAACGTTTACACTGCATTAACTTTTGGACAAAACTTTTTCGGTGCGAATTGTTCGCGCGACTCCTAAAACTAAATGTCCTGTAAACTGGAATTTTTTTGCGTTCGGTTCAGTCAATAGTGTAGCGACAAAAAAATAGTCTCACCCCGCAAAGTTTTAGTCTAGACACCTAAACCCTATTTAGTCGTTGAAATTTTCCTCATTTTAGCAAAAACTAGTTATTGTTAACAATTGAGCAAATCTGAAATACTGTCCACATCTTTAACCTTCATTTTGTAAGCTTTTTTCCGTTGAAAAAAAAAGTCTCTTAATTGCAATAACGTTGCATTTTTTTTTTTAAACGAGGTAAGTTGTATTACTAAATATCGAGTTATCGAATTTTGCGTTAAAACGTTACAACATCATATTTGCCACTGAAAAAAAGAGGTTAGACACGCAACCATGAAGTTTTGCCCATTTTTGTTTAAATTTAAAAAAATGTCATAAATTAAACAAAACTCTATTAAAAAACCTAAGTAATATGCGCAATACGATTAATTGAGCGCTTAATTAATAAACAAATTAGAAACTAAAAAAAAAGTTCTTACAATATTTTTAAGACGAAAGACTTAATAGACTTTAGTAACTGCTTAATACTATTAAAGACCAAATAGGGTAAGATGTTCCCAACGGGGGTAGATGTTGTTTGTTAATAATAAAAATGTATTAAAATGACAAGATTAACTGTTTTGAATAAACTAGGTTTTAATTTTTTTCAAGATGAATCTAAAAATGAGGGAAATAACATTTTTCTGTTCTGTGCATGGTTCCGCTCTTAACTTATTACTTGATAATACTACTAATCTATGCCATGATTTGTTTACACAATATTTATATAGATTAGAAGTAAATGTACTTTAGATGTAGAAATATAGCGATTTAGGAAGAAATGTGACAGAGTGCTTCTACATCAACTTATTAATACCTGGACTAACCCAAACTCTCAGTCAGTGTAGCAGCACTCCCTTTCACGTTTTACCTAAATTAGTCAATGTAGCAGCACTTCCTTACAATACTCCCTAATTTATTATAAAACTGACTTAATTTGAAAACTCAAAACCTCTTTTTGAGTGACATTATCTTCTGCTTACCAAGTTAGAATGATTTTTTTGGGAATATAAAATAAAGTTTGGTTTGTTTTGGTTTATTCATTCATGGTCAAAAATAAATTTACAAATTTTTTTTAACAAAGAGCGGCACACCGGGTCTCTCTGTTATGAAAATACAGCTTTTTAATTTCAGCTAAAGTGAAGATGCCGTAGCAGAGAAAGGTCGTGTTTAAAATTGTTCAAGTTCTTTGCGTCCACCACATTTTGGGTTAAAGAATTCCATAATCTTACAATACGGTTGGTGATGAAGTTGCCTTTTTCAGCGCAGTTTCGGACAAGTTATGCTCTTAGTTCTTTAGTGTGTCCACGAGGCCGAAAACTAAACTTTGAAGATTCCGTGTTAGGTTGAAGTTATCTGTTGGCCAATCGTTTTGTACGTATGCAAAATTCTCGACGCCAACTCCTACGTCGACATATGAATACACAGTGTTACTGAAGTTGAAGTCGCTGTACGCAAGTAAGGTTGAGCAGCCAATTGAGTTGCATTTGTCAGAGGCAGTACTTATTGAGCTTATTATTTCATCGAGCGTTAAGTTGTTCAGGTCGTGAGGACGGTAGAGACAGCCTATTAAAATTGATTCGTCGTGAAATTTTAATTTGATCCAGACTTGCTCAATAGTGATGCGGTTGAGTTGGTCAATTTTGGTGAAAAAACAATCAAGGCTTTCCTTTATGTAGATGGCCACTCCTCCTCTTTCGATTCTATTTTTTTTAAACAGAGATGGTACCCAGGTATTTTTGCGTCGGAGTTGTCGGTGAACCAAGTTTCGGCAATCAAAATAATGTGTGGTTGAAGTAAAGTGTCTATTGAGGTAACTTTGGCTCTTAGTTCGTCAATTTTATGGCCATTAACTGAGCAAGGATTATTGGCCCAGTAGATAAGTTGTTCTGGTTTCTTTGCTTTTGGTTGTGGTGGTTGTTGTAATTTTGGTTTTTAGCTTATTGGAAGAGATTTTTGGCTTATTATAATCGCCATACGTTGTCTATTGTGGTTGTTTGATGTTGCGTTGGCCATTTATTGTTTATTGAGTTGGCTACAGGAGTGTATTGGGTATTGAAAGATGGTTTGCAGTTGAGTGCTAGGTCGTTTATTGGTGTAGTCAGTTGGAGACGTTGGTTGATTAGTGGCCCTCTGGTTTTGGTAATATCTTTGATCTTTTTGCCTCGTATTACGAACAATGCCGTTGATTTTGCAGGTAGTGATACATTTTGTTTTGTGCATTCAATGCTTAGTTGCCATGCTAATTTCTTTTTGACTGCCGTTAGGTTAGGGTTGACGAAGAGTGTGGCATAATTAGCTCGATTTGCTGGAACTCAAAAAAACAAGCTTGACAGTTTTAGTATATGGTTGCGGTCGCTTTCATTAGAGAGTGTGATGACTAGCGGTCCCGTTTTGATTGGGTTGCCCGCAGAGTCGCGAGGTGTAAGGTGGAAAAAAGTAAGGTACTTGTCTTTGTCAGCACCAATAAGGTCGAGTACTTTGTTAATTTCAGTTTCATCGTGTTGCTTTTGGTCATTCTGGTCGGATGAACTTGATTTGCTTATTTCATGGATGACATCGTTCTGGTCGGATGATGTTGATTTGCTTATTCCATTGATATTCTTCGATCAAGTTTCGCGTCCTTTTGATTCTTTAGCAATGGTACCTATCATGCTAATTTGTTGCTGGTCTTTTTTGGGAGGTTTAGAGTTCTTGCTAACAACCATGGTGGCTGTTGGTGTTGTATCTGCTTGTATGTTGGTGCCGTGTTTTGTAATGATGGTTTTCAAGTTTGCGATTGTTAAGTCCTGGATGTTTATGATGGAGTTTATATTTGCTAGTCTTCTGGTTGTCTATCTGGCGTTCAGTGGCTAGGACTCTTGCGGTGAGTGAGACTATTTGTTTTGTGAGCTCATCACGGAGGGCTGCTACCTGGGAGTTTACTGTTCTGTTGGCCATAGCAGTGAGTTTACGATTTGCTTTATTTCTCTTAATACGCAAGAACTTTTTGCGGGGACAATTTGTATTTTTTTAAGATATTTTGTTTTTTAAGATATTTTGAAGCTAATATTTTAAGAATAGTTTTGAATTTTTGCGGTTTGGTCAAAAAATTTTTTGTAAAAAACCCAAAAGCGACCAAAGCCGAAGCCGCTAACCATTTTATTAAAGAAGGAATCGCTCGCAAAACAGCATATAGATATATCAATCGACAGCTTGATGGACAATGTTTAAAAATAAAAAAAAATTCTGGTCGCCCGTCATCGTGGACTAAGAAAAAAAAGCGAAACTTAAAAGGTTGACCAACAATCGAAAAGGTGTAAGTCAAAGAAAGCTCGCACGTAAATTCAACGTAAATCAAGCAACAATTTGTAGACAATTAGTCAAAATGAACATAAAAATATCGGAAACGCGAAAAAACATCGAAATACAATGATGAACAACGTCTAAGGGCACAAAAAAGAAGTCGAAAACTCGTCAATCACCTCTTCAAAGAACAAAGCGTTTTAATTTTGGACGACGAAAAATACTTTTGTTTTGCTGGCGATGAAATGCCTGGAAACGCCGGTTATTACACGAACGACAAAGAAAAATGTCCAGAAAATGTTCGTTTTGTGGGAAAAGAGAAATTTCCGAAAAAAATTCTCGTTTGGATTGCATTATCTGAGCGTGGAATGTCGAAACCACTCTTCCGGTCGTCAACCTCGGCTGCAATAAAATCCGAAATTTATATCAAAGAATGCTTAAAGGAACGATTGTTGCCATTCATAGATAAGTATCACGATGATTTAAATTACATATTTTGGCCGGATTTAGCTAGTGTTCATAGAGCTAAAGAGGCAATATCGTGGATGAATGAAATGATTAACTTCGTGCCGGTCGATATGAACCCTCCTAATGTCCCCAAAGCCAGGCCAATCGAAGACTTTTGGGGAGTATTGGCTCAGAATGTGTATGAGGGTGGATGGGAGGCCAAAAGTGAACAACAACTGATTCGGCGTATCGAAGCCTGTCTGAAAAAAATTGATTTGACATTTTTACAATTCCTTATGAAGGGTATCAAAATTAAATTGAGATTAATAGCCGATCAAGGCGTTCAATCGATTTACAAAAAATAATTTTTAAAAAATAAATATTCTGTTATTATTTTTTAAAAATGAAAAATTTTTTTTCTTTTATTTCTTTAAAAATATAAGGCTTTGATTTTTGTGTCACTAATTATGCATCACCCGTTATTTTAAGTGTTGAAATTTTTCTCCAATGATTAATAACAATTAAAAAAGTTATCTAACCAATAGATTTTTTATAATAATTTTTACTTTTTTCCAGGGACTTTTTTGAGCAGCATTTTATTTGTCAACTTTTGTCAATATCGAAATTTTCATTAAAATCTGAGGAGATTTTTAAAGAAATAATTACAAAGTGTGCAAAGTTTCAAACTCAATTGAAAGTTGTCACTCGAGAAAATTGGTTTCAAATTTTTAGTTTTTCCACATATTTTTAGGTTTTCTATTTGTTTTAGGTTTTCACTTATTTTTAGGTTTATAAATAATTGAAGAATATTTAACATTTTCATTAGAAAAAATATAACTTTTAAAAACGTTATAATGAAAATAAATTTTTTATAGAATCTTTATTTGAATGTTATTTTTTTTCTGGCACTCCCTTAAGTTTCAGTGAAACTTAATTTTTCATGCTATCGTATGCAAAAAGATGAGGGCTTTTTTCCCAAGTTCCCAACAAACTCTCAATTTTTCGTAATGCATCTTTTTTTGAAATAAGTATAACTACACACACGTTTGGAATTTGCTCCATGTCTGAAAGTTAGCTATCTCAAATACCCAAAAAATACAGGATCCTTCACTGACTGGAATGCAATCTGTTATGGAACCATGTAGCTCTTTAAAAGTTTTCATTTTTTAAAAAAGAAAAGTAACTTTAAGTAAATCACATATCTTCTTGATAGAGATAGTAGTTCTATCAATATATGTTGTTATTGTTAAACTTATAGAATGAAGTAAATATAAAAAACTTAAAATGCATTGGTCATATTTAAAAAGGAGCTAGCACACATTTAAGAAATTAAAAAAAAAAAGAGCAAAAAATTTTAAATGACAGAAAAATATGAGAAAAAGATTGTCAAAAAATGTTATTAATATATTACAAAGCCATGTCAAAGCAATCAGGGAGAACAAAACAGCTGTTTCCAACATATATATTATGCATCGGAGTAGCATTAGCTGTGCTATACACATCTAATAGACAAGAATTACTAGAGAGATCATTTGATAAGATTAAAATAAAAGTAGGTTGCAAACTTTTGTCTCAAAAAAGACTCTAAACGTATCTTGAAGGCTAAAAAACAAATTCAAGTTTAGATGCAAGAAATTACGAGCTACATACAAAAAAAAGTTAAGTCACAAGTCCAAATTTTAATTTCAATTCAAAAATGATTGTAGAAAAAAATCCTTTCACTAACTATTCATTAATGGGTTTTTGTCAATCAACAATTATGAACATAATTAGTTTTTAAAAACTGTTACTTTTCTTTTAGTGATAAATATCTGCTATTTACTATTAAAAACAAAAGCAATTTGAAACTCTATAACTTTATTTTTTAATGGTATACTACCTTAACTTTATTTTTACCCTCAGCACTAATAATGCTTCATTTTGCAATAACTCAACACTATTGCTGACATTAAAGCAAAAATTAGAAATAAATAAATAAATAAGGCATATCTTTTATATCTAGTATAATTCAAGTAGAACTTGTGCATAAAATCAAAGTGAACACAAAATCAAAGGTGCGTTACACAAAATGTAAACATATGCAAAAAAAGCGAGAACATCTAAAAATATTTAATTTCTTAACTTGTTTGTTGTTTAAAGTTAATATGTATTTTAAGTGTTTTTATAGTCATAAACATTATACGACAGTTTTTACACTTTAAATCTGTCTATCTTGCAATTGACACTTTAAAGCAGCCTACTCTCGAAGTGTAAATGAGCGAAAAAAAATACTTTATTTAATTTTTTTTTTTTTTTTTTTTTTTTTTTTTTTTGTTCTTTATTACATTTTAAACAAAATTCCGTTTTAAATATACAAATTAAAAAATAAAATATAGAAGTTACAAGAAAATAACACAAAAAAATAGTAAATAAGAAATAAAAGAACGTGGGGACTCGTAGAAGACCGTAAGGTCTTGTCGTCGAGAACCGCTAAAATAAACGTGATACAGACAAATTAAAAATATTCAGAAAACCCGTTATAAATATAAAGATCAGTTATATAAATACTATATAAGTTAATAAACATATAAATTGTCGTATATATTGATACATATTCTTGGTAAATATATAAATTATAAAAAAATAATAGTTCTTTGATAAGTGGAGGTAAAATGGGAAAACTATTAAAAATTATTAAAAGTAAATTGATAGATCGTCAATTGTAAAAATTAATTCTTTTAACTTTCCTTTAAAAGAGTTGTAGTTACATTGTTGGATAAAATCTTGAGAAAAGTTTTTTAAGGCAATTTTGTTCCATAAGAATGGTCCGCGAGAAGTAATGCAGAATTTGCTCAAGTTAGTTTGAAAAAATGGCTGCATAATAAAATTGTTATTGCGTAAAAAGTATTAATTTTTATCTTTTGACATATACAAATCATGGAAAGAAACTGGTGAAGAATTAGTTTTACATTTGAACATAAAACAAAGAGCATTATAAACATTGAGTTGATATACATTTAAGGCGTTCATTTTTTAATAGAGGCTTTGCATGAGTAAGACGTTCACTATAATGTAACAAACGTGGTGCATGCTTCTGATGACGATAAAGAGGTTCAAGTTTGCTTTTATTGGTGCAAGCCCATGCAATGTTTGCATAATTTATATGGCTATGAATAAAAGAGAAATATAATTGAGTTAAAATTTTTTTATTTGAAAAGTTTCTTGCTTTATATAAAATTCCTAAACTTTTTGAAGTTTTGTTATATAAATTTTCAATATGATTTTTCCATGAAAGATTATCATCAATATAAACACCTAAGAATTTTGTAACGTTTACTCTAACTATTTCGATGTTATCAATAAAAAGGGATGGCATTTCATAAGGCAGTAGTTTTTTCTTAGAGGGCGGGTGAAAGAGAATCCAGTTTGTTTTTTGAATATTAAGCTATAATTTATTTAATTTAAACCTGTAAGAAATCTTGTTTAATTCTACATTCATAAGTTGAAACAGAGTAGTGATGTTAGTATGAGATAAGAATAAGTTTGTATCGTCTGCAAACATGATTGTTTTTAATCTGTATACTTTATAGAGATCGTTGATATATATAAGAAAAAGAAGAGGTCCGAGAATAGATCCTTGAGGAACACCACAAGTAATTTCTAACAAACTTATTGGAGAGGAAGCGTCAATGGTTACAAATTGTTTGCGATTACGTAAATAACGTTTTATCCACTTTTAAAACATTTCCAGTTATTCCGTAATTTTTGAGTTTTTAAAAAAGAATTTTATGATCTATTGTATCAAAGGCTTTTGATAGGTCGATGAAGATGGTTGGTTAAATAATAAATTGTTGTTAGTTAAATGAGTGTAAATTTTGTTATAAATAATTCTTTCTAAGACTTTAGAAAAGACTGGAAGAACAGAGATAGGGCGATAGTTATTGATATTTGTTAAGTCTCCTCCTTTGAATATCGGTGTGATTTTTGCAATTTTAAATTGATCAGGAAAAATTCCTTGTCTGATTGAAAGTGAAAAAATTTTAAAAAGCACGTCTTTTATAACCTTGTATGAATTTTTTATTACATTGCCATTTATATCATCTAAGCCAATTGCTTTATTTGGTTTTAGCGCACTAAAAGTTGTTTCAAATTCTTCAAACGATAATTCCAAAAAATCAAGATTGCTAATGCAATAGATGAGATATCAATTGTTTTCTTTATATTAGGTTTATTTCTTGCTAAATTAAGTCCGATCGTGACAAAAAATTTGTTTGGTTCGATTGCTATTTCACGTGGATCATAAGAGATATCACCATTAATTTTAATGCCATTTTTCAGAGCGCATGATTTAATTTTTATTTTACCGGTAATTTCTCTTAAAATTTGCCATGTGCGTTTTGAATCACATTCGTATCGCATAAGTAAATCGGAATAGTATTTTTTTTTAAGATTCTTTCTAATTTTTTCAAATTCTCTCGCGTATTTTTTGTAGTTGGTTTTACTTTCTATCGTTTTTTCTTTAAGGTATTTAATGTATAACTTTTGTTTGACTTTTGATGATTTTCTTACGGTGTTTGTAATCCATGGTGATTTTACACTTTTGGTTTTTAAGTTTATTTCGCGTTTCGGAAAGTTTACATCATATACCTCTTAGAAGATATAAAAAATTGGTTGTAAGTAAAGTTTACGTCAGATGAAGTGTTTATATCTTTCCAATGAAGCAATGACAGTTGTTCATGAAACGATAATAAATTAGCTTCGTTATAGATACGTTTCATTAGGTAGTACTTTTGGTTTTATATTTATAGAGAAAAAAATGGGGAAATGATCGGAAATGTCACTTTTAATAACACTCTTTTTGAAAGGTTCATTAAAAACATCGTTAGTTACAATATTATCGATTATTGAAGCCGTTTTTTCGGTAGTTCTGGTTGGTCTATCTATTAAAGAAAACGCTCCATTTTTAAATAATTCGTTATAAAACTTTTGTGTGCTTTGTTTGACGTTTTTTTTTTTTTTTTTTTTAACATCTTCACTTCCAACAAGGCTGCAAGCAACCACTATAAGAATTGGAAGTTACTGGAAGAGAAATGATGACTTAAATGATTGCAAATTATATGAATCAGGGAAGCAAGATGAAGGAAGCGAATTCCAAATAACTGATGTTCGAGGAAAAAAACTAGAAGAATAAGAGTTTTTGAAGCACTTAGGAACAGTCACAGAAAAAGGATGAGACTTAATTGAATGATGAGTAACACAAGAATGAATTTTAGTAGATGGCACAAGAGACGCTAGCTCTTTAGAGCAGTGCCCATTATAGTATTTGTAGAAAAAAGAAAGAGAAGCAACATCACGACAATGTGACAAAGGTTGGAGATTGGCTGCCAGAGCAGGTCCAACTATGTTTACAATGCGTTTTTGTACCTTGTCTAAAAGAGAAAGGGCATCATTAGAAGATCCGCCCCAGATGTGGCAACAGTATTCCATACAGGGACGGATTTGAGATTTATAGAGATAGAGAATAGAATCTTGAGTAAGAAAGTGTCGAGCTCGATAAAGAGATGCAACCTTAGCAGATGCTAATTTTGCAATGGATTTGATATACGGTTTAAAAGAAAGATCGGAAGTAAGAGTTAATCCTAGAAGATGAATGGTTGATGACTCATCTAGTACATTACCATTCATAAATATAGGAAGATCTAAATTATTACGATAACGATTGGCCGAATAAAATTGAGTTTTATCTGAATTAAAGTTCACCAGCCACTGTGAGCCCCATGCTGTAGCAGAAGTGAGATCCTTTTCAAGCTCAGATACCCCCTCCAGGCAATTAGAGAGTGTAGGCTTCTTATCATGACAAGAGTAAGTGGTAGTGTTGTCAGTGAATAATGCCACCTTAGATGTGAGAATATCTGGGAGATCGTTAATGTAAATTAAAAAGAGTATAGGGCCAAGGATTGAACCTTGAGGAACCCCTGAAGTTGCAGGATATAAAGAAGAGTGTTGTCCATCGAGGACAACTTTTATACTACGATTGGAAAGAAAGGACTCAATAATCTTAAAGATGTTACCAGATACACCATAAGAAGAAAGCTTATGGAGAAGACCAGCATGCCAAACTTTATCAAATGCTTTAGAAATGTCAAGTGCGATAGCCTTAACCTCTCCACCTCTATCTAATGCACGGTAAAACCTATCGGTTATTACTGTTAGCAAATCAGCTGTAGAACGAGAAGATCGAAATCCATATTGATGATCAGAAAGTAAGTTATTTGATTCAAGATGAGAGATTAAGTGTTTGTTGATTAAAGATTCAAAAACCTTGCTTATGACAGGAAGAAGACTAATGGGACGGTAGTTAGATGAATCAGATCGCTCTCCGGAATTTTTGAAAATAGAGATAACAGATGCTGCTTTCCAGCATGATGGAAAACAGGACTCTAATAAGCACTTGTTAAATAGTTTTGAAAGTATGGATGAAAGCTCCGGAGAACACTTCTGCAAGACTACAACAGGAATGTTGTCAGGACCACAAGCTGTTGAAGAGTCTAAGCAGGAAATTACTTTTGATACAGAAGCTGAAGTGATGCGAATGTCAAGCAAGGGATCAAGCTGTTTGACGGCTATGTCAGGTAGAATGCAACTAGTGGAATCGAGAGATGATATTTATGAAAAGTTCTTAGCAAACAATTCAGCTTTGTCTTTAGGTGAGGTGACAAAGTCTGAACCATACAAGAGAGAAGGAATAACAGATTTGCCCTTATTATTGATACTGTTAAAGATTCTCCAGAAGTTTCGAGAGCCTAATTTTTGTGATGAGATACGAGATTTTATGACCTGAGAATAGCGAGCTTTGGCGTCAGACAAAACCTTTTTACAATGGTTTCTGGCGATAGTGAACAGATGTCTGTTTTCTGGAGAATTGTTTTGCTGATAGATATGGAAGTAACGGTTTTGATTAAAAATTGCTGCAGCGCAATGTGAGGAAAACCAAGGAGAAGAGTGAGGCTTGACCTGGAATCGTCGAGAGGAAATAAAAGATTCCATTCCAGTCTGAATCCACGAAGTTATGTAAGAAGCACATTTGTCAGCGGGAAGACGAAAGATTTCTACCCAAGGGCCATCACGAAGAAAATCACGGAAAGAGTCCCAGTTAGTTGTATGTGGTACGATGATAGGGGGATTCTGATGAAGTAGAAGAATTTGATAATAGTTTTAGAGAGATCAAACCGTGATCAGAAGCACCTAAGGGTGAATGTGGAGAAATTGAGCACTGACTAGGATCCAAAACAAAACATAAGTCGAGTAGAGAAGGTAAATGATTAGGGTTGTCTGGAAAGCGAGTTGGAAAGTTGACTATTTGAGTTAGAGATTGAGAAAGGCAAAAGTTGAGGGCCTTAACGCCAGCAGAGTCTCTGACACTAGAGCCAAGCCAATCAGTGTGATGGGCATTAAAGTCACCAACAACGACGATATTGGCCGATGGATAAAGAGAGAGGGCTTGGTCAATTTGATCAAAAATAACATTGAGAATAGTGGAATCTTGGGATGAAGGAGAGCGATATAGAACAAAGAGAAAGACGATAGAGTGAAGTGGTGCTAAACGAAAGCACATAAAAGAATAGTCAGTAGATTCAAACCTAGTTTCACGACAAATGGGTGAGTTCTTACGAATGTAGATGCCCAGGCCAAGCATGTGATTATTGGAGTCTTTACGAATTAAAGGAAGATAACCATCAACACTAAGATCACAAGATGGGACAGCCGAACTCAAATTAGTCTCACAAAGAGCAAGTAGGTCTGGTGAACTTTGCAAGAGATAAGACTCAACAGAAGAAAAGTTACTTCGAAGACCACGAATATTAATAAATGATAGGTTTAGAGAACTTGGTGATGACAATGGTTTTTTGTGTTTATTAGTTTTAGGTACTTTAGTCATTTTAAATTTATAAAGAACTTGACTCAAGTATAGATAGTACTCAGTACACTATTTAACAACTAAGCAATAGCCTCATTACTATTAATAAACCCTAAGCCGTAACAAAGGACTCCAAATGTGGCCTCTGCAATGCACACCAAAAGTACGAACAGGGACACCATCCATGTGCAACATGGCACTGTTAGTACTCTGATATTTTTCGGCTGTTGATGGAATCAGCCTCTCTGAGAGCTACCACAGAGTTCGGGAAACCTGACTACCACCGGCCTCAGAACCATAAAACTGAGTTTTAGAGCTGTACCCTCATTAGGAGATAATAGAATGAGTTACCCAGTCATAAAAATAGAGACACAAGCAATACCCACGCATTGAGTCAAGAAGATCCAGCATTCAACATCCTAAACTGGAAACAATGTATTATAAATACATCTGCGCCAGCCTAATAGATGAAGAAGGGGTGGTCAACAGAAAAAGTCTGTTTACCCCTTAATTCTTTGCCTAGGAGGCCTTCTACAAGACAGTAGCCGGATGCATTTAACATCTGCCCAAGATGAGTATTTTTATTGAGACACCATCTCTAGCCTTTACTCAACCAAGAGCCCCAAGGCAGGGGGTGTTTTAATTCGGAGTTAACTTCTCCTAGCCTTTGCCTAAAATAGCGTATCCTACAAGGCAGCAGGACATGAAGCAGGTTGTACTGGATTACATGTTACCAGTAGCAGGAAAACCTGACCTGACCTGATATATATATATATATATATATATATATATATATATATATTTATATATATATGTTGTTTTAAAGACATCTTAAATGAATGTTAAACTAAATTATTTATTTTAAATTACTTCTTTTTATGGATATGATAAATTTTACTTTTTATGGATATGATAATCAAAACGATTTAAATTAAAATCACCAATTATATAGGTTAATTTATTTTCGTGGTCAGCTTTTTTTATAATATTAGTATTTAAATATGTGTTGAAGCATTCAATTTTTCCAGAAAGTGGGCGATAACAACAACTTAAAAGTATGTTTTTATTTTTTTGGGTTAAAATTTCAATTGTTAAAATCTCTTTATCGTCATCAGAAATACTCAGGTCGAGCCTTGTAAAAAATTGAAAACTTTCCTTTATGTAAATAAGCACAGCGCCGCCTCGTTTATTTGCTTTACGCGCTAATGATATTATTTTAAAACCAGGTAAATGGATATTACAGTCATAATTCACTTCGTCAGAATCGCACCACGTTTCGGTTACACAAATTATATTAAAAACGTTTAGAGTATCTTTTATACATAAGGAAAAGCTTTCAAAATTTTTTTTTAAGCTTCTTATATTTAAATGCAAGGCATTCAAATGGTCACGCTCTAGGAAGTCCTTTATTTCATGTGCGTAAAAATAACAACAATTATTTTGTAAAGCACCTGCTTCGCTAAAATAATTTAGGTCTGGATCAGATCTCTCATCAATAAGATATTTATTTGTTTGAAGAAAATTAAAGGTTCATTAATGAAGATTACTGCGAAAGAACAACGGAATTAAGAAAGAAATTGTTTATTGAAGCGAAAGAACTTAGAACAAAAGGTAAATATGCAAAAGTGGTTTATAATAAACTTGTTACGCGCGATGCTTAAAAATAGGAATTCCTTTGTTTTCGCTAGGCACTACAAGTATACTAAACTATTAAAATGGATTCAGTTATACTAGATAATTTTAAATTTATAGGCGTTCAGTCCAAAGTTTTAACTTCGAGTAATTTTCCATTATCGTTTGTTTATCTTTATAGTTTAAGAATTTGACAACTATAGTTCTGTTTTTCATTTTTCCACCATAATCAAGTTTTCCAGTTCTATGTGCTCTTTCAATTATTATATTGTTATTAATACCAAGTCTTGAATTTAATAGTTCGTGTATTTTTTTTTCGCTTTCTTCCCAAGTTTCATTTTCACTTTCTTGGATCCCATTGAATCTTAAGTTGTTTCGCCGACTGTGGTCCTCCAATTCTGCTAGTTTGTCTTTAATTATATTATCGCTGTGTTCAAGTTTTATGCTAGTTTTGTTTAAATTCGATATTGATGCTTTCTTTTTAGAATCATTCACTTCGTTTAAAATTTTTTCGTATTTTTTATTTATGAACTCAGCAGACTTCTTTAATTCGCTGATTTCATTTTTTAAAGTTGAATTTTTCTACTTGCATACTAATGAGCTTGTTTTCTATTTTTTCAAACTTATCATTAAATATTTTCAACAGTGTACTTTCATGCAACTCTAACTGCTCCTTGATTTGTGAAACAGTAAATTTTGCCATTTTTAATTTTGAAAAAAAGTACGTCCGTTCACGATCACGGTTACGATCAAAAAAAAAAAGTACGTAAAAATGTAAGTAAAAAAAAAAAAAAATGTACGTAAAACACTTTCTGATTTAAAAACTTAGTTAATTTTTATGAACTTAACATCCAAATTTGAATCGAGTTTTTTTTTCCAATTTGAATCGAAAATTTTTAAAGGGGAAAACCCATACTCTGCCGCTATTGGTTACAATATAAAAAGTTCGAGTCGAACTTGACTCTTACATTCCACCCTTTATTTGCACTTAAGTCTTTTTTTACCGATACGGCCTGAAATGGTCCTTGTAAAGAACATTACGTTTACGCGCGCAAACTTCAAGCATGTCAAATTTTAAGGGAAACCTAGGAGAGAAGATCTCGTCTACGTTTCTTGTAATTTAACAGTATTGTGTTGTAAGTACCATTATATTAAAATAAAGGCAAAAATAAAAATCTTTTTTTTAGATCTGTGCTATACCACACTAATTAACTGTTTAAGGGAGTCCCTTTGCTATAATTAATGAAAATAACATGTTTTTTTTGACTTAAAAGTTTAAACTCAATTTTTTAAAGTTTAAATTGATCTTTATTGTGCATTAAATTTATCGTCTTATCTGTCTTGATTGAAAACAAAATAACGGTTTTTATACAATAATATAAAATACGTGACTTTTTTTTATATTTTGTTCCTTTTTTTGATGTTGATTCATTGTTTTTGTTATTGTGCTTTATTGTTATTATATATAAAACATACTCAAATTTTTGTTATATTATATAATATAAATTAAATCGTTTTTTCTTTCTTTTTTTATTATTTTTTTTTTACATTTTTCTTATCAGAAGAATTTTTTTTTACAATTGTTCTTATCAGTAGCTCAACTCTGGAACTAGACTTAAGTTGGATGAAATAATATAAAATAATTCCTACAATATGGTTCAATCTATCATATATATATATATATATATATATATATATATATATATATATATATATATATATATATATATATTCTGAAAATAAATTTTCACAGATATTTATAAATATTAAATTACTAATCTCAACACCTTAAAATAATTTATATATTAATCATAGTAATAATGACAATGATAAAAACAATAACATATATAATAACTTGTAGTTATAACAATAGTAATAATAATAATAAAGTAATAATATTAATTTAAGTAAATCAGAATTACTTTTCATACAACAATCGTTCTTACATACATAGCTACAGTTACAAACAGTAATTAACTGACAAAATGTAACGATTAACAATGACATAAAAATAACTGTTGCTGAAAAAATTATAAAGATTTAGTAAATATATTAATTAAACTTTTTATAACATATTATCTAAAATATATTTTGGTTATTATATTATAACAATTTTTCTGTTTATCTATTATTGATATATTTATATATCAATAAAAGATAAACAGAAAAACACTGAGAAAATCAAAGCAGAATCAAAGTTACAACACACATTTTAAACAAAATAAATAACATTAAATTTGGCAAGTATATAGAAATAAATTTTATTGAAAATAAAACGGTATAATAAAACTTGTATGGCTAAAATGAAAATAATAGCAAGTAATACATAACTGTATATTAAATTTATATATCACTATTAATAATAAAACAAAAAATAATAAAACTATGTATGCTAAAAAACTGATGAAAAAAAGAGCATTACTACAAGGCTGCATAACTACATAAAGCTAACTAAAAATAAATTTTTAATAGATAATCCTAAAAAATATATGAAAGAAAACTAAAGAAATATAAGAAGAAATAAAAAAATCTTGGTTTTGCTTTTTTCCGATGTTTAAATATATATTTTTTATCTTACTATTTCATTCTTTTTATTTCATTCATTAAATTTTATTTTTCTATTTTCTATTACTTTTTAGTTATTTTCTTTTAGATGTTTTGTTTTCTTTTTATAAAACATTTTTCTTTTTTGTTACTTTTATTTTTCGTTTAATTTATAAATATTTTCTTTCTTCCTCTTTAAAAATATTATTTCTAACCGTTAAAATAAAAGCTTCCACCATTTGCGATGTCATTGCAAAAAGTTTTTGAAAGTTCAAATGTAGTTTATTAAATGCATAAATTTCAAAATAAGTAACTATAATTATCTCCTAGTAATTTATTTAATATATAGGATTATTTAGTAAGTAGACTGAAATGATTCTGCTTCTGTTTATGTGTGTGCATGTTTTAAATCTAAACTTATTTGCTACTTTAAGCGCTTGTGTTGCTGTATTTCTAAAGTTGATTCTATGTTAAACATTCTCTTTTAAAACACTGGTTTACTACTGACAGCATATTACTCTATTTTCTTTACTGGTTTAGATTTTTTTTTTTTTTTTTTTTTTTTTTGTTTCTTAAAAACCTGTTATATTATCCTTTAATGTCCATGAGCTTTTACATTAAGTTTTTTTTTAGCAAAGCTAAGGAACATTTGTGGGTGATTCCTTTGCTAACAATTTAACAAAATAAAACATAAACTGGAGGAAATGCATTGCTTTTACATCCTTTTTTAAATAATAGAGGTCTACTTGAAGTAGATTCGATAGTAAATGTTTTGCATTAGCATACGCACTCTTTTCACTCAGTACCTCTTTTAATGCCACTGTAAATATGCATGTTTTACAGAACTGCAAATAGCTTTATTTTACGTTTTATATGTTGTATAGTGATAATGCTGTATTTAAAAATCACTTAATTGCTAATGCACAATACAATAATGTTAAAAGTTTTTTTTTAGCATATTAATAAAAAACTTCTTTTTTCTTCTTGAAAGAAAGTCTAATTGTATCTAGAAAAATTAATAAGTTGGATCTTTAAAAATACTATTATTGTATATAGGTTTTTAGTAATATATCATTTGACACCTTACAAGATTTTTAATTATAATTTGAGTTAACAAATAAAGGTTTTACATGATAGGATGCTGTCTGGTACATAATTATGTTTACTTTTTTTTTTAACTTATTTTGCTATGTAAAACTGAATTCTTTTTACTTTTTTATGTAAATGTATTTGGATTAGCTTAACACAATTATTTTGTCAATTGAATGTTATTTATTGCAATATATTAATAATTATTTATATGCATAAATTTTCAAATAATCACATAAACAGTTGACATGTGTCAAAATAGTTTCCATACCTCTGTCCCATTAAATCGTTTTTTGAAAACTCTTGGTTCAATTTCTGGTGAGATCTTTAAAAACAGTTTCCATTTTCATATATATTTTTCATCTTTAAATTTATTTTTCAATCAATGACTTGTTTTTATCAGACATTTAAGATTTTAATATCCTTTTATAACTCATACAGTTTTCCTAGTGAAAACACTTGTATTGCTTTTTGGGTGGAATATTGCTCTATTCACAGTTAGCTTCGCTATTAGTGATGTATGCTTAAATCAGCAGTAACTAGACAAAGTTAAGTTCATGAAAATTACTTTATATATATTTACTTTCAACTAGATTATTAAATAAATAAAAATACAATGAGTGGACGTGGCAAAGGTGGTAAAAAGAGTGGGAAGTCTAAAACAAGATCTTCAAGAGCAGGATTACAATTTCCTGTAGGAAGAATTCATCGTTTTTTACGCAAAGGCCATTATGCTGAACGTATTGGTAGCGGTGCTCCCGTTTACCTTGCTGCTGTACTTGAATATCTATCTGCTGAAATTCTAGAGCTTGCTGGTAATGCTGCCCGAGATAATAAAAAATCTAGAATTGTACCAAGACATTTGCAACTTGCTGTTCGAAATGATGAAGAGCTCAACAAACTTTTAAGCGGTGTTACTATAGCATCAGGAGGTGTTTTGCCCAATATTCAGGCAGTACTTTTACCCAAGAAAACCAAAGAACCCCAAAGTAAAAGCTCTCAATCCCAGGAGTATTAAATTATGTGTTAAAGTTTTTTAAATAAGGCAACAAACATTCCTTTATGAGGTTTTTTTAATAGGTTTTCTGTTATGTAAAGTTTTACGGTTTTTCTCTGAGATTATTGTTTTTTAACGCTGATTTTTTTCATAAATATAAAACTCATGCAGAAAGAAATTTACCTTTTAAAGAGTTGCATGCTATTTTGAATGCTGTTGTATTTTTTAACTTAAAAAGATAAATGTTTTTAAAATATTGTTTTAATTTTGTATTGTTTGGTATACTCTGGAGTTGCACGGTATGCTCAACCAGTTTAAAAGTTTAAAACAAAAATAAGAAAATTATTTAATTTTTTAGTTTGATAGAAAAAGCAATAAGATAAATAAAAAAAACCCTGATTAACTGTAAAATGTTAATATAGCTTTTTTATTATAGGGTTTATACTTCTTTATTGGTTGTTTTTTTTTTAATTCTAATATAGGAAATATCATCTAAGGCGAGTATTTTTCTCGACAAAAAAAGGGGGAGGGGCTATTCGAGTTAAAGCAGAATGAATGATTTCCCTTAAGAACGCCAACGCGCCTAAAACTAGGGATGTACTTGCCGAAACCACGGTCAGTTTTTGCCGAACCAATGCTTCGGCGAGTTTTAGGTACTTAAGGGTAATAAGCAACTGTTATATTAAACAAAATAATTTAATTGCTTTCAATATAATTATTATAACTACTACTTGTAATTTACTTGCATAAAATATAAACTTTAATATATTATTAAAGTTGTATGTTAAATTTTATTCCGTTGCTATATTTACTATGATCTATTTTCACTGTAACTTGTAAAAAGTTATTTCTCATCACCATTCAAACATGATTAGTTAATGATTTTATAATTACAGAAGCAGATAACCTGCAGAAAATGAATGGCAGCATGCTGCAATAATAACACTTTGAAAGCGCTACGAAAGGTAAGATCAGACAGATCATACCGTTTCTTGACTAAGCTAGGGACTAATCAACTGGAATCAAAACTGTTGTTGATGAACTTTAAACTGATTTTAAAAGTCATTTTCATAAATGCAAAGATAACGTTTGTCTGAAAATTGCAAACCCCGTTTCAGAAAAAAAAAAATTTAAGAAACAGATCAGCATGTTTAAAGAAATTTTATATCAAGGGTACTACCGCTTTCATTTGAGTATCGATACTCTAAATGAAAGCGGTAGTACTCTTGATATAAAATTTGCTTAATTGTTGTTAATAATCGTTTAAAACAAGCAAAAGAAGTTAAATTTGTTAAAGGCTTTGATCGTAATAGTCCAATCAAAAAAAAAAGCACGGGCATGTACAGCTTATCAGACCAAATGGGTATAAATGAGAATGCTTCACAGAGATGTGAAAACACTGATGGGGAAAAAAGTATAATAGTAAAAATCCTAAAAGAAATACTCAAAACTTTATAGGAAAATGGTACGAATAAAATAAATCTAAATAAAATTGTAATTTTTTTTTATTTATTGCAAATTTAATTATAAATTGATGTTAATTTTCCAATTAATCATTATGTTGCTTTCATAGAAATTTATTTACAGGTTTATTTGCACACCAGAATTGCTGTAGATAAATTATATTTATATTATGGAAATATTACTGCAAGCAGGCACAAACTATATACAGGCAGGCCGTGTTTACCTGTAGTTACGGATCTGGTTTATATTTTTAATTTTCCATG
The DNA here is from genome assembly GCF_022113875.1 of Hydra vulgaris. Lineage (NCBI taxonomy): Eukaryota > Metazoa > Cnidaria > Hydrozoa > Anthoathecata > Hydridae > Hydra > Hydra vulgaris. The sequence goes on from NC_061165.1 coordinate 42,525,006, forward strand.
CAAAACATAGTTATTTATCAACTATAAATGTTTATTTATAAGTTGAATAAGAGTATTCTTTTTTCCTTACTTGATTAAAGATTTAAAATACTAGTTTAAACTTTAAATTGATTCATAGTTTTGATTCAACACGGACGAAGTCAACTTCTAAATAATGAGTGCCCTTATAAGTGGTAGAGTGCTTACAATTACACCTGCTCCGATAAAGACACTAACAAGCTTTGGCATTTGGCCAAGGTTCTCAAAAAAAATTTTGTGCGTACTTCCTTTATCCGTTAAGAGTGAACCTCTGTTCAGCACAACGGGAAACATATTTTAAGCCAAAAGAAACAAGTTGTTGCCTGAGCATGGAAAGCAGATTACGTTTTTTTAACTTTATAATTTAAACGTAATTAATTTATTTAAATCTTAATAATTTAAACGTAATAAACTAATAAGTATAATAAAAACAACTTCTCTCATTTATTATAATTTATGGTAATTACTAAATAGTAATTTTATTATAATCCAAAGTACAAACTAATGTAAACTAAAGATTGTTTAAAATATAAGTTTAAAGTTTAGACTTGATTAAGTTGACGAGAAGGCAAATTAGTTTTATAATTCACACCCTAATTCAACTACTACACTACTAAGTTCAGTATTACCGGTTGTTTTTTTATAAGTTGATTAAGGTGCCCCAAGAAGTCCTTACAGTTTTATCACAGAGCACCGCGGAAGAGCATTTAATAGGAAGTTCACGCCTCTTTCCCAACCGATGTCACAAAACTTGCCGAGAGGTGGGGTTTGAACTAAGGATCTTACGTTTCTGAGGCAAGCGCGCTACCACTGCGCCACGGCTGCTTAAACTTTTTACATCCATTTAAAACAAAGATGACAACCATTTAAAACAACCATGACATTCATTTAAAACATAGTGACAATCAATTAAAATAATGTGATTTTCAATTAAAAGAATCGTGGTTTTCAATTCAAACATTTAACGCATGCGCAATCTCAACATTCTATATTATTTAAAAAAAAGGTTTTATTTATATATTTATTTATTTAAATTTATTTGTTGTTAATATTATATTAATTTATTTTAATTTAATGGAATTTATTTTAATATTAAATGGATGCCATATTTGTTTTAAATGGATGAAAAACCCAGTAAAGCGTACACACGTGTATACATATTTATTAAGCTTCAATTATTCCGTGCCGTCTTGGTACACATTTTTACATGGCCTTATCTTGTTGGTAAAACAACCATGACGTTTTTTTAAAACATTCATGATAATCAACACCTTTTTATTATATAATATTTATTTTGTCTGGGTCAGTAACTGTGCGTATAGCTGCTTTGGATAAGGCGTTCTCTTCATAGAGGAGATAGGGGCGCATTGATCGCCAGGGCGGTCAATGGCTTTTAGCTTTTACTCGTTTACTTTTGCCTTAATTTAAAAGAGATTGCAATTTAATTACCCATTATACTACCCTTATAATTTTTGATGAGATTAACTTCAGCGATAAGAAAATTGAAAATACAGTTTTTCATCATGAAAAGTGATTTTTGAAAGTTTTAAACAAATTCAAATAAATTTTTAATTAGATTTCCTTATGACTTTACAACCAATTTATTGTAAACTCATAAGTGTTAAGTTTATAATAAATTTGTTTTTTTGAGTTGGTTACTGTATTTATAGAAGTTATTGGCATCAATATATCAACTGTACCTTATGGGGCACATTGATCGTTGACTATGCGGAGCTCATTGATCAAAGTGCCCCACATAACTTATATTATATGACTTAAGTTTTTTGTTTAAATTTTATACATTTAAACTTATGATGAATAAAAAATCTTTAATTAAATTTTTAAAATTTCATTTTTAAAATGTAATAGTGTTAAAAACTAATATTAATAACATTAGTTTTTAGTTTTACATAAGTTTTACAATTAGTTTACATAATAATATTTTATAAAATATTTTTTTTAAACAATCATTTTATTTTACTTTTTTTTTTAATTTTCAGATCTTTAAATGATTAGGTATAGAAAAAAAAACAGACAGAGTTGCTACATCATGTGATACAATGAAAGCAGCTGTTAATGAAGTTTTAGAAGGCAGACCAGTGATTGTAGTTCGCAAGTTTAGTATAAGTCGAATGACTTTAAAAAGATATTTTAATAACAAGAAGCTCAACCCAAATGAATCTTTTAAGCCTAATTACAACAACAAACAAGTTTTTACTGCAGAAGATGAAAAAAGTTTGTCAAGTTATTTACTACTTGCATCAAAAATGAACTATGGACTTTCAACTAAGTCAACACGATTATTGGCATACGAGTTTGCTGTAAAAAATAATAAGATCTGCCCTTCATGGATCAAGAATAAAATTGCAGTGATTGATTGGTTGCAAGGTTTGATGAAAAGACAACCAGAGTTGTCTTTACGAACACCTGAAGCAACTAGCTTTGCTCGATCAACTGCATTTAACCGACAAACCGTAGAAGAATTTTTCCAAAATCTAAAAACAGAAATAAGAAATCGATATAATTTTGATCCTTATTGCATATATATGTTGATTAAACTGTTTGTTTTTTTTGTTTGTTTTTTTTTTCAATTTTTTGCCGTAGAAAGTTACAATTTAATAATAAAACAAATTGCTGGAGCAAGAAGAAGACATCAGTTTGTCTTATCACCGAGCCCCATAGTGACTTCATTACAGGTCGTTTTTTACAACAAAATATATAAAATCGTGATGAATTGTTTGTGATAAAATATGTAAAAATGTGAAAAACTACGTTTTACAATTGATATAACTGTTTATATATAAATTCGTTTAGTAAAATAAATTTAGAACAAGTAAAAGTTAAAACAAATAAAAGAAATAAATTGTGCTAGTTTATTTTATACTAAAAAAGAAAAAGAAAATTTAAGTCCGTAGATAATAAAAAACGCTTTGATTCAGATTTGAACTGTTCGAGTGTATTTCTTTTGATAGAAACAATCTGGGGAAAAATTTTCCACAAATAAGGTCTGCGGTGTTGGATTGAGTTTGAATTTAACTTTAATGTAAATTTTGGGATGACAAAGTTGTTATATGAGAATCTAGTAGGGTATTTATGACTTATTTCGCTAAAATAGGGTTGAAATATCGGCGGAGATAGTCCATTTTTTATTTTGTACATAAACTGTAAAACAAGATGTATGTTAATTTTGTATATATTCAATGCTCCAAGTTTGCATAAGAGAGGTTCACCAGACGCTTTTTTACTTACTCCGAAGACAATTCTACAGGCATGTTTTTGTTTACTGTAGAGTTTTTTAAGCTTAGTACAGTTTGTGCTTGCCCAGGCCATGTTACCATAGCTTAGATGACTATGTATTAATGAAAAGTATAAACTTCTTAAGGAAATGATATTTAGGAAAGGTTTTGCTTTATACATTAATGAAATATTTCTTGAGAGCTTTCTCTCTAAAGTGTTTATATGGAGCTTCCACGACAAATTTTCATCCAAGACCACACCTAGAAAGTCTATAAAATTTTCTCTTTTTATATTAGTATTATTTATTTTAAGATCAGGTAGTTTAAGAGGAATATTTTCGTTTTTATTTGGTTTATGAAATAGGATGAACTTGGTTTTTTTGACATTCAAAGAGAGTTTGTTACACCTAAACCACTCATTTATTTTTATGTAATTCTTTGTTAACTATGTTAAAAGGTGTCCTAATGTCTCTATGCAAATAAAACAAATTGGAGTCATCCGCAAACAAGATTAAATTTAATAAGTTTGATGTTGAATATAAATCATTTATATAGAGTAAAAATAATAATGGTCCCAAGATCGAGCCTTGGGGAACCCCGCAAGTTATGGCGCTATTTGTTGTTTTTGTTGTTTCATGCTGAATATATTGCTTTCGGTTTGATAAATAATCTTTAAACCAAAGTAAGTTATTATTTTTTACTCCATACACTTCGAGTTTTTTTAGAAGAATGTCGTGATTTACGGTATCAAAAGCTTTAGAAAGATCAATAAAAACTCCTAGCGTAAAGCAATCATTACTAAAAGCATTAGATATTTGATTAACTAGCTCAATTATAGCATGGTCGGTTGAGTGGTTTTTTTAAAATCCGAATTGTTTACCGTATAAAAAATTGTTTTCCGTCAAATAATTGTAAAGTCTATTATACATGACGCGTTCTAGGAATTTGGAAAAACATGGTAAAACTGATATAGGTCTATAATTATTAGTATCAAATTCATCTCCAGATTTAAAAATAGGGGTGACTCGAGCAATTTTTAGTTTATCCGAGATAATGCCTGATTTAAGCGAAAGATCGAAGATGTGGTGCAATGATGGTTCAATGATATCAAATACTGATTTTACGACAAAGCTACTGATATTATCAAAGCCCGCACTTTTGTTGTTTTTTAGATTGTTTAAAGCGGATCGCAGTTCATTAGAATCTAGATGTGTTTCTTTCATAATCTTTTCTGTGGTAAGGTTCTTAATCAAGTAAGAATGAAATGTTGCAGAACTCGACGGAATTTCTGCTGCTAAATTCTGACCCACATTAAGAAAAAAGCTATTTAGATATTCAGCTATTATTATCTTATCACTGACTAATTTACCATCAATTAAAAGCTTTTTCGGGAGATTGCTTTTTGTACAGTTATTATTACCGATTATCTCTTTAATCGAATTCCATGTTTTCTTAGCATTGCCATGGTTTTTTTTGTAACAAATTTGAATAATAAAGCTTTTTTGAGTATTGTTTTGTTTTTTCAAACAAGTTTTTATAATTTTTATAAGTTATTTCATTTTTATAAGTTTTATTTTTTAGGAATTTGTCGTAGAGTTTTTGTTTTTTTCTTGAGGATTTGATTAAACCTTTAGACATCCAAGGAGTTAGAAGTGACTTTTTGTTTATAACAACAGTTTGAACTGGAAACGCTTTTTCATAATATTTATAAAACTGACCTAGAAAAAGTTCGTAGGCGTTGTTCGCATCGCTTGATTGCAATATAAGATCCCAATCAACATTGTTTTTTAGTAAACTTTTAAATTTTTGTAAGGAGTTTTCATTGATCTCTCGTTTGTATAAAGGAGGTTTGGGAAAGGTATTGTTTGGTGCTATGTTTTTAGTAGTTAAGAAGATGGGAAAATGATCTGAATAGTCTGTCTTAATTATACCGGTGAAAACATGGGAATTGTTGGTTATTATATTATCGACTAAGGTAGAAGAATTTTTAGTTACTCTGGTTGGCTTGATAATTGTTGGAATGAAATTGTGCTCAAGTAGAGTATTAACAAAATGTTTAACACTATTATTAGAAGTATGCTTCAACAAATTAATATTTATATCACCAACTATGTAAACACGCTTTTGTGCGTTATTAAATTTGTTTAAGAATGAGCTAAGATGAGTTTTGAATGTTTTAAAATTCCCACCTGGTTGTCTATAAATAGTATTTATGATTATGTTTTTAGAGTTTTTATTAACTAATTCTATGCATAATGACTCACAATCTGTTTCATTCACACTTAGATCCCTACGCAAAATAAAGTCGATTGAATTGTGGATATAAACACTTACGCCTCCTCCAGCATGAATTTTACGCGGTTGGTGAACAGATGTATAATTTTTTAATTCAAATTGTGGATTTTTTTCACATTTACACCAAGTCTCTGTAAAACAAATAATGGCGAAATCGTTTTTTATTTCGTCAAGTAAAAATTTAAAATTATCAAAGTTTTTGTTAAGACTTCGTATATTAATATTTAATATTGAAAATGAGACTTTGTTTTGGTGAAAATATTTTGCGGTTTGGGAAATTGAGTAGTAATTACTTTCATATGTTATTTGATCAAAGTATTTTGTATATGTATCTTTATCACTGAGACTTAAATTTTCAGGAGAATATTTTAACTTTAAGTTGCCCTCCATTTAAAAATTAATAAAAATAATAAAAAAAACAACTAAATATAAAGAAAAAAAAGAATAAAGATACTTATTTAGTGTTCCGATTTAACTCCTTCACAATCAGTTTATCATATGCTAAAACTGCATATTTTCCGGAATTTCTTGCAATCTTCATTTTCTCAATAAGATTACGTCGTATTTTATTTGTTTCTTCCGAAAAGTCCTCGTTTATAAAGATCCCTTTTCCTTTTAGTTTCTTTGCATTTTTCAAGATTAGTTCTTTATCTTTATAATTTAACAGTTTAAGTATAACAGTTCTTGGGGTATCCATATTATTATAAACTTTTCCAATTCTGTGTGCCCTTTCTATTACTATATTTTTTAGCTGAAGCTGTTCATTAAAAATTGTTTGAAGTTTTTGCTCAGTATTTTGCCAAGTTTCTCGTTCATTTTCTCGTAATCCGTAAATTCTTATATTATTTCTTCTATTTCTGTCTTCAAATTTTCTCATCTTTTCTTTTAGCTCGTGGCATAAGATTTTTGCTTCGTCTAGATTTTCTTGTCCGTAAACGGTTTTATTTGAAACGTTTGCTATTTCGCTATTAATAACTTTGTTTAAATCTTTATTAAGAGATATAATTTTTTCATCGATCAAAGTATCCTGAGTGAACTCAATACTTTTCTGAAGGTCTTCAACAGTTTGTTGTAAAGTTTTTTGTTTTTTTTCTACTAATAACAACCGTTTAGTTATTGACTCGATTGATTTTAAGATTTTATCCATTTTTTCATTTTGAATTGTTGAATTTCCAGAAATAATCTTTAGAATTGAATTTTCTTGTACTTTAAATTTTTCTTCCAACATACTTTCAATGTCTTTTTTGCTTGCCATGTTTAATTTAGTTATATTTTTTAAGTATAAATATATAAATCTGTAGATATATATTTATAAATTTTTAAGTTCACTTTTAAGAAATATTTACGTCCGTTCGTAAATATTTACGTCCGTTCGTACAAAAGCCAGTAAAAGTGTTAGCAGGCAAAGGAAGTAAACAAGTAGGAAGAATCACATCTGAAAAACGAGGAACATTAGTAACTGTATGTTGTGCTTCAAATGCAATTAGAAACTCTATTCCTCCGCTATTTGTTTTTCCTAGGGTCAAATTTCATGATTACATGATAAATGAAGGTCCTCCTGGATGCGTGGAATTTGCTAATCCTTCTGGTTGGATGAATTCAGACATTTTTATAGAATGGATAAAACATTTTGTGAGGTATTCAAACTATTCTCATTTTCTTGTGAAAACTTAACGGTACTTCATAAAATTGAAATAACGATGGTGGACGGCAAAGTTGCTACAGCATTATCTTCAGCAACTACATCTTCTCAGTGATGTTCTGTTTGTGGATGCATCCAAAAAAAAATGAATGATCTTAATTCAGCTAAAAATATGCCATTGACAGAGATAGGTCTCTGCTTCGGTCTTTCAACTCTCCATGCTTGGATTAAAAGCATGGAATGTCTTCTTAAAATTAGTTATAATTCCACAGTGGAAAAGTGGGCTACAAGAACTACATCTGAAAAAAAAATTATTCAAGAACGAAAACAGAAAATACAGATAAGGTTTCGTGATGAAGTTGGACTGATAATTGATATACCAACATCTGGTGGCTCTGGGTCTTCAAATAATGGAAACACTGCTAGAAAATTTTTTCAGAATGCAGAGAAGTTTGCTCAAATTCTTGAACTTAATGTCAGTATGATAAAAATGTTGCATGATTTTGTGTACATTGTCATCTAATTTTCTAATTGACTTTTCACTATTTAGAGAATACTGCTACAAAACAGCTGAGAAGTATGTAATCCTTTATCCATAATATCATATGCAACAGAGTCGGCATCACATTCTTATCCATGGTTGGTAAGTTATAGAGAGATTGGCTTTGCCTATTGGCATGCTCAGCGAAGAGGCACAAGAAGCTCTAAATAAAAACTTTAAGAAATTTCGAGAGTCATTTTCCAGAAAGTGTTCGCGTTCCAAAACAAATGAAGATTTATTAAGGAATGTTCTTCTGACCCTTTGATAAGTAGTTTGAGAAAACCCCATCATCCTAAGAAAAACGCTCTTCCAACTGGAGTTTTTGATCTTCTTAAAGAGGTTCCAATTTTTGACTAATTGTCAATTACATAGTTTTGATCTTCGTTGGTGTTTAAGATGGTGTTTACTTTATAAGTATTTAATATTTTCATAATAAAATAATGAATATAAAAGTTTGTTTGTTTTCTTATAAATTCGTTATAAAATTTTTGAATTAAGAAAAAGTTTCAAAAAAAAATTACCAACTGGTTTCTAAGAGCCCATAACAGCATAGCGACACCAATAATTGATAATTTTTTGTTTGTGTTATTCAAATACATAAAATAGCAATGTAGCATTAATATCAGTTTAGTTTATAACTTTGATATTTTGAGAAAATCTTTTTATTTAGGTAACTATGCAAAATGCCTGTTGATATGAAATATAGGTATCCATGGCAACCAAATAAACAATCTAATGGTGCCATTAGATTTGTAATATGAAATATACTCAAGCTGCTTATTATGGGAAAAACCTGATAAATATTTTAAAAGTTATTAATTTTGTCCAGCTAATAATGATTTTGGCCCACTGTGCGATGGTGCGAAATATGACTAGAGCTTGCTTCGAACCCTAGGTATATTGCTTCTATAGCAAACGCTCTAACCACTGCGCGTATATAACGTTTTAAACGTTGACTTTCACGTTTGTAACAAATCAGAATTAGGATTGCTTTTCTGACTTCAGCCACATTTTTAATTTCTTTATAAATAACGAGGAGAGAAAAAATAAATCGAGATAACTTTGAAAAAAGTATATAATTCGTACGTTCGCGGAGGGGCGGACGGGGGGCGGGGTCTTCGAAAACGAACAGGTTCGTACAAGGGGGATCCCAAATCAGTGGTTTTACTGCGTACGTCATTATGGATGCCCCCTTATGAAATCTTTATAGCTTATATTGTTTTTGAACGAATATGAACGATTTTTTATTTATTAATTTTTTTACATAATTCATATTCCCAAGGTTGAGTAGGCCACTTCAATCAAGGAAACTACTTCTTATATTGGTTACAACCCTCTCTCAACTCTGAAAGAGGGTTGTAACCATTAGAAACAGGTGACATACATAAAACATATAATATATTTTATAATTTTACTTTATGAATTGAAATCAACTTTATAGCTTTTGAATTTAACTGAAAGTTTAATGAAATTTTGAAATTGTTACCAAATTTAACTGAATGCCGAATTTCTATTTCAAATTCGGCACCGAAGTCGAAGCCAAAGTCAACTTTGCCTTTCAGTATAATTCGTTATCCGAATTTTAACGAATATTCGCCGGTCCTTATGCCTGAATGCCACATGTCTAAAGTAGCAAGTTCTATACAAATATTAATAAGCAATATATAAACTTATTTGTAACTAACAGAAAAAAGTTGCTATGAAAAAAAAAAAATTCACAACTAATTTAAACTTGCAGTGTGATATAGCATGACACGTGTCTAAAATAGCAAATTATAAAACTTGAATATACAAATTATAAAAATTTTTATATTACTTTGTTGTAACTAGTCTGAATAAATACCCATTAAAAAAAATGCAAATAAGCATTTTACAACTGATTAATTTTACAACTGATGAAACTTACAGAGTGGTATTGCATGCCACATGTCTATTCGAGTTGCAAATTATAAAAGCATATAAACTAGCTCTATGTAAACATAGCTGCAACTTACCTAAATAATGATACCCATCAAAAGAAATGTTAACATTTTTAATTTTACAACTGATTTAAATTTATATCGCAAGTTACTACATGTCACGTTTAAAATAGAAAATTATACAAGAATATTTACAAGTCATATACTCTCTATTATAGAAATGATTGTTCAACTAACACTTTACTTTATCATATAAAGAAAAATTAAAAATATACTCAAGGCTTTATATAGAAAATTTAAAATAAGTTTAACAACCTTCGAAATTACAAATAACAGAGTGTAATTTAAAGTGTGTTTATCCATTTGCTTAAATTACGCATTTTTTTAGGTAGCACATATGTGCTATATAAGTGATGTGAAGCTATCTATGTACACAGATAGCTTCATATTTAGTCGAAATATGAAGCTATTTAAAAAATGGAAAGTTAAACTTACTGCAACAAACCTTTTATATACGACTTAATTGTGGTTTAAGAAAAATGGTTTTTAAAACTTTATTATTTATAAATAAAGAACTATAATATATTGACAAATCTAAATTAAACAAACAAGGTTTAAAAAGAAACCCTTTTTAATAAATAAAGAACTATAATATATTGACAAATCTAAATTAAAGCAAAAGTTCAGTTGTTTTTCAACGGATTTGAATATTTAATCCGCTGATTCAAAGAAATTTCGAAGAACCCGTTAATAGTTAATTTTACTCCGTTAATTTTGTGATTTTTGTTTACGAATTACTTCGCTAATTTAATAAATGTAATAAAACTACTAATATTAGAAAAGGATGTTGAGGAAATAAAACGAGGACTTACTTTTGTTGAAAATGATATTGAAACCAAAGTAATCAAAGTAGATAGTAATATGGCGATAATAAAAGAAACAATAATTGGGGTAAAGTCGTTTCAAGGAAAACAATAATGGGGTAATATTGGCGTAATATTACATGACAATATTGGCGCTATATTGGATATCTTGGCCAACATTGGCCAAGACACCCAATGTTACACCAATGTTACGTCAATATTGTTTACTATCTGGGAAGTATTAAATCACTCCCAGCAGCAAGGCATATATCACATTGGCAAAGCTGTTGGTTTCTAGTAAGAGTAGTTTTTTTGATCTTAGAGAAATCAAATGCAGGGCCGTCCCGAAGAGGTCTTTCATGGGGGAGGGGGGCATGTATTTTTTTGCCGCTAGAAACACATAAAGAAAAAAAAAAAGGTCCTCAATATTTGCAATTTGTCAACTATAATTCAAAACTTGCTCAATGTGCCAACTCAAATAATTATATGACAACTTGGGGGGGGGGGACATTCCCTACGCCCCCCTTCGGGACGGTCCTAATCAAATGCATTATATGCTGACATGAATATAGAACTAGTTAAGTAAACAACTGATTTAAAGCTAACAAACTCTCGCTTAATGCTGAGAAAACAAATTATATACTACTCCATAAAAAAATACAAGAGGAAAATCTTCCTCTCAAATTGCCTAAACTATTCCTAAATGATAAACTAATTAAAAAGCAATCCAATATAAAATTCTTAGGAATCATTGTTGATGAAAATTTATCCTGGGTTCCTCATATAATATACATCCAGTCAAAAATCACTAAAACCATAGGTTTGATGTATCGAGTTCGCTCTTACGTCAATACACAAAGTCTGAAATTAATCTACTTTGGGCTAATACATAGCTTCATCAGCTATGCAAACATTTCATGGGCAAGTACTCAAACATCAAAGCTTAAAAAACTGTATAGTTTGCAAAAACATGCTTGCAGAATCATTTACTACAAGGATAGGCGTGAACACGCTAAACCCTTAATGAGTGATATGAAAATGATGAATGTGTTTGAAATAAATGTCTATCAGCATTTAATTTTCATGTATCGTTACAATTACAATATCTTTCCTATAAGTTTTAATAACAAGTTTGAATTAAATAAAAATGACAACTCTAATCTTAGAGCAAATATGTTGAACACATATAAACTGCCTCAGATAATAAATAAATATTCAGAATATTGCATTTCATATCGAGGTCCTAAAGTATGGAATATCTTTCACAAGGGATTCAAAGGTACGGTAAATTCGTTAAGTTCATTCAAGTTTATAACAAATATAGAAATTTTTAAAATTTAAGAAACTTTTTTAGTTAATGTTACCACTCTACTTTTTTTTGTTCTTGTTGTTGTTGTTTAACAATCTTATTAGCGAATTACGCATTTTATTACGATATTTACTACGATTTAATTGAAAATTTATTACGTATATACTTTACGAAATGTTTTATAAAATTTTATTAAGTATTACGTAATACGATATTTTATTGAAATTTTGTTAAAGGGGCTCTATGAAAAGATTGCGATGACGTACTGTCATCCTCATCTTCTTTGAGCCCCTATCTGTTTTTACTTATTTTTTTTTTTTATGAAGTACGAAGTTGTAAAATTCTTATGTTATAAAACAGAAAAAAAAATGCAAATTGTAGGTTTTATTTGATATCAATTAAACTTTTTTTTAATTGAAAATTTTGAAAAAAAAAGGTAATTAAGGACTAATTAGACAATTAAGCAGCCATTTTTAAAAATTTTCAAACGTGTTTATACAAGTTTTACAAATGCTTCAAATTTTCAGGATATGTTAGAAGTACCATTAACTAGGGTTTCTATCACTTGTGTAAAAATGATAAATTCTTTAAAAGATAATCAATTTTTTCAAAATTATTAAAATGAAGTATACATAAAAAAAAAATTATACTTAAAATGAAAATTGAACTTTCATTGAGGTACAAACCCTAGACAACATAACTAAGAACATTTGCTGAAAATTTCAAATCAAAATCTATAGTAGAAGTTGAGAAAATGTGTTTTATGTGTTGAAAAGTATTAAAAAAATAAAACACAAGGAAAATGCTCCTAAAGATTTTGTAATTAAAAAATAATAAATTTTTTATCATTCTAAAAACCACCAGCAGAATATAATGCTCTTTCTTCATTTTCTTTATCTATGAATCCTTTTTTCATAGCTCTTAGTAACTTTCTTCTGCTAATACCTGCTGTTGAAGTCTTTTTTGTCATATAAACTATTCGAGTCTTATTTTTTTTAATGGTCCCTATGTTCATAAATTGACCGGTCTTTATCTGTAGTTAAAATAAATCGACCGGTCTTTATCTGAAAAACTTCATATATCCCACTAGCTCCATCATTAAACTCTAAAACAGCAGATGCTATAGCTACTTCAAGAATATTTCGACTTACATAAACATCTTTAGGACATTTTTTCCAAATGTTAATTGCTTCATTATTATTTTGTGTCTGTCCATGCAAACATTTAGATAATAATTCATCTCTGCTCAAGTCTTGAAAGACGGGTTTTAAAATTTCATTTATTGCTAATGGAAGATTTAATTTAGTTTTGTAAGTTGATTTACCTGTTAGTTTATTTGACTGCCAAATGCACCAGCTATTTACGTTTCGAAGACAAAATTTATGTCGTTCAGTTTTTCCAAGAATGTCTGAGTTATGGAAAAGTGTTGCCCAAATACCCTTTTTCATTTCATAAATGCTGTTAAGATTTTGTCTTATGGCAGTACCATAATAATTCTGCAAAGTATTTATAGCTTTATCAGTTAATCGTCCTTTACCCATTATTTTCCCCCCATCCAACAATATATTTAATTTCATTAATTGGCGTAAGTTTCGCAGTCGTGTTCCCATACGCTTTTGAACATGTCCGACACATTCTTTTTTATTAATAGTAACATTAGGTTCATATGATTGAGATTTGTTAACATCATTGTATGAAGATGTATCTCTATCTCCTATATAAGATGTATACCTTAGTTTATACTTCTCCACAGATCGTCCAAACATTTCAATAGCACCCACAGATTCCATTGATCCTGAAGATTTTATATGGTTTTGAGACAAATGTGATTATTTTGCCAGTTATTATAACCAGGTTCATTTTTTCTTTTGTTCCAATTTTATAACCTTTACATTGTTTTGATTAAATGATTCTATGGAAGTATATCCTTTTCCTATTTCTCTAAAAGCAACAACAACTTGTGTATTAACTTCTGCACTTCTTTTAATTATTGCTGAAGTTTTAAATGTGTATATAATTTTATCACAGCTTTTACAAAAAATTTCAAGTTGTAAACAATATCCCAATGTTTTTCCCAATGTTATCATGCAAAGTAATTTTATTTCCACATTCAGGACAAAAAACATTCTTACTAAATATTCTTTTTAATATAGAAAAGTTCATAATAAAGTTATAATTGTTCTTGTAATTTTCATTGTTACACTTAATATTTTGAGTAGTTTTCGTTTTTGAAAATAACTTTTTTGCACTTTGGCAAGTTGTACAAGTATATAAGTATAAAAAATAGTTTACCTTCATCGCCAATTGCAAGTTGCTTGCAATTGGCGATGAAAGTAAACTATTTTTTTGTTTATCATTGCATGTGTACTGATTTTCTTTAAACTTGTATTTACGTTTTCTAATCGTACTGCGAGTCATTTTATTTGTTTAAAAATTACAAACAAATTTGAAGTAAAAGTGCCTTTTAGAAGCTTTCAAATATAGTCAAAGTTGTGATTCTAATTTGTAATGTTCAAGCTGTGGAGTTTATCCTAAAGTTGTTTTGATCACTGATACAAACATTAGGCAAACAAGATTCTTTTAAGACTGAAGTTTCCTCCAAAAAGCTGATTAGAAAGTTACAAAACCAACAGTCAAACCCGTTGCTATGGCGGTAAATAGGAAAGCCTGAAAAACTATGTTCCACTAAAACACAAATATCTAAAAAACTAAATTGAATTATGAGAAACTGTTTTCTTATTAATAATCTTCGTTAAATTTTGAATAAAAATCAAGTAAATAAAAAATTTGAATTTTTTTTTTATTTTTAAGGGGATCTGCTACCTTAAATTAATATTGTCAATGAAATATTTTTTAATTCTCAATAAAACTACACTTCCTTCTTGTATTTCACTTAATTTCACAAACTTTACTCCTACTTTGACTGTGTACAAGCCTTGAATACGGCATTTTAAAGGTGAAATAATTATTATTATTCAAACTTTCAAAGCACAACTAACGATATTACAAATGCAGCACATAACAAAACACAAATTACAATAATGCATAAAAATCAAATCTTAATAAAACTAAAAGTGGTTTTTAATTAACCTATTTCAAATATTTTAGCAATAAAGAATGGTTTTAAGGGTTATTTAAACTGATGTGATACAAATTAAAACACTAGTTTGTAAAAGTAAAACATGTAACATTTTATAAACACGCTTTGGTAAAACATACTGAAAAATATTAAAAAAATCCCTTCAAGTAGTTATCCACAAAGGAGCAAACAAGCCTCTGAATTTTTCATCATAATTTTACTCAGCTATAAACTACTCAGAGCTTTACCCTCATTAGATAATGCTATTGAGGGTACAGCTTTGCTCCCTCATTAAAATTATCTAATGAGGATACATTTTCTACTATATTTCTGTGAGTAGAATCAAGAAGATCCAGCATTCATTATCCTAGGCAGTATGATGTAAAGCTTTATTAGCAATGTAATAAAGCTTTAGATCTACGCTAGCCCAATATATTAAATAAGGGTTCAAGGAATCTGCCCAAGATGAGTATTTTTATCAAAACGACATCTCTGCCTTTACTCATCCAAAAGCTCTAATACAGTGAAATTCTAAGTTAGATTTTATTTCTCCTAGACTTTGCTTAAAATAAGCAAATCTTACAAGGCAGCACGGTAAATACTGGGTTACATGATACCAGTAGCAGGGTAATTTTGATAATCCTGAACCTGTACTAACGAAAAGCTAGAAAGTATAAGTTTTATAGTAAGATGATAGCTAAGCTCACGCTGCATCAGAGATTTAAGTAAAACACAAACAAAAATATAATAACTAATGGGAGAACAAAAACCGCACCAGAGGATCAGATAGAACATAAAAAAAATATAAATATAGAAACTTATTGGTGAGTGAACATCGCACCAGAGGTTTACACTGAAAACAAACATAAATATATAGTAAGTTGGTAAGTTAACACAGTAAATATGACACTTCCAATTTGGGTATTCCAATGTCCCTGAGAATGAAAAAAGTATTTTGAGATTGCTAAAAGCTTTACTTTTAAAATATAGAGTTTGTCTATTTTGACTAAACATTACAAGAAAATGTAAACATATATTTACAAAATTTTTATTCAATACAATCAAATGATCATTTATAAGATTTTCTTGAACGAATAACTTTAGGTAGATCTTGTTCCAAACTCGAACAGTATTCTGCCTGATAACACTCTTCCATTGTACGAATATTCTATTGAAATCTTTTAGTATGTCTCTTTCTTAAATTTGCCCAAATTTTGTGGAGTTAAGTCTCAATGCAAGTGCAGGTAATAGATTTTTATTCTCATGCTGCACCCAACTAATTTAAGTTTGATAACATGGATTTAACAAGCTCCACATGGTCGTCAAATTTCTTATTGCCTAGAAAATTTCTCTTAACCAAAAAAAACTTAGTTCCAAGGTTTGGATTCGACTTCATTCATTGATTCGCAAAATAAGGATCTTTCAAGAGGTTTCTAGTCTATGGTCTATCAAAAATAAAGTAGTTAATCTTACTTTTTTTGTAGTTAATCTTAGAAACATGTGAGAAAGAAAATCAAAACTTTTGTGACTTTTGTTATACGCTTTCACAAACTGGTTAATTATGTCGAGTATAATATAAAGTGGCGGTCCTGGCTAAATAAAGACACATTTATAGCATTTTTTGCACCAATTTTCAGCTCTTCTTTCACTGTTTAAAATTTCTGTGACCAATGGTGTTGCTTGTTGGGACTTTCCCGAAGACAATTAAAAAAGGAAACTTTGTGAGCCCCACTTGTTGATCTTAAAGAAGTTAAAAATTCTTAGTTTCTTTAAGACCATTTGGCGTCTATAAATTGACGTCAATCAATCCAACCGAGTGACTGGCGTTTATAAATACCAACCACTAGGTTGGTAATATTTTTAAACCGATTGTTGCAAGCTACCACCAACATCCTTACATAACACTAAATCCTTCTCTTGAGAAAAAAACTCTAGCATATATTTTTGCGGGTTGATAAAAGTAATCTTGATTTTCTGAGTAAGCAACTTTTTTCTTTTAAACAAGGTGCTAAAGTTTTAAAAGCTTCTTTTTGTAAGTTCGAAACTTTTGAGTAGTCATTTAGTTATCTTTGATTAAATGGTTGAGGTTCTGAAAGCTGCATTGATAGTCTGGATCAGACTATCAATGCAGATTTGATGAAACCATATCTAAAACTATAACAAAATATATTTTAGTGTCCGAAATTCAAAAAAAAGTCCAAAAACCAAAAGTTGCCAAAAGTAGTGCTTGGTTTAGAAACTAGAGATCCTGGGTTTAAAGCGAGCTCTGGACATGTGCGCCATTAAATGCTCTTCCACGATGCTCTATGACAAGACCGTCGCGTCTTCTTGGGGCACCTAAAAGAAAAAAAAATTTCAACAAAAATAGTAACTGAGAGTTGTTACATATTAGTCAAAAACAAAAGCTGTTAGAGATTGTTGCAACAAATTATTTCCACTTTAGCGCGACTGGTGTTTAGGTTACGCAAAAATAAAAATCACCCGCTGAAATTTACGATAATCATAGTTGTATTTTACAGAACACACTGCCTTCTGTTTTACAGTTTTACAAAATATTTAAAACTAGTTCTTTTAAAAGTTTTCATAAAATTCTTATAATTATACAAAGAATTAAATGAAAACTTATTAAAGAACTTGTTTTGAAATTATAGTTTAAAGTTAATAAATTATAACTTTCCAAATTTTGATTTCAAACTGTACATCAAAATAACGGAATCACAACTCAAGAAAAATAAAAACATCTTTTAGCTACGCCCCGTGTATAAAAGGGAATAATACAGTTGTTTTAATCTCTTTTTATCTTTCTTTAATCTGTTAATCGATTTTTTGTCTGTTAATCAATTGTATTATATGCTCACAGTAATAACATAAAATCGCTATTTCCTGATTAACTATTAGGCAATCGTTTGTGAAATATCTGTGATATTTAACGTTAGCCAGCATAATTTGTTTCTTTTCCATCTTTCATTTAAAAAAATGAGTTTTATTCTAAAAAAATGCATTTTAAATAACCAAATGGCATCAATATCTTTAAAATATTTTTCAACATCCTCAACTCTTTCAAAGGTTTGTTACTTGAATTTTGAGCTATTAATTTACTATCTCTTTAAAAATATCTAGCTTTTTAACTACTTATTTCAACTAATTCTAAATACTTCAAACTGCTAACTAACTAACTACTAATTAATTCTAAAACTAAATTCTAACTACTTTTTTCAATTTGTTTTAGCGGACAACGCTTCTTAAGCAAATGCTGCATTCAAACGAACTTGAATTTATAATGGAAGCACACACAGGGTTAGCTGCAAAAATTGTAGAAGAAGCTGGTAGTTGATTTGTGTTTTTTTAAACAACCAAATTTTATATATTTGTTTGATCTGAAAAAGAATGCTTCTGCAAAAATGTAGATGTCCACAAAATACTGTGATTTATTTAATTTTTAGGCTTTAAAGGCATTTGGGGTAGTGGATTATCTATTTCTGCGTCAATGGGAGTGCGTGATAGTAATGAAGCATCATGGACACAAGTGTTAGACCAGTTAGAATATATGACAGATGCATCATCACTTCCTATATTACTAGATGCTGATACTGGTTATGGTAATTTTAACAATGCTAGAAGGTTAGTGCGAAAATTAGAACAGCGAGGTGTAGCTGGAGCATGTCTTGAAGACAAATTGTTTCCAAAAACAAACTCTTTATTAGATGGACGAGCTCAGCCATTAGCAGATATGGAGGAGTTTGCTTTAAAAATTAAAGCATGCAAAGGTATTATTAACACGTATACATATATGTAAATATATATATATTTTTTTTCTTGGGGGTAAAAGAATTTCATTTTTAGCATTAAATCAACATCCATAATTTTTCAAAGATAGCCAACGAGATCCTGATTTCTGCATTGTTGCTCGTGTTGAGGCTTTTATAGCTGGCTGGGGATTAGAAGAAGCATTAAAGAGATCACATGCTTATGCAGATGCTGGTGCAGATGCTATATTGATGCACAGTAAGAAAAAAGACCCTTCAGAAATTAAAGCTTTTATGAAGGAATGGAAAAATAAAGTATATAAAATTTTATACCAGTTTCATTTAAAAAAAATTTTAAGTAATGAAAGTAAATAGTATTTTGTTTATGAATTTTTATTTAGATTCCTGTTGTGATTGTTCCAACAAATTACTATACAACACCAACAAACGAGTTTCGTGAGTGGGGGGTATCCATGGTCATATGGGCTAACCATAATATTCGTGCATCCATAAAAGCTATGCAAGACACGTGCAATACTATTTATAATGACCAATCCCTTGTTAATGTTGAAAGCAAGGTTAGTGAATATTTTGACAAATAAATTTTTAAGCTGAGCTATACTCTATCCCTTGATTTTTTTGCACATAAGTAGTATACCTACTTTTACGCATAAGTTGATGCTACAAGCTTAAAGATAATGTTCATTTAAGCTTGTAGCAATTAAAAGATAAAAATATTGATGATTTTATAAGGAAATGGACCATCCTTAAAACACCACCTGCATATAACAATATTTCCAAAAAATGCATACTATGCCTACAAGAAAAATTTGAAATTATTACATATGCAAACCAAGAATGTTTATTAAACAAAAAATTGGAATTAATTTCTAAATGCAGGCGCAAAAATAAGTTTCTCCTAAAAAACTATAAAAATAAGTGAGCTCAAATAATAAATACATTAAATCCCTCCTTTTGAAAAATATTTTTAAAAAACAACAGAAGTAATCAATTCTAAAGAATTCTTTTTATAATAGTGTCAGCATATTCTACAAATGTGTGAAAATTTACAGTAGTTATGACATTTTTGATTTCCTGTAAAAGAATTTTTTGGTATAAATTGAAGTTTTGTTAATTTTTGTTAATTGCTCTGTTCTTTTAAGAACATTGAGCACTCTATTTTGTAGAATACATTTTAAAATTGTTTATATATATATATATATATATATATATATATATATATATATATATATATATATATATATATATATATATATATATTAGTGATCTTCTGAAGCGACTACAAAGCAACTTTGACATATAGTATCTTCATAATGGCTTGGGGAAATTTCCTAAAATTTGGTACTCTAATAGATTTTAACTTAAGGAATCCAAAAATAGCACTCTTAAGACTCGATTATCTCAAGAAATGCCTTATTTATCCAATTTTGTTCAAAATTATTGACTTGTAAGTTAGTGATTTTTGGAGGTAAAATAAAGACTGTCGCCCAAAATCCCGAATAAAAATTTTAATTGTATATCATTATTTCATTTTAGGTCTACTGAAAAAAATTAGATTCATCAATTGTCTCTCTACATGATCAAAATTTGCATTTAAAAATGGTGTTTTTTTAGAAAAATTTAAATTTTGTAACAAAAGCAATTAAAATATTTTTTTAAACATTTATTTGAATAAAACACCAAATAGTGTTATTTATTGACTAGTTTAAATTTAAATAAACATTTAAAGTCATGGGCCAAGGGAGATGCCCTCCCTACCCACGGGAGGCCCCTCCGCCCCTCTCCATATCTCCCTAGATTTTTTTTTTTTTTTACTCAAAATGAATAAATAATAGTTGATTGTTAAAATACATTTTAAAAACATATTTTTTCAGTTTAAGTTTGAGAAACGATT
The DNA here is from genome assembly GCF_022113875.1 of Hydra vulgaris. Taxonomy (NCBI): domain Eukaryota; kingdom Metazoa; phylum Cnidaria; class Hydrozoa; order Anthoathecata; family Hydridae; genus Hydra; species Hydra vulgaris. The sequence goes on from NC_061165.1 coordinate 42,545,569, forward strand.
TATTTGCGTTACTTCAAATCGATAAATACTTACCTCTTATTTCAAAGATCTTTTTACGATTTTAAGTCATAAATTTCAAAAACAAATGTTTTAAAATGTTTTTAAAACATATTGACAATAAATATCTTTATGTAGTTTTAGACTAATATAGTCATTGACATAATAAGATGGGAGTGATTTGTGATTTATTTAAACCCCCACCCCTCTTTCTCAGCCTACAATCCAAGGATTTGAAAAAAATAAAAGACTTTTAAAATGCAAATTAGGTAAGTAAAATATAAAAAAAATTATTTTAAGCATAATTAATTTTTTTTTGTAACCAACAGTTTATTTTCTCCAAATCTAAATCAGTTATGTTGTATGTACGACCTGATATTGTTGTGGGTGTAGAAATTAGGCATATAACTTCAGAATTGAGCACCCAACACTCATCAGTTCTTATTGGCCAAAAGAAGTTTTTACCTGGTCCATGTGGATGCATGAATCTGACTTTTATATCAAGCCCACTTACATCTTCAGCAATCTCTACCCACCAAAATCCATCATAAAAACATGCAATATAATCCATTTTTTTAATATTTAATGAAATATCTACATAATGTTTGCTTTTTGGAATGATATCAAATATTTCAGTGCATGCATCAATACTTATTTTTTTATAACTTATAGTGTTTTTCAATTTCTTCTTTTGAAAATAACTTAAAATAAATTCCATTTATCTTGGCTTTACAAAAGGAGTACATTAAATTAACATCTAAAACCTGCCCAGTAGTTATTTGTTTTAGACTTTCTTGACATACTACTCTTTTAACAGTCCCACCAATACCATCACAGGGGGATTACCATGACTGGTAGCAAAAAATACTCATTCAGCATTTAAATCAAAGTCTTTACTGTGATGACAAAGATTGATAAAATTTTTAAAATTTTTAAATTGTGCTGCACAACCATCAGAAAAGTATTTCACACTTGATACATCTGGTAGATTTTCTTTGATATATCTAGTTATATCTTCCTGAGTCTTGTAAATAAATCCTGTGTCATGATCAACATCTTCTGAAAGGTAACAAAAAATTTATGTTTGAGAAGTTTGTTCTCTATAAAATAAAGTACAACTGTATAAAGTGAGCATTGACTTTTGCTCCAGTGATAACTTTGAACCTAATCCTGAACAACATATTGATAGTTTTCAGCAAAATCTCCTAAAATTAAGCATTCGTTTTGGTTAAGATTTTCTTTACAGTTTTTTAAGTATCTACTTTGTGTTTTTGCATTATATGAATTAGTGGTAAGGTTGTCAATACTGTCACATAATAAATCAATAAATTCATCTAGTGGCAATGACTGTGAAAGTAGTGTTGTACGATCTGTACTCTGCCATTGCTTAAATACTACATCTTCTTCATGCTCATGGTCCATAAACTCCTGCACTAAAAAACTTTTTAACGCTTCAATACCAGGACATTGGTTACATCGATGCAACATACATTCTGCATTTTCAAGAGAGCAAACAATCAATGCCATGAAATCTTTATAACTTTTATTCCACCTAATAGCATCAATGAGAAATTTTGTATTTTGGTGATGTATGCAAACACATACATTGTGGGTACCTGACGCATTAGTTGTAATACACCATTTAGGTTTAAGAGTACAAAACTTTGACAAACTGACTTTGACGTTAGGGTAGTCTTTTTTAAATGCAACATGTAATTCATTAAGATTGAGTAGCAATAATCTTTTTTGAACATGTTGGTTTTTCTTAATACTTACATAATCTTTTTTTCCTAGCATCATTCTTGAAAATTCATCACTTTGATAAAAGTTAATCACTAAATTAACTGTTTCTGGTGAAAGTGGGTTTCCAGTTTTTTTCCCAGGTAATGATAGAATTCCATTCTCATTTTTAACTTTTCTTGCTGTTCGAACAAGATACTCAGACACTTCAAAGTAGCTTGATATCTTTTTACGTGTCCATGATTTTGGTGCGAGTGTTAACATTTGCACCTTATGGCGATAAGAGTCAGTCTCTGAAATTTTGTTTTTTATTTCATACATTAAAATGTCTAGATCATGGTCATTGTTAATGTTGTTGTTTAAAATGGGGCTTTTTATTTCTGTTGTTAAAAAAGTTTCTTTAATATTATATGCTAATGAGACCATTTTTGCAACTCTGTCAATAGTGTTCTCAAACTTTTGTTTTGCTACAGGCAATTTGCTGTGTTTTGAAAGACTTTTTAGTTTGACCGGTGAGATTCCAAGCAATTCTATAGTGGTATCTAACTTAATTTTTTTCTCACTTTTTGATTCCCATTCCTCCTGTGAATTTAAATCTTCATCAGTTTCTATTGCTTTTTTGTAACATTTACTGCAGAATTTCCAACCTGGGGTTACATAAACATTATTTTTTTGCAAATAGTTTGCCATGTCTATGGAAATCTTTATATTACCTAAAAAACAAATTTAGTTTTACGTGGTTAAAATAACTGAAATTATAAAACTTTTTATAAATAATAAATTGTTTTCTTTTAATTTCCATATCAATTCTGTTGTAAATAAGGTAAGATTACCTTTTATAGCAATTTTTTTACTTTCCTTGTGTGTTCCAAAAGGATTGCAACACTTTGTAATTTTTCTCTCAAGATATTTTCCATAGAATTGCTCATGATAACAACATATAATTCTTATTGAACTATATTTTTCCTTTAAATTTGCTCGCCATATTATTTCTTCTTGTTTTTCAAAAGGAAGATCTTTAAATTGAACAAAACCTTGTTTTCTTGAAAATCCAGTTTTGTGGCAATGAATGTTAAGGCTTTTTCCAATGTCACATTTCTCCATATTAATTATTTTTATTATTTATTACCTAACAAAATAATATAAAAACTATAAAATTAAAAGTAATTCTTTAAGAAAATACAAACAAGTAAATACCTTTAAAAAGAACAAAACAAAACTTATGTTTGTTTTTTATATAAAAGGAGGTTTTAAGTCACCAATTTGTAATAATGAAATTTTTTTTTTCAAAATTAAAATTAAATTGTTTTTGCATTATTTATTCATTTTATGCAAAAAAAAAAAAAAAAAAAAAAAAAAAAAAAAAAAAAAAAAAAAAAAAAAAAAAAAAAAAAAAAGGGGGAGAGGGGGAGGGGGTGTAGGGGCCTCCCGTGGGAGTGGAGGGTATCTCCCTTGGCCCATGACTATAAATGTCCTAAACTATTCAATAAATGACACTATTTGATGTTTTATTCAAATAAATGTTTTAAAAAATATTTTAATTGCTTTTGTTACAAAAATTAAATTTTTCTAAAAAGACACCATTTTTAAATGCAAATTTTGATCATGTATTAGAGAGACAATTGATGAATCTAATTTTTTTCAGTAGACCTAAGATGAAATAATGATATACAATTAAAATTTTTACTCTGGATTTTGGGCCACAGTCTTAATTTTACCTCCAAAAATCACTAATTTACAACTCAATAATTTTGAACAAAATTGGATAAATGAGGCATTTCTTGAGATAATCGAGTCTTAAGAGTGCTATTTTTGGATTCCTCAAGTTAAAATCTATTAGAGTACCAAATTTTAGGAAATTTCCCCAAGCCATTATGAAGATACTATATGTCAAAGTTGCTTTGTAGTCGCTTCAGAAAATCACTAAAATGCTGAGTCAGCATTATTTCAAGTGACAATATCTATGGAACCCATTGGTATTTTTAACTAAAATTTTCGCAGTTATTATTTTTTTGATATGGACTGCAAGTGGTGTAAAAATAAACAAATTCTGAGACATAAGGGTGTCATGGTCTGGATGATTTCATATATTTTTACCCTTCAAGGATTTATCAAATATGAAAAAATATGCACCATGAAATGGGATCATATAAATTGTTGTTAGAATAATTGCCCTTACCATCTTTTAGTTTATTTAGAAATATTTAAAGTGGTGATATAAATGCAATTAAGGCTATAAAAGTTTTGTTACAAAAAAAATAGTGTATCAAGTGAAATTAAATTATCGGCAACAACACCTCTAACTTTAAATCCAGATTGGTAATAAACTCTTTCTTAATTTTTAATAATTTCTTTTTTTTTTAACTATGAACCTGTTATATGCATTTCAGGTGACGATCTCACAACATAAAGAATAGATTTTTGCAATTGTAGGATAGTTGGAAAGGTTAAAGTGTTTTCTAAAGTTTTGAAAAATTGTTACCAGTTATTTAGTACTTTTTAAAAATTTAGCAAAAATTGAAGAGAATTCTGGAGAACACTTTTGAGACCGTGATGGAAATCTTGTCTGGAGAACAAACTGAAGTAGTGTTTAATTGAGAATTAACTATACCATTTGAAGCCATAGTGATTTTGATGTTTAGCAATCGGTTGATCTGTTGAACTGGCGGGAGTGTGGCCATTTAATTCAAGAGTTAAATTAGAATAAGATCAGACCCATGAATTAGAGATTGAATGTTAGGCTTACTTTAGTTAATAATACTGCTAAACACTTACTAAAGGTCTCTAGAACCAAACATCTGAGATGAGAAACAAGATTTAGTAAACTGAGAATAACAGAGCTTAAAACCAGAACGGAATAATAAAAGGACATTTTTATAAGACATGAAACAATAAAATGGAACAATAAAAGCACATTTTTATAAGGACATGTTTATAAAAGAGATGTAATAAAATATATGATGATTTATATGAGAGAAGTAATAAAACTTGAAGAGAGTGTCTTATATAGTGTATGAATGAGGTTTAGTTAAAGAAAGAAAGTTATCTAGATTTTTTATATTCGAGAAACAGCAAAGGCTAAAGCCTGATGATGATGATCATGATGGTAATGATGATCATGATGGTAATGATGATCATGATAATGATCATGTTGATCGTGATGATGTTTATATAGGCATATATATGCAAAATATAACATGAATTTTGAATTAAAAAATATACTTTATATAATTGTTTATGCAGCCCTGGTCACAAACTCAGCCCCGGTCACTTGCTAGCTGTGAAAGGTGATAACAAACCCACATTTTATAGAGAAATTGCAAATTGGATTGATAATTGGTCAAAGTGTGATTATTTTACATTTACCAAACAAACTTCTTTCGCTCTTATTACAACACTATGAGCAACTGCATTTCTTATCAATGATTTGCTTGAAGACTATACATATGTTCTTACTTCCAGGTTACAAAGTGATCCTTAGGAACAGCAATTTAATAAGTATAGACAAATGAGTGGTGGCAGATTTCTAGTGAGTCTTTTAAAAGTTTGCAATAGTGAAAAAATGGTTTCTACAGGCCAAGATATTCCTAATAATGAATACCTGAAAATATTATCCAGAGGTGGACTCATATGTCCAAGTCTACTTCTGTCTAATTTTATTTGTCATCTTTTTAGTATTCTAGATAATATATATCCTATTTTAATAAAACATTGCAGTTATTCTTTTTCAAATAAAAAATTGCAAAACAAATTTTTAAAATTTATTATAGCAGTGTTGATTTTACTTGTCGCAATCACCAAGAATTGGGAATAAAATATCTCGTATTGTTATAAATACCTTTTATAATAATTTTCAAAAAGAAACAACTGTTTCAGTAAAGAAAAAGATTAGGTTAAATAATTTAGACAAAAAAAAAAAAAGACAAGCGATTAATGCTCCTAATAAAAAGCTATTTCTTTATTACTGCTAGTTGCAATTATAATAAAAACAAAAGAACAAACCTTTGATTTCATTTAGCGAAAAATCCAGTATAACATAATGTAATTACACTAAAAAAATCCTCATTTGTTCTGATTTTAATAAAATATGAATAAAACATTCATAATGCAAATATAAAAACTCAAGCTTTCAAACGCTAGCCATAAAAAAATGGCTTTCTAATTTTTTGCGGAAAATGCTACAAATCAGGTTGTGTAATTATAGTAGGCCATTGGTGACCTCATTTTTCCTAATTCCGATAATATATATATATATATATATATATATATATATATATATATATATATATATATATATATATATATATATATATATATATATATATATTAGATTGGGTCATAAAATTTTTTTTTAGAGTTGCTAACCTGGCTATGGTCTAGAAAGTTGTTTTTTTATGTACTAATTTAGGAAAGTATTTTCTTTTATGAACTGAACAATGTCTTTCACTCGCAACTATAATTACAAAAATTAGCAGGCCCTATTATTATTCAAAAAAAAAGGTTTTCAAAATTATGTGATTTAGGTACTCAAATAAAGCGAAATTTTATTTAAATTTCAAAAATAATAATTTTTTCATATAAAAAATATTATTTTAGATTTTATTGCATAATAACTATACTTTTTTGACTAAAAGTGAAAAAGGTGCATTTTTACATGTTTTTTTTAATAACAGTTTTTTTTGGCAATATGGTTTTTATGAAACGATTATTATTTTTGAATTTTTTATAAAATTTCGCTTCTTTTGAATACCAGACCTACTTTTGACCTACTTTTGAAAAACTTCTTTTCTCCAAAATATTAGGGTACTGGTAATTTTCCCAATAAAGTTGCGCCTTTTAAATCTATCACAATCATTCTCATATTTGATAGTATCAATATTAATAACTATTAGCAATGTTTAGAGTCTGTAACAAGAAAAAAAAATTTATGACCCACCCTAATATATATATATATATATATATATATATATATATATATATATATATATATATATATATATATATATATATATATATATATATATATATATATATATATATATATGTATATATATATATGTGTATATATATATATATATATATATATATATATATATGTATATATATATATATATATATATATATATATATATATATATATATATATATATATATATATATAAATATATATATATAGTTCGTCAGAAGCTTGTGCTGTGAACTGAGTTAAATTGGTTTTACCAAAGAAAAGCAGATTATATCATCAAACATTAGAAGAAATGAACATCTCTTTGCCATTAGAATTCTAACATCAAATGTATCAACGATTGGCTATTGAAAATGTATATATATATATATATATATATATATATATATATATATATATATATATATATATATATATATATATGTATATATATATATATATATATATATATATATACATTTTCAATAGCCAATCGTTGATACATTTGATGTTAGAACTCTAATGGCAAAGAGATGTTCATTTCTTCTAATGTTTGATGATATAATCTGCTTTTCTTTGGTAAAGCCAATTTAACTCAGTTCACAGCACAAGCTTCTGATGAACTTGAATGATACAGCTTTTTGAAGATTTTGATAGAGCCTTTTGATATATATATATATATATATATATATATATATATATATATATATATATATATATATATATATATATCAATCCTCTCATTTAGTATCCAAGGCAAGTTTAAAAAGTATTGAGCCAGGTCTAAAAGCAACTTGAGACCAATCAAGCTTTATATTTCTCTTTAGTTTGTTTACATATTTGTAAATCTGCGACCATATTTTTTAAAGAATTACATAAAGCTTCTTGCTAGAGCCATTTGTCGGACCAACAAATGGCTCTAGCAAGAAATTTCATCATATGGGTTTTCCTGTTTAGAGTTGATCTCAATATTGACATATTATCAATATCAACTCCACTAGCCTTGTCACTGTCGGAATAGTTACTTTCTTTTTTATTTTTATCTTCACAGCTTTGGATTTCCTCTGACATTTTAATTAGTTTTTCTTATTCCTTGTGAGCATTTTCACAAAATCTATTGTCCTTGTTTCCAAATTTGACCATATCAACTCTCAGATAATGCCTCAAATATTTTATGTCTTCCCTCTTAGCCTCATCATTCCTATTTTTATTCCTTTTTTATTAAATTATATATGTTTATTTTATGAATAAAGAGAGCCCTGCTCTCTTTCAAAAACTGTTTATTTTCTTTTTGTAGCTGCCATCTGTTAGTTCTAGTGTTTTTAGCATTTTTAAATTGCGGTATTCTATGACTTTCTTGGTGATTCTTGTCTCAATAGATTGCTTGGTCTCAATTTCAAACCCAGCCTGTTCCCATAAACTTATATGCTCCCTCAGAATACAGACACCAGTAACTATCTGCTTTGTTTTTCCTGCACATTCCATTAGCAAACCTGTAGCTTTTTAAACACGTTTTTCTTGAAGTAACTGGATAACCAATTTTGATATTGATCTGTGTGGTGCTAAAAAATTTCAAAAAAAAAAACATTAAAAAGTTAACATTTAATAAATTTAATGCTTTTGTTAGTTAATTACTAATTACTATTACCATTATCTGTTCTCAGTGGGTTAGTGTGACAATGTATGTCTAGAGGCATTTTCTAAAATCAACTTATTTCATTTATAAAATCCAAATAGTTACATGCATGAAGTGCAATTAATTGCACTTCATTCAATGAAGTGCAATTAATTGCACTTCATTCAATGAAGTGCAATTAATTGCACTTCATTGAATTAAATTGATAGTATACAACTAATAATGAAAAAATATTGAAACTGACATAAAAAATTCTTGAAAACAACTTTTAAACTTGATTTTTACGTTAATGAAATATTATGTTAAATTTATGTATCATCATTTTTTATTGTTTTTCAAACACACATTATTTTTCATTTTCATTTATTTGCCATTCTTTCATTCATTCATTCTTTGTCAGAAACATAAAAGTTGACTTAAATTAAAATCAATTTAAAGTCAAATTTTATTTATTAAAATGAAGGCAAATTTACCTAAATAAACTTTGGCTTGAGCTAGAAACTAATGCCTTAGCATTATTCACCACAATAAAATTCAATTTATTATATATTTTTGGGACACCTTAACATATATGTTCCTGGCTGAATATATATATATATATATATATATATATATATATATATATATATATATATATATATATATATATATATATATATATATATATATATATATATATGTATGTATATGTATATGTATATTTATATATATATATTAGGGTGTCCCTTATAGGAGTGAAAATTTATCTTTTTGGGATATCGAAATGCATACCCCCTATTTCTATTTTCTTGTACGACAACATTAATGCATGCCAACAGAACTCTGAAGATATTAAAAATTGCTGTTTTTAACCCTTTTCGTTATGTAGCTTAGGGGATTTAAAAAAATATAATTTTCAAGATGCGAATACATGAGAAGTCATATTTTAAAGCAAATATATATTAAAAAAATACAACTACAAAAAAAAAATTCTAAAAATATTGACATTTATCTTGGGCTCAAGTGAAAAAATACCCCGAAAAATGCCCTAAATTGTTTCTAAATTATTTGGTTTTGAGCGCAAGATAAATATTAATATTAAAAATTTTTTTTTTTCTAATGTGATCATAATGGCCTAAGGTTTCGTTTAGATTGTTGTGTATCCTAGTTTTTTCATAATTGTTGCTTAAATTAAAAAGAAATTTAGCAAAAAAAAAGAATTTTGCGCAAATACGCAATAAAATAAATTTTTTTTTTTTTTTTTTTTTTTTTTTTGCATAAATTATGAAAAATTTACCTTTTGGAGCATTTTTAAGGTATTTTGTCGCTTGAGTTCAAGGTATATGTCAATATTTTTGGAATTTTTTTTTTGTAATCGTTTTTTTTTTATATTTTTTATATATTTTTTATATTTTATATTGAAATTTTTTTTTTTTAAATACACTTAATGTAGTTAAATCGATTGAAACATTTATATTTTCTAAAATATTTGTTAAAAAAATATAAAGTTACACATCAGGCAGAATATTTTCCTTTAAGGGTCTCTTTTTTACAGTCTGGATACAGATTTCTATGCTCTTGCACACAGCATAACAAAAATTGTGATCAAAACATGAAAATCTTGAATGAGTTTTACTGCTCTTTCAGCTGCATCATTAACTGCTCTTAAAGAAAGAACTTTTATTTTTGCCTCTTTATAGGCATCATCTTCACCCCACATTGAAACAGGTTTCTGAAGGAAGTTCTTCTTAATTTTTAATAGAGAGAATAAATTTGTGCTTTTGACAAACGCAAAATCACTTAATAATTTTCCTGCAACAAATAATAAGACAGTTTTATTATTAGTTCAGTAAAAATATTATAGAAAAAAATACTATGTACTCCTACCTACCATACAAATAACCAGACATATCTTCTTCTGTCAATGGAATGTATCTCTTCCCAAAATTAAGTAAACTTTCTTTTTGTATGTTCAATACTATTTTTTCCTTGGTTTGTTCATTAACTTTATCATCAAAGAGTGATAAAACTTGTTTAGGGGTGCTTTAGAGATAGATTTTTCAACAGCTTTGTATTCCTTAAGCCTCTTTAAAAAGCACAAATCTTGGTTTGGCGCCTTCACCACCAGACTACATCCAAGCCAAGGCTTCACATATACAACTCCACTAAATAAACAAATGTCTTCAAATAATCGTTTTTCCTTGGCGTTAATTTTGATTTGGGATTGCAACACATATCTTTAAAGAGTAAATAACCTTAGCTATCCACCTCACACTGCTCCATGAGGTCTGATTTTAATTTTTTTCTCATTATCACCTCTTAAGAAAATAACAGATAGTTCAATCAGTTCCCGATAATTGTCAGATACAATAGTTTTTTACAGTTATCGATTATAAAATGTCAACAATTCTTCAATTGTTGTATTAGTAAAATGTTGTTTGACGGTATCGGTGTTTGTTTTAATTACAGTCAGGTCAATAGTTTTCCAGTTGTCTCTAAACTTTTTGAACATTGGGATATCAGGGCTACTTGTGACTTGGTGGATTTTTGATTCAAACACACATTTTAAAACCAGTTCGTATATGTGATGGCGGCAAGCAAAAAGTAGTAATTCCCTGTCTAGTTTTTGTTCCAAAAGTACACAAGCTCCTTTTAATGGTCCTGTATTAGACACTGTTGTGTCACAGCACATTATTTTTACCCTGTCATCAAGTTTCCAGTCATAAAGTGCGTTTAACACAGCTTCAGCTTGATCTTGGCTGGAAGAGCTCTCCAGTTTAAGTACAGCCAGCAGTTGCTCTTTTTCCCCATATAAAATTAGAATTGCCTGACGTTTTTCTGGTATATTATTCTTAAAATCTGACTTTATACATTCCGCTCTATCTTTTCTACTTTGTGTGCGAATGTGTTGAATGGACGATTTATTGAAATATCATCACAGCTCAGATCAAGTGCTTCTACTAAAAGTAGAAGTACTATAGCCTGAAGTATATAGCCTGAAGTATATAGACAGAATCCTGTATGCTTAACTGACATCTATCTAAAGCTGCAACTATCTTAGGTGTAATAAAATTTTTCCTTCCTCTTTTTGTAGTAGTTTCAGAATTTACAATTTGAGAGATTGACGGTAAGGATTCTTTAAGGGTTTCATTGGTGCTGTTGTGTTGATCGTAATTTTCTTGTGTTTGTATAAAATTTTGAGTTTTAAGAGATAACAATAAACTCCCGAAACGCATTTGCTTATGTCTTTTTTTCTTCTTTTAATTTTCTTTCTTACCCTGTCTTCTTTTTCAGATAATTTTTTGTCTACACCCACTAAACACCCTGGACGTCCTGGTTCTTGTTGTTTTTGTAAAAATATATTCTTTTATTTTTATCCGTTCCAAAGCATCAGAATTTCGATAGACCTCTTCGCGTTGCTTGTACACATTTTGTTTTTGTTTTTGAAATTTTTTTGCAACTTTCTCCAAGCATGGTGAAGATCTACATGTTTTTTTATTCAGTTTGGTAAAGCTCTTGAAGGGATTCTAGCTTTTTCCCAAAATATAATATACTCTTGAATGATGAGATTTGCGCTTTTACTAACAGTCAATTTAACTTTGCGAATGTTAAAAAAAAGTACTCTAAGAACTTGGCGGTTAGACGGTAACTTTGCGCCTTTTATTTGATAATTCACGTCACCAACTAGTTAAATACTTTTTTTATTGCTTCTTAATTCCAGTGCCATTTCTCAGATGTAAAACAATATGTGTTAATCACGAGTTAAAAGGTCTCAAGAAATCCTTGCAAAAAAATACTTCTTTAAATTTAGTTGAAAATAAAGCGGCGTTAGTTTTTTAAAATTCAACTTGCAGAAGTGTGTAGGTAACTAGCTAAGTAATTACAAAAGTCTTCTGACATAAAACATTCTTATTATATGATTCTTATTAAATGATTTTTTTTTTGGACTTAATGTTTTAGTTAATACTAATAACTAAAATAATAAATAAACATAATACTACAGTCAATTTTTTTTTATTATCACATCGAATTTATTTGAAAGAGTTCATAAGCTTTCATTTTTTTCATTGTTTCATTCGTTTTAATAAAATATAAATTCATGTTTTCGCATCATTAAAACATTAAAATAATGAACTAACGATTTCTTTTCATTAAAACATATTTAATGTTTTTTCTTTGCTAACCCTAATAGAACTTTTATAACTTTCTTAGCAAATGTTTTCACAAACTTAAACTTTTCTTTTTCTCAAATAAATTTAATTTAAATAATGTAACGTCATATATATATATATATATATATATAATATATATATATATATATATATATATATATATATATATATATATATATATATATATATATATATATATATATATATATATATATATATATATATATATATATATATATATATATATATATATATAATTGTGCTACAATTTACTTAAAAAATAAAAATGTTACTTCTTTTTTTTTTCAGGTTGTACCAGTCAAAGAAATTTTTCGACTTCAGAACGATAAAGAATTAGTGGAAGCTGAAAAAATATATTTGCCACAAAAATAAAGATTTATTTCAATATTATTACAAAATGCGCTTACATTTTCTTATTTTATGAGATAGGTGACAGTATTTTTTTTAGATTACTTGAATAAAAATTAAAATATATATACATTTTTATTAGTATATATTGTAAAATGTATATTCCAATAAAATTAGTTTACATGGGTGGAGCTATCCAACTATATATTAATTATATATTACATTTATTTAATATATATAAATATATTTGCATTTATTTTTATATATTAGTATATATATAAATATATAAAATATAATAATTTTTTTCTTATATTAAATTTATTGTGTTATATTTGAAAAATAAAAAATAAAATCACTCTAACCTATTAATTGCCAATTAATTAACATTTTGCTAATTAACAGAGCTTTTTTACAGTAATTAAAAGTAGTTTTCTCAATCACTTTGAGTTCAATCAAATTAATTTTATAAATAAATTTTTTGTAAAATAGTTTTTAAGTGACGTCTTTTATTTTTTTTATATATAGTGAAGGCTGCTATGTTAAGATTAAGAAGCAACTTTTTCCTTCTAACTTGTTCTCTAGGTTAAAACTAAGAAGAAGAAAATGGGTGCCAAAAAATTTGTACATTTGGAGACCATGACGTCAAACTTATTACATGACAGTCAACAAATAAAAATGTACTGTTAATTTAAAAAATATGTTATACGAAAAAGCTTGTCAAGCGGAACAAAAAATATATAAAAACCACTTTACGAATGTATAAAAACACAGTCCTAGATTTCACAGACTCGCATAAAAAGAAAAAAATGCTTCTTTCATTCCGGATTTGATATATAAAGAGTGCATTTTTAAAAGGGTGTAAGGCCAAAGTCCCTCATTTTTAGTTTACTGTTTAGATAGGTTGTAAGTGCCACTGATTCTCATTTTTCAAAATATGGGAGCGATAATACTGCTCATAGTGTCTTAAATGCGCTTTTTAACTTGTGCACGTCATAACGGTGTAAAAAAAAAACTGTTTTTATTGCCTCCTGAAAATTTTTTTTTGGCACTTACACACTTTTGGAAATGCACTCTTCATATATCTATGATGAATTTTGTTGAAAGAGTTGTTATTGATATGAATTTTCTATTAAAAGTAATTACCTATTATATACAATGAATGAAAGTTCTTTCAACGGAAATTTAAGTTTTTTCATTGGGATATTTTTTTATTACGAATGTTTTACGGTACTCAAAAAGCAAGTGATTTTTTGTTTTTTAATGAAGCAAGGGTGTTGAGCATCACCAGCTTAATATTTTGGAATTATATAAATAATACAAAAGATAAAAAATTGATATGGAGGATTTTAAACCTCTGTCTTCATAAATGTCACAGATAAATACTACATTAGATATATCAGACTCGTTATCAAAAGAAAAGCACTCAGTAGTACATAACCACAGTATGACAAGCAATACCAAATGAGTGATCATTATTGACGGAATGGTGTTGGTAAACAGAGATCACAAAAGTGCTGAAATAAAAATATGGAAGGCAATATCTTTTTATTCTAAAAATAACAATATTAAAAAGACATAATACTTAATAAAATATTTAAACAAAATGATTATTTAAGATTTAAACATTAAAAGAAAAATTGTTCATTATAATTTTTTTTAGGACGTAGCCAAACATTTTGTTATATAACTATTGCGAATGGTTACAAAGAAATAAGATTTTCATTTCATTGCTATATCAGTCAGTCTTAAAAAACAATAATAAGATTGAAGCGAACATCTGAAAATAATATAAGGTACAATAAAGGTAATATATAAAGCAGATATTAGGAGTTGGTCATTAAAGCATTTGTTACCTAATATAGAAACTAAGCGCGACATAACTATATATCCATCAAAATATACTTATGATGCACTAATAAGATCAAAGAATATATTTTTCAATTACATATGTTATAACTGTTACAAATATCTACAGTTTTGATGTTGAGTTGCTAAGCCATGATCACGAAGAGGCAAACACTCTTTTTTTGTTCCATGTCGTTGATATTGCAAGATGTAATTCGTTTCCAGAATGCTACGTTTTCTCCCCTGATACAGACGTATTATTGTTGCTAAAATTTTACTGTAAATACCTTTTGCAACAAACTTACGAACTGGAAATTGATCAGAAGAACGCGATATCAGTGTCAAGAATTGTTTTGAGGCACTTGGTTCCAAACGTGCAAATTAGTAGTAAATCGTAAACAATTTGTTCCGAGTAATGACGGTTATCACACCAATTGTCTTTCTATAACATGTGGAGTCCCACAAGGCTCAATTCTTGGTCCACTCCTTTTCCTAATTTATATTAATGATTTAAATAAAGCCTCTAAACTAACAAGTATTATGTTTGCAGATGATACTAACTTATTTCTTTCTAACAGTGATATCTTTGAACTTTTTAAAACAATGAACAAAGAGCTTATACATGTATCGAGTTGGTTTAAATGTAATAAGTTAACTCTAAATTCTAATAAAACAAAGTGGACCTTATTCCATTCGCTTTCCAAAAAACGATATTTGCCATTAAACTTACCTAAAATTTTTATTGATCAAAATGAAATAAAAAGGGATTCCGTAACAAAATTTTTAGGTGTTTACCTTGATGAAAACATCACTTGGAATCATCATATCGACTACATAAGCACTAAAATTTCAAAAAACATAGGAGTTTTATATAAAGCACGAATCTACCTCAATAAGAAAATTTTAATCAAACTTTATTATTCATTTATACACAGTTATTTAAATTATGCTAATATCGCCTGGGGTAGTACAGAAAAAAGTAAGTTGCAACGTCTTTATCGCCGTCAGAAACATGCTATCCGTTTAATCTGCTTTGCAAATCGCTTTTCTCACGCAAAACATTATTTTATTGAAATGAGAATTTTAAATATATACGAGCTAAATATATATAATGTTTTATGCTTTGTATACATGTGGAAAAATGACTTGTCTCAATCTGTCTTCAAAGATATTTTTACTCCAAAACCCATCAACAAATACAATTTGAGAAATACTGATTTTTTAAATGAACCTTTCTGTCAAACGAACTTCAATCAATTTTGTATTGTCTATCGGGCACCACACCTTTGGAATAAAATTGTTTTGCCCAATTTTGATTTCGAACTACCCATTACTTTTCGTTTTTTTAAAAGTAAATTAAAAACCCTAATTTTTTCATTAGAAGACGTATTATGTTATTATTAATAATATAAATTAATAACTTTGCCTTTTCTTATTTATATTTGTAAAAAGTTTATTCTTACTTATTTTGCTGATTTTATATTCTTTACTTCACGTATACATTTATATAAAATATTAGTGAGTAGATCCGCGTGATCTCTCTTTGGATTATAAAATATATATTTGGATTATATATATATGAAATTTGTAAAAATTTGATACTGTTAATGCTTATTTGAACTTATTTAAGGTTCTGACGACAAGATCCTTTGATCTTCTTTCAGATACCTTATTTTATATTTGTGAAAGTTTATTATTATCATCATTATTTTTATTTTATTTTTTTTGGCAAGTTGTAATACGACTAACAAATGTAAAATTAAAAAAAAAAAAAAAAAAAAAAAAAAAAAAAAAAAAAAACGTTCAAAAGTTTTATTGGGTTTCCATGCGTTAACAGGATGTGACCAGACAGGCCTCTCCTGTGAAAAATTGAAATTAACATGGTGGAAGGGACGACTGAATATTGTGCAAATTGGCATAAGTCCGCCGAACAAATTTGCAAAATTTGGCATAAGTGCAAACTTACATAAGTGCAAAGCAGTTACAAAAACTGGCATAAGTGCGAATTGGCATAAGTGCGCCGAATAAAATTTCAAATATTGGCATAATTGCAAATTAGTATTTCGCACTTATGCCATTTTGCTTTAGCATAAGTGCAAATTGACATAACTGCGATTTGGCATAAGTGCGCCAAATAAATTTGCATGCCAATGTTTGCAAATTTATTTGGCGCACTTATGCCAATTCGCAGTTATGCCAGTTTGTACTTATGCCAGTTTTTGTAACTGTTTCGCACTTATATCAGTTCGCACTTATGCCAATTCGCACTTTTGTTCGGCGCACTTATGCCAATTCGTACTTATACCAGTTCGTACTTGTGCCAGTTTTTGCAACTGCTTCGCACTTATGCCAGTTTGCACTTTTGCCAATTCGCACTTATGCCAATGTTTGCAAAATGTTTAGGCGCACTTATGCCAATGTTTTCAAAATGTTTTGGCGCACTTATGCCAATTCGCATATATGCCAGTTCACACTTATGCCAGTTTTTGCAACGCTTCGCACTTATGCCAGTTCGCACTTATTCAGCCTCCCGGGTGGAAGTCTTTCATGGTTGCAGATGACATGATTCTGTATGCATTATTAATGTTAGGCGGTACTGAGTCAATGCCATATCAGGTTACTCTTCAGAATATTGAGCGTTCTTTAGTCATTACATATAAATTAAAAAATATGTCCAATAACATATCAACCTTGGCTAAGCTTAGATGGTTACTTTTCTCAAAAAATTATCGAGATGCTGCGCAATTACCACCAGTCATTATTGCTCTAAATTTCAAAACATTTAGAACAAATTTTGTCTGTTGTTAAAAAGATCTCACAAACCCTTACAAAATCTTCCTTTTTTAAAGGCTTTGGCTAGGAGATCAATGGTGAATTTCTTTATTCAATAATAGAAGATTGTTTTCCTGATCCATTTGGTTCTAATGAATTGAGTGTTTGCGGATGTAGTCTGTAAATCCCGATATTCACGATTGAAATGACGAGGAGCTAGACATAAAATACGGTATATTCGATATAGAAGACTAATATTTATACTTATAAACTTATATTTATCAAATTTTATTAGTTATACTTATCACTTATAATGCGTTGCGTTATTTAAATGATCTTTTTATAAAAAGTATAGTTTTATCTATATTTAATAAGTCTAATTTAATAGAATTGTTTAA
The DNA here is from genome assembly GCF_022113875.1 of Hydra vulgaris. Lineage (NCBI taxonomy): Eukaryota > Metazoa > Cnidaria > Hydrozoa > Anthoathecata > Hydridae > Hydra > Hydra vulgaris. Next base: position 42,563,422 of record NC_061165.1, read on the forward strand.
ATGGTTTTTGTTTTACTAGACGAATTCTTTCAAACCACTTTTTGCTTGAATAGGGAGAGGATAAGGGGAGGGGGTTGAGATTTCGGCTTTACTTTTTTGAAAAATATATAAAAGTAATGCCATCGTGGTATCCATGCCAATACAGTCCTAAGCTTTTTAAACGATATACAATCTTTTTAATAAAAAGCATTTAAAATGACATTTGTCAATATGAACAATCAAACGAATTAAACAACTTCAAATTCCATCAAAAAGATCACAGTGACCCTCACCAATAGAATAAAGCTTGATCCGTGCATAAAGAAATTTAGAAGTTGCGCTATGTACGTCACTTTGTGCACGCTCTTTTGGACTATAAAATTCAGGTTTTCTCAGTAGCTTTTCAATTTGGCAATATACTTCCTAGACGCACGAGTAACCTGAAAGGAAGTATTTCTTCCTTCCAGGTTACTCAAAGTGATTGAGTTAATGTCAGGGTTCTTTGATCTAACTTCAAATGTACTTAAAAAGTGCATTTGAAGTTAGATCAAGTAATTAGATAGCTTCCCTACAGCGACCAAATTTACATTTTGAAATGGTTAAATTGATAATTTTCAAGAGTTGTATATGTAGGCACATCGAATAACGCATACACAAAAAATTAATTTCGGCATAAATATTTTAAACGTGCTAGGTCTATATAAAAATATAAAATTTAGAGTTTTGAACATTTGTATTATTTAAATACTTAATTTTTATTGCGCAGTAATAAAAATTAAGTAATATAGTATAGAAATTGTATTTTCATTTAAAGTAATATCATTAACAATAATAAACGTTTTATTACAAACTTTTTTAATATTAAAAGAAAGGGAAATGAAAACGTATTGACTGATTGTTAGGGGTAAACAAAACAAACTTTGACGAGCAAAACGTTCTCTATCATAAAAACTAATTATAAGATATATAACCTGAATTAATTAACTAAATATACGGATACATGGCCTACTATATTTATACGGCCGAATATTTTACATTTTGAAGAAAAAAATAGAAGGCCAGTTTTCTGGAAAAGTGTTTTTAAGAAAGCAGCTTTGGAAGTTCAAAAAGATGGTTAACAAATGTTGCGTCGTAAATTGTCGTTCAAATTATCATAATTATGGTGAAGTATCTACAGTAGTATTTTCGTTTCCAAAAAATGAAGAGTTAAAAAAATATTGGATTAAATTTGTAAATAGAAAAGATTGGACACCTACTAATTCTTCCGTTATATGCATCAAACATTTTGAAAAAAAATATTATAAGAAAGGTAATAAGAATCAACGTTTTAGATTAATAAAAAATTTAAAGCTTATTCCAACTATTTTTGACTGCACAAGTTTGACTGAAGAAGGTTCATTACAACTTATAAAATCTTCTAATTCATTAAGAAAATCACCAACTAAAAGAATATTTCAGCCAGATCAATATGAACAGTTTTTATTGAATGATTTGATTAATAGCTTTAACGATATTACTGAAAGTTTTGCTCCAGATAGTTTTTCATTCTTGAAGTATGATGATCATGTAATTTTTTATAAATTGAGTCATAGTACTTTATCTATTCCAGAGGTTACAGAGTGCATTCGTGTAAACAATGAGATGCATGTTAAATTATTTTACAGAGGTTCACCTCTGCCATTACCTCAGTGGTTTTGTCAAGGAAGAGATTGTCGTTTATCTTGTAAAAGTATGCTTCATAATTTTCCTACCTACATTAAATCACAAGCCGAACAATTTTCATCTGTATTGACTGAATTACAGCAAATTAAATATATGAAAAAACCTATTTATTCAGCCAATATTATAAGGTATTCACTGATATTACGATATACTTCTATGCAGTCATACCAACTTTTGCGTTAAGAATTGCCTTTACCATCATTATCATTACTTAAAAAAATAACTAGTGGAAATATTGATGCTCTAAGTTATGCAAAACGTTTAAAATTAGAAGGTAAGATATCTCAAGACATTTGCTTGTATTTTGATGAAATGTACTTGCAAAAATGTGAGGAGTATTTTGCTGGAGAGATGATTGGTAGTGATGAGTCTGGAGAAATGTATAAGGGAATAGTTTGTTTTATGATAGTTGGCCTGTAACAAAACATTCCATATGTGATCAAAACGTCTCCTGAAAAAACAATCAATGCTGAATGGTTGAAAGAAGAAATTTTTGAATGTATTTTAACTGAATGTGAATTTAATGTTAGAGTTATTGTGTGTGACAACCATTCTGCTAATGTTTCTTGTTTTAAAAAAATCCTTTGTGCATCGAATCAACAAGCTGAAGATTTGTTTTTTATTTACAATCTAAAAAAAATTTACCTCTGTTTTGATGTTGTACATCTTATTAAAAACATCAGAAATAATTTGTTAAATTGCAAAAGATTTTTATTTCCAGATTTTAACTTTAATGGATTTAAAGATCCTATAATTGTATGTGGGGGAGAAATTAAATGGAGTACCTTCCACAATATTTATGAAAAAGACCTCACTCTTAATGCTGGTTTGCATAAAGCACCAAAAATAACAATGAAAGTGTTACATCCTGGCAATTTTAAACAAAATGTTTCTTTAGCACTTGCAATTTTTGATGAAACTACATCAGCAGCGATTCACTCATATTTTCCAGATCATAAAAGTAGTGCAGATTTTCTTACATTATTTAACAAGTGGTGGGTTTTATCAAATTCTAAATAACAGTATTCAGCATGTAATATTTTAGGTAATGCAGTCGTTTCTGGTGATAAAAAACCTGAATTTCTTCGGGAAATGGCACATTGGATTGAAGTTTGGCAATCACAAAAGATACCAAACTGTGAGAAGTTTACTTTAAATGTTCAGACAGCTGCAGCACTAATAAGAACACTTAATAGTCATGCCTCATTGATCGAGGACTTGCTTAATGATGGATATCACTTTGTTTTAACTGCGAGATTTCAAAGTGACCCATTAGAAAGGAGATTTGGACAATATAGACAAATGAGCGGTGGAAGATTTTTGGTAGGTTTAAAAGATGTCACTATTTCTGAAAAAATATTAAAAATCAAAAGTATAGTTAAAGAAAGTATTAACTTCGATGATAGTTTAAAAGTGCCTGAGTCAGAAAATAATTTAACAGATTGGAAAAACTTTCTTCTTGATATTGATGAAGCTCAGTGTACTCCAGAAATCATGACACTTGCACCAGAAAGTAGGGAAGTAGGTGCTCATATTGCTGGTTATATAGCAAAGAAACTTAAAAAACGTTTTGGTACATGTTGTAAAGAATTTTTATGTTGTGTCAATATTGATGAAAGCAATCCTGATCATACTTATTTAACAATTATTTCTAGGGGTGGTCTCACTATTCCTTCACCATCACTTTTGGATTATGTTTGCACATCCTTTGCTATGATTGACTACTTTTATAAAAAAATAAAGAAATTTAGTTTACATGCACGACAAACTTTAGAATATTTGTTAAACCACTTTTATGACTCTTTTCAGACTTTTTCTTGTCCCATGCATGAAAAAACTGGGATAAAACTTGCTGGAAGAATTGTTGTTAACATTTTTCTTAATAATAAAAGAATTATCTCTACCAGTGAAGTAGCTGTTGATCATGTAAAATCTTTTAAAAAGAGAAAATTTGAGAAAATTTAATAAATTATATATAATTATTTTATTTTTAATGAAAAAAGAGAAACATTTAAATATTTTTTATAACTATTCTTGTTTATTACATCGTTTTTACTAATACTAAATTTTAAAATAATCACTATTTATTTCTTAATAAATGTTCGTTTAATATCTAAAATTATGAATAAATACAACTTTTGTGGACTTTTTAAATGTAGAAAGTAAAATAATATTGAAAATGTTCAAAACGTATTAAATTTTTGAAACATTACGATTTTAAAAACTGGCCTTCTATTTTTTTCTTCAAAATGTAAAATATCCGGCCGTATAAATAAAGTAGGCCATGACGGATAGAACTTTAGCAAATCAGTAGTTTGTTTGTTTTATACTTGATCGCAGTGAAAATCAGTTTATTTAGTTGGTCACGATCCAAATAGTGCAATAAAGTTATAACCTCAGTTTGTCAGAAATATCTGTTCAAACTTTGTCAAACCAACGCAACAAAATGTCAAAATTTTTGTCTTTATTTATAAAAGTTATTTATAATACAATGTATAAAAATACAGAAATGTAACTAACGTTGTATTTCACAATGTTCAAAATAAACATTCAATATATATATATATATATATATATATATATATATATATATATATATATATATATATATATATATATATATATATATAAATGCGTTTCAAAACATAGGAAAAACCATATATTAACTTTTAGCCAAACTAAATTCAGCTTTATTTCTTTTCGTGATTTTTTTTGTGATTAGGCTGATTTTTCTCTGTCAAATGTTGCGCCTCCTTTATAATTTCCTGGATACAAGCAGGCATGGAAGTTTTTATTCCTACTTTTTGGTTTCAAGTTAAACCTTTTTTTACCTTATAGTTTTTTTCTTTTTGTGCCTGATACTCTTTCTAAATGTAATCATTTTTTTGTCTTTTCTAAAAGAATGACTCACTGTAAACATTATAAAAAAAAAAAAAATCACATCTCCAAAGCTCCAGGCTGGTCTATTCCACTTTACACTTATTTTATTTTTATTTTTTTAGTTCTTTATTAGGCATAATTTAATTCTTTTAATTCAAATTATCTCTCTCAACCCAAAACTCCAACAGTCTAACCTTTTAAATAAATTTGCTGCGCGGAGAAATAGGTTGAGGCCAATATTTCGAGAGGTAGGTAGATTTAAACCTCAAACCTCTTGAATACAAGCTAACCACTTGCGAACTACAACATAGGTATAAGGATAAACGTCAAAGACCAAAATTCTTTATACTATTTACTATAGTCTTGATCATATTCCCCCGTCTAAACAAAAATTTATCACTTTTTGATCTCTTAAAACAGAGAGCCAATTTTGAGTTAGGTCTCTCTTCTGTAACTGCTTTAAGTCTGTCGTGACTGCTGAGAATCCAAAATAAACTTAGTTGTATACTCTTATTAACTATTGAAATAATGTTGATATTTCTATTTCGATGAATAGCAACACTTATACTGAGTTCTCTATTTTACGTCTTCTCAGGTTACCTTTTATTGTAGATTACCTATCATTAATTAAATTATCTAAATGATTTTTGGGTGGCATCAAAAAGTTTCAGCTACAATATTTTTTTTTTTTTTATTATTTTTTTATTTATTATTTTTTTATTTGTCATTATAAAAAAGAATACAAGGCCGTGTTATATAAATAAAATCTACACGACCAGTGCTAAAAGAAGACAATATTTGCCTTATCACTACACCGTGACGTGCTTTCATCAGGAAGCGTGTATAACCATTAAAATGTAAACATAAAACACAAAATTACTTTGTACCATTTAAAAATTATATACAAATATATACAAATATGTTAAGATCAGTTACTAATCTATAATCAAAAGAAAATCGTACACTTTTCATGAAAAATTTTAAAAAAAGTATTAAAAATATGCAGAAATGCTTCACTAATAAAAATGAAATATTTTTGCCAAAAAAAATTTTTTGAAAAACTTTACCAAAAATCCATAATGGCGCAAAAACAGTGTAAATAAAGACCTAATTTTTATGTTTTCAAAACACGTTATCTTGAGTTAGACTTAAGAACCATGAATTAAACTTTCCAGATCTGTTGATGACATTATTTTACTCCATTTAACAGATAGATTTTTGATTATTTCTTTTATATGTAGAGATATGACCTTTTTTTTAAAATAAGTTAAAATTTGTACGATTTACAAGCAGTTTAAAGAAGTTAAAACTAAAAATAATGAGTTTTAAAAATAATTAAACAAAAACTATCTGTCAAATGAATTCTAATGTTGTTAGGAATATGTCCTGAAAATATCAGAACAAAAGCTTTATTCAATCAGAAAAAATCATGTTTTGAAATCTTGATAAAATATGAAAAACTCAACTTGCAGAAAAAACAAAAATAAGTACAAAATAAAGAAAAAATCACATTTAAACAGTAAAATTATGATAAAATCTTTCTGAAACATTCGAGTCTTGAGGTTCCTTTGCTTTATGATTCTTACTGATTTTTTTTTTTTTATTGCTCTCGGTTTTTTTCTCTGTTTCTTTACCGTAATAGTAGTCTTACGTTTCATTTGTTTTACTCATATATTGTCTGCTAAACTTGTTGTCAATTGTGTAACATTTTTTTGTATATTAAAATGGTGTAATCTTTTTTAATACATCATTTCTACCATCATTAAAATGAAAAATAGCAGAGTTTACACCCATTTCTACAACATCTTTACTAACAAATGTGATTTTAGGTACCTTAAACCATATGAGTGAGTTGAGGGCTTCATTTAAACTTTGTGTTTGACCATGCAAACATTTCAACAGTAATTCATCTTTCTGTAAATTCATAAAAATGGGTGTAATAAGATCTTTGATTGATAGAGGAATAGATATATTTGGTTTATACTTTGAGTCCAATATTTGCATCAAAATAAATCATTTTGATGCAAATATTGGAAACAAATTGTGCCTCTCAGGATTTGGAATATCTGTAATTAAAAAAAAATGTTTGCAAAAACAGCTTTTTTTTTGTTTATTTGTTTTTTTAAAGTTCATTTTCTTATTTGTTATATATAATTTATTAGTAATTAATAATAAATCTTTAATCCAATACTAACAACAACAATAGGTCTAATACAACCGTAACAACATGAATCTTTGAATCGTGTTTCAACAACATGAATCTTTGAATCGTGTTTCAACAACATGAATCTTTGAATCGTGTTTCAACAAAACTCTCAACATTCAAATTTCTTTATAAACAAAGTTGATAAATAAACAATTAAAAGCATGACAGACACAACAAAATAACAAATTAGCTTGCAAGTTTTGCTCAACATATAGTAAAGGAAGGTATATTTGTGGTTGCTATGGCGTTGCTAAGGGAAATAATATTGCAAATATAGACTTTTATTACATTTCCAAAAATAAATTCTGTTTCATACATACATCAAACGAAAGAGGATAAAATTTTGAATAAGATAAATTAAAAAAATATATTTTCATATTTTGATCAAAAATTGGTATTTTAATTGTGCTCTACCACCTTAATCTTAAATTATGCCTAACGTAACTCAAAAGATTAAACATAAAAAACCATCCCTATCACCTAACTGTTTTAATATATCAGTCACAAATATTCGACGTCTTCACCAAAATCACTTGATTCTCACCTCTTGTAAAATTTAACAGACTTGCTTACTCTTTGTATGACTAATTTAAATTCAGCTGTTCCTTTTTCAGATCTCAGTAACCAAAGATTAGTACCAATCATTGATTGTTACTAACTTTCAATTTACAAAGACTCTAACTTTCGCATGCTTGACTTGGGCGTATAACGTTTAAATCCTCTGACAATTCTTTTATGTACTTTCGCTTAGTACCTATTCTTTTATTAAAACAACAACAACAACAACAACAACAACAACAACAACAACAACAACAACAACAGCAACAACAACAACAACAACAACAACAAGCTATTTATTTTCCATTTTAAAATCATTTCTAAAATAATAAGGTAAATAATAATAACAATAATAATTATGAAATAATAAGTAGTAGTAATACTTTATAACAATAATAATAATAACAAAAAAAAGTTATAAATAATAATAATTACTATAATAATAATAAGTAAAAATGATATGTTATTTATTATTATAATAAGTTAATGATTAGTATGGATAGTCTCACTCATACAGAAGTCTAATCAAAGGAGTGACACCATAATGCTACTTTTACCTTTTTTTGTTTGTTGTTCTCCTTCTGTTTATGACTTCACTCTTTTAGATATAATTTCTGATCAATTTGACCATAGCCTTGCTCTTTAAAACTCTTCTGATGTTGTTATTGTTGCCTTTTATGCTCATCACACTAAATGGCTTAACTCTAAAACCACTGAACCTGTTGAAACTAAAGCCCATTTCTGCATTTCTCAACCACTTACTTAAACAGTTAAAATTGTGACTTGTTTGCCATACAACTGTAATCACTTACCATCACTCCTTGATTTGCGTCATATTTCTGACCCTATCTTGTGTTTAGTTACTCCATGTTCTTCTTTAGGTAATTCCAACCATGCAATGATGTCTACAAATCTTTAATTCAATACTTCTTTTTCAGAGTTACTTTATCATTGCACTACTTCTTAATACCCAAAATATATGGGTGTTAGGAAGTAGAGCTGGCTGGGATTCTTTTCTTCGTGATGATTCGTGGTTTGGTGTCTTTTCTTACTCCACTGACAAATGCGTTTTGTACATAAATTCCAGGATCCAGGCAGGATTGGAAACTTTTGTTCCTTCTCATCGTTTCCAAGTCTCATTCTACTTCATGGTTTTTACCTTTTTGTAAAGCTGCTATTTTTTAGCTCAATCGTTCCCAAATTACTAAATCTCGTTTCTTAAGTTTGATGTTATATAAAAAAAAGGCTTTTAGCCTTTTTTTTAGCCTTTAGGTAATTCTTAAACAGTGTCATTAGCAAAGGTAGGCCTTATAATCTACCATTTCATTCATTCATTCTTACACTCTACTTTTTCTTTCATTCATTTTTACACATTACCTTTTCATTCATTCATTCTTACATATTACCTTTTTAATCATTCGTTTTTACACTCTACCTTTTATTCATGGGACTGATTCTATTACCTCAAAACTTCTATTAACTCAAAAGAACTCAAAGATATTATCAATTGACAAGATAACTTTTTTCAGCTTAATTTTAAAAGTAAAAAAACTTTGGGAAAAATCAAAATTTTTCAAAACTATTTTGTTCTGCAGAAGAACTTCGCGATATGTTAAAAGAGATCTTCCAAAACTTGTATGAGAATAATGTTAATGAATAAGATAGTCATTTCTTAAGTCATGTTTGTTTTTTTGTTTTATTGTATATAAATTTTGAAATGATATAGGGGTTAGGTTTATCTTACATTTGTACATAAATAAAAGAACGTTAAAAACATTTTGCTGGTATATATTAAGAACATTCATTTCCAATAAAAGAAGTCTGGCATTAGTATAACGATCTTTAAATTTTATTAAACGTGCTATATGCTTCTGTTGCCGATATAGAGGATCTAATTAAATTTTTTTAGCACTACCCTATGCGATATTTGCATAGTTTATATGATATTGAATTAAAGAGTGATAAAGTTGAATTAATAAATGTCTATTTACAAAATTTCTCGCTTTATACATTACTCCAATATTTTTTGAAACTTTATTGCACAAAATTTCGATATGGTTTTTCCAAGTTAGATTTTCATCAATGAAAACACCAAGGAAATGTATAACCTTTTATTTTTTTATTTGAACATTGTCAATATATATTTGAGGCATATCATTTGGTAAAAGTTTTTTTTGGGATTTTGAATGAAATAAAGTCCATTTAGTTTTTTCCAAGTTAATTTATAGTTTATTTGACTTAAACTAATTTGAAATTTTAATTAGTTCTATTTTGATTTCATTAAGTAGTGTAATGATATTTTTACCGGATGAAAAAAGATTTGTATCATCAGCAAACAATATTGTCTTTAAATTTGAGGCATCGTGCAGATCATTAACATAAATGAGAAATAGTAGTGGCCCTAGTATGGACCCTTGGGGAACACCATATGTTATATCTAGTAAACTTGTTGAGGAGGATACGTCAATTTGCACAAACTGTTAAGATTGCTTAGATAGCTTTTTAGCAAAATTAATAAATTTCCGCTGATTCCATAGTTTTTAAGTTTTTGTGTGAGAATCTCATGATCTATCGTATCAAAGGCTTTTGATAGATCAATGAAAACTCCAAGAGTAAATTGTGATTTCTCAAAAGAACCTGCAATATTATTAGCCACATGAAGTATGACGTGTTCCGTGGAATTATTTTTTTTGAATCCATATTGACTGGCATTTAATATATTATTTTTAGAAAGATGTTCATATATTTTGTTGTAAAGAATCCTTTCAAAAACCTTTGAAAAGCCAGAGAGTACAGATATTAGTCGATAATTAGTTATACTTGATAATTGACCACCTTTATATATTGGTGTAGCTTTAGTGATCTTTAGCTGGTCAGGAAATATTCCTTGTTTTATTGAGTAACTAAACACTTTGAATAGTATAGTTTTTATGATCTCGTAATATAATATAATAATGTTACTATTTATTTTGTCCTGAACTACCGTTTTATTTGTTTTTAGCATTTTATAGGCATATTCAATTTCTTTCATTGAAATTTAAAAATTATTAAGTACAGAATTTTTGGGAAGGCTAAATTAATTTGTTTTGTTGGTTACAACTGGAATATTTTTTGCTAGATTAGGACCAACAGATACAAAATAGTTATTTATCTGATTAGCTATATCTTTTGGATTACATATGAAATCATCATTGTTTCTAATAACTTTTAGTAAGTTGCATGTTTTAATCTTATAGTTACCAGTGATTTCATTTAAAACTTGCCACATGCGCTTTGAGTTATGTTTAAACTTCTCTAGTACTTCATGACGAGTACTCGCATGGAACTTAGTAGTATAAACAGTTTTTAATCGAAGCTTAGTAGGAATACTCAGGCTTTTTGGCCATTAGTCGTATTAGCAAGTTTCAGCCAGAACTTAGTAAGAGTAATATGCTTTTTACTCGGCACTTGGTTAACCGGTTTTGGTGAGAACCAAAACCGGTTAACCAAGTTAATCGGTTTTCTATTAATAATTAAAACTGTGTTTTAATTAATAATAGAACTTTATATTTTTATTTGGTGTATAATTGAATTATTTGTGTTTTAAAGATATCATAATTAAATTAGTAAGATTATTTTTTCTAGATATTTTAAATATATGTTAAATATATGTTAAAGTAATAATTAAAAAAAAATTATTTTTAAATTTCTACTTTAGCACAGATAAAAAATAACCCTTCCTAATTTAATAACTATAATAGTACATTATAGTGTAACTAATTTAATTTGTTGCCTAAGCAATAAAGACGCTGGTTTATAAGACAATCATAAAGATAACAAATAAAAAAGTGTTAGCTTTTATTACTAAAACATTTTTAAAAAATACAATAAATAACGATGGTCAGTTATTTAGTAATTTTGACGGTGCCGATTGAAAAATTCTACTCATATTATTCCATTTGTCTTCATCTTTTATTCAACTATTACTGTAACTATAATGAAATTTACAAAAACATTAATGTAAGTCGACAACCTATAATGTTTACCAATAAAAAAGGTTATTCAATAATCGCAATTTTTCAAGAAAAGATCTAAAAGTTAAAAATGTGTATGAAAATATGAAAAGAAAAATTCTATAAAATATGAATAGTTATTAAATTCGTGCTGATTTCTAGTGTTTATCGTATTTCCTAAAAAAAAAGTATACGTATATCGTAATTAGCGGTGTGTCTGACTTCTATAAGTGCATTTATGTAATAAGGGGCTAATAGGAAATAAAGGCTAATATAAAATTTCAACCAAAATATTTTATTTGTCTTCATGTTTTATTTAATCAAAACTTTATCTAAAGTGAAATATATAAAATATTATTGTAAGTCGATAACTTAATAGACCGGGTGAATAAAAAGCAATTGCTTTTACTCAATAATTGGTCAGACATACGTGAATAAAAATTTAGAAATTTCAAGGTTTAATTCACGTAAAGCTGAGCAATTGTTGAGTAAATTGCTTAACTTTACGTGAATCAAAATTTGTGGAAAACTTGATTCACGCGTGAATCAAGTTTTGCACAAATTTTGATTTTTTTGATAATTTTTGATAATTTTACGTGCACGTAAAACTCACAAATTACTGAGTAAAAGCATAGCTTTTTTTTATTCACCCGGTCTACTAAATTATGTTTTCACCCGGTCTACTAAATTATGTTTTACTTTAAAGTGTACCGTTATAAACATCTTGACATCAAAACATATACAACAAAAAAAGGGGGGAGCACACTAAACCTTTATTGATGGATATGAAAATGATGAACATATATCAGATAAATATTTACCAACACCTAAACTTTATGTATAAATATACCATTAATTTAATTTCTAAAATCTTTATAAGTAAATTTAATAAAAATCTAAACGAGAAGTATTTCTTAAGAATAAATTAAAGTAACACAGATAAATTACCTAACAAAGTAAACAAATACACAGAACACAGTATAACTCATAAAGGTCCTAAGCTATGGAACTCTTTTCTGAAAGGAAATTTTAATATGGCAAATTCATTAAATTAATTTCAGATAAAAACAAAAACTTTAAGCTCATGGATCATTTTTTTATTTTTGTTTACAAAAATTTTTTTTAAGCCTTACATCTGATTATTTAACTGTTTGTATTTTTAAATATTATGTGTAATTTTTAATATTAAATATGTTCTTTATTCACTTGACGATATATCACTTAGATATATTGTCCAGTGCATTAATTATTTGTGGATGCTCAACAGTAAACGTCAGCAAAGATGTGTTATTCAATCCATCGTGTTTCGCAGAGTGAAAGCAATTGTGAATTTAGTATTTTTTTTAATAATAAAATTTCATTTTGCAGAAGCAATGAAAAAAGCAACAACTTCGCTAACAAACCTAAAATAATTTCTCATTGCTTGTACGTTCGAACTCTTAGGTAAAGTTAAATTTAAAACATGATTATAACATGTACACCAATATATGTTATACATCTACAACCATATATGTTCCCACACCGACACATTTTTCTAAAAAAAGGTGTAACTCTTTTTCATCATGTTTATAACCGATTGACGAATAACTTTGCCGTCAAAAATAGGTTCATTGTAAACGGATTCATTTTTTTTTAGTTTGATGATTTTGATTATAGAAACCAACAAAATCTTCTCGAATTGATCCATCAGGCATCAAATAAATTAATATTGTTGTCATGTGTGATTGATTTGATGCATCAGTTGTTTCCTTAAACATAATAGCATAATAATTTGATTCTCCAAAACACAATTCACTATTTGCTCACATATTTCTTTTCCATAGCAGTCAATAAAGCATTTTGTATAGTTTTGCGAATGTAATTTGCAGAAACTCTAGCTGTTTTCAAATGATTTTCTAAATTTAAATTGCCACAGTTTACTCTAAATTTTAGCAACTCTCTAAAATTACCTTCATTTGTCATCACATCAGAGTCGTCATCATCTATGTCTAATAAGGTGCCATAATCTCTGTTGTCTCTAAATGGAATATTTTGCCTACCTAAAAATATAATTGTTTTAACACTAGGTGTCAAGACAATTTTCTAAACCTTGTTGAAGCCATCGAGTGTTTGCTCTGTTTACAATATACATTGTTGGTTTATAATAGATTTTTAAAAAACATCTTCCTGCTTCAACAGCTTTCTTGTGATATGTTTCATTTTCGTGACTTATTAGTCACAAAAAAGAAACACATCACATCTCCATTCTTGCAAAACTGTTTAGCAAACGCCTGTAATAGTTGCTTAAATATCTTCTGAAGAACTTTTTTGTGAGATCCTGCAGCCCGGTGATATAAAAATAATGCAGATTATTTGCAGCCTCTTTTTTCTTTCTGAATATAGTAACAATTTGTATTTTTCCAGATGACAGTGGTTAAGATAATGCTTTTCTCGATTATTTTTCTTATGTGATTATTTTTCAATGTGAACTGAATATGTAATTATTTTTCAATGTGAACTGAATGCGGCGTTTTTTAGTCAGTTAATGGTTTCCATGGCTATTCTAAAAGGTTTTTTTATAGTTATATTATCAATAGTTGTAACGACAAAGTTTATATATGTATATATATATATAAAATATATACATATTTACACATACACATATACATATATACACATACACACATATGCATATATATATATATATATATATATATATATATATATATATATATATATATATATATATATATATATATATATGTATATATATATATATATATATTATATATATATATATATATATATATATATATATATATATATATATATATATATATATATATATATATATATAACTAGTTGATAAAAATATTTAGTAAGTTGAAGGTAACTTTTCTTTCTTTGATGCTATAAAGAATAAATATAAGCTATATATATATAAATATAAGCTACTCTGCAACCGAAAAAAAATCTTAAAAAAATGTTAACAATTATGGCAACAATCTATAACTTTTTTTTTTAATTGTTAACTGATATTAAACTAATATTACAAAATTGCTTAAAACTACTGATTTTGAGAGTAATTTTTTTTACAATTTGGTTTAAGTGTCGATTAAGTCAATTACATTTAATCAAAAACTTAAATAAATCTTTATTTTTCTTCTCATTATTTTAGCCGGACAAATATTTACAAAGTATATATATATATATGTATATATATATATATATATATATATATATATATATATATATATATATATATATATATATATATATATATATATATATATATATATATATATATATATATATATATATATATATATATATATATATATATATATATATATATATATATATATATATATATATATATATATATATATATATATATATATATATATATATATATATGGGCAATTTCACGCAAGTGACGGTCGTAACATTTGACACTCTTTTAGTTATTAAAAGTCAAATAAGAATGATATTGATTTGAAATTTTCCAGAAATGTTAAATACTATTATAAAATGGCTTCGACAATCTTTATGCAGTCATCTACGCGGTGAAAAAAAAAATCCTTTGCTGTGTGCCTTCACTACATATTAATCTTGCTATATGCCAAGTTTCATAGTTTTTGCTTAATGTTTTACAAGAATTTTATTATATTTTTTGTCGTGACGGTCGTAACCGTGACGGTCGTAACGAAAATGCCAGCAGTGAAAAACAACTGAATGCATGGTGCATTGATTGAATTCATTGCAATAAATGGCCTAAAAAAGATGAGTGATTATAAAAACCAAGTAAGTTATGTTAAAATATGCATTTTATAAAATTATCACTGGGATAATATTACATTTATAATGGGTATAGTGATCCGGGTATGACGATGACTGGGTATGATAATGATGACTGGGTATGATTACTTTTATTTGGATTAAGCAAAAAATGCTTAGTGCCCTTTTATTCTCCTGCTTTAAATATAGGTTAAATAAATAATTGTATTTGTAAATGGACAAGTAAATTTCTTTTACTAAGTATATTCGTTTTAAAAAAACACGTTAAAAAATGTTAGAAAATTTTAAAACTCAAAATTTTCCATTTTTTATTTGCCAGAAATGCATTTTGGTAATATTTTTAACGGCTTTTGCTTCTTCTATTTCGTTGGCTATTAAGGCCCACTTTAAATTAATATCATCAGTGTTGATAAGCCTAACATAAGTTTTGCACCCATTTGATGCTAAGAGGAAGTCTTTAGCGTTTAAGATAACAAATTTTCGAGATTTTACGCTATTCCAAACATATCGCTTCAAGGATCCTCCTACTCCATCAACTGCTCCTTTACCGTGAGAGGTAGCAAAGAAATTCCATTCTATACTCTGAAAATGATATTTAACAGTGCAATGTTATATGAATTTGGCCATGTATCTATTTTTGAATTAAGCGCAAGGACCATCATTCCATAATACAACTTTTTTTTTTATAATCTATGCAATAGAGGTCAAATATTTCACTTAAGTATGTAGTAATGGCGCGTTTTATTTTATCATTATCGTTGGATATTAGTACAACTGATTTTGGCTCTAATTGGTAACGGTAGATTACAACTGTAAACAAGGTAATAGTCGACTGCGACCAATAAGCAATAATCCTAGTTTGTTCTAAGAGCAAATAACAATAAAAACAACAATACATTGTATGCTTATTATACAATGTACGCTAATCAACGACATCAACTTCTGCACAGTGTCTTTCGCAATTTTTTTTCTACTCTCTAATGTGCACTCTCTAATCAAGCAAATTACATACATAATGTCCACTCTTTAATCAAACTGTACTTATTGATTTACCATTCTTACACAAATACCCCAAAATGTCAATTCCCGAAAATTTCTTAATGGGACGGAACTGTGGGTAGTTTGGTATGTTCAAGCTTTTTGGTATGAACCTGATGTTTCTCAAATCATACTCTACGTCGTTCTTAGAATAATGACAAGATCAGGCCAGAATCAACAAGGCAAAAGTCTAGCTCGCAAGTATTTCTTGATGTAAACATTCAATTTTAAAGTTGATAATGTGACAAAAGCTCGAGATCTCAAACCGCAGCTGCATTCTGTTTGCCACAAAAGAATTTTCTAATCAAATTTATCTAATGATTTATACATAAACTTGTTGCTGACACGTCCACAAACAATTCAATTATGGTTTTCGATTTTTTTTTTAAATTTATATTTATTAATCACCCACTGAATGTAATACAAGGTAAATTATTATAAAGTTACATTTTTGAAAAAATTTATCTAAGAATATCTACTTCAAGAATATCTTTGAAGATTTTCCTTTGCTCCAATTAGTTCCAGAACTCAATTGCATAGCTTACGAAGATCTCTTTTAGGAATTATATTTTTTAACACAATAATTTTTCTTTTTTTTGTTTTGCATTAAATTCTCTAGATTTAGTTAAATTCGGTTGCATAAACATATGACATCATCTAGAAAAGAGTGCTTCGCGGTTTGGTTTTTAAACTGCGAATTTACAATACCAAAGGTTGTTTTGTTGCTCAATATGCGAATAAATAAGTTTAACTTGTTTTGCTGTACGATTGTTGATACATCTTGAATGTAAAACAAAGAGTGAATATAATTTTTATTTTGTTTGAAAACATTGAAGAGTGACTTAAGTGCATTCCTTTAGATTATTTTTCAAGCATTTGCATTAATATGTCTTTATAATCGCAAAGTTCAAGACCATACGTAATTATCAGAACTGCAAATATTTTATATAGCTGGACGATAGAGCTTGGATGAGCAAAACGGATTCCAGACTAATCAAGAGTTTAGATTATTGCCCTGAATTTTGATATTCTATTATCAACATATGAACGATTCGGTGAGCCAAAAGAAGACTTTTTAGTATCTTATATAAAACCAAGATGATTAAGTTTATCATCTAGCTTTATTTGTTGGTGGTCGACTGCTATCGTGCAGTTTGCAAATTGTTTTTTCCGGTAAACAAGAACTCGGTCTTATTAGCATTCAACTTTATACAATTTGTGCTAGTGTATATATTACAAGCTGCTATTAGCTTTTTAATTCCAGACAGAGTAGAACTAAGAAATATGATGTCATCAGCGTATGCTACAACACCTGTGTAATTTCCATAAATTGATGTTCCTACGATACTTTTATTTTGTCTGGTTTCAAGTAGGCTTTCAGTATATATATTATACAAGTAAGGAGACAAAATTGATTCTTGTCTCACTCCTTGTGTTAGATAAAATGGATATGATTTGCATCCTAGATAAGAGACAGAAGCAATCCTTTCATGGTACAATGACGATATGGTAATAATGATATAAAACGGTAATTTTTTATTGTCGTATAGTTTCTCAAATCGAACGTTCCAGCTACACCTATCAATTCCTTTTTTAGCATCTAGGGGACAGAGATAGACATGTGATTTTTTGTTGCTGTAATGTTTTATCGTTTCACTTATAACAAATTTGGCATGTATAATTGAGCTGTTTTTTGATCAGTTAATGGTTTTTTATAAGATTTAGCAAAAGCTATGACACGAGATGACACGTGATGATACAAACTTATTTTTATTTCATAATAAGACCATTAGGAAATCTTAGTGCATTTGTAATCATTATAAAATAAATATTTCATTAGTATTTCAGAGTATGAATAATGAACTACACTTTTCCAAGATAAAATTGAGAACATGAAAGTTGTAACCAAAAACTCGCATTATGTAATTAAGAAACAAAACATGTAATTTACAAATCGTAAAATGTAATTGAGAAACACCACATGTAAATATAAAATTGTAATATGTTATTAAGAATACATAAATTACAATTAAGAAATTGTAATATGTTTAATGAGATTACAATACATACATGATTTGTAATTTTAAATTCACAATGAAAGCTTATAGGTCATTATAAAAGGTTATCTGGAACATGAATTAAAATAAGTTTTTTATACATCAGCAATAATAATGAAATTGAAAGATCGTTATGTTATTGGTCAATACAGAAAGTCTGTTATTAAATTAAATCCGTGTCAGCATTTATTTCACCAAATTATCTTACATCCGCTTCTTTAACAACCATAACCAACTTGTCCATTTTGTTGGCATAAAATACATACAACCGAACAAATTAAAAGAAAATATTACGTTTTATCTTCACCGAATAACAATAGAAGAGTTGCTAAATGTATTGAGTGAAATGATGATTGAGTGACTCTGGCGCAAAATTTAGGGGTCAAATGTAAGTTAGCTTTCAATTGGGTTCGCAGCTTAAATTCAAATTTTATTGGAAGAGGTTGTTTTAAACGAAAAAAATTAAATGAGGATCAAAAAAAATATTACGACAAATTATCAAAACAAAAATTGTGTTTTATTTATTATCCATCTGATGTCTCAAACTAATTTTTCTCAAACAAACAAAAAAGAAAGTTCTAAATAACAACCGATAGAATATTTCCATTTTACCGCCAAAATCGCAAATACCTTTTTCATCACTTTTTTAATTTTTTGATAGTATAGTTATTATTTATTGAAAACCAACTCATATGGCCACCTTGGCCAAGTTATGAATCAACCTTTAACTGCAAGGTAAATTAAGCGACAAAATTAAAAATACAAATAGCTTTATTCTGAGAATCTATATTATAAACTTTTCTTTATTACAACTAAAATGCTCTCAATTACATCCTACGATGATTTACAACTTTTATGTTCTAAACCTCAGCTTATTTTCTCAATTATAACTTTCATCTTCTAAATTACATCTTACGTTTCTTAATTACAACTTTCAAGTTCTTAATTACTTTTTGAAAAGGTGTAGTAAATATCTGATTAGTTTACGACAGATGAACTAATCATATTTTGTTTCTCAATATTATTAAAACAAAGTTGACTTTTTTCTATCCTGATCTCAAAAATATTTGCTTCCGAATGATTTGTCTTATTAATGAAAACATAAGAAAAAGTTTGCCAACATTTTTTGTAATTATATTGATAAAACTCTGTTCGGAAAAAGTACATCATAATTTTGAGTATATAAAATTTTGAGCATAATATTTTTTTATGTTTAATTATAAGTACAATATGATTTTTTTTTTTTTTAGGTGCCCCAAATAGTCTTTACGGTCTTGTCATAGAGCACCGCAACGAGCATTATATTATCTGAACAATAGCTACAGTATCGGACAAAACAAGTGCAACCAAATAATGCTAATTTAGTTTCTTTATATAAAAGTGCTGCATTTTTTCAATTTAGAGAAATAACTATGTAACTGTTTAGAGACAACGTTCTTCTAGTTTTATTCATCACAAAGTTCATTATTTGTACACGAAAATTAATAAATTAATCAAAAATATTATAAAAAGTTGATTTTCTTCTCAACAAAACAAGTGCAATTCCACAAAATTTTGACCAAGCTGTATTTCGCTATCAATATTTCGTGGCGAATCCTTTGTTGTCGATCACAGCCTTGCATCTTCGAGGCATAGATTCGATCAGGTGATCAATGAAACTTTGTGGAATCGCTGCCCAGACCTTTTGGATTTGTTCAAACAGTTGATTCTTATTACAAACACCTTCACGATTAATTCTGCGGTTGACGATCTCCCACAGGTTCTCGAAAGGGTTGAGATGCGGAAATTGAGGCGGCAAATCCATCACCGATAGGTGGTTGTCTTGAAACCACTGCTTGACTACTTTTGCAATGTGTTTCGGATCATTGTCTTGCTGAAAAACCCATTTTATTGGCATATTCCATTCAGCATGAGGTAACATAACATCTTTCAAGATATTTTTATTCATGAAACGGGCCATTATTGCATCAATTCGATGTATTGGACCTAGACCGTTAGCAGAAAAACACCCCCAGACCATTACATTGCCTCCACCATGCTTCTTGGTCTTATGGCAGTAACGTTAATCGAGGCGTTTTCAGGTGGGTCGATGTACACGGCACATGCCATCGCTCCCAATGATGTTGAACTTCGATTCATCCTTGAACAGGACAGTTCTCCATTTCTGCACATTCCAGTCAATATGAGATGTAGCGAACAGGAGTCTGTTCTACTGGTTCTTTAGTGAAATCGGTGGTTTCTTTGCAGGGCGTCGAGAAAACAATCCGGCTTCAACAGCACGTCGTCTGATTGTTTGGTCCGATACAGGCAGCTCTAAATGCTTTTGTATCTCGACTGATGATATCCAGGGATCTTTTTTGACGGATCTGACAATCATAGAATCCTCTCTAGAGGTGGTGGAACGCGGTCTTCCACCTTTGTTATCTGCTGCCAACTTCCCCGTAGAACGACATTTGGAACATAATCTTGATACGGTCCATTTTTTCACGCGATATTTATCACAACTACTTTTTTGTGACATTCCACTTACGTAATCGCCAATAATTTTTTTTCTTAGTTCCAATCCAAGATTGTCGGAAACCATTTTTGCACTTGAAGTCATAAAAATAATAAAAATAAATAATCACGCTTCTCAAGGCTTTCCGTGTTACATTTACCTTGCGATGATACAATAATGCTCTGTGGAACACAACGTCTTGGTTGGATGTGGACTGTATTGATGTAGAGAAACACTTGTTGTATATCACTTCTTGTATTGATGTTCTTCGATAAAACACTTTGATAAAACTCACTTTGATAAACTGTCTTGATAATACTGATTGATTGACTTCCATATACTGACTGAATTACATGTCGGTTTACATGTCTCTTATATAGTAAAATGAACCTGTGTGAACCTATTCTGTAAGATTCTAGATGCTTCTTTTTGATGCTTCTGGATGCTTCTTCTGGAAACTTCTGAAAGCTTCTGCATGCTTCTAGAAACTTCTGAATACTTCCTTTAGTTATTAAAAAACTTCCGTGACGTTGACACGGACCAGACTTAAGAAAATGAAACAAACCAAAAAAGTTGCACTTGTTTTGTCCGCTCCAAAATAGCACTTGTCAACGAAATTCTGCCTGTGTGTTGTCACCTGTCAGCTGATTGCTCATGTCATAGCATGCTAAGACTCCAAATTCCTGAACTTTTTGCTGTAGTAGTATAGTTCGTTTAGTTTTTAAGACATGTAAAATTAGGAACATTTTTAGCATTGTTCGATGTTAGTTGCAAATGTTTTGTCCAATACTGTATATAATACACTACATATATAATAAATACATCACCGAAACAATATACCACCTGTACCGTAATAAAAGGAACTTGAATACAGTTTACAAAATAATAAATGCATTCGTCAATCAGCTTACAAATTTATCCTTGAGAAGTCTTGTATTTGATGCTAAGGACCTTTTCTTCAGAACAAAATAATAAAAAGAAAGGTTTTGATGGCTTATTTTTTTAAATCAAGATCGTCGTTAAAAACCTTTTTTGTTTGGAAATTTGTGCATATATAATTTGGAAGAGGTTTTCGAAATACCACCTCTGGGAAATAATGGTTCTTTTTTCTGACTCTGAGAAATTCTGGTTCTCGTTTATATATGTTTTAGTTCAACAAGATATGGGATATAGCATGTAATGATGCTGGATGACCTTAGTGGATTATCCATTTGTTCTATAATTTAAAGAACCAATTATTATTTCATTTATCAAACCAAAGTTCATCAACTTTTTGTACAGGAAACAGTGACATTATAAACCTAATATTTGTATACTTTTAATCTTTTGAAAACTTTATATTAACACGGTAGTATTAAAATTTGTAAACTTATATTTTAAATTTTAAACTTTTATTGGCTAAATTAAGAAATTTTTGTACCAATATGTGAACTTTTTCATTTCAATTTTAAACTGTCGCTTTGGTTTACTCCACTTATATAAAAGTAGTTAATTAATAAATATTTTTTTACGTCATTTCTATGTGTTTGTTAAACACATTTAATAAGCGGCTTTTATAGTAGTTTTCATTGATAACATAATCCGACTTTTTTACGAGTATCCAACGTTTTTTTAATTTTTAAAGCGTCAAAACATTTTTTAAAAATAAAGCTATTTTATAATAGACATTTTTCAATTTTTTTTTTTTTGGAAAAATCAATTGCTTCAAACGGGAGTACCTTTATTAGACTATAAAAATATGTGGAAAATTTGAAAGTTTTCTAGATTCTATCTTATTTTAATTTACTTTATGAAATATAAACTAGAATGAGTTATAATTAACGAATTCTTAATGTTGATGTAAAACATTTTCCCTTGTTTTTTCATATATAATGAAACGTAAATAATTTATTATTTTAGACATGTTTGGGCCCTGCAAAAATGGGTAGTTTTACATAAAAGCCATATAATTAGATGCAGTGCTGGATCAAGGAGAAGGGGGCATGTAAATAAAAAGTTTTAAAAAAACATGATTGCAGTATATTTGGAGTCAAACAGTTATCAAAAAATTTTTTTTAGATATTTTTGTGTAATCAAAATTTTTTTAGATATGTTTGTGTTTAAGTTCTAAAAAAAACATTTAAATTTTTAGCTTCAACTAAATATGGGATAAAATCAATAAACCGCTTGAAAGTTTTAGTTTTGTTTACGTATTTTTGACGACGCATTTCATTATAATTCTACAGAAAATGGCGGTTTATTTATGTTGATCTTTCTAATAAAGTTTACTTGAAATTTTTTTATTTTTAAATTAACTCTTATTTTCTTATAAACAATCTACTTGCTTGCAGCAACTTAATACCAAAAATTGCTGGTACCTATTATATAATTACTATTTTTCATTTGAATACGTATTTTCACTTAAGAAGCAAGTTTTGTATGAGTCGTCACAAAACCAACAACCCCCTCCCCCTTATAGTGTGACGTAATTTATGGACGACCGCCTCAGCGGTAGTATTTGTGTTTAGTAAGTATTCATATAAAAAAACAACATCGTTTAATAGTAATTTTCCATTACCAATGGATAAAAATTCAAAACCAAACTCTTTAATTTAGAATAATTAACAAAATATAAATATAAAAACAAAAAAACACACTAGAAAAAAAAAAAAAAAAAAAACACTTAAAATTACAATAACTTTTAAAATACAATCTATTTTTAAAAACGACAACTATACAAACACAATTCGAAACAAAAACACTTCTTCACTTGAAAAGGACTAATTTCATTTTTATCAACAAAAAATATATATGCCTAAGACAATTTGGAAAATGCATTCTTTAAAAAAAGTTTTATAAACTCGACAATGACCAAACGAGTTATAAAATGAAGAACCCTCTGTTCTTGAATAAAAAGATTATAGGTTTAAATTAATTTTTTACGCACCATTTGATAAGTTTATTTAAAATCATTCGCCACCTTCTTCTTCTTCCGATTCGACCATATTTTCTAAGACGGAAATCCTTTCGTCGTTCTTTTTAACGGCATCGCACAACAGCTTTATATCATTCGTAATTTTATCATAATCTTTAATTTTGTCTCTTAATTCTTTTAACTCTTTTTGATTTTTTTTATCAGCTTCTTTAAGTAATCTTATATCTTCTTTTAAATCATGAACCTCTTTTGAATCGATTGCTGGTTGAGATGCAACTGCAGAGCTCTTCTTTAAGAAATAATAAAATAACCATTAACAACTTCAGAATAATAACTTGATAACAACTTAAATTTAAAAAACTTTTTTTTTTTACCTGTAAATGTGGGGATTCTTTTGAAGTAGCAGCAACTGATGATTCTTCAGCGGTGTGTTCAGCTGTTTTCTTAACGTCGTCAGATTTTTTAGTTTCAGATTTTGCAGCTGTTTTGGCATCTTTTTTGGCTTTCAAACCTTTCAAACCACCAACTTTCTTTAAGCCACCAGACGAAACAGCTTTTGTCTTTGTTTTAGATTGAAACAATTCCTTCATATCTAAGCGGCGAGGTTCAGCATCTTTTCCCTCAAACCATTCGCCAGCTTCTAATGCTGGTTCAACACTCACACAATCTGGATAAAGATCTGATTGGAAAAGTTCACTCTATAATAAAATGCAAGTTTACAATAAAATTAATCAGATACAGATTGTAAAAAAAAAAAAAAAAAAAAAATATATATATATATATATATATATATATAACAGCAAAATATGAATAGGAGATGTTGTAGTTGCAAACAAAGAATTAAATGGGCCTAGAACCCCTCAATTTTGACCATTGCAATATTTGTGACCCTAACAATTTTTTTTTGATTTGATAAACCCTTTTAACTATTTTTATAGAACTAATACTCTTAAATAGTTTGTTTTTTTGGCATCTAAAATTTTTAAATGAGCTTGGACTACCCTATCATGCCATCATTTATGGCACTTAGCACTTTGGCTCTTTAAAAAGGCCTTTTCTAATATTTTATATAAAAAATTAAAAGATACCCATTAAAAGTAAACCCATAAGTAGGCTTTAATTTTTAAATAAACTTGTTGGCATGCTTGTACACTTAATTTGACAAGTAAAGACAAAAAAAAATTAAAATGATAAATTTTGAAGCATCATAAAATATAAACGTTTATGGCTAAAACCCAGACCACTTTTTAAAAAAAAATATTGAAAAAAAAAAAAAAACATCTTAAAATCCCAATTGCTTGTCCATATTTGAATATGATTTTTAATATGTTTTTTTAGGTAAAATGAACATCATAATTTAATAATATGATCAGTTTTGATCGTTTATTGGCGCTTTTTTTTATTATTATAAGTTCTTTTTTGGTCAAAATTCTTGTATTTTTTGTGAAAATTAATAGAAATATTGTATTTTGACAACTATTTAGTTTAATATACTATATAGTTATATAATAAAATATATAGTTTAATATATATGTCAGAACCGATTAGAACTAGGATCTAGTATAATAAATATATTTACTATATTCTAGTATAATATAGTAAATTAAGGAACTTTTTCAAAAGATTTTAACTAAATTCATATTACTGAGCGAAATTGATCTAAAGACTCCAAAATAGTGTTCTTTAGATTCACTTTTAAGGGTAGTAAAAAGTTTTTAAAAATTATATATAAAAAAGAAAAGTTTCTTTAAATATTAAAAAAACCTGAAGCAAAAAAATTATAACATCTAAAGCTTTTGTTTGGACATAATACGCTTATAAAGTCATGCTAATTTTAAATAAAAGAATTCAAACATAAATCGCCCTAACTACACCTTATTTTCAGCACCGAAAAAATAAATAAATAAAAAATGAAATAAAATTGAAAAATGAAATTGAAATTTTACCTTTCTTGGAACACAAAAGGATGTAGGTTCAATGTAACCAGTTTTTACACTGTGCAATTTGTAGAATCTTGCAATTTCACAAATATTTACATTGACATTGCGTTTAGGTATTGCACCAAGACCTCGTTGAGGTGCATTGGTTGTATATGTATCAATGTAGTAGAAATAGGGCTTTTCATTCACAAGTTCATAATATCTGATGTTGCTATCCCCCTATAAAAGTAAGTATATGGATGTAGAGAGAGATAAATACTTGGCACAAATAAACATTTAAAAACAAAAATATTGAAACTCATTAAATTAAAAAAAAAACGAAAAACATTCAAGAGCAGAAATATTCTTATTTAAGTTTACTTTTAGTATTTTGATTACAACTTCTCTGAGACTAAACGTAATATGTACAGAAGCATTGTTTAAAAGACTCTTTCAAAAATTTCTTTGATTGCAGATAATTACTACCCCTTTGCACTATTTTATGAGAAAAATAATACTTATTTTATTAGAGAAGAACTTCTTTATCAAAGTTCCAATTAAACAGGAAATAACTAAATATCCCTTTAAACTGTATTTAACTATAAACATTTTTAAAGTGCTTGTTAAAATTCTTAAAATGTGTGCTATTTAATTATTTTATTTAAATTTGTGGCATTTACAGGAACTTTTTTGGGTAAGTCCAAAAAACTAACCCCTCCCTATTTTTTTTAGCTTTGACCGAATTGAGTGTATTTTAGAAAAAAATTATATTAAAAAAAAAAAATGTAAGGGGGTGTCCCCACCCCCTAAGCTGTTATAAATGCATCTAAGTTAACACATTTCTACATTTAGCATTTGAGTTGGCAAGTTTTGAAGTATAGTTGGCAAATATCAAGGACATTTTATCTCTAATTGGCAAAAAATACATATGACCCCCCCCCCCCATGAGAGACCTCTTTGGGATGGCCCAGCTTATAACATTGCTAAAATGGTCACTAAAGCTTAAAATATTAATTTTGCAAACTAATAGAACTATTGCTTGAAAATACTCAGTTGTCGTAATGTATAATATATACATGTTATAATTTTTTAAATACAAGATTTTGCTGTGTAAATTTTTTAATATAATTTTATAAACTTTTAATTATAAATAAACTTTATAAATACTTACCTGTCTTAGTAAATACTTAGTGTCAAAAAAAATATTGTAATAACTGTGCAATTCTAAATAATGTTTTTACAAAGATGTCTGGCTATGAAAATAGCTGTTTAACAAAAGGTAGCTAAGACATTTTTTGAAATTATACTTTTATTGTATTTTAAAATTATACTTTTATACTGACATTATACTTGAATTTTATTTGAAACATAACTCATAAGTATTTATAACAAACTTGTTAAAAATTTGTTTACCATCTATAGACTCTGCGTGAAAAGCTAAACTAAACCATTTAGACTTCATTTAACATTTTGCCACTTCTTTTTATTTATACTTATTATTACTTTCTCTTATAACTTTTTAGGCTTCAGTTGCTTGTAATGTTTCAGTATTATTAGATTAGAGTTTATTTTTAAAATTCAGACAGTTAAGTGAAATTCAACTAAACATCCCACAGGTCAAACTCACGTAGTAAAGCCTTTGGCTTGGCCTTTGGTTAAATAAAAGGCACTTGAAGATATGATGTGGTTTTTCCAACTAGAATAACAACACTGAATTTCTTTAATTGTTTTTAGAAGAAACTGAAGATTAGAACAAAGAAATTAAAACACAGGTTCTTTATAACACTTTAAAATTGTACCATAGAACATTGTGTTAAACTCAGTACTCAGATGGTCTAGCAAAGAAACAGTGATATTTAATTTAAAATACTTTGAAATGCAACTTTTAGGCTAGTCTAAAGCATATTTGGAGGTGTTGATTAACAATATTTCTAAGTACAGATACAAAATCTTTAAATGCTTGAATAAGATTTGAACTATAAAAAATATCATTATTACTTGCTTACACAATCATGTAATTAAAAAAGTTATATTAAAAACATGTCTTGTTATACACAGTGCAACAATAAAACCAAAATTTGTTATTCGGCAGAAGCAGAGGTTACACCATTAAATATTCTATTGATATTTTATGACATTCTTCGGACAGAAAACCACAGGAATAAAAAACTTGCACATTTCATAACATCAAAAGAAAAATCAGTAATAGCTTTTATTAAAATACTAAATAAACAAGTTTTTCTTTGTGGTTCATTAGTTTTCCTATGTGGTTCATCATAGTTCCTTCATTATCAAGTTTTTCCATGTGGTTCATCCTCCCATCAAGTTTTTCCATGTGGTTCATCATAGTTCCTTCATTATCAAGTTTTTCCATGTGGTTCATCCTCCCATCAACTTTTTCCATGTGGTTCATCATATGCTTAATAAAATTTAATAATAAAATAAATTTAATAAAACTCAAATTAGGCTGGGTGTATGTTAAAGGGGAAGTCCGAATTTTATTTTCCATATTTGAAACTTTCTCTTCATTTATTTAAAATGCAGGTTATTAAATGATGCGCAGTCTAGTGTAATAAAACTGGGGATGTCTATAGAAATATTTTGATATATACTTGTTGTTACTAAATAATTTTATCTCCTGATAATAGTTAAACATTGAAACTTTATAAAAATTTTACTCATTTTTAAGTAAAAATTTTTATGTCCAAAATTTGTTCTAACTAAAATAATTATTCTTATTTTTATTAACCTATTGAAAGAAAATATTTAAAAACTCAAAACTTAATCCATCAAAATATTTTAATTATTATTTTTAAATAATCACAAAATTATGAAACCAAAATACTATTATGTTTTCCGGTTTTTAGTTATTTTCTAACCGTTTCAGATAACTAATTGTGCATAACTTGTTTAATTTTTGCTGTAGTTTTGCTTTAATAGTTACATATAGTTAAACCTTTTTCAACAATCAAGTTGAAAAACTTTTATTTAATTTTTTTTGGGTACATCCAACGACATCCCCTTGACATGCCCCTGAAAAATATATATATACATATTAAATATTAAAACACATGCTCTACTCGGAGTTCTGCTACAAGTCATAATCAATGAAGTGGTATTAGTTCATGGTGACCAAGCACCAAAATATAGTACAGTTACCAAGTGGGCTGTTCTATTCAAAGACAGTAATGAATCTCAGCTAAGGATATGATCAAGCCATGTACATAGCTGAGAATATCAATGATCCCAGCTAAGGGTATGCTCAAGCAATGTACACAGCTGAAAATATCAAATGTATGCATGACATTATTGAAGAAAACCAAATAATATCAAAAAAATATAGCTGAGACAGTAAAGAAAATTTAGCTGTTGGGACACAAGTTGGCTGATTCTAATCCGGTCAGTAAAGATCAAAGTTTGAGTCAAAAAGTATTTTCTATACCTTTAAAACAACAGGTATTATTCAATTGAATTATGTTGAAAAAAGGGACACCATTAGTAAGAAATTGTTTGAAACCTATTCTATGCAAAATAAAAAAGCAAAGACCTGTAAATAGGTACCTGTAGGTAACAGGTACTCAAATTTTTTTAATTTCTTAATGATAATGCTCAGTTTACTGTTAGAGCATTATCATTAAGAAATTTTATAGTTAGAGAATAGTTAGAGCATTATCATTAAGAAATTTTTTTAATTTCTTAATGATAATGCTCTAACTCTCTGAATTAGGGTCAGCATTTGGCAATGCCGATCTGAAAGCATTTGAGATCAGCAAAAAATTGCCGACCTAGTTTCTATGTTTTATGGTAAGACCTTTGTATCAAATAATTTTTAATGACCTGATGCCGACCTCTAAAGATAGAGGTAAGCTAATTATTGCTGACCTCATTTTTCCTAATTCCGAAGGTTGTATATATAATAATATATGTATATTTTTGGATCTTTATATAATTAAACTTATAACTAAATCAGATTTTGAAAAATACTTTACGATATTTTGACAATACTTTTTTTTGAATTTGTTTTGCAAGTTTTCAGAAAACAAAATCAGTTAAAATATTTAATATATGTTAATTATGTTGGCCTTAATACATGGCACTTATGTATATTTCTAAAATAATTTGACATTGTGTTTAGGTATTGCATCAAAATCTCATTGAGGTACATTGGTTGAATATGTATCAATGTAGTAGAAATAAGAATTTTCATTCACAAGATTATAATATCTAATGTTGCTATCCCCTATAAAAGCAAGTATATAGATATATAGACAAACATATGGCATTGATAAACTTATAAAGACAAATATTTAAAATATGGTAACTATATTGTAAGTTTCCATGAACCTCCTTCTAGAAACCATCAACCATGTCATTGTATATATATATAAATATATATATATATATATATATATATATACATATATATATATATATATATATATATATATATATATATATATATATATATATATATATATATATATATATATATATATATATATATATATCAGTGGTCAAGAACCTGCAACTTGCTTCCACATGCATTTCTTTGGGCCTTATTACATTGCAATTAATAATTCCGAAATAATATCATGTCGATCTTGGATAATATTTTGCCAAAATAGGTTTATTTAAAATGTCTTCATTTAATTTTAATAAACAATACTCTCAAAAAATTATAAATTCTTTAAATTATTTATTATATATAATAAAATTAAATTAAATTAATTTCAAAATAATTGATTTACATAATAGTGGACTTCTTCAAACTGCTAAAAATTATTTGCAATGAAGAAACTACTCAAAATAAGAAATATAATGTAGTAAGACCTTTTAAGTAAAATGAAATAACTTGTTTTTTTTGTTTCTCTGAACTCTCTGACTAGGAAATTTCAGATTCTAGGGATTAGTAAGGCATGGTAACAAAAAAAAAATGTTGTTATGACTTTTTTAAAAGCAAAAAAATGATTATCAAAAATATTGAATTCAGTTATTTTCTTTATATCTTTAGATTCAGCAGCTTAAAAAAAAACCAGATAAAAATTTTTAATCATTTTTTCACTAGTATAATAAATTAATCATGAAATAGTGCTATTAAAAATCTAATATGGCAAATGGAAACACAAATAAAGAATTTTCTGTCAAAATTAAAAAAAAAAAATTCTTTTTACATTTCATGAGACTAAAACTATATTTATTAATAGCCTAACATCTCCTTTTTCATTAAAAAAGATTAGTGAAAGCATAAACCATGGCAACGAAACTTTACGAAAAATTTATCATGACCATTTCAAAATTAAATGATGCTCAAAAGTTTAAAAACGGGTGCTCTACATTTTTACAAATTAGATCATACAAATAGATATCTACATTTTCAGATTCAGCGCCCTCAAAAATGATTTAATACTAATTTTTAGCCATATTCTTCAAGCAGAAATTAAATTATTCATTAAAAATAAAACCACTACAAAATCCATAATAACCAACTAGGGTAAAAATATGGCATTTTAGGCTGAATTTCAAAGCATAACAACTTTAAAACCGCATATTTTAATGTTTTATTGATACTTAATTATTTTTAATTCCTTAATTTTTAACCAGTGGTTAAAAATAAAGGACCTAAAAAATTTATTTAAATTATTACTAATGGAGCTCAAATTTGTAATAATTTATAATTTTGCTCTTGCAAGCTCAAATTCACTCTTGGAAAACCTGATTGGAAACTCAAATTTGTTTATGGAAGAAGTGCTTTCATTTGAGCAAAAAGCTGTGTTTGTATAAGTCAATACCACAGGTAAGATATTATATTTTCCAGCACTAATGGAACACATTAAAGCTACTTAGAGTACAACTGACCTCAAGTTCAAAAATAGTAAAAAAACTTTAAAAGAAAACAACAACAACAAGGTTGCCTAATTTGTCCTTTTTTATAAAGCTTATTGAAGCAAACATTTCTTAACTAAATTTTTCAGCATTTCTTATTTTTTAGCTGAATTAAAATATAATATATAGATCTTTGCAATGAAAAGGTTCTTGACCACTACTACATATGTATTTAGTTTTTACAATATTTATAAATGAAGTTGCACAAAGTGTCAAAATATAAAACAAAAAAAAAGTTTACTTTGAAACATAAATTATAAACTTGGTATAAACACAAGAGCATGTGAAAGAAATATGGGAACTGTTTGATATATAGAAAAAACATCAAACTTACCTTGGCGCTAAGAAAGACAACTTGTGTATCAGCATCATATGTTGGGATTAACACATTATTTGCAGTATCCAAATCTACTTGATCAAGATTATTAATTGAACTTCCGCTCTAAATTATTTGAAATAATTATGTACATTTATTTAAATATCATTATATTAAAGTACAGTGAAATACCTACAATTTCCCAGCATGCATATTGTCTCTCACTCATCTTAGAAAAACCAGTAGAAAAAAGAAGAGTGTCATCAAATGTAAAAATAACACGACTTGGTTTTGACCCTTCGTGACCACCTCCTTCCTAAATATCAAATATATTTACAACAAATTGTATACACTTTAGGAAAAAATTATTTTTATTAGGCCTACCGATTTTTGTCTTTGCCCAGCTTCTTAAATTACATAAAATTATAAAAAAAATTCATATTTTTCTGCTATTTAAGTCAAAGTAGCAAAAATGCTTGGAATAAATGCTAGATGAAATAATAAAAATAAAAAATACTGGGAAAATGAATGTATTATTTGAATTCTAGATAAAATAATTAAATTAAAAACAATATAAAAATTAAACAAAGTAATTAAAATAAAAATGGAAAGACATGTGTTTTTTTTTTTAATTTCTAAATTAAATAACATGAAAAATCACACAAAACAAACGTCTTATTTATTTTCTAAAAAAGCAAAAAAATAAAAAACGTTTTGTATAAATACAAAACAAAGTAATTAAAATAAAAACGTAAAGACTAATGTTTTATTAAGTGATTAACTTGAAAAAAAAAATCTTTTTTTGCTTACCACTAAACAATCACCAGACCGAGCATCAAATATTCTAAACTTTTTATCTTTACAGCTTGTTACAATTTTATCTCCCTTGCAACTCCATGATGCACTGTAGATTAATTGAGGATGAGATGTTATTTCAACTTCAGCAACACCTTCTTCAAGATTCCATATGCATACCTTTGGTTCTTGTGAAACACTTAGTAAAACATTAGATGCAATTGGATGCCATGCCAACTGACAACATTTTCGTTCGTGATATTCAAGAGTAAGAAGTGCTTTGCTATCATCAATATTGGTTACGAAACCATTATCTGGAATATCCCATAACTTAATAGTGCCATCTTCACTACATGATGCTAGCATATTATCATTAAAAGGGTTAAACTGTAAATCAAGCACAAACTCTTTGTGGGCAGAAACCTTAGGAAAATCAGGTTCAAGCCGGCCAGTCTAAAAATAAATAAGAAGTGTTGAGTGCAAAAGTATTTTAACATAAGAAAAATTTTATATGCATACTAAAACTAAAAAATCATCATTCC
The DNA here is from genome assembly GCF_022113875.1 of Hydra vulgaris. Classification (NCBI taxonomy): domain Eukaryota; kingdom Metazoa; phylum Cnidaria; class Hydrozoa; order Anthoathecata; family Hydridae; genus Hydra; species Hydra vulgaris. The sequence continues at coordinate 42,596,497 of NC_061165.1, forward strand.
ATAAATTTGTTATATAAAGTTTATTAAAAAAATTATCTAAAATAATGTCAAAACTTTTAAAAGTTGAACAAAAAATTGTAGAATGGAGTGTTACATATATATATTTTTTTAATTTAAATTTATTAATATTTAATAATAAATATAAAATAAATTTAAATCAAAATTTTTTTGAAAAAGGAATATAGAAAAAAATTAATTTAACAATCTCTTTTTTTATATCTGTAAAAAAAAAATTTTTTTTGCAATTACAGTGTAAATATTTTTACAAAAATAAATTAGTGCTTAATTTTTTCCACATGAACTATTTTCAAATTTTGTTTAAATATTTTATTTGAATAGATTGATTAGACTGATTAAATGAAATCTAATTGAAAAAAGTTTAAGTGTAACATAAATGGTTTAACGTGAAGGCAGAATCGTCATTGCAAACATAAAATTTAAATTGTGTAATGCTTCTATATGTGTGTGTGTTCAGCTTCGCTAATATAAAAATCATTAGTTAAGATAAAAGCTTTAATGTTATTTATTTCTAATGTTTAATTTTAACGTATAAATATAATATAAAATCTATAATATTCAGCGTGTTTTTTAAATGTAAATAGCCATAAAACCATCAAAATAAAGTTATTATTTGTGTAGTCATATAATGACATGCAATCACATGCTTTCCTGTGAAAGCCTGATAGATGTATAGTAGTTAACTTTTACAAAAACAATATGTATGGTATATATAACTGAACTTTACATAACTTATAAAATATAGACTTACAGAATATAAAGATATTTCTTATAAAGCATAGATTGTTGTGTTAAATAGTATACTAACTGAAATGCTAAATAAAGATAGAAATATGCATCACTAAACATATAAAAGGTGAAGCAGCTTATAAAATTTTAAAATAAACAAAGTTTATAAACAAATTATATATATATATATATATATATATATATATATATATATATATATATATATATATATATATATATATATATATATATACATATATATATACATATATATATATATATATATATATATATATATATATATATATATATATATATATATATATATATATATATATATATATATATATATATATATATATAAAGCTAAACAGAAAATTAAATAATTCTAAATTTCCAATCATTTTTTAATACATAATTTATAACAACCAAACAATGTTATTTGTCACCATATAATGCAGGAGCTTTACAGTATATGCACAAGTACAGGTCTAATGCACTTGTACTGTGCATCAACTGCATATAAATTATCAGGATAGCAGTACTTGAAGGACATGTATGATAAAAATCTTACTGATACATCATATAGAAATAGCTACCATGGAAATAACTTCAGTACATACATTGACTGAAAAAATTTTTATATTTTTTATTAGTCCTTAATATGCAACTAAATATACAACAAAAAAGTTTGTAGTGCTATGCTTAAATTTCAAGTAATTTTTAAAAGTATTTTACTGTTGTTTTTTTTAATTTTGTTTTTTAATAGACATGAGTATGAAGTGTAGATGACATGTTTGACTTTAAAATAACTGTTAAATAACTTTACCTTTATATAACTTTTAAATATAGATATTATAATATATAAATATTTTTAATAGAGAATAATTTTCTGTTAAAATAGAGAATAATTTTCTGTTAAAATAGAGAATAATTTTCTGTTAAAATTTTTTTTTAAATAGCATACACTAACTGAAATGCAAAATCAATCCCAAATATATGCAGAAATATGCATTACTATAACACATAATGCACATATATCTGAAACAGCGCACTTAATTTCATATCAATACTAACGAGTCTAGTAGGGCAAATTGTATTTATAATATAAGATTAGTTTAATTTTGAGTAAAAACTGTCCACTTACTTTTTCAATAGGAATGACAATAAATGCCCCACCACCACCAACAGTGATGCAACATGCTATAAACTTTTCGTTGGCAGCAATAAAATTACCATCTGAAGCACTGTTTGTTGGGTTAAAACCTTCATAACACTCCTCTTTTTTTCCTGCTTTACCGAATACATGCCTGTATTTAGAATTTCTTACTATACCACTCATGATGATTAAATTTAATGAAAAAGGTTAATCGAAAAAAATAATAAATATATTCGGTAGCAAAAAAAAAAGACTATAACCGCCGCTTCCAAATCGCCGCCGATCTTACTTCACTCCTCCCTTTTTCAGTATATATAAGAAGACTGGTTTTGAGGCGTCAAAAGAATAACATAACATTGAATAACAATGCTATTATGTTGTTTTCCCATATATGGCAAAGTAAGTTTAATGCTTTATGATGAGTGCAATTTATAAAATGAAAAAAGTATAAAAACTGAAACAAGATTTTTTAATTTTGTTCTTTAGTTTCATCGTAATTTATATGTATATATATATTTGTGTATATTAAATGTTTAATCACGAGTTAGAAAACTCAGCCTGCTGAGCTGGCAATCTCTTATCACTTGTAATAAACTAATTATTTTTTTTTATTAAATAGTATTATCAATGAAAAGCTGATGAGATTAATAAATTTTGGCAACTTCTCAAGCAATATTTTTTATGTAGATTTTTAAGTTAATTTTTATTATAGAGTATGACTCATAGACATAATAATGATTTAAAAAAATATTGGTCAGCCGAATTTGAAAAACTTAGACAGAGCATAGAAATTAAAGATTTCAAATCACCACCATAATTAAACATTTTTTTTTTAAATATATTCATCTCTAAAGTGTAGATAAAATGATATTTAGAAAACTTTAGTGAAATTTTGACACGTAAAAAACCACCACGAAATTTTTTTGAAATTAAACCAACCTCCGTAGAGGATTTTTTTTTTTTTAAAAACCGTTTTCATCACCCAGTTTTGTGCCTATTACCCAATATTGCATCTAGCGTAAAAATATCGCATCTACCGACTAACACCGTGAATGTTATTACAACAATAACAATGACAACAACAATAATAACAATAAAAACAACAAAAAATCAACTATAACAACAACAACGACGACGACGATGTCAGCAGCAACAAGTTATTTATTTTCTATTTGTAATCATTTTTGCAATTGTAACTATAATTGTAATAATAATATAACAACAACAATAATAATAATTTTAAGAATGCTATTAGTGTAGATTAAGGTAATATGAGCGAAAATTAGAATAATTTCAAAAATAATTCTACTGGATCCACAATTATTGCGAATGAGCAAATTTTAGGAATTCTTTCTCATGATCAACTTAGATATTTGATCTAAAATTTTTTCTTAATAACACAGAGGTTTTAAAAAAGGAGCAAAAGTGCTCATATTATCCAGACCACTTGGTAAATCGAGCACTTTAAATTAGCTCAAAAAAAATAAAATTAATTAGTTAAAAAAATACCAACCTGACAATTAGAACTAGTTTTTGGAATATAATGATTTGTTATTATTCAAAAACTATTTTACCACTTTTAGTTGAAACAATACTACTAAGTTTTCAGCAAAAAAATCTTCGGTTTTTTTTCAATTTTATCATCTCAAACCTTTGAACGATAAAAATTCAAATTTTTTGAGCTTAAAATACAGAAAAATATTTAGTACCTGGTGGAAAACCGGCTAGCGAATAGCTAGCTATAATCGTTACGATAAAGACAACAAGGATCGCTAGCTTTTTTAAGTTAGCGAAAAGCTATCGATATTTGTAAAGATAAAGACAGCGATTTGGCTACGAGGACAGCTAGCCTAATAAGCTAAAGACTCACAGGCTATTGTGGCTACCGTCATATTGTAATAAAATCGCTATCAAAAAAATTT
>NC_061165.1:42605324-42630324 GCF_022113875.1 Hydra vulgaris
TTTATACGATTGTTCTCTAAAAATTATGAAAGATATTATCCAAAAATTAAAAAAAACACAAACTCAAAAAAAAAATTTATTAACCCATGGATGACAAATGATCTCAAAAAATCATCTAGAAAAAAACAAAAGTTTTATGTGAAATTTTTAAAAAATAAAACTTATACAAATGAAATAAATTACAAAAAATATAAAAACTATTTTGAAAGATTAAAAAAACAAATTAAAAAAAAATTATTATTCTAATCTTTTAGAAAATTCCATAGAAAATAGTAGAAAAACATGGAAGTAATTAAAGAAGTAACAGGAAAATCAAAATTAGAAAAAAACACCACACTTCCAAAGAAATTAAAAATCAATATGAACAAAGAAATATTTGATGAGAAAGAAATTGCTGAAAATCTCAACAAATTCTTTATAAACATCGGAAAAAATTTAGCTGCTGATATAATTCCTGGAAAAACAACATTCCAGTCATATTTAAAAACAGCTCATTCTGTAATGGATGAGTCTGAATTGTCTGTAAATGAACTTAGAGCATCTTTTAATGAGTTAAAAATAAATAAGAGTGCAGAATTTGACGATATAAATGTCAATGTTCTGAAAACTGTTTATGATATTATTGAATTACCTCTTTCTTTTTTTTTTATTTGTCATTAACAACTGGTATTTTTCTTTGTCAATTAAAAGTTGCACGATTTGTCCCTGTTTACAAAAATGGTGATGATTCTTTATCATCTAATTATAGACCAATATCCATTTTTTCCTGTTTTTCAAAAGTGCTCGAACGTGTTATGTATACCAGACTATATAATTTCTTTGAAAAACATAATATCTTATTCATCAAACAGTTTGGGTTTCGAAAAGGTCATTCAACTCATCATGCAGTAACTGATTTAGCAAGTCGAATTTTAGAGGCCTTTGCTAAAAATATTTATACTCTTGGCTTGTTTATCGACTTGTCAAAAGCTTTTGACAATAAAATACGTCGACCATAAAAAACTTTTGCAAAACTCGAAAAATATGGAGTAAAAAACATCAACCTAAATTGGTTTCAAAGTTACCTTAAAAATAGAAAACAAGGAGTATTTTATACCACATCTTGTTCAAAGCTAGAAACAGTTAGTTGTGGAGTTCCTCAAGGCTTTATTCTTGGACCCCTAGTGTTTCTAATCTATGTGAATGACATATACCGTTCCTCAGATATGCTTAACTTTATCCTTTTTTTTTTTTTTTTAATTTTAATTCACCTCCTCAAGGCCGAGAAGGCCACTACAGACGAGGAGGCTACTTATTTGTGGCTATAACTCTCTCTCAACTCTATAACTCCGAAACACGAACCTTGACGAACAAGGCCGCTGCGCGGAGAATTTCGCAGATGATACTACTATTTTTTACTCCGACTCCAATTTTAAAACAATTTTTGCCATAGTAAATCGTGAGCTGACAAACCTGTAGGATTGGTTTAAAGCAAACAAACTCTCTTTAAATATTAGTAAAAATAAATATGTTTTGTTTTATAAGCCATCTAAGTCAGATAGTTTGCCTCTTCAACTTCCTCAGTTAGTCATAAACAGAATTATTGTAAAAAGAGTCGTGTCAATGAAAATCCTGGGAGTAATATTTGATGTACATCTTAATTGGAAAAGTCATATTACGCTCGTTGAAAATAAAATTTATAAAACAATAGGCATTATGTATAAAACAAAACACCTACTAAGTAAAAAATGCTTAAAAGATATATAGGGGAAGTGGGGGCATAACCGCCTCCGTAACGTTTGTAATAATGTTATATGAAAATAAAAACGAAATGTTTTTTTTTAGCAGTTTATTTCAATAACCACATCATTAAGCTTTAAATTGATGCATTTAAAAAAAAAATTAAACAGGTTTTGAAAATGTTATTACACAAAAATTACACTTAGTGAAAAAAACGGTTTTGCCCCCATTGTGAGGCACAACCGCACCCTCAAAAAAATCGATGGGGCTACACCTTTCATGGTACATTTTTTTTACAATTTTCACAGCTTAGATTATTTGATGATTTTGTTGCATGTTTGCATATTGTGCAGGCATTCTTTGTGTTTACATTTTGAGTTCTGCCCCAGAAGAGAGTTCTACCCCAGAAGAGAGTTTTTAGAAAGAATTCAGTTTCATAGATTAATTATTAGATTATGGTATTATCAAAAATGACTTTCACTTCATGAAATAATGCTGATATCACATATTTTTAACACTAAAATTAAATATTGCTTAATTCTCAAAAAGAAGGTCAGGAAAAATATGATGTAAATATAATATTTTTATCAAAATAAAAATTATTATTCACAACTTCTCAAAAACTTAACAGTCACTCTTTTTGACATATGCAAAATGAAGGAAACTGTTTTACTAACGCGTGGTATGTTTTTTGCCATATTAGATAACATTTTTTGAAGAGAAATGTTAAAAAACCGTTGTGCCTCCATATGCGGTTATGCCCCCACTTCCCCTACAACTCTTTTATTCATAGTTACATTACCTACTGTAACATTGCTTGGGCATGTACTTGTTCATCAGCATTAAAGAAAATATATGTATAAAACAAAAACAAGCCAGTAGAGTTATATGTAATATGCATAAATATGCCTACACCAAACCGTTAATCCGTGAAGTCAAAGTTTTAAACGTCTATGAGCTAAATTTGTACCAAAACCTATTATTTATGTTTAAATATCAAAACGACATGCTTTCTAAATTCTTTATCAATCATTTTTCAATTATTTCTCATAAATACTTAACGAGGTGCTCTATTCACAATTTTAAATTACCTAAGTCAACATGAAAAAAACAGATTACTCAATTTCATATAGAGGACCTCGTCTATGGAATAGAATTCTTGACGACAAAATGAAAAGTATAACCTTAATACAATCTTTTAAAAATGTAGTTAAACAGAATTTGCTCGACTTAACAGATACAAACATACTTTTATATTTTTAGTTTTAAAATTTTTTTTTTTTTTTACGTTACTTATTTGTTTTTCTTGCTGTCTTTTTTTTTTTTTTTTGCTTTTTGCTTTACTTTTGAAGTATTCTTATCTTATTACAATAAAGTTTATAGTTATTTGCTTTATATAATGAGTATTTGTATATAATGAGATAATGACACAAAAAAAAAATGTAAATAATTAATATATATATATATATATATATATATATATATATATATATATATATATATATATATATATATATTATTTCTATATTTTACTTTAGAAGTCTTATTATAGTATAGCTATTTTTAACTTGCTATATAAAATGATTATTTATTTTTTTGTTGAAAAAACTTGTGAAGCTAATCTTTTAAATTTCTTCACTTTATTTATTTAATTTAGCAAATTTTATTTTATTATTGTTATTTTAACTTGCTTTATATAGTGAATATAAATTGTTATATTTTATATATTATGGATACTTTGTAAAAAATATATCACGCAAATTGTAGGGGCTTGACGACAAGACTTTTGTCTTCTACTTGCTCCTGTCATTCTTTATATTTTGATTTATTTTATTAAACTTGGAAACGAGAACATTGTAAAATGCTTATATATGACGAAATAAATATATATATATATATATATATATATATATATATATATATATATATATATATATATATATATATATATATATATATATATATATACATATATATATATATATAGGTGTGAATTTATAAATATATTTGTTTTTTTTTACATTATCTATGAAAACACTTTTTCTTTTTACAATATTTACGTCGTAATTTTCAATTTTTTCTTTTTAAGATAGTTATGCATAAGTCAGGGCTGGCGCTAGTAGGTGTCACGTGTGGTGTTTGGGGTGTGAGCAATTACAACTTTTGCCGACTAAAAAAAAAAAAAAAAAAAAGGTTCTCGTTTTTCAAATTTTGCCGACTAACTTAACAACATTTGTCGACTGACTGCCTAAGTTTATCGACTAACTTGTCAAAAGGGTCTACATTTGCCGACAAACTAGTCAAAAAGGGTCAAATTTGCCGACTAAATGAACGAAAAAATCATTGATGGGGTGGGATGGGGGTATCACACCCCCATCGCGCCTGCTTTGTGCATGACGTTTAATTTAAGTAAGTTTATGCTTGTTGTTACTGATTTTTTAAGGAATTTTTTACGATAGTTGTGTTTGTTTGTATTGTCAATGCAGTTTATTGTGTTGACTTTAATTAGTTTATTTTTTAAACTTCTTTATGCAACCAACTATAAATAATGTTTTAAATAAACAAATATTAGTTGCATTTACAAAAACTAATGGATTAGATGCTGCTGAAGAATCAAATAAATTTTAAATATTGTTTTTTTTGACAGCTTGAAACATGGCGCCAATGGTTTTTTATACCATTATATTGGAAACTATTTCGTTCATTTTTAGGTTTAAACTCACTATTTCGGAAGAGATCTTTAAGCCTGGAAAATGTCAATTTGTCAGGCTGTGTAAGATTTTTAATCAAATAACTTTCAACTGTTCGATTCCATTCGTCTTTTACTGTTTTGAAAACGCCAACATCTGGCTAGGGCTGTCCCGAACGTGGGATGTAGGGGTGTCCCACCCCTAAAGCTGTCATATAAGCATTTGAGTTAGCACATTTAGCAAGTTTTGAACTATAGCTGTCAAATTGCAAATATTGACAAACTTTTTTTTTTCTTCCGGTTTCTCTAGTTGGCAAAAAATACATGCAATACGCCCCCCCCCCCCCCATGAAAGACCTCTTCGGGACGGCCCTGCATATATCTGTAAAATATGGCTAGTATGAGCCGGCAAACGCCAAAGTAAAATAAAATTTTCTAGAGCTTTTTTCAACTAAAAGCATATATTGGAAACATGGCCATCAAGAGTTTTAAAACTTAAAAGCTATTTGCGTAAGACAAAAAAACTGTTTTAAACCATGACATGTTTGGATTCTATCCAACCTAAACTACTACTACTACTACTACTACTACTACTACTACTACTACTACTACTACTACTACTACTACTACTACTACTACTACTACTACTACTACTACTACTACTACTACTACTACTACTATTACTACTACTACTACTACTACTACTACTACTACTACTACTACTACTACTACTACTACTACTACTACTACTACTACTACTACTACTACTACTACTATTACTACTGCTACTGCTACAACTACTACTACTACTATTACTACTGCTACTGCTACAACTACTACTACTACTACTATTCTGAACTATTATACTACCTAAACTGTTATATATCTATCCAACCTAAACTGCTATAACAAACATTATCGACACAGCTTTTGCACAAACCTTTTATAATATATTGGTTTTCATAAATTACTTGATGGGGTAAATAATTGCCGAGATCGTCACAATAAGTCAAGATTGTCATCATTTACTTTTCATTCGATCCTGCTAGCTTTTTAAGATTTATTGTTTATTTTCTACAAATAATTGTCAATTATAGCTGACTGTGTGGTCACTGCTCTAGCCGCTTACTTTTCTGGGGCTAATTTCTTTACGATATTTATTCACGAAATCGGAGTACCATTTTCTAGTCAATTTGCCATCTTTGAATAAAATCGCTTGAATAAAATCTTCTTTAGCGCTTTCTTAACGCTTTTGTTTTGTCAAAAAGATAAGATTTTGCCACATAATATTTAGCAGTTTGTGTATATGACATGTATCACTATACAAGGGAAATACACTAAGGCTATTTTTGGCAGTATGGAGTTATTTTTGCTACTATTTAGTATTTTAAATTCTCTTTCATTTCGTATACCACACAAATTTAATAAATCGATTATTAATGAGTTATTAAGATTTTTAATTTCAACTATTACACAAAAACTTATTATTTTAACAAATACGCAAAAACTTATTTGTTTATTATCTCAAAATGACGAATTTGGACTTGGTGCATTTCCCTTGTATACAGATGATAAGCGAGTTAAAAAACTTTTTAATAAAACCATCCGGAATTAAGTTACGTCCGGAATTAGGGAGTTTTATGGTATACAATTATTTCTTAATTAAAACTTTTAAAGTTTATATTAAAAAAAAAAAGGCGGGGGGGGGGTATTTGAAAAGAGTTTATATTTTTGTGGGGATAAGGAAGGGGGAGTTAAAAGTACGCATGGCAACAGGAGGAAGGGCAAGGGTCAAGTTTTAAATATTTGACGTAGTGCTTTATGGACGACCCTTTAAGTATGAAAATAGATTTTTAAAATAAAAAATATTTCGTTAGGTTTGATTTACTTACTTTTCTGAATCAAAGGTTTAAATATATTTTCTCACTTTCAAGTATTTATTATTTATTTATTAATAATAATAATAAATATATTTTTAAATATAAACATTTATAGCGATTGTATTATATTTATATTGAATATAAATATTTTCTTGTATTGTGAACGCTCAGTTATTTGAGAAATTTATTATAAGTTTATTATTTAAGATACGTCAAATGACATCAGGTTTTTCCGCTAATTAAAAATTTTAATGTAGTCAATTCAAGAAATTTCATTAATATTCCCATTGACACTGTTTTTACTAGCGTGTTGTTATTGTAAACTATCTGACTGCGAATCTTACTATAAACAAATATCAAACCTTTTTATATAAAATTCGCGACTGTAAAGCGCTCCCTGGCGGGTTATAAAACGTGATTTAAAGCAAACATAAAATTTAGTCATTATTTATATAGAAAAACATATAATCATTATTTTAAATGCAAAACGCTAGTTACTTTTTAAAATTCATAATTAAAATATATTATTCAAGGAATTTGACTGTGAGAAACATTCTGTTCTTCCTAGTATTGACAATTTTAATTTTATTTTAAGGGGTTTAGAAAGTTTATTTTACTACATTCTTTAATCCAAAAACTAATTTTTTTATTTGATATCTCCAAAATACTGTTTAATTATGGCTGAATCTGTATGGAAATATTTTTCATGGGAAAAAGACCGTTAAGAAGTTAAAATGTTAAGAATGTTAAGAATGTGTAAATAATTTATTAAGTTGTAAAGGCGTCAACAAGTGGATTAATAAGACATTTGCTGTTTGTCCATAATATTAATATTAAGAAAGGAAACTTAAATGACAATCAAATTGTTGTTCCAAGTAACTTTGAAATAATCCCTGTAAAAATGACCAAGTCTAACAAATCATATTTTTCTAAAAAACAGTCTTCTGCAGAGATGGTCTTTACCAGACCTGCGGCTGTTGATGAATTTTCATTACACGGAATATGAAAGGTTGAATTCATTCATCAAGCATATAGTGAAAACTTGACGAATTCATTAGTTGTGAACAAATTCACAACTAATATGCTGTGGAAAAAAATGAACTTATTCTTAAAATGAAATCACATTAAGAAAAGAGTGAAAGGTTTAGTCTTACGTTTGATGAATGGACGAGTTATTGCCATTAAAAATATTTAAAAATCAATATTCATTTCAATAAGTTATTTCTTGATTTAGGAATGGTTAAAATTCATAAGAGCTGTACAGCTAAAGTCACACTTGACCTAGTTAATAAAAACTTTTTAAAGTTTATTATTATTTTTTCAGATGTTGTTCCATCAACCATGACGCTGCCATGATATAATGTTTAAATTTGAGAGATGTCCGATTTTATACATCAATTATGTTACACCCACAGCATACACTTACCTGTAGTAGACTTTATTTAAAAAAAAAAGGAAAATCCTAATGTTTGTCACGTTGATTCTTTAGAAAATAAATTAGTTTTTTTAGTGACAACATATCTAAAAGTGATAATCTAAATGATTTCAAACCATAAATATGTGAAAGAGAAGATATAAATGCGGTATTACAAATGATTTGAAAAATAGTCACGTTTTTTAAACTTTCGCCAAAAAAAAAACCATTTTACAAAACTATTTAAATGTAGAGCATGGAATCGAACTTCGGTCGACACTTTTTCCCGTAGGTTTTGCGTTTTTTGTAAATTCAATTTTTAACAGATTCTGGAATAATAATTTAGTTTTTCCTTTTTTTCTTTTTCTTTTTATTTAAGGCGTTTAAACCGTTTAAACTCATTAAATCTGATATGTTTAGAATATAATTAAAAAACAAAATTATGTTATTATGTTACTAGCAAAAGAAGGTCCCTAAAACGTGTCGTAGGTATCCCAGCTAACACACCACGTAAGGCTAACGTAGTGTTAGGTCGGATGATACATTAAGTGCTAACTAGGATGATACATGTAGTGCTAGCTGGGATGATACACTTGTAAACTTGATCTACTATACTATTAGGCTTTTCATATATACATAGAATAAACAAAACAGTTGATATAAAATTCTCAAAAATAGAAACTTAAATTAAATTTACAGTAATTTATGTATTAAAAACTATTTATTACTGACTTAATTAACAATTAAATAACAATATACTGAACATCAAATAAGTAAAATAATAAAGTTATTACCAACCAATCTATAAAAAATATGATTAAACATTTAAGCTAAGTAATGAAAATGAATATATAAATTTACTCAGTTTATCAAAAAAATAATTCATGTTTCTTAACAATAACAAATAATTTTGTCAAAATATAAAATGTAATTTAGTTTCTCACCATTCAAAATTGTTAAACTAGCCAATTAAATTTCATTTAAGAAGAATCTTACTAATAACAGAATGACGACTTATTGGACAATAATTGGAGGGGTTAATTAGTTAATTATTAAATAATTTTGTTCCAATTTTCAAAAACTCCGGAGTTTTTGAAAATTGGAACAAAAAATGCAGGCAGGAAAACAATGACCAGTCAAGCACATATTAAATAGTTTAGAGAGAATTGAAGAGAGTTTTGAAGAACAATTTTGTAAGGCTATGACATAAAAGTTATCTACTTCACAAGCCATAGAAGAGTTTAGTTGTGATATAACTTTAGAAATGGAAGCTGGAGTAATTTTAATGTCTAACAATGGGTTAACTTGTTTAACTGGAATGGAAGGAAGAGAATGGCTATAAGATTCTAGAGTTTAATTAGGATAAAATTTAATCTTAGGAGAGGTAATAAGATCAATACCATGAACGAGAGATGGATTATTAGACCTACCTTTGTAATGGTGCGTTGGATATTTTACTAAGTCTCTTAAACTTAGTGAAATGAGAATAATGGAGCTTAGCATTAGACATTTTTACATTAATTTCTTGCAATAACAAACAGCCGTTTTTTCTTAAGAGAGTTATTCTCTTGAAAAAGATTAAAAAATGATTACAGTTATATATAGAAGGATTCAATCCTGATTTCTCGACAAGTAGTTGAATTAATGCGTGTGCGTATTCCCAAACCAAGTATATGAGCTACAAAGTCTTTGTGAATCAAAGAATACTAGCCATCAACACAGAGATCTTTAGCAAAAATAGTGGAGTTCTGCAAGAGGTAAGATTCAACTAATGGAAGGTAGCTTCGCAGACCTTGAGTATTTGTAAAAGATAAGTTAAAACAGTTAGGTGATGGGGATGGTTTTTTATATTTAATTTCATGGGTTATTTTTGGCATGATTTAAGTTTTTGTTAACTTGACTCGTTCATAGATAAAGCTCCGCCTTTTAAGCAATGAGCTATGCTGTTGTCTCAGTCCTGTTAATTAACCTATAGTCGTAACCTAGGACTCTTTATGTGGCCTCAACAATGCGCACCGAAAACATCAACACCATTTATGCGCAACATAGCACTGTTAATACTCTAATAGTTACCGGAATCAACCTCTTTGATAGCTATAACATAGTTCGGTAAACCATTAAACTGAGTTTTAAAGCTGTACGCTCATTAAGAGATAACAGAAAGAGTTGCATAGCCGCTATTAAGGAGACACAGGCAAAAATCTATGAGCAGAGTTAAAAAGATCCCGCATTCATCACCCTAAGCAGTAAATAATATAAGACCGCTCTATATCTACGCTAGGCTAATAAATGAAGAAGTTATTTGAGGCTGATTAGGAGAATTATTTTGCTTACCCCTAAAGTCTTTGCCTAGAAGGCTCTCCACAAGGCAGAAAACATCTGCCCAAGTCGGTTATTGTTTTTGCAGACAACATCTCTAGTCTATTTTCAATCAAATGCCTCGTGGCCGGAGAACTTTAGCTGAATACAGTTAACATCTGCAAAGATAAGTATACAAAGAGCCCTAAGACAGGTAATTTTTAAGTTGGGGTTTGTTTTTCTGAGCCTTTGCCTTAAAAATAAGGAGCTGGGCATGGGGCAGAGTGTAATTGGTTACATGATACCAATAGCAGGGTAATTGAGATGATCTTGAGCCTGACCTAACATTGAGTAGTTAAAATGAGTAGCTTCCTGTTAACATTAGATTAAAACGTTAAGCAAGATATTTTGGAAATGCATTAAGAATTAGCAAATGCTAGTATTGGAAGCTGCATCAAGGATTCCCAGATTAAAACTTTGATCTTGAATTTACAATTAAAGAAATGCAAAAAAAAAAAGTTTCGTCTTTCAGTTTACTGAAAGACGAAGCTTTGACTTTGGAGCCGAAGTTGAAATAGAAATTCGGCTTTCAGTTGAATCCGGTAACATTTTCCAAATTTCATTTAACTTTTAGTTAAATTCGAAAGCTATAAAGTTTTTTTCAATTTATAAAGAAGAAGAATTATAAAAAATATTATATGTTATAAGAATTATAAAAAATATTATATATTTGATTTGAGACATCTGAGACAACACGGTGTAACACGGTATATTTTCAGTAGATTGCGCACGCTTTCAACGAGAAAAGACGCGTTTTTTTTAATTCTGCTAAAATAAGTTTTTATGTTTTGAAATAATTCGAAAATGGCAAAATCTTTAACAATTGTAAAAGAATTTTTGGAATGTCATGATGCTTTATGTATATTAATTTGTTTCTATTGGTAACAACCCTTTAACTCCTAAACAACTCTTTCAACTCATGAGCTTCGAAAAGTATTTCGGAGTTAAAGAGTTGAGAGAGGGTTGTTTTCAATATAAGAAGTAGCTTCCTAAAGTGGCCCACTTGACTTTGGGAACATGAGTTCGGTAAAAAAAAAAAAAAATAGGTTGGAAATAAATTTATCTTACAGAGTCAATTTTCGATAAGTTTTCTTTAGACATAATGTCTATTTATCACTTATTAAGTCTTATTTATTGCTTTTAAAAAATCCTAATGGTAAAAAACAGGTGAATATTTAATCTAATATTCTTAACGATAAATTTTCCTTTATAAAGTTGACAAATAAAATTTTTTAATAAACGTTATAAATGTTTTTTTGTTCATGTTCGTTCAAAAACATTAAGAGATGTAAAGATTCCATAACTTTAATTTTCATTATTACTAAATTTTAGATTTTTTATTTTGACGCAAATTGTTTTTTGTAAGCGTTTATATTTTTAATGAATTAAAATTTACTTGGCTTGACTTGTTCTATATCATGTTTTAAATTAGGGTTCGAACTATTGTAATTGTAATGAAAACAATAACAGAAAAAATAACTTGTTATTGTATTAACTTTTGTTAGAAACAATAGCAATCATTGTGATTTATAATTATTTTAATACTGTAATGCTATAACAATAAATATTGTATTACAATTCATCTTCATAATACAATAATAAAATCTGGAAAAAAAAAAGTATTGTAATGACCCACTACAATATCAACAATTATTGTATTGTAATTCATCTTTATAATACAATAACATTTATTGTTAATGTAATAAAAAAAATTATTGTAATGTTAAAGTTTAATAAATGTTTTAACAGTCCAGTCTCCGAGATATGTGGTTTTAAAATAGGGTACAGCTAATATATAATTATTGATTCAATTTCTATTTTATTTACTGAATATCAATTTTCCTCGTTGCACACGTTATATAGCTCTATAAAAGTGAGTTTGATCTGACTTGTACTTCTTTTCAGCGGCGGATCCAGGATTCAGTGCTGGGGGTAATATTTGGAGGTTTACCGAGGGAAGGGTTTGGGATGGGGTATCACCCCATCCCAAACCCTGAAGCGTTAAGTTCTTGCACTTCTGTAAATGTTGTTCGCCCTACACTTCTGGAACTTAAATGGGTTTTTGTGATGTCACATTCGGCCATTTCAGCAAGATGTTGAGCCTGATTGAATGCAGCCAATTCATGGCCTTGCCACTCTTTCTCGTCTGTTCTCGATTGGCCAACTTCAGTAGTAATGTAATCCACCAGAGCTACAGCATTATGCAATGGCAAAGACACTGCTTGCAGTTTCTATGATAGCCATACAGTTAGAATCATCAACTTCTTTCCACAGGCTAGACTGACTAAGAAAGAAGAGTTACGCAATGCAACAAGTAATGAATAAGCATGTTGTTGTGTCTTTGCATAAAACTTAATTGTAATTGTTTTTATGGATTTCTTTTAAACCAGTAATAACTTCACTGAAATGGTCAACAAATCTCGAAAGAGCATTGTGACGTTGAATAAATCTACTTTCACAATAGCCTAATAACGTACAGGAAAATATTGCTTGTCGCTTGTGAGACTCTTTAATGAAATTGATTACTTCTGACAACGTCAAACATATTATACAAACAACAGCAGAAGAATGATTCAGCACGGGGTTTAGACAATGACTAGAACAGTGAACGTAAACGGCTGTTGGGCAGATATTTTTGAACAATGTTTGAACACCGCTAACATGACTAGACATTGTAGATGCTCCATCATAACCCTAATTAACACAACAGCTAATGTTTAGTCCTAAAGTTGGGAGTCTCAGAACCATTTCCTAAAAAATGCCTTTGGCAGTAAAATCTTTAATTTTCCCAAATCCAACAAATTCTTCTTTAACGATGCTATCTTGGCCAATATATCAAATGCAAATGCACAATTGCTCTCATCAATCAATACAGAGAAAAACTGAGATAGTTTAACCTCACTCACAATCTGCTTTAAGATTAGTTCTCTACAAATGTTAATTATTTTGGATAATTCTAAATATGTACGTTGCATTTTTTTTGAGTATGTACGTTGTATTTTTTAAATGTTCAACTAATAAAGTTCCCCACTGTCATTTCTAAATGCAAAAAGCACTCTAAAATTACCTTGTTGGCCAGTTAGTGCTTCATCTGTTTGAGTTGGATCAAGATAACCATCATCCCTATGTCTTCGCAAAGGTAAACCTAAGCGTCCACACAATTGAATCGTTTTAATAATTGGCTCGAGGCGTTCTTTGTTTTCATAGGCTTAAACATTTACATTCGAGTCAATTAATTTGATGATGTTCTTGGAAGATTTCGAAATGCATAGGAATTGTTTAGCTCGTTGTTGTGCCGTTTTGTGTTATTCGCAGGTGACATGATCGGGTAACTTTGAATGAATTTTATTATAGTTAGTAAATGCTTTGTTCACCAGATTGCCAATTTTTTGTGCTTTTCCACGATCATTTGAAACAGTATTCCCTGCAAAGAGGCAGCAGGGTACACAACACACACCTTGAAGCTTGAACAAGTACTTGAAGCAACCATTTCGACCAGCAATATGACCCATAGATAAAAATACCTTTTGCTTACTTCTTTGGTGAAAAAGCCATTCAAATGGTCTGCTTGGTATCGCATGAGATGTTAGTAGTGAAATCCTCTCTGAGTCGGTCAACCTGTGTAGTTTGCTCATTGACCGAGTCCAGCATCCATTTTTACTGCCCTCAAAAATCATCCCTATGTCCTATTCTGACTTTTCAGCTTTAGGGACTTGAAGTCGTATGCAGATCGTAGCAATAGGTCTGTATACGACTACAGAATTAGTAGGTAGTGAACCACTGGGCAAACTCACTTGACTGACGTCGTCAACTGTTGTAGTTGTAGGATTGGAAAATAAACAAAAAAGAATACGGTGAATACCCTTCTAACATTTTGTAGCATCACCGCTACTGTAAGTCAGGATTAGACGAATTCGTGAATTAGTCACTTTTTATTTTTAGCTCACTTTTTATTTTTGAATTAGTCACTTTTGTCAATGTCCACACAAAACCAATTTTGTGTGGACATAGGACAACATTAGCTTTAGTTACTTCACATAAACAAATAAAATACAATTGAAAAAAAACTTTTAGATTTTATAAAAAAACCGTTACCTTTTTTGTTGAAAATAGTCTTTCCATAGTATATTATTCCATAGCAGTATATTAAGATACTAAATACAGGCAATTTTAAAACAAGACTAATTGGTGCAATATCAGCTCTCATTCGTTTGAACCATTTAAGTACAGCTTTGTTTACTAGGTAATACGAATCAACTTTCCCCCGTTTAGTCGAATTTGCTTGACAAAAAGCGTCATAGGTTTTATCTTTATTTTTTTTCCAGGCTGAAAGAGTGTTTGATTATCAAAAATTTTGAAACCTCTTTGTTTGTTTTTCTTTTCTTCAATTCCATTAGAGTTTTTTCTTTCCGCTTTAAATTGTTTTCTTTATTTCTCTTTGATGCCATGATTTTTTTTAAACAGCAGAAGATAATTTACACTAATCGTTTTTCAAAAACTCAAAACATTTAAAATTTAAAATAAGATTTGGACGGTTTAATGAGTTTTTTACACGTCAGAAGTTAAAAAAGTTCAATTTTTAAAGAGAATTTTACTAATGGGTCTAAAAAAATTCATTCGAATTATGGAGGTTTTCGAATTATAGAGATTCGCTTTATAGAAAGTTTAACGTAAGAGTTTCTTAAGCGCATTTCACGGTGACTTGCTGCATTTAATCAAATTATGGAGATTTTCAAATTACAGGTATACGTACCGCAAAAACAACCGTACCGCAAAAACCACAATGTTGGCTTAAGTCACCTAGCATGTAAAAAAAAATTCAGGATTCATAAAACTTGATATATTATGATAGCTAATATGTCAGCATATAAATTAAAGCAGTTTTAGTGGTTTTTTTATTTGTTAAATATGTTGGTATCTGCACTAGAGTAAAAATTTCAGTTATAAAAACGTGTAGTTTTTTTTGTTTTGTGGAGCCTAGAAGCCGTATCAGAGAATAAGTTAGCAAAATATAGTTTTTCTATTACCTATGGATTATAACTAGATACTGAAAAAAGATTTTTTTTCTCAAGTAGTTATAAATCTTTATAACACCCTCATAAAGAAAGGAAGTATTATTGTTGTTTTTGGGGTACATTTTATAGAATTTACTTTACAGACCATGTTTTGAAATAAAAAACAACAACAATAAATTACCATTGTATTATATTTTTTTTAAAGAAAATAATATACATTTATCTTAAAAACAATATTTGAACGCAGCAGTAATAACACATCTAAAATGGCTGCAAACTTTCTAACATTATTATAACAATAGGTTACTGCAACAATGTTAACATAACATAGATAAATAAAATGTTAAGATAACATAGATAAATAAAATACTTTTACTGATTACTTTAATTCAAAAAAAGATTATTGATTGTTGTTGCATTCGTTATAATGGTCGTATATCAGTCTTTTAGATGTGGAGAAGTGCTGGTTTGCTGGTAAAAGCATAACCGGTTTAACACCATCAACTCTGCAACTGACTTTGCTGTAAATTGAACGGAGAACATTAGGACAATTAGGACATTGCTTTTGGCCAAAAGCTTGACATTTCCTTTGCTTGCAAAAACATTTAACTTTACATTTAATAAACTTTTCTTTAGCTTCTTCTTTCTTTTTTTTGGCTTCCTCCTTTGCTGTTATTTTTTGTCGTTTCTCTTCTTTTATATCTTTCACTTTTGCTGCAACATCTTTTGCACGCACCGAACCATAGACCTGAGTAACACGAGTAGATATTTTTTCAAGGTTTGGTTTAATTTTCTTAATAGTTAGCAGATCAAGAATATTTTCTAATTGGAGGCTTTGCTCAGCCATTTCTCTAATCAAGATTTGAGACTGGTCAAACTTATCTTTCCAGTAACTTGCCGAACCTTTCCTTATACCAACTGGTGACGAAATGGTTGATTCAGGTTTTTTAAAAGAAGTTGACGCTGGTTCTTTTTATGAATGCATGCAGCAGCTCGCTCAAATTTATCTTGTTGCATAAAGTTAACATTTAATTCAAAAGCTGTTATTCCAACTCTTTTTGCACTAGAAACAAGAACCGATTTCAATGTTCATTTCTCCAATATATAGCCTAAGATGGTCATAAATCCCTCTCGATTAATTGATTGCATTGGGTTGAAAAGATAATTCTTGGCAATTCTGTACTCGTGATGAAGATTTTCATTAACCTGGTCAAGCAACTGAGTTAAACCAGTAGTGTCGGGAGGAGAAATAAATAACCAAACTTGTTTTGAAAGGAGGTAAATTAAACCGTCATAACTGAATCGTGAACTATGTCCATCAGATAATAAAACAACAGGTCGTTCTATTGCCTTCTCAGTAAGGTAATCATCAAACTCTTGGCAAGCTGCCTGTTGTAACAAGGAGGTGACTGATTTTTTCTACAGCTACTTGTGGTGTCATCTGGCTTGTTATTCCAACCGAGGAAAAAATGACTTGACATATACAAACATCACCTGAAAAAGACACGAAAGGGTGAATTGAAACACATTCCCTGTTTTCTTTATGCATTTTTAAGCATTGTTCACCTTTCCCTGCATATACCAAGTCTGTTGAAGTACCATCAACACCATAGTTCACAAATTGCGGTGTCTCATCATCATTAAATATTCTTAAATATTGTGTCAATGTCACCTTTCCATACACCCTCGTCTACTTTTTCAGCATTTTTCATAATACCGGATGCCTGAAGTTCAATTGCAAGATCATTCAAATGATTACAAGCCTTTTCTCGGGTACAGTTAAGTGCTCTGTTTATTGTACCTGACCCTGGCGTTTAATTGTTAGGCTTGAATGCTTTGCATGGAATCGTGTCCAAAATGAATGACTAAGTCTGAAACAATAAAAAATGGTCTAAAATATTCTATAGAAATAACCCTAAACATTTGACTTGCACTTACAAATGATCAACATTCACTGCTATATATATATAAAAAAAGCAAGGCTACAAATATTACTATTGAGTAATTTTGATTATGTAAATTTCATTTTTACTTTAGATCAAACATGAACAAAAAATCATTAGACTTACTTCCCATTAACCAGAGCTGATTTTGCATTAGGAGACATTTTAATCAACTTCCGACCTTCTTTGCATCTTTTATTCATGTAGTCCCTTATCCTTAAAATATCAAGAAGGAGTTTGGTCAACTCTGTCTTGCTGATACCTTGCAGACTTCTATTCCTGTTCTTGACATACTTCACTACAGCCTCCTCCTCTTCAAGTGTAAAAATACAACAATATCGACGTTCCTCGCCTAGGAAAAACCAAAGCTCTTTGATATCTAACTAAATTAAATCATTATTCTGTAAAAAATTTATACTTACCATTTTTTATTATTCGATCTAATCTTCTATTAATCGTTTCTCTATCTTTTACTAGTGGAAACAAACCAGTCTTCAAGGCCTTATAGCCTCGCACGCTGTGGTCGATACAAAATTGTACTGCCTTTTCTAATTGCAAATTCTTTGCATCTGTGAACTTCCTCCTAATTGATGCCTCAGGCTTACTTTTTCCACGAATAGATTGTAATTTTTCCTTTTTCATTTTCTATGTTAATTTTTTTCTAACTCTATTTGATTAAAAAAATTATTGTTAAACATTTTAGAGTACATTAGTTGCTTACAGAACATATCTAAATACTAAAAAACAACTTTCAAGTAAAAAATTTAGATTTTGCTCTAGGTTCAAACACAAAGTAAGTTTTAATAAATTCTTGCAACTATTATGTTCGAAAAATGATATTGATTTTTAATACGTAAATAACACGATGCAAACTTGGTTTACAACACTGCAATGACATCTTTAGAATCAAGAGGTTACATAGAATCAATATAGTAAAAAGCGAGAACACATGTATAGCCTATAAAATGTTATTTTTAAAATATTAATGTTGTTTTTGGGGTACCTATCTTGTGGTTTTTGTGGTGCATCGGGTATTTTCTCCAAGATTAAGTTAGCAGTAACTGGTTTTATTTAAAGTAGATCAAATAAGATTAGGACACTTCAAAGTTCAGCTTCATAGGTTCACTAGCTGCAGAGATACAATCAATAAATTGAATGCGGTTTTTGGGGTACACATACAAAAAACAACAAAAGTTTAGTTAACATTAATAACAAAACTATTTCTTAAAAATTAATCAAACTAGCTGGGAAGAACTGATTTTAAGCAACTCTAAATAGATTCAAAACAGTTTTTCTCAAAAGCAAATAATAAAAAAGATATTGAAATGTGCTTTTTTTGGTGTTTTTGCGGTACGCATACCTGTAAGGAATTGTGCTGTTTCCGAATTAGAGAGATTTTCGAATTAAGGAATTGTACTGTTTCCAAATTAAAGAGATTGTACTGTTTTATTATTTTTAAACATTTTAGTAAAAATCTTTAGAATGTCTGAAAGAAAAACGAAAAATCCGGAGCACAGTATAAAAGAAACCGAGAAGAAAAACAAAATAAAGTTAAAAAAAATCTTTGGTTCACTAACAAAATATTTGAAAAAAAAACAACCTTTAGAGAAAATGCTTGTGGTATCCAAATAAATTTTAGTGAAATTTTTTCTGATAAAAATGAAAATGAAATATTAGCAGAAAATATCAATGTCAATATAATTAGTAACGATAAAATAAGAGATAATACAGTTACAGATATCGACGATATCATGGGAAATGCTTGCAGTAGCCTAACAAATCCTAGTAGTATTTTTTTTCCGAAAATACGAATGCTTGTGACAATATTGCAGTTGCAAACAAAAAACAATCAATTTTAGTGATATCAACGATATCACTAAAATTGATAAAGCATATTCTGCTATGTGTCTGAAACTAAATGATCCAGCTTGCTGACCTTTAACGCTTACCAATAAAATAGTAGATATTTTAATCGAAAAAGGTCCTATTCAAAATATACAATCTACATATCCAGAAACTAAGTTGGGAAGATCTTTTTCAAAGGTTAGTTTTAATAGAAAAATGCCAAATGGTAAAAAAATTTAAACGTGAGTGGTTAATATATTCTCCAAAAAATAATGCCATATTATGTTTCTGTTGTAAATTATTTGGCAAACAAGAAATAAAATTAGTTAATGATGGCCAGGCACGCCGGAAAGACCTAAGAGCAGAGGTGGCAAACCAAAACACAAGGGCACTTGCTAAAATATCAAAACAATGTTTTACTATGTATAATATCTAATATAAATGAACCTTTTAATTAACCCTATCGTTCTCCAAAATATACATAAAAAATGTCACTTTGTCTATTACTTTTACTATTACAAATCGCGTGTACAGTGCAATTAACGCTAAATTTTATAACATGTTATTAAACAGTTAAAGTTTATAAAATGTTCTTAAATGCTATTTATTTATTATATTCGTTATTTATTATATGAATTATTATACATGTTATTAAATGTTATATATTTATTATTATTATAAAATTACGTGCTAAAGTTTATAACATGTTATTAAACAGTTTACTAAATAAATGAACTGTTTCTTAGCTATTTTCTAGATGTCAATAGTTTGTTTCATCCTATGCCATTCTTAGCTTTACAACGATTTCAAGTGTATTTACCGAAATAATTCATTCTACTGTCATTCATTTCAACGAATTGTTTGGCAATTTTTTTTAATGTTAATTTTGTCGATTTGCTTTTTATGTATCTGAGCAAACATGTTGTTCAGGTGATTGCCTCCAATTTCTGACATGTTTTTACTCTCCTCATTACACTAAAGCTTCTTTCACATGATGATGTCGATAGAGGCATGGTGTAGTATATCTTCATTAACTAGAGTGTTTGTTTATTGGCGACTTTTGCAGCTGACATGGCATTAAAAATATCTGTAATTGTTGCCACTCTGGAAACACTCTGTATTTTAATTGATGCAATAGCATTGTACAGGTTAATAATTGTTGGTAGCCCCTTCAACTCAATTTTTACTTCCAAGATAAATAAACAAGGAATCTTGTTTATTCACCGATGAAATCAAAACTTCTTCTATATTTTTTACAGTTAATCGATCCTGTTCAAATCTCTCACTCAAACTGTTCTGAATAGCATCAATTGCTTCAAAATAAAATTTCCTTTGTTTTTGCTCTGATTTGACAGAGCCAGTCATTGCACAGCCCAATGTAAGTTTCTCAGTAACTACTGAATTGCGTAATATTTTAGGTATTATTCTTTGTCTCTGCGTAACTTCGGTTTCAGACTCATTGTCTTGCTTGATTCAAAGTATTTTTTTTTGTCGCCTTTAAGATTCTATTAAATTCCTTAGCTTAGCTGATCTAAGTTCTGCAAATCTCTGTGACGCATTTCAGAATACTGCGACATCACCTGTCAGATTAATTTTTTGTAACTGCTTCGATAGATTTTCTAGAATAGCAAAAAATTCAAAAGTGCTTTGCAGTTATAAAAAAGTGTTTTTACTGGTGAAAACTGAGATAAAAAAACCTTTAATTTGTGCTCTTGTATCTGCAGCAATAGTCTTGTCACTTTGAAGGCTGTTCAATATTGTACGGAGTTCTGCAATCTTCTCCAACACCACTTGTACTACTTTTGTTTGTATTGTCCAACAAGCCATTGACATAGACTTCAGTCGCAATATTCTGTTTTCATCTGATTCAGACTCATGCGATATATCTTTTTGGATTTTGAAAAAAGCAATACGCTTTGGATATACCCCGACAATTGCATAAATTGACTGGACAATTCTGAGAGAACGTGTCAGTAGTGATGATATTGCATATGTATATTAACAATCAGCTCTCTGCAATGTGCCATGCAATTAAAACATTGTGCTTGCTGTACAAAAATATTTTTCAGTTTTACTGCTTAGCATTTCATAACTGATGCTCCATCAAAGCCAATTTCGGCAACTTTTGTGTATCCCAAGTTGCACCTCAAAAAGATATCTTTAATACATGTCACCAAGACATCTGAAGAAAGACTCTTGACGCGTTCATATACTCCGATAAAATCTTCATTCACTTCATAGTTGTAACAGCAGGTTCTAATATTAAACGACATTTGTTTCTTCTTAGTAATATCTGAGGATTTATCTGCAAGTACTGAATAAAAATGTTTATCTTTGATCAGTTCAACAATCTGCCTTCGTGCTTCTAAGGTGAGAAGTTGTTCTTGCTCTTGCAAGTTGTCATGAGATAAAACATAGTGGCTTTCATTCATCAACTAATGCCTTATCATTCATCATCTTTTATCATTCATGCCTTATCACTTTTACTCTTATTCAAATTAAATTGGTAAATATTGGATTCTTCATCATTATCACCTCTTATAGCTAAACCCTATCGAAGCAATGTTTTCAATGTTCTAAAATGAGCTTGCAAGCCTTTTCTTCAAACTGCTTGCTTCTCGATGTACATTTGGTCAATTTGAGCATTAATTGTTGTAAATTATACATTTTCTTTGTCAATCTTTAGAGCACTTGCAGCCTTATAAACACTGGAGTCTTCGTGATCTTTTAGTGCTGCTGCAGATTTGCTCCATGTTTTAAATCCTTTCCCGACTTCATGCTTGAACACTTCGCCAAAACATGAATCGTATTTTGTACAGGTTTCACAAAAGACAGCTTTTAGTAATCGATCATAAAATAACCAACTAAACTCATTAAACCAAGTCTTAATACAAGTCCTTCCATTTTTATCTCTGCTTTTTTTTATCAATTTCGCTGAAATCCTCCATTTTTCTAACAAGATTTTCCGTTAGAATTTCACCATTTTTTGCATCGGACTCCTGTTTTTCTGTATTGTCTATTTTTTGACTGCCTATGTTAACTATATCCTGATTCTGTAGTTCATCGTAAGGGTTCTCTGGCTCCACCGGTTGAGTTATTGTTTTTTTCAACAAAGTAGTCATTTCGATCTGATAAGGTGATGCTGCTTTTGATAATTCCTTAGTTTTTTTCTTTAGAAGTCTTTCGGCTTTCAGCATGACTGTTCAGTAGTTAAAACATTTAAGTTAGGATTACGATTAAGATATAAAGTACTAAGAGATATAAATTTGTACGCAAATAATCGTCGAAAATAATCATCGAAAATAAAAATAACAACTAAAAAAACTATTACTATATTTTTATTATAACTGTATATTGTCTTTATAATGTGTTCCTTTTTTTCTTTTTCTCGAAAATAAAAATTAAACTCCAAAAACTATTGCTTTTTTGCAAAATATTTGGAATATATATAAAGGGTTAAAGCATAATAACAAAAAGTTGTGACGTATGTCAAGAAGAATAAAATTTAATATAACTTATTTTATTTAATTTCAAACTGATTTTTGGAAACATATTAGTTCTAAACGTGATTGCAATTTACAAAAAGTTCTTTAACGTCGGTTTATTTATCTAAGTTGTTTCTGAGTTACGCCACTGCTGCTTATTGATTATGGCCCTTTTTTTTCTCTTCAATAAAATATTTTTCTTTGTTGCTTCAGGAGAGCAAAGTTTCTCAAAACTGAAAATAATTAAAAATTACCTGAGAACATCCAAAACACAAGAACGTCTCAGTAATGTTTCAATTATTGCAACAGAAAGCGATTGAACAATTTACTTTCATAAAACCGCGTCGGGTTCATTTTTAATTTCATTTTAATAACTAAATGTTAATGTTACATGTAATTTTGTATATATAAATTAAAAATTAAATTTTGATTTTTTTTCTTTGATATTTGTTACCTTGAAGGCCGGCCACACATACTAGCACGCAATAGGCCAAATGCCCAGGCACGGCTCTGAGTATACGTAATATATATACTTCTTTGGCTTTCCTGGCTTCACTTCTCAAAATAAATAAAATTTATATATATAATTGACTGCTAAAAACGAGCGTCACAGGCACCTCTGAATTTTCTAGTGCCCAAATAATAATAGATGGTTGGAAAAAGAATCTAAAATACAATAGCTCTTGGACTTTTAAATAGTAATACAATTAACCACAATAGTTATTGTAATTGTTATTCATCCCAGCAACACAATACAAAAGTTATTTTAATTGTTCATCACAGCAATACTATAGTTTAGGTTCTTCAATGTATTGTTAGAACAAAAACAAAACAATAGTTATTGTAAATGTTTTTTAATCACAGCAATACAATAACAATAAATAATGTTTTAATTACATCTCTGGTACCCATTAAGTCGCAGTTGTTCCGTGATTGCATTTTTATACCCCGATTCGAAATGGTAGACTCGATGAATTATATTCAAAAACATTAAATGTTAAAAATGATTTACTCTTATTTTGCGCATTCCTATACCTATCCTATGTGGCGGGATAGCTCAGATGGTTAGAGTGTCGAAAGAAAAGTTAAAACCCGGACTGTTGAACAATAAGAGTTCAAATCCCGCCACCGCCAACTCAGCGCTTGAGTAGTACATCGGTACGCAAAAATGTTGGTCAACAACGGACGCTACTTTGGATTAGTCTTAATGACTATTTGTTGCTGTTCCTATGCTAAGCCAACAATCTTCGGATATAAGAACATTGTATAGAAAAGGTATATAATATTAAAACCTAAAACCAATCTCTAAGAATAAAAAGTTTAATACTAAAACCAATCTCTAAGAAGCTCTACTAAAGAAGGTGATTTAGGAGTCATTTTTACATCTAACCTCAAGTGGAGCGCTCATATTCAAACAGTTGTCTCTAAGTCCTTACAAATTCTCGGTATGCTGAAAAAGACATTCACTTTCATTGATGAAAAAATGGCTCTCAAATTATATAAAGTATTTATAAGACCACATCTTGAATATGGAGTGTCCATTTGGGCTCCTTTTTTAAAAGCTGATATGGCTTTGGTTGAATCTGTTCAACGCAAAGCTACAAAATGGGCTTACAGCTTGAGGCATCTTCAATACTGCGAAAGGCTAAAAAGATTAAACCTACCATCACTTGAGTTTCGACGCCTTCGATGCGATTTAATCCAAATTTTTAAATTAATACATCGTTTTGATATAGTTAATGATAAATATCTACCAAAATATATTAACTCCGTGTCTCGTGGTCACCATTCTAAAATAAGGCGTGAGTATGTTCTAAACTGTCTTCCAAGATATAATCATTTGTATAATAGATCAGCAAAATACTGGAACAATCTACCAGAGCAAATAACTTTGTACTCCACTGTACTTTCTTTCAAAAATAGACTAGACTCCTGGTTGTGGAAAAAGTTTGGAACAAATGTTTATAAAACTGGTTGTTTATAGTGGGGTGTTTCCCCTGCTCGCTGTATGTGTACATTCTATGTAAATTTACGGCTACAACTATAATAATAATAATAATAATAATAAAATATAGCATGAAAAACTCAAATAAATAAAAAAAAAAAAATAAAATAAAAAAAATAAAAAAAAAAGATATACCCCGATTTAACATGACTGCCGCATTGTTTGTTTTCGTTTGACGTCAGTGCGACTTAATGGATTACAGTATAACATTATTGTATTGTAATGTGTTATTGTATTTAATTTTTACAATTATAATTACAATAGTCCAAATCCTATTTTAAATTATGGTTAATTACAAACTATTTTAATAACTATAATAAAAATAATAACTATAAAGTTATTATTAAAAAATAATAACTTTAGTTTATAAAAAATGATTTTTCAGCAATAGCGGCGCAGTGGTTTGAGTTCTTGCTTTAGAAGCAAGAGACCTAGGGTTCAAAGCAAGCTCATGACATATTTCGCTCCATCGGTAAGGAAAGAGGTTTGAACTTCCTAGTTTAATACTTTTCTGATGTACTCTGTGGCAAAACCGTTAGGTCTTCTTGGAATATAAAAATAAAAAGCAAAAAACAAAAATTTTTTTTTTAAACTTAAAAAATTTCTTTTTTAATTAAATGTGTTTTTAAAATCCAAATTCGGCTTTA
>NC_061165.1:42632824-42795324 GCF_022113875.1 Hydra vulgaris
TTAACGGTTCTTGCTAACAAAACTTTATTGTTTAGTGTTCTTTTAGTGTTCAAGTTTGCACGTTTTATATTTTTTATTCTTTACTTTTTAACGATATTTTTATTTTTAATTTTTCTCTCTTTTATATATTTGTATAAAGTTTGTAATAAAGAATTTTAAATATATATATATATATATATATATATATATATATATATATATATATATATATATATATATATATATATATATATATATATATATATATATATATATACATATATATATACACGTCTCAGAGCCGACGATACGGGGAGAGAGGGCCGGGGCGCGTGCCTCCCTTTCTTTTTTTCTAAAGGGTCTTTTTTTTTAAGAAAAATCTGAATGTGTAAGACTTTTAATTTACTACAGCTTTGATCAGTAAAAAGTTGTAATTGAGATAATGAAAGATTGAGAAGATGAAAGTTGTAATTGAGAAACGTGAGATTTAGAACGTTAAGGTTGTAAATAAGAAATCGTAACATGTAATTAAGAATATAATAATTGTAATTAAGAAAAGTTTATACTATAGGCTTTAAGAGCAAAGTTCTTTGTATTTTAAATTTTGTTGCCTTAATATACTTTGTAATACTATTGTAATGTTTGGATCCTAATTTGTTAAGGTAGCCATATGGGTTGGTTTTCAATAAATAAAAATATACTATCAATAAAGTAAATAAATCATGAAAAAGATTTTTGCGGTATTGGCGGTAGGAAAGGAAAAATCCTATCGGGTGTCAGTAAGAACAAAATCCTCTAAAGATTTTTGGATGTAACAACTGGTAAAACATTTCCAGCAACTATTCAGTACAAGATTCTGCATTAAATAATTTTCTACGGGTTTCCATTATGACGAAATTTATTGTTAATATAGTTGTAATCAAATGTATTTTTTTTTTTTATTATTATTATTTTTATTTTTAGGTGCCCCAAGAAGACCTAATGGTCTTGTCACAGAGCACTGCGCAAGTTCATTTAACCAGGAAGTTCACGCCTCCTTCCTTACTGTGGCGCGAAAATATGTCCAGAGCTCGTTTCTATATCGTTTTTATAAAGCAGGCGCTCTAACCACTGCGCCACGGCTACACCACTGCCGCGTTTGAAATGTCGCGTTTGCATTATTTGAAGAAGGCATTTTCATTATTGCGCTTCTTTCTTGTTTGGCACGTCTTCACGTTTTTCTACAAAAAAGGTTCGAATTTGTCTGACGAACATTTGTGATTAGTTCTTTAATGTTCCTTACATATTCAGCTCTTTTTTGTTTGTTTTTATTACTGTTATTTGTAGAAAGTACTTTTTTTTTAAACGAAAACAATCTGCATTCGAGGTAATTTGCGTTGTTTTTGTGCTGACGCTGACATTAAATTGTCCTAATATTTTTGTTTTGATATATTGTCATAAAATATATATTTTTTTGATCCTCAGTCAATATTTTTTCGTTTAAAAACAACCTCTTCCGATAAAATTTGAATTTCCGCTGTGAAGCCAATTTTTTTAAATTATTATTATTCACCTCCTCAAAGCCGAGAATGCCACTACAGACGAGAAGGCTACTTATTTGCGGTTATAACCCTCTCTCAACTCTGTAACTCCGAAACACGAACCTTGACGAACAAGGCCGCTGCGCGGAGAAACGAATTGAAAGCTAAATTTATATTTGACCCCTAAATTTTGAGTCAGAGTCACCCATCGTCATTTCGCTCAACACATTCAGCAACTCCTCTTCTGTCATTTAGCGAAGATAAAACTAATGTTTTCTTTCAACTTGCTTGGTTCTATGTATTTTATACCAACAAATTGGTCAAGTTGGTTCTGGTTGTTTTAGAAGCGGATGTAAACTTTTAAATCCATAAGCAGATGTTGTTCCAGAATGTTCAGAAAGCGGATGTTGTTCCAGAATGTTCAGAAAGCGGATGTTGTTCCAGAATGTTCAGAAAACATATATTGCTCCAGAAGCGGATGTAACTATTTTGAAAAAACAAATGCTGAACTAAATAAAATTAATATATTGTTTAAATTCAATAAACTGTCACTCAATATAGAAAAAACTAAGTACATACTATTTCACTCTAATCAACAAATTAAAAAAATACCCCTAAACCTAAAAACACTTAATATAGAAAATATAGCCATCAAAAGAGTTCTGAATACAAAGTTTTTAGGAGTTCTAATTGACGAACATATCTCCTAGAAACCCCACATAAACTACATTAACACAAAAATATCAAAGAACATTGGTTTACTATACAAAGCAAGACCATTTCTGTCATAAAAAAAGTATAAAACTTGTCTACTTTTCATTCATACATAGCTACTGTATGTATGCCAATAAAGCATTGGGCAGTACCCACAAATCTAAATTAGAACCACATTACCTACGTCAAAAACACGCTTCAAGACTAGTATACAACAAAAATAAATTTGCTCATGCTCAACCTTTATTGGAAAAAATGAACGCACTGAATATATTTCAAATAAATAATTTTCAAAATATACTTTTCATATTTAAATATAAACTAAATCTGGTTCCAGAACATTTTACAGCACACTTTTTTAAAAACAATATAAACAAATACAATACAAGAGCAACAGGCAACTTTAACTCTCAAAATTCTCAATAACATATCGTGGTTCCTATTTATTTAACAAATTAATTTCCAGAAACGAATCACTATTAAACCTAAACAACGAACACTCCTTGAAAATAAAGCTAAAATCTGCAATAATCAAATTAAACAACTATATGGAATTTTTTTTGAAATATTAATTAAAAAAATTAAAAAAAATTTACAGCTTAACTTTTAATACAAATCGATAATAAAAAAATAATAATATTAATAAAAAGGTATATGGTATACCTTGCATATGTGGTATATATGTACAACATACATACATACCACATATGCAACTGATTTTTATGTGTATTACATGTCAAGAAAAAGGTACTCGATGACAAGACAGACTTAAGTCTTCTGCGAGCTTCCTATAACTACTAAAAAGTAATTCTTATCTATCTTACACAAACTTCGTTTTTATTATATTTATACACAAACATTAATTTGAAATGTGGTAAATAAACTTATAGTCAAACATCTAAACACTTCTTCAAAAAATCAGCTAATTTATTTTTATTTATAGTATATTTTATTTTAACTGAAATAATATAAAGATCAGTATCGGACAAAACAAGTGCAACCAAATAATGCTAATTTAGTTTCTTTATATAAAAGTGCTGCATTTTTTTCAATTTAGAGAAATAACTATGTAACTGTTTAGAGACAACGTTCTTCAAGTTTTATTCATCACAAAGTTCATTATTTGTACACGAAAATTAATAAATTAATCAAAAATATTATAAAAAGTTGATTTTCTTCTCGACAAAACAAGTGCAATTCCACAAAATTTTGACCAAGCTGTATTTCGCTATCAATATTTCGTGGCGAATCCTTTGTTGTCGATCACAGCCTTGCATCTTTGAGGCATAGATTCGATCAGGTGATCAATGAAACTTTGTGGAATCGCTGACCAGACCTTTTGGATTTGTTCAAACAGTTGATCCTTATTACGAACACCTTCACGATTAATTCTGCGGTTGACGATCTCCCACAGGTTCTCGAAAGATTGAGATGCGGAGATTGAGGCGGCTAATCCATCACCGATAGGTGGTTGTCTTGAAACCACTGCTTGACTACTTTTGCAGTGTGCTTCGGATCATTTTCTTGCTGAAAAACCCATTTTATTGGCATATTCCATTCAGCATGAGGTAACATAACATCTTTCAGGATTTTTTTATACATGAAACGGGCCATTATTGCATCAATTCGATGTATTGGACCTAGACCGTTAGCAGAGAACACCCCCAGACCATTACATTGCTTCCACCATGCTTCTTGGTCTTATGGCAGTAACGTTAATCGAGGCGTTTTCAGGTGGGTCGATGTACACGGCACATGCCATCGCTCCCAATGATGTTGAACTTCGACTCATCCTTGAACAGGACAGTTCTCCATTTCCGCACATTCCAGTCAATATGAGATGTAGCAAACAGGAGTCTTTTTTTCTGGTTCTTTAGTGAAATCGGTGGTTTCTTTGCAGGGCGTCGAGAAAACAATCCGTCTTCAACAGCACGTCGTCTGATTGTTTGGTCCGATACAGGCAGCTCTAAATGCTTTTGTATCTCGACTGATGATATCCAGGGATCTTTCTTGACGGATCTGAAAATCATAGAATCCTCTCTAGAGATGGTGGAACGCGGTCTTCCACCTTTGTTATCTGCTGCCAACTTCCCCGTAGAACGACATTTGGAACATAATCTTGATACGGTCCATTTTTTCACGCGATATTTATCACAATTACTTTTTTGTGACATTCCACTTAATTAATCGCCAATAATTTTTTTTCTTAGTTCCAATCCAAGACTGTCGGGAACCATTTTTGCACTTGAAGTCATAAAAATAATAAAAATAAATAATCACGCTTCTCAAGGCTTTCCGTGTTACACTTACCTTGCGATGATACAATAATGCTCTGTGGAACACAACGTCTTGGTTGGATGTGGACTGTATTGATGTAGAGAAACACTTGTTGTATATCACTTCTTGTATTGATGTTCTTCGATAAAACACTTTGATAAAACTCACTTTGATAAACTGTCTTGATAATACTGGTTGATTGACTTCCATATACTGACTGAATTACATGTCGGTTTACATGTCTCTTATTAGTAAAATGAATCTGTCTGAACCTGTTCTGTAAGATTCTAGATGCTTCTTTTCGATGCTTCTGGAAGCTTCTGGATGCGTCTGGATGCTTCTGAATGTTTCTGGATACTTCTGAATGTTTCTGGATACTTCGGGATGCTTCTGGATGCTTCCAGATGCTTCTTCTGGAAACTTCTGAAAGCTTCTGCATGCTTCTGGAAACTTCTGGAAACTTCTAAATACTTCCTTTAATTATTAAAAAACTTCCGTGACATTGACACGGACCAGACTTAAGAAAATGAAACAAACCAAAAAAGTTGCACTTGTTTTGCCGCTGCAAAATGACACTTGTCAACGAAATTCTGCCTGTGCGCTGTCATCTGTTAGCTGATTGCTCACGTCATGGCATGCTATGACTCCAGACTCCTGAAATGTTTGCTGTGGTAGTATAGTTAGTTTCGTTTTTAAGACATGTAAAATTAGGAATACTTTTTAGCATTTTTTGATGTTGGTTGCAAATATTTTGTCCATTACTGCACATTTTAAAATGTTAATATTTTTTATAAGATCATTGTTATTATAAAAATAAGTATCAGGACCAGAATCTTTTTGTAAAAGTGTTGATTTTTTAGTTAGTAATGAATTAAATTTAACGTGTTTTAAAGCTGAATCTTCCGCCATTTTAAACAAGAGTAATATGACAAAAAAAAATTAATAAAAATCCAGGATTTTTTGGTGATTGAGATAGCTAACTTCCAGACATGAAGCAGACTCCAAACATAAGTTTGGAGTCTGCTTCCAAATATCGCACAGCTTCATTATTTGTCAAATAATGAAGCTGTGCGATATTTGGAGGCTGGAAACGAAAAAACCCTTTGACTTCATCCCCCCAATGCAAACATGAGGGGCATCAAGTTGATAAAAAAATTTTTGTACTATTCTCAATGAGACTTATATTCATCAATAAATTTCAAGTTTCATAGTATTATCTCATAGCGTTCAGAAATTATGACCATATATAAATTTGTAAATACTATGAAACTTGAAATTTATTGATGAATATAAATCTAATTAAGATAGTACAAAAAATTTTTAATATCAACTTATTGCCCTTCACGTTTAGGGTGGGGGGGGGGTGAATAAAGTTTTTGGGCTTTTTTGTTCCCAGCCTCCAATCATCGCAATTATTTGCACAGTCTCATTATTTGACATAAGTATAAACATGCTAATGTTTGGAGTTTGCTCCATGTCTGGAAAGTCTGGAAAGATCTCAATCACCAAAAAATCCTTTTTTATTTTTTTATTTTTTAACGTCAATTATTATTATATGTTTCAAAAACAAATAACATTTACATGTCTCCAGTTTATATGAATGTCCACCGCAAATATTTACAATATATAAAGAGCGTTAACAAGTTACAATATATAAAAAGCGATAACTATTTTACGCATGCGCGTTTGACATCGAGTTAAAATAATAAACATAAAAATTCGAAGTTTATAATATAAAGTGCTAGCTATTAACCCATGCATTTAAGAAATATACGCAAATCCGTCTCACCACAGGGCTACTAGGGACTTGCTTGTCGTTGTCGTTGAAACTATGTATTAATATATATTAATAGTACTATGTAGTTGTAAGGAAACTCACAGAAGACTAAGAAAAGTCTTTTCATCGAGAACCTTTAAAATACAAAATAAACTAAAAGTTTAAAGAGTAAATCTATAAAACACACATTAACTTTTTGAAGTCATCTGTTCAGTAATATTTTACAATGTATAATTGCTAACAATATGTATTTATTTATTTATTTTTTAATTTATGTTTTTATTTCTATTTTATTTCTTTATAAAAACATAAATTAAAAAAAAATAATAATAAATACATATAGTTAGCAACTATACATAGTAAAATATTACTGAACAGACGACTTTAAAAAGTTAATGTGTGTTTTATAAATTTACTCTTTAAATTTTTAGAAAACGCCAAAAAACGGCACCGTCGGCCCTGTATAAATTATACTAACGTGCGTTGCAATATTATTAATAAATTTATTGTGTTTACATTTTATCATGTCTATTGGCGCCATACAATTCTTTACAATGTGGTCTCATCATTTAATAATACTATACATGTTCTGAAAAATATTTGTGAAAAATTTAGCCTCCCTTTTTCGCCCTTTTTTGAAATAATTGATATTTAGTGATGCAAGGTCCTTGTAAAATGCCATTTTTCTACTACTGTTTTCAATAGCAGATTCAATTTTTTAAAGTTTTAGATTAGATTTTTTAGGGCAGTTTATAAACTTTTTAAACTAAGTTCATGCTTATTTCAAAATTTAATATTTAAAAAAAATACTTTAATTAGAGCCTGCGGACAAAATACATCAAAAAATTTACCGTCCCTGGCTCAAACGCCAGGGCATTGAGTTAATAAAATATTTAAATTGACAATCTTACACTAAATTTAAAATCATTGACAGGTTTTAAATTTTACCTAATAATCTTTAAGCGTTCGATAGTTATGAACATTTAAAATTTTTAATTTTAAATGGTCAAAACATTCGAACGCAAAACGATTTTTAGATGAAATTTAAAACCTGTTGATAAAATTATATTTTGTATAACATAGTATATCTTATTGCCCTCGCGCTCGGGGTAAACACGGGGTCTTTTAGAAATATTTTTGTTCCCAGGCCCCAATCACTGATGCTTTTTACAAAGCATAATAAGGTTTTAAATCATTTTAAATTCTCCTGTTCTCTAGGGGCTTTGGGCGAAGAAGCACTAAAGTGTCGCAACAAAATCACTAAAAACGATCGGCTACAACATGCTCGTAAGTGCTCAAGAGAAAATAATTGATTTGATGTATTTACACGTGCAATGAACTCATCAGATCCAATTATAAGTACATTATCTTTAAATACAAGATCTAAAAATAAAACTTATATTTTTCCAAAAGAAGTTACAGACCTTTTAGTTCTAGAAGAAGTAGGCATTAATACAAGCAATGACTAAACAATGATGACACATCAGATGATGACAACGATATTAATCGATTTAATGAAAACTTTAATATAGATGTAGAAATTGATGATTATTAGAATTAAAAATAACACCACCCCTAAATTCAATTTGTCTATTATTTTGACGTAAAAAGTCCACAAGGTTGGTAAAAATTATTTCGTGGTTCTAAGCGAATTTGTTCGCTAGCAACACGTTTTCACAACAAAGTTTTGTCCAAAGTTGCTGCCTCTTTATTAAGATCTTTATTCAACAAATCCCTATGATTGCTTCCACATGGTTGGCAGTTCAATTCATTTTGTGATACCGTATCAGGTTTTATTTTTTTCAAAAAGTTTTGTCAACTTAGGTATGGACGCAAAAGAAAATAAAAACAGTTGTCTATATTGCGAAATTTTCAATTTTTTATAATTCAATAAAAAATTATTATTAACTAAGAAAAAGGAATTTGTTCCTTACAAGCTGGCCTCTCCAAACGCCTTGGACACGCAGCGGCTGCCTATGATTTTAATTGGTTTTTGTAGATTCGGAATCCCTGTGAAATTCTTCAATATACTAAACTCCGCTTATTTAAAAAAATTGTCACATTAACTGTTTAAAATATGAAAAACTGCCTAATTTTTGTTAAAACACCTTTGACAAAAACTCACTTAATGTGTTCATTTTTATTACTTTTTGAACTAAGTATAAAATCTTCTTAAAATTCAACATAATATTTATTACATATTTCAAATAATTGAAAAAATATATATTTTATATTTGAAATTTTCCTCGTTAATTAGTCATTATTTTAGTCATTTTTCCATTTAAAACAACGCCGACCCACCCAGCAAGACAATATTTTTTTAAATTTTTTTTTCAGATTTGGAATCCCCGTAAAATTCCTATTGGCCATGCAGTTCACATGAAAGAGACTTATATAAACATGAAAGTTCTCCTCAACTTAGTTATTTACAATGAACACAAATAGAAAATTTGTGGTTATCTAAAAGTTATTGCTATACATTTAGAAATACAATTAGGGTTTATTAAATACTGCTCCCTTTTGTGTATGTGGGAGAAGACTAGCCTGATAGAAATTTTAACACAGATAAAAAAAATGTTATTGCTGACCCACTCGTGGATTTAAATGATGTTCTTCTTCTACCATTACAAATTAAGTTAGGTTTGATGAAAATTTTTGTCAAAGGTATGATGAAAATTTTTGTCAAAAAGAACATACGTCCGTATGACGTGTATACAACGCCTTATAAACGTCACAAGTCCTTATGATGTTCTTAGGACTGTTCTTAGCAGGAGAGTAAATTTCTTTCATAATGTTTGATTTTAGTAATATGTATTGTGCAGATATATCATTAATTTTTTTTTAACGATAATTGTTAACCAAAGTAAACTTATATAAACTCAAACTTTAGATTGTTTAGTGTCTTAGACGTATTTAATAGTTATGATTAAAGGCACAAAGTTCACAAAAAACCATATGTAGGGGTAATGTGGCACCTTTCACCTTGTCGCCTCCTACTCGTTCCCATGCCCCTTCCCCCTTCCTCCTCCACAAAGCTAAACCTCAATCCGCCACTGACTACTACTACTACTACTACTACTACTACTACTACTACTACTACTACTACTACTACTACTACTACTACTACTACTACTACTACTACTACTATTACTACTACCATAGTTATTACTATTATTATTATTATTGTTATTATTATTATTATTACTATTATTATTATTATTATTATTATTATTATTATTATTATTATTATTATTATTATTACGAGCAGAGCCGCTTCCGGCACACTCGGAACCTGGGGAAAAAATTAAATTTAGAAGCCTCTTAAATTCAAATGTCATTAATGGTAAAAGAATTTTGGAATTATTGAAACTAGTTATTGATCAAAATATGTTGGATATTTTTTTCATATTTGCTTGAATGCTACTGATATTTGATTAAACCATATCTAATGCAGTTCTGTCTATCTAATGCAGTTCTATCTAATGCAGTTCTATCTAATGCCTATCTAATGCAGTTTTTTTTCCAACTCTTAAACTTATTTTAAATTTGGTTGTTAATTTATAAGAGGAAGCTGTACATTTCAATTCTAGTAATAAGTCATTTAGTAATTCTAGAAATAATTCAATTCTAGTAATAAGTCGTCCAAGAATCTTTTTTCTTTTGAATATCCAGAACCAATTGTTGAAAATGAATTGAACTTTTATGTATGCTTTAAAAGAATTTTGTTTCGACCAGTAATTCATTAAAAAAACTTTGTTCCAGATAGCTTTTAACAGTATAAGTTCAAAAGAATGTAACAATGCAATCAGATCAACAGCTTCCGCATGATCATCTGCTGGTAAATTCGCTTAATTTTTCATATGAACAAGTGAATTTAAAATTCCTGAATAATTTTTTTCCTAATGGACAAACAGCGATATTGGCGCTTCATCTAGTAGTCAATAATGTGTAGACTTTACAATGAGCAAGTTATCTTAGTATTTTTCATTGAGATGGGCTACAAAAAAAAAATTTGAATAGCTTTTGAATGTTTTAAAAAAAAAAATTTTTCTGTGCTAGTTTCCATTGCGTGCACTACACCTAAGTTTAAAGAATGAGCACTTCATGAGGAGAAAAAAGCTTAAGGGGACTTCTCGATTGTTTTAGCCTACACTTAATTTTATTTTTTAGAGATATTTGTTGCATTATTGCATCTTTAACCCCAAAAATAAATCCAAATTACATTCTACCAAACTTTCTCCTGTTTTATTTGTAAAATTAGCATCTGTTATTTTCTTCATAGTAAACCATTGTAAGAATTTTTTATATATATACCAAATTCCATCATTCTCAAAAGCATATTTTACTATAAATACAACTTTACGTGAGACGTTTGGAGTATCATTTAAAATAATTACATAGAATTGACTTTTTTTATTTATTCTATCATTTTATTTGAAACTTTATTCGCATAAATTTCTAAAAAGTAGTTTTGACTTTGTTCAGATAGTGGTTAGACATTTACAATTATACTCAATATTCTTTAGCGTTATCTAAATGGTTTTTTATCAACTTTGCAGCGGAAAAAAAAGACTACAGTCATCTTAATAATCTTAAAAATATTAAGTCTTTCCATAGCAAATATTTATCTGAATATTTTTAGTTGCCTTTTGTATAAATTTTTGAGATTCTTAATTAATAAGAAATTTTCTTGATTTGGTAACTAGTACACTCGAGTACATTTCATTGTGAAAAAACTTTTACTTTTGATTACGTAATGAACTACTAAGTACTAAGTCCACTGATGACATTAAAAGTTAAAGATGTTGGAGATGCCTTTTTAGTATTGCTTTTTTTTTAAAAAAAATTATTTCTCAAAGAAAGGTCATTCAATTAATTAATAACCACAGTTAAGATATAAAAAAGGCAATATTTTTGATTTAAAACTCCCCAAATGAATTGAGGAAAATAATTTTAGGTTTAATAATTTGTTATTTGTTTGGTGGACAGTTTAGTAAACCTGGTACTCCTGGTGGACAGGAGTACCAGGTTTACATGCTAATTTTCAATTTGATCAAACGATGCAAACAATAAAAAAATTTTGATGTTTTTTTTTATTTCTATTCTTTGTGACAATAACAGTAAATTAAAAATTTGCTGGTTTGTTTCATTCTCGGTAATATTTAGTGAACCAGTAGTAAGATTTTTTTTTACTATATGAATTTGTTTATCTAATAAAATCTGTTTTTTTGACTCATAAAATCTGTTTTTTTGATTCATAATTGACTCATAGAAAAAAGCCTAAAACTATGTTTTACTTATAAAGGATTTTCAAGAACAGCAAAATGATCAGTTCTAAAAACCTTTTTTAGAAGTTGCAATTGAAAAATTTAAACTTAATGAAACTTAATGAAACTGAAAACTTTCCTAAACCAATTAAGATAAGACAACTTGTTTAAGTGATTAATGGGATGAAAACTTCTTTAAAATATAATAATGACTTACAAGAATTTTATGTTTGTTTCTGATATATATCTAGAGACATTATTGAGAAAGCATAGAAAAATTTTAACAAGGATCAGGTGGTACCTATTTTATAAATTTTTAGCAAATATTGCAAAAAATTTGACTTAAAAAATTTAAAAGTTTCATCGAGCTGTTTGTGTGACTAACGTAATTATGTAATGCAAGATGATCCAAAGATCAATGTTTAATACTCATAACCTTCCTGTTATTGAAAGTGAGTTGTCTAAAAACATAATGTAAAAAAGATTCTTAATCATTTTTTCAACAATTTAAGGAATAGTTTAGAGAGATCAAATCCGGTAGATTAAGTTTTCCTGATGATAACATTAGCGATTGGATTTTTTAATCATACATTTTATTTCACAATTTTTACACATTTGTCTGTTTTAATGATATCTGACCTTTATGAGTTTACTGATGTATTAATAAAGGTTTTCTGAACCTTCTCCAATATATTTTTAACAATTATAGCCATCTTTATTACGCATGTTCAAAAAAAATTAAAGCTATATATATATATATATATATATATATATATATATATATATATATATATATATATATATTAATATATAAGTTTGATTTTGCTGTTAGCATATATTCAGCAAGAGTGCTCGATGAACGATATCAGAGCTATATAATTGATTTTTTGACAAGATTAAATAAAAATAACTATATTATTTTTACTATTAAAAGTTTTATGCGTTTAGCAATCATCATGTTAGAAAATACATTGTTTTTTTTTGTTGAAAATATTCTCTTAATAAACATCGTGACGTTTAAATACAATTATAAAACTGTTACTATTTGGGAGCGTGGTTTTAATCTTCGGACTCGTGTTTGTCAAGTATACTTGACAAACAAGTTTTTATAAGACAAAGTT
Source organism: Hydra vulgaris (assembly GCF_022113875.1). Lineage (NCBI taxonomy): Eukaryota > Metazoa > Cnidaria > Hydrozoa > Anthoathecata > Hydridae > Hydra > Hydra vulgaris. The sequence goes on from NC_061165.1 coordinate 42,645,480, forward strand.
CTTATAAGAACTTGTTAGTTATAATAAGTTCTTGTTAGTGCTAATAAGTTCTTATGTTAGTGTTATGTTAGTGCTAATAAGTTCTTATAAAACAAAGTTCTTATAAGAACGAAAACAAGTTCTTATAAGAACTTGTTTTCATGACGACACACAGTGTGTCAGAAACCTTAAAAAGTGGCCAAAATTATTTATTTATCAAAAAACATTACATTTAACATGTTTTTAAAATAAAAAATCATGAAAAGAATTTTAAAGAATTCTTTTCATGATTTTTTTATTATCTAATGTAGTTGATGCAACTTTCTGGTTGCAAAATAACTACTGTTATTACATAATTAATTTTTTGTTTTTTTTATTTGCATTCACTCCCAACAAGGCTGCAAGCAAATACTATTAAGTTGAGAGTTACTAGGAAAAAAAAGAACAGAGTTATAGAGCAAGGAAACGGTTGACAGAAGACTTGAAAAGTTGAAGGTTGTATGAGTCAGGAAAACATGAAGATGGGAGAGAGTTCCAAAGAATTGAAGTGCGGGGAAAAAAACTAGATGAATAAAAGTTTTTAGAGCATGCAGGGACAGATACAGTAAACGAATGAGACTTAGCTGAATGACGAGTAAAACGAGAATGAATTTTAGTTGATGGAACTAGAGATGATAACTCCTTTGAGCAGTGACCATGATAGTATTTGTAGAAAAGAGAAAGAGATGCAACTTTAAGACGATGGGAAAGAGGCTCAAGCTTAGCAGATAGTCCAGGTCCAACAACATTTATAATGCGTTTTTGGACCTTGTCAAGAAGAAAAAGTGATTCGTTAAAAGAACCAGCCCAAATATGATAACAGTACTCCATACAGGGACGAATAAGAGATTTGTAGAGGTAGAGAATGGAATCAGAAGTAAGGAAATGGCGAGCACGATTAAGAGAAGCAACCTTAGCAGAAGCTAATCTAGCAATCGTTTGTATATATGGTTTCCATGAAAGGTCAGTAGTAAGCGATAATCCAAGAAGACGTAAAGAGGACGACTCAGTAAGAGGATTGCCATTCATTAATATAGGAATGTTGACCATATTACGGTAGTTGTTTGCAGTAAACAACTGGGTTTTATTAGAGTTGAAATTCACAAGCCACTGTGAACCTCAATCTATTACTGAAGTGAGATCGGATTCAAGATCAGCTGCTTGTTCTTGGCGATCGAAAAGGAAAGACTTTTTGTCAAGACAGGAGTATAAAGTTGAGTCATCAGCAAAAAGAGCTACTTTAAATGAAAGGTTGTCAGGAAGATCGTTTATGGAGATAAGAAACAAAGCAGGCTCAGGATGGAACCTTGGGGAACCCCAGAAGTTACTGGAAATAAAGAAGAGTGTTGGCCTTCAAGGATGACTTTAATAAACCGGTTAGAAAGAAATGATTTGATAACCTCAAAAACTTTCCTTGAAACACCATATGAAGCAAGCTTATGGAGAAGACTAGCATGCCAAACTTTGTCGAAAGCTTTAGATATGTTGAGAGCAATAGCCCTAGCCTCACCGCCTCCATCTAATGCACGATAAAATCTTTCATTTAAAGCAGTTAGCAAGTCGGCCGTAGAGCGAGAGGATCGAAAACCGTATTGATTGTCGGACAGTAGTTTATTTGACTCAAGATGAGATGTGAGGAATTTGTTGATCAAAGACTCAAAGACCTTGCTAATAACAGAAAGATGACTGATCGGACGATAATTGGAGGGGTCAGAATTTTCTCCAGAGTTTTTGAATATTGGAACCACAGATGCCATTTTCCAACAAGCAGGAAAACAAGACTCAGTCAAACACTTGTTAAATAGTTTAGAGAGAATTGAAGAAAGTTCTGGAGAACAATTCTGCAAGACTGTGACAGGAATGTTGTCTGGACCACAAGCTGTAGACGAGTTTAATTGAGATATGACTTTAGCAACAGAAGCCGGAGTGATTTGAATGTCTAACAATGGGTCAACCTGTTTGACTGGAATGGAAGGAAGAGAATGTCCATAAGATTCAAGAGTGGAATTAGAAGAAAAGTTCTTTGCAAATAGTTCTGCCTTATCCTTGGGAGAGGTAATAAGATCAGTCCCATGAATGAGAGATGGAATGTTAGATCTACCCTTGTTAATAATGCTGTTGAAGATTTTCCAAAAGTCTTTAGAGCCTAACTTCTGTGATAAGATGCGAGATTTAGTGAACTGAGAATAATGGAGTTTAGCATCAGAAAGCACCTTTTTACATCGATTTCTTGCAAAATTAGCCGTTTGTTCTCAAGAGAGTTGTTCTTTTGAAAAAGATGAAAAAAATGATTACGATTGGATATAACAGCCGCACAAGAAGGAGAAAACCATGGAGTAGAATGAGGCTTGACTTGAAACCGACGAGAAGGAATAAAAGCTTCCATTCCAGCCTGAATCCAGGAGATTACGTAGGAGACGCATTTATTAGCTGAGAGAGAAAAAACATCAGCCCAAGGACCATCACAAAGAAAATCACGAAAAGAATCCCAGTCAGCTTTAGGGTAGTAGTAGGTGGTGCGATGATAAGGTGAGCCCAAAAAAGAAGTACGAGAAGAAAGATTTATAGAGATCATTGCATGGTCAGAACCACCTAAGGGAGAAAAGGGAGAAACAGAACATAAGCTAGGGTCAGAGACAAGACATAAGTCAAGGAGTGAAGATAAATGATTAGGGTTGTCAGGAAAATAAGTCACAAAGTTAACTGAGTAAGAGATTGAGAAACGCAGAAGTTAAAGGCTTTAGTGCCAGCAGGATCAATGGTGTTAGAGCCAAGCCATTCAGTGTGATGGGCATTAAAATCACCAACAACAACAATTTTGGCAGAGAGGTAAAGAGAAAGGGCATGGTCAATTTGATCAGAGATAACATCTAAAGTGTGCAATCATGGGAAGAAGGAGAACGATAAAGAACAAAAAGAAAGGTGATAGAGTGAAGAGGTGCTAGTCGAAAGCAAATAGAAGAATGGTCAAAGGATTCGAACCTGATTTCACAACAAATAGGGTAATTAATGCGTATGTATACCCCTAAACCTAGCATGTGACTATTGGAGTCTTTACGAATCAAAGGATAGTACCCATCAACACTGACATCGGAAGAAGGAATTTCAGAATTTAAATTTGTTTCACTGAGTGCAAGCAAGTCTGGTGAATTTTGCAGGAGGTAAGACTCAACTGACGGAAAGTTGCTACGCAGACCGCGAATATTTGTAAAAGATATATTAAAACATTTAGGTGGTGGGGATAATTTTTTAGGTTTAAAATTTTTGGTTACTTTGGTAATGATTTGGGTTTAATGAGAACTAGACACATTCATAGATAGAGCACAGCCTCCTAATCAATGAGCTATGCAGTTGTCTCAGTCCTGTTAATTAACCCTAAGCCGTGACATAGAGCTCCTTATGTGGCCTTGACAATGCATTCCAAAAGCATTAACAGGGACACCATCCATGCGCAACATGGCACTGTTAATACTCTGATATTTTGCAGCTGTTGATGGAATCAGCCTCTCTGAGAGCTACCACAGAGTTTGGGAAACCTTACTACCAGCCAGCCTCAGAACCATTAAACTGAGTTTTAGAGCTGTACCCTCATATGGAGATAACAGGAGGAGTTGCATAGCCATTATCAAGGAGACAAGAAAAAATCTATGAGTAGAGTCAAGGAGATCCAGCATTCAACATCCTAGGCAGGAAACAATGTAACACAGGTTACATCTACGCCAGCCTAATAGATGAAGAAGGGGTTCGAGGCTGGTTAGCAGAATTTTTATGCTTACCCCTAAAGTCTTTGCCTAGCAGGCCTTCTACAAGACAGTAGCTGGATGCAGCTAACATCTGCCCAAGATTAGTATTTTTATCAAAACACCATCTCTAGCCTTTACTCAACCAAGAGCCCCAAGGCAGGGGAAATTTAGTCGGAGTTTATTTCTCCTAGCCTTTGCCTAAAAAGAGCACACTCTGCAAGGCAGCAGGGCTTGTGGCAGGTGGTACTGGGTTACGTGATACCAGTAGCAAGATTGATCTTGATTATCCTGACCTGACCTGGAGTAGTCAAAAGGAGTTACTTCCCGCAACAGTACTTTGAGAAAACCAGGCATGGCATTTTGGAAGTGCATTAGGAAAAACACTGCATCTAACAAAATACAGGAGTCTAAGGTGAGTGTAGGTTTTGTAGTTGGAGTAAGTAGCTAGTTACTGAGCTCACGCTGCATCAGAGAATAAACAGAACACAAACAAACATAAATAATAAACATAAATCAACTTACGGGTGAGTCAACACCGCGCCAGAGGTTCAGACAAAACACAAACATTCATAAAAAACATAAAGTAACCTACGGGTGAGCGAACACCGCGCCAGAGGTTCAGATAGAACACAAACATACATAAAAAACATAAATTATAACAATTCCCAACTTCCTGTTAAAAACAATTCCCCCCCCCCCCCTCCACACACACTTTTTTTCTTAAGCAGAAAACTCTAGATATAGAAAACTTTTTTTTGAAATTGACAATTTCCCCCCCCCCCCCACACACACACAAACTTCGAGATCCGTGTCGTCGGCCCTGATATATGGCCATAAGAACAAAGTGGTGCAACCCACAAATTTACAAAATGTGTTTTTTTTGCGTAACGTAACTCTATAAAAAACTTAAAGAAATATAAATATACATACATATATATATATATATATATATATATATATATATATATATATATATATATATATATATATATATATATATATATATATATATATATATATATATATATATATAAATATATATATATATATATATATATATATATATATATATATATATATATATATATATATATATATATATATATATTTATATATATATATATATATGCATATATATATATATATATATATATATATATATATATATATATATATATATATATATATATATATATACATACATATATATATATCTATATATATATATATATCTATATATATATATCTATATATATATATATATATATATATATATATATATATATATATATATATATATATATATATATATATATATATATATATATATATATATATATATATATATATATATATATATATATATATATATATATATATATGTGTGTGTGTGTGTGTGTGTGTGTACTATAGAAAGCAATTTTTTACTATGTTTTATGCAGTGCCGTGGCTAGAGGATTGTAGCCCCCACCCTTATATAAAAACCCTGCTATTAGGGCCCTAAAATTATAAAAAAAATTTCACTATTAAATTACTAATTAATAATAAGTACTACTTTAAAAATTAAAAATTTCTAAAAAAAAAAAGATTCCTTAAATTTCCGAATGTGCTCTCAATTGTTGCTGGGTATCCCCCCTCCCCTAATCTAATGTTGAGGGGAGATTTAGCTCTGGCTTTATTTAACTAAATAAGGCTGAGTGGCATTTAACAACGATTATTTTTACTTCGAAGTTTTTATTTATTTTTTTGTTACAAAAATCCTCCTTCATAAATTAATTACTTTCCATGAACTTATTATTTATTAAAATCCAAAAAAATAAATGCTTCTAAATAAAAAAACTCACCTTCGGTCTTTTCAAAAACCATATGTTTAATCAACCTGTCACTATAGTAGGCCATAATACACACAATCTAATTTGAAAGAACTAAAGTTTCAATAAATTTCCAAAAGACTACCACCTGAATTCATCTACATAAAATTACTTTGAGAAAAAACTTTTTTTTTTGGATAGTTTGACTGTCGCAAATACAGTTTTTTTTTTTTTTTTTATTGCTTTTAAAATAGCACTCTATTGCTATGCAACATGGATCTATTTTAAAAGGATCAATTTTAATTTTGTTAAAAAGGTATAAATATACTATCACGTTGACGTTATTAATAAATAAACTCTTTTTTTTTGTGAGTCTTTAAACTATTTTCGCTTAAGCTGCAGGTTTAGCTTATTATTCTTAGGTAGAAAAAAGCAACAAGGAATATCAGCATAGCAACAAGGAATATCAGCATAGCAACAAGGAATATCAGCAATTATCTGTGGTTTTAATGTGATCAAGTTTCATAAAGTTTATAATTATCATTAATTTATAGGTACTAATAACATTCATCAAAATTTTTACCTTTTAGTTTTGCAACTTTTAAATATTTCTCCATTTTTTCACTTTTCCCTAAAAGAACTCCTTTTTTTTCCCAATTTCCATTCTTAGAAACTGTGTAAATTTTCTAAAACTAAATATTTTAACTTTAAAAACACCTTATTAAGAATTAATTTCAATTAATTCAATCAAAATACAAATCATTTGTTTTCTATTTTATATAATTAATAGTCGCTTTATAATAGCTTTTAAACTGCTTATTGAAATTTAAAAAAATTACAATGGCTTTTGTTAAAAGGGTATAAATTTACTATCACGTTTACGCTATTAATAAATAAACTCCTTTTTTTCGTGAGTCTTTAAAGTATTTTTGCTTAAGCCGCAGGTTTAACTTATGATTGTTTGGGAGAAAAAAGCAACAAGAATTATCAGCAAGGGAATTATTATGTTGGTATTATAATTATTAATATGCATTATTGTAATATATAATTAGATTTGAGAAGAGACTATTACAACGTAAAAACACGTTTTTAAACAATATAATACATTCCCGTACTGCGTATTCAGTTAAAAAATTTTTACAATTGTAAATAGTTCATATCAATTAAATTCTTTTTATTATGGTGTCCAATTATAAAAAATCACATTAAGTATTATTATGGTCATTTTAAGTAATTTTTTAAACATTGTTTTAGTGACACTTTTGTAAAGACATCAGAAATTATTTTAAAAACCAAAGAAATATGTTTAATGCCGTCTCGAGTGCTACAAAGCCTTGTGGCAGTTTATCTGAATTGCGATACAAACACTCACCAAAGGTTCAGAGAGCAAAGCCTCAAATTGTGAATACTCCAATACAAAAAAGCGATCCTACAAAGTTTAAAGAAAGTTTGGAATTATTTAACAGGTTTCATTGTAAATTTACTGAAGGTTTATGGCGAGCTGATAAAGTATACTTTGAATGTAAAGGCGATTTAAGCGTTACACTACGAATGTGCACAAAATGTAGAGACTTAGGTAAAGATAACACTAAGACAGACCAGTATTATATCAATACTCCAGAAGTAGCACGCGAAAGAACCATTTTATGTTATGCTTGCATGCACACAATGATCAATGAATTTCTTGATAAAAACAAAATAGCAGATGTACCAGAAGAACTAAATCGATTACAAAAATTACAAACAAATGAAATTTCCATAAGCTATCACGGAGATCATTCACATTAAATAAGTTGATTACGTGGCAACAATAAAAAAGTTTAGTAATACGCATCAACAATAACAGTAAAAAGATGATAAAATTAAGTGAACTATGATAAATGTTTTTCTACAAGTTAATTTTTAAAAAAAAGAATTATAGCGAAAATGTTATCTCAAATAATTTATTAAGTTGATTTCTATTTGCTCCTTATCTTTGAAAACTTTACATAATGAAATTTGGCAGTTCTGAAAACATAAAAATGTCAGTAGTTCCAAAGTAAGTAATAAAATGGTTGTGGTAAGGTGTTGGTAGATTTGGGAGTGTCAAGTAATAGCTGTAACAAATTCATGGGTACAACTATAAGGTACTACTATACAATTACACAATTTTTTTCTTAAAAAACATTAATAAAAAATTTAGTGAACATAAATTACAAATATAGGTCGAATAAAGACAGAATAAAAAATAAATAATTTTTTTTCAAAATCCATATAAAGAAGTTGGTTTTGTTAAAAAACCGTTTACACGATTATTTAGAGTGATTGTTAAACTCTGAAGTTTGCACAGCTTTACATTGATGTAAACTACAATCTGTGCCAGTTTCACATTCAAGTTATCAAAACTTGCAAAAATATTGTCATTTTTATGAGGTGGTGATTTTCACAATTTTACTCGCCTATTCAAAATTTCAAAGGTACAAATTTAAGTAAAAGTTTTTTTTTTTTTGGTTTACATATGTTGGTCGTTGTACAACAATATATAACCAATAATAAAAGTAATATACAATGATAGAAAATATAATAAATATATAAAAGGTATCTGAAAGAAGATTACGAGGATCTTGTTTTCATATTCTCAAATAGTCATTTAACAAGAATAAAATAGCAAAAATTAATAAACGAAAATTTAGAAAAAACAAAAAAATTAAAAAAAAATTTAGAAAATTAGGAAAAAACGAAAAAAACAAATGAAAAATTAAAAAACAAAAATTTAATAAACTTTCTCAAAATTGCAAGGTAAATATTCTTTGTATCCGAAGAAAGATCAAGAGGATCTTCTCATCAGATAAAATACACGTGTAAACCAACATATACATTAAAAAGTTAAAAATGTTAAAATTTATTTAAAAATTAAAATTGTTTTGGCAAAATTTAATTTTAGAAGTACCTATTACTTTTTTCTTTTTTAAAAATAAATTAAAAATCTTTTTAATGGTTTTTAGTTTATTTTACTTTTACTAAAAACAAACTTTAATTTAAAGTTTGTTTTTTGTTCGGCGAAAAAGTTATTATTTCTCAAAATATATTTAGTGATTGATTTAAAAGTAAAAATGACTTTTAAAACAGCTAGGGATAAGTTATTTATTCATAAATATACAAAACATGGTAGTCGGTAAAATGCGAACTGCGAACCGGTAAAATGCAAACTTTTTTGCGAATCAAGACATTATATTTTGATGACCACTACGGTTATGATATAAAAAACTTTTGCTCGTCAATTTTTTAATTTAAATAAATATAATTCATTTAAGTTAGATTTAAATTAAATATAATTTGTTTCTGCTCGAAGTCCGTAAAATATATAGTAAATAAACAATTTAACGGTAAACGGAAGATAAAAAATATTAAATCATTAACAATCAATAGGGCTATGGTTCGAAATTTATTAATATATAGGTTCGCATTTTACCGGTTCGCAGTTCGCGGTTCGCAGTTCGCATTTTACCGATTACCACAAAATATATAATACATTTAATTCGTATACATTTAGTATTCTCAATTCAATAAAATAATGCTTTGAATGATAGAAGCGTTTTGCAAAATTGATTTAACGGATTGCGCGTTTCTGACGTAGATATAGATGTCGCAGCACACTTTTTTCTTTACATCCCCAACCAATATTAGCATTATTTAAGTAACTATGTATAAATATTAGCATTATTTAAGTAACTATGTATAAATATTAGCATTATTTAAGTAACTATGTATAAATGAATAATAAAGTTGGATAAAGACTTTTTTTTTCTTATTAAAGTAGATTCGTGATTTATATAATATCCTCATGTTTTTAGAAATTTTTGTGCTTATATAATTTGTGAAAAATTTTAAGAAGCTTCATAAAGTTTTAGTGAAGATATTATGTAAACGGTATAACAAAAACAACAAAAAGTATGTACTGTGAAAAAAACAGTTTTAAAAATCAGATAGTATTTATTAACATAAAACAAAACAGAACTAACTCAATGGGATACAGAATTATAAGATCGGTATCCCTCAATGACTTTGGTTTTTGTCTATATACTATTTTCTTAAGCCTCTTCTTACTTTTCTCTGTCTTTAAACATTAGATGACTGTTTACGCTCTAAAATGATCGTTTTTTAATGAATTTTTTTCAAAAAAAAACTTTCATGTGGAATATTTAAACAATCAAAAACATTTCCAATACCATTAATATTATCATTGAAACTTATGATGGCAGAACACACACTAGTTTTAAGTACTTTTCTGATACAATAAATAGATTTGCGACAACATTCCCAATAAAATCCATTTAAACACTCATTTACATTTTGGGTTAGGCCATGGAGGCATTTCTTTAGCTATGAGTTTTGACTTTATTCCTGAAGATTAATACTTTTTTTCAATTATGCTAAGTGCATATAGAAAACTTGTGAACAAATTGGGCATGAATTGCACAAGAAATAACTTGCAATAGAGGTGTTATTCCATAACATAGTTGCTAAAGGCGTTGCTAAGATTAAAAATCTATTACAACATTAATATAAATTAAAATAACTTCAAATTTTTAATTATATCATTTTTAATTATATTTATTCCATTATTGATATATTCGATAAAGTGTGGATCATAACCGTCTAATGTCGCTGAGGCCCCACTATATTACTCATGTCAAACAAAATGTTGAATCTGAATTATTAGCAAAATTCAGGAGATTTTTTGCTTACCAGTTTAATAATCCATATCTATACGGTTATAAATGCATAACTCAGCATTTTAGAGTTCATTTGACCAGATCTTTACCATACGCAATAGATTTCGAAGCAAGCAGACACGTTTTTTTCTACTGCGTGTTTAAATTGCTATACAAATATGAAAACTTTAATTAAAAACATAGAAAGGATAATAAAGAACAAATTAGAATAACAAAAAAAATCTTTTCTCGAAGCAACAGAGAATTTTTTAAAAGAATAAAAAAAAAGTTTTGCATCGGTAATGAGTGCAAACTTAAAAATATTAACGGACAGAATTGGAAAACTAAAAAGTTATGTTAACAACAACAAATGTGATTAATATTCAAAAAGATTTTGAAGCGATTTTGAAACAACTTTAAACTTCCAAGAAACATTTTTTTTTTCCTATTAGAAAAGGTATTACAAATTAGAGAGTGTTGTGATAAGAATACTGTTTTACAAAAAAACAATTGATTTAGAAAACAGATCTCGTCGAAACAACTTACGAATAAATGGAATTGAGAAAAACATATTGAAACATGGAGTGACTGAAACCTGGAGTGACCTAAAATACAGTAAAAAATATTTTCAATACAGTAAAAAATATATTTCAAAAAATAACTGAAAATTGACAGCGCAGTGGTTGTGGAAAGAGCGCATCGATAGGGCAAATCAAGAGTAAACTACCAAGAGCAATAGTTCTGAAGCTCTTAGTTACCAAGACAAACCAACTTAGTTACCAAGACAAACCAAAATTATGAACGCCGTGAAAAACTTGCGTGGAACTGGTATACTTATTAACGAAGATCTTGCGAAGGAAATTATCAAGAGTCGTAAAAGGTTATGGAAGGAAGTTAAAAGACCACGCAGTGAAGGCAAGTATGCTATTATAAAATATGATAGATTTCTTTGCAGAGAATTTAGAAACCCCATCTTAAACATCAAGTTTCAAAAAGAAATTTTTTTAAAAGCAAATACCTCAAAAAAAATGCATGGCTGGGACTAGTGATTTTGAATCCATAAGTTTTAACTTTTCTGAAATAGATATTAATAAAAATATAAACCTCGATATAAATTTTTTCCACGACATGCCTACGGTTGCTCACATCACTGTTCAAGCGAATAAGAAGGGTTTCTTTTTGAAAATGTTTGCGACAAAAAATTAAATAAAATTAGAATTCTCCACGTAAACATTCGAAGCTTAATAACAATTTTGAAAAACTTCTCAGTTAGAGGAAACAGAAATTTTTTAAAATATAGTTTGTTTGATTGAAACGTGGATTTTAAATGATTTAAATAATACTTTTATATTCTCTTATTTTAAACTAACTCTCTCTTCAAAGGCAAGAAAATAAATGTGGTGGTGGTAAATGAAAACATTGTTTATTATGTTAGAAATGATTAAGATGTTTCTGATAGCGATAAAGAAATAATATCTTTTAAAATTATACACAACGAATCAAAAAATATATTATTAAGCTGTTGTTATCGACCACCTGACGGCGTAAGTGAGAATTTGAGTATAATTTATATTACAAAGCAATATAATTATATATATAACAAATTATGTATATTACAAAGTAATTAAAAAAAAGGTACTAATGAAAAAAAAAAGATTTTCATTATTAGGCGCCTGAATATGTTTTCTGTACAATGAAGATAATAGAATTAAAAATATTTACGATTCTAATTTTTATTTATTTATTTTAATTTTCATGCTATATTTTTCTATACAATGTTTTTATATCTGAAGATATTGCTGGCTTAGATTCTATTTTTGACACTGGAGCAATTTCCATAATTAATCGCCCAATCAGAGAACAAAAAACTCAAAGTCTTTGATTGATAATATCATTACAACAAATATATTCGACATTGATATTTCAATTCGGTATTCTAAAATCGGATAAATAGATCTTTGATCTTTTATGGTCTATGGTCTCTAGGTCTCTAATTTTATATATAAACCCTTTTGTTCAACCAAATTTAATCAGTTTTGTATTACATATTGTGCACCTTACTTTTGTAACAAAATTGTTTTGTCTAATTTCGACAGGCCTTTTACTTTTACCATTTTAGAGCTGACGACACTGGAAGATGGAGGGGGGAGGGCAGGGGCACTGTTCCCCCATTCTTTTCTTTTTTTTAGAAAATTCTTGATATAGAGAACATTTTTTAGAAAATTAACGATTGTGTCCCTTCACTTCAAAACCCATGTCGTCGGCCATGCATTTTTAAATATAAAGTGAAAAATTCAATTAACTTAATGAATGATGTAGCCAGGTATTTTTAATTGTAACAATATATTTTGTTTAGAACTTTTATTGTAAATTAAGTTTTATTTTGTTGATTATGTATTGATGTAGCTTACATACACACGTTAAAAGATTCTGATGATGAGATCACTACAATCTTTTTTTTTAAAAGTAATATTTTATTAAGGAAATAAATGTAAGCTAAAAAAAACAAAATATTAAAAAAAGTTTTTATTTACTATTTAGGTAATGAATTTCATAAGCTGAACCATAGCCTACTATATTTATGAATATAGTAGGCCATGGCTGAAAGCAAGAAATACATGCTTGATGTGCCAAAACCAACTTGCCCCACCAAGCAACTATCAAGCTATAAATGGTATTTTAGTGTCCGATAATGACTGAATAGTTTTCGCAATCCAACAACGAGCAACTACAATAAAACGTTTTATGCGCTCAAGCCAATTTTTAATTGTGCCTTATACGATAATGCTCTTTTTTAAAGATTTTTAGTTTAAAACTCTAAAAAGGTTAAGTGCGACCATTGCGCAGTTGTTAGAGCGTTTGCTTTACCAGCAGGAGATCCAGGATCGAAACGAGCTTTGTTCAATTTAAAGGGTAATTGTAGTATATTGGTGTAAAATATATTAAAGTTCAGATTTAATTGTCTTATGATTAATTTGATTTAGACAATTTAATTAGGGTAATGATTAAACAATGTATTATACAAACTAGAGTATTGATTAAAATAATCTTGTATCAAAAATACAAAGCAAAAACGTTTTGTTATAAAATTTTCAAAGATCAAGACTTTAATTAGAAAATAAGAGGTGTTTCTATTGTGTTAGAGGTGTTTCTATTGTGTTAGAGGTGTTTCTATTGTGTTAGAGGTGTTTCTATTGTGTTAGAGGTGTTTCTATTGTGTTAGAGGTGTTTCTATTGTGTTAATAGAGGTAAAAATTCTTGGAAAGAAATTTTATTTATTTCATTTCATTATTCAATAACTCACATACACAAAGATTAAAAAAACTTTTCTCAGAATGCTGTCAAACTGTTGACCCTGGTATTTTTCACTCTTTGTAACAAAATACAACTGTTAAAAATCTCCATGCGAAAGTTAATTATAGAAATAATTATTATTTTTAATGATTATTGTTCAAATAATAATATATATATATATGTATATATATATATATATATATATATATATATATATATATATATATATATATATATATATATATATATATATATATATATATATATATATATATATATATATATATATATATATATATATATATATATATTTATTATATAATAAATATATGTTTAGTATACATTGTTAAACAATGAACGTATAAATATAGTTACATAACATTATTTGAAAAACTAACTTGTTCAATGTTTAACATTGTTAAACAATGAACAAATAATGAAAATGAATTAGTATAGTTAACACTGAATTAGAAAGCTTTACGCAAAGGTTTATAGCTAATAAATTACCAATAAATTGTGAAAGAATTACTCTCTTCAATAGAATAAGACAATTGATTAATTTTCTTTTAAAGTTGCCAAAACTGTCAATCAATGATAATCAAATAAATCGTCTAAATCATACAAAGTTTTTGGGAGTAATATTTGATGAGAACCATATTAGTGTGATTATAAAAAAATCTTTTTTTTTAAGTGTGTTATATAAATCTAGGAATTTTTTGATTATAAATCGCGCAAAATGATTTACTTCAGTTATGTACTTTGTCATCTCTCCTACACTAATACTATTTGGGCTAAGACACTCAAAACTAAATTAATAAGATTACAGAGTTTACAAAACCACGCCTAATAAGCAGTTAACTATTTCAAGAAATTAGAAAACCATTTCCCTGTAATGAAATAAACGAACGCCCTAGATATATCAAAACTTAATTCCCTTTAAATATTAATATTTATATATAAATATAAAAATCATTTGCTGCCAAAAGTATTTTCTGATATTTTTACAACGGCTTTTTCTCAAATATATAATCTTCGGTCAAATACCGAACCAGAGTAAAATCACGTGTCAAAATTTTTAATAATGAGCCAACGTCTGTATTTATGAGCCCACCATTATGAAATCAATTGAAAAATAATTGTATAAAAAATTTGAAAACTTTCTTTTTAAATGACAAATTTTTTTAAATTTTGACATACATGAATTTCTAATTTTTCACCACTCTTTGGAACATTTTCAATTTTATTAGATACTTTTGTGTGTCTTTACATTTGTGATGCTTTTGTGTGTCTTTATATTTGTGATACTTTTGTGTGTCTTTACATTTGTGATACTTTTGTGTGTCTTTACATTTGTGATACTTTGTGTCTTTTTATATTTAGGTATAGGTTGGTGATAATTTTTTATACTACTTTTTGTTTTTGCTATAATAAACCTAAACATTGGGTTGAGTTTCTGTGCTTGTTTTTAAAAGAGTTTTTGAAAATTTGACACTTTTATTTATCAAAACTTGAAATTGAAAAGACATCTGACATTAAAAAACTCACGTAAAGGCAAGACACAATGTATACTCTTTTAACATAAATATATCACATATAAAAAATGATATATCTAGATATTTTATTATTATTATATACTCAATTATTCATGTTGTACAATAATTTATCCAGCTAAATAGTATACAGGAAAATAATTGAACTACAAAAAAAAAACAACGTTAAAGTCATTAATTACTTATTATAATGATACTGAATTTATAAGAAAAACAGGATTAGTTTTTTGCGCTCGACAACTTGAATCTATTTCTTTACTTGTACTTGAAAAGAATCAGAAGACTATAGTGATTTTTTAGAAACATCATTATTACTGTCAACATATGACGTCATTGTAAAATTATATTTATCAAGAGTATTTAATGCAAAACAACTAGAGGTTGATGCAGTTTCATTTCATTAGTTTTAAAATCTACTAACAACCAGATAGTTTTATTTAATGGAAAATTAACTGAAGAAGTAGCATTTTGCTAGATATACAAAAACCAGTAGTTTTACTTTTAAAATTGACATTACGCAAGACATAACACATAATGATCAGTTGTTGTCCGATAAGTAAAGAGAAATATTTATAAACGTATAATATCTGTTTTCTAAATGGAAAGTAAACAGACATTTAATTATTACCTTAATCGAAAAAAACAATATAGATATTGAAAGCTATACAGATAATTGGAGAGATCGAGCAGCAAGCATGATAAAACAGTATAATAACTTCACCAATTTTCTAAGTAAAGAATCAAACTCACGTTTGGTGTGATGCCTTCGTATTAAATTTGATATTTAATGACAGTACAAGTTATGGCATTGAAGCTCTTTCATTCAATTGCTCAACTAAATGAAAGACCTTTAGTTTAGCAATTGTGTGCCATTTTTCTGAGAGAATTATACCACCTTATAGGCGTTTGGTAAAACACTTGTGAAGAAACAAGTTATCAAAGACTTAACGTTTTACTAAAAATATGGATAGCAAAGAAAACAATACGAGTTGTAATAACGACTAAATATCTTTTTTGAAAAAAAAAATAACTTACAGAAAATAAATAGTTTAATTAAATTTCTTTCTAATATACCTTTTAATGCTTAGATTACACATTAAGATTGAAACTATTCTAACAGAAATTATATTAAATGAAATTAAACTAATGGAGTTATTTCTGAATCTTAAAATTATATTAACAGCACATATTTATTTCAAAATTTTTTTAATTTACTTGACCTTATCTAAATATCTAAAAGCCAGTAATCTAAATCACTTAACAATTTAACGCAATAACTTCCATATTAAGTTCTTTATACTTTCGCGAGATTTTCGTAATTTTATCAAAAAATTTAAAATTATTTGCCAAAAGTGTGAATGCACTATTTGAAGAGGAAAAATGTTATAGTATTTGTAGAAGAAAGTATGTGAGAAGAGAAGCACATAAGACGAAAGAGAATGCCCAAAAAATTTAAGCGAAGATCATTTTTAGAATTCTTATATAAGTTAATTTTTCGAATTCTTGTATAAGTTGTAATTTGATTACAAGTTGATTTTCGATTACAGTTGTAATTCGATTACAAGTTGTAATTCGATTACAAGTTGTAATTCAATTACAAGTTGTAATTCAATCAAAAAGTATAAAACAACCTAGTTTAACGTAATTGTAGATGACAATAAGGTCTATAAAAAACCCTTTTAAAAACCATGAAGTATTATATGTTGATATGGTAATATTAGATCCTAAATGTTTTGGCGACAATATATGTCAGTTTATAAACAACAAAATATGCAGTATTAAATTCTTTATGTATTCGCGTGATTTTAATAATGTATTAGAAAATTCAAAATTATTGGTAATATATTTTCATATATACTTTCAATATATACGACAATATATATAACAGTTTAAAAAAACTCAGTACACCGTAAAAATGTAACACCAAGTTTTCTAATAAAACTAATATGTTACAAAGCCCGATTTAACACGCAACATTTAGAACTAAAATGGTCACGCGACATTTAGATATTAGGTGTGACGAGACATTTAAAGTTAAAACAGTCGTGCGTCTTTTAGATATTAGGTGTGGCGTGACATTTATAATTAAATTAGGCACGCGACCATTTTGAATTAAGCATGGCGTGATATTTAGATTTTTTATTTATCTCAGGACATCTAAAGCATTATCGTGTCGCATGTCACCAAGCCCAATTTTTCGCGCCACAATAACATAAATTAAATGTGGCGTATAAATTGGGGTTGGTGAGAAGCGACACGATAATGATTTGTATGTCCCGTGACTATTAAAATGTTTAAATATCACACTTAAATAAAGTAAAATACTAAATACTTAAATAAACATAATACTTTAAAAAAAAAAATCATCAAATATAAATAAAAAAGTATAAATAATAAATTTTAAAGTGATTTGTTGGTTGTGAATTAATTTGTCTCTGCGACGAGTTTAAGGGTGGAATGCTAGGAGCGAACTTGAGTCACGTTTGACTTGAACTTTACATTGTTACCAATAGCGGCAGAGTATTTTTTGAGGGGAAAACCTAGACTCTGCCACTATTAAAGTTCAAATCGAACTTGACAAAGTTCGTATCTTGCATTCCACCCTAACAGTTTTAAAGTGTAAATATATCGCAACACTTTTCAAAAGACTTCGCATTTTTTCAGCCAATGATAATCATATATAGTTAGTGAAAGCCCAGTATAAGAGACTATGCAAATATATATATATATATATATATATATATATATATATATATATATATATATATATATATATATATATATATATATCAACTTAATATATTAGTTTATGTAACTTATAAAAACTAATAATCTTATATCTCCAAAAAATATTCCTGAAATTTCATCTTTTATCATCTAAATTGAATCGAAAAAAATCATTAGGTACAAACATTTCCGCAAAAATCATTAGGTACAGCATTTCCGCAAACATTCTTATAGATTTTAACTATGAATTTTCAAATGGTTTTTCTAAACTATTCAACACCTCATTCTTAAATGAAATATTTCATGATATTTTGAAATTATCTTGCATTGTTCTAACATTTAAAATTGGCTCTAAACTTTCATGCACTAACTATAGATCTATTTCTCTTTTATCTAACATTAGTAAGCTTGTTAAAAAACTTATGTATTCTAGAGTGTACTCTATTTTGAACTCATATAATTTTTTATATAATTTTCAATTTGGTTTTTGATCAAAACAATCTACTTTTCATGCATTACCAAGTATCATGGCAAGTATAACAGAAAAAATTAGAGAAGCTCTTGATACTGATTATTTCGTTTGTGGTTTTTTATCGATTTACAAAAAGCTTTCTATGCCGTTGACAATAGTATTTTGATTTCTAAATTAGAACATTATGGAATTCGAGGTATTGTAAATGACTGGTTAAGATCTTATCTTTCAGATCGAAACAGTTTTCAAGTATTAAAGGTTTTAATTCTAGTAATAAATCAGTTTTGTGTGGTGTTCCTCAAGATTCTGTTCTTGGTCCTTCTTTTGTTTTTAATCTACGATAACAATTTAACCAAATCTGTTCACTTCTCGTCAGTTAATCTGTTTGCTTATGATACAATTCCCTTGCATAACAGCATATCGTATCGTTCTTTATGTAAAAATGTAAATTCGGATTTAAAAGGGATAGTTCACTGGTTAAATGCTAATTTAATATGTCTTAACACCAAAAAAACTGTTGTAATCTTTTGTTCATCTCCGAGAAAAGACTGTTTCTTTAAAATTAAAATGATTAATAATTTCTATATTCTTCAAAAGTTATTAAATATCTTGCTGTGTTAATTGACTGCAATCTTTCATGAAATTTTCACATTGATGAACTAAGCAAGAAACTCTCGAGAAAAGGGTATGTTTTTAATATTTCGTCATTATGTCGATGAAGTTACACTTAAGAATATTTACTATGCATTATTCTCATCTTTTATATTGTTGTCAAGTTTGGGGTAAAGTTGAAAACTATCGCATTAATATTTTGCTATCGTCTCAGCGTCAATCCATTAGATTAATAAACTTCCAACCAATTAAATCAGATACATCGGAATCCTTTAAAGAACTTAACATTCCAATATTTTGTTTTTGACTCCTTAAATAAAAATGTACCATCTTCCATTACAAACTTGTTTACAGGAAATAGACTAATACATTCCTACTCTACTAGAAATATACACAATGTAAAACTGAACATATCATCTTTTTTAGTGGCGGATTAAGACTTCTTCGGGCCCGGGGCCCGAAGAAGTCTTAATCTATTTTTATTTTTGTTTTTGGAGGCCTTTTTATGAGTCAGACCATAAAAATAACATTAAAAAAAAAAAAAAAAGTCCTCTAAAATTTTTGGGCCCCCCCCCCCTCCTTCCTTGATCCGGCACTTTTTAAACCCAGAAGTATGAAAGTATGATAAACGTTCTATTGTTTATCAGTGCGTCTGTGAATAGAACAGGAGCCTTGTATGCATTTTGAATGACTCCAAAAAACTACATTTTAAAATACCTTTTCTCTTTATCTTAAAAAAAATCAATTTAAAAAAAAAGAAGAATAAAATCTAAAAGGAAAAAAAAATTTCTTTTAACTTTTAGATATTATTCTTACGTTTAAAATTTTTTCTTTTCTTTTTGTAATTACTACAATTATCATCAGTACTTTTTATTTGTTTATTTCTTCTATTGTTATTATTATAACCTGCAAATTATGATTCCTACATGTTTATTTTTATTATAAGTTCTATGTACTTTAATCAACGTGTTTACATTGCATGTGTTTCAATGTATGTCTTTGGGCTTATTATTACTTATATTATATTTAAAAATTGATGTCACTCCTTTGATCAGATTCCTGTATGAGTGACACCATCCTAATAAATCATTAACTTATTATTATAAATAATTTTATGCTTATAACTACCATTATAATATTTATTATTATTATTACTATTTTATTATTGTAAAAATTGTAAACATACTATCAATATAATTATTAATTTAGTTACCTTATATTATTATTTTTATTATTATTATTGTTATTGTTGTTGTTGTTGTTATTATTACTATTACTATTATTATTATAATTGTCATTATTTTTTTTATTATTGTTATTATTATTAATATTAATACTATTTTAAAAATGATTTACGAAAAATAAAAAGCTTGTTGTTGTTGCTGTTATACAAATTAGTTTAATAATATATAAATTAAATGAATATAGTTATACAATTTTAAATCAATAACATTAAATAAATTTCGACTAAATCGTTTTAAAGTCGACAAGTCAAAAGTTTTTAAAGCTAATCGACTATCGATTTCCTACTAATCGACTAAAAGTCGATTTAGTCAAATTATAATCTTAAAATTCTTTTTAACCGATCGTTTCAATCTTTAATTTTTATTCATTTAATAACAATAACAAGTATAGTACATATTACCAGTAGCGTAGAAGCAATAGAGGAACTTCAAAATTTTAAAAATTTTCTAGGCTGCACCTCAAAATATTATTATTAATCCCCCCCCCCCCCCCCACCAAAAGAAAAAAGTAATTTTCATCAAAATATATTTATTGAGAAAACTGTTGCACAACTGAAATCAAATAAAAAAATTACAATATATCTAAAACTTAATACATTGATGCGAAAATTGTAATCTTCATTATCAAAATGATGATAGCTCGATAGTTCGTCAAAATGTTTTTTAAAACCTTTTGTCTCTGCCAAGAAAAAGTTGAATTTATATCGCATTTAAACAGCTTGGTCTTTTGCTGAATAATATATACTTTTGATTTGTTTTAAATGTTTGCTTGCAGTTTGCAATGAATTGGTCACATTCAAGAGACCTAAATATTTTGTTTGTAACAATTTTCGTGGTAAATTTACTCTACTCAAAATCTTTGAATATAAAAGGCATAGAAATACAAATTCATTAAATTCATTGTTTTCTGAGGCAGAAACCTCAGAAAACAATGAATTTAATGAATGTGTTCTTTTTTCCGGAACACTTATTCGCATATATCTTTATTCTGATTTCTTAATGATGATTCAGCGCTTTCTTTATATCCACCAACGAGGCTTAACTGCCAAAACTAAAATGTTCCGTCCAGCGAGTTGGATTTTTAAATGTAATCTGAGATACACTAGTAAGTTATCATAATAGAACCTTTCTACACTATTGCCAAAAAAAAATTAATATTTTCTAGAGTTGCAAAAATTATCGAAACTTATAACTTTTCACAGGGCCATTTATAACTAGATTTAAGTTATGAGCTGTACAATGTATATATATATATTGTTTCATCTTGTTTAAGATGAGACTGAACACCATTGTAAGCCCCGCGTATAATACTCGACTCATCGTAACCTTTTTCTTTATATTTATTTAATTTTATATTATACTTTTGAAGCAGATTTAATGTATCTTTATATACACACTAAAAAAAAAGGTAGAAATTTCTACTTTAGGGTAGGGTACGTGATATATAGTAAGGTATGATTTTCTATTTTTTAAGGTAGAAAACTATATCTTTAAGGCAGAAAATTGTATGTAGAATTATTATTTTTATTATAACTTTCTCCCTTGAAAGATAGAAAGTTATACCTTTTTAAGGGTATATCATATATCTTACCCTAAGGTAGAAATTTTTACCTTTTTTATTTAGTGTGTGTTTGAAGAACTGTGTGGTTGTGTATTTCCGTAAAATCCAACAAAACTTCCCTATTTTCAATTAATATTGGTTCCGCTTGTCATTTTTTATTATTTCTACATATCTAAATACTTGACTGAGTTGGTCTTTTTTTTTCAATGTCCATGATAATGGTATCTGTGCTATGTCTTGCGTGGTATTTGTGATAATTGTATAAAAAGGAGCATTTTTAATATTGTTGATTAACGTTGTCTTTAAAAGTGTAGCAAGACAATAAATAATTTCATTCTAGATTTGATGGCTTAAATATTAATAAGTTCTGTGGGGCATGTTCAAGACTTGTTTCATAACAGTCTCGTATTTTTATAAAAGATGTATTTGGTTTAAAAAATAACCAATATATTCATCCTCAAATTATTAGCAAAAACTACGGAAAGCTAAATAATTTTTAGAAAACATGTTATATTAACAAGTCACTCTAACATTTGTACACAAAATTTGATTCAAATCGAAATTTCCCTTCTAAGCTTTTACCATTTTTTCATTTTGCTATTACTTAATATATATACAACATGATTATATGTAATCATGTTGTATATATATTAAGTGATTTTTAAATCACTGGAAAAACGGCGAAATATTTCGCAAAAAACCCAGTAAACTTCCAGCGAACTTCAAGATCACTGGAAGTTTTTCGTTGGATTTCCAGCGAACTTCCAGCGAAGTCTTTTGTTTCCATGGAAATCCAGTGAACTTTGCCGAAAACCCAGTGATCTCAGTAAATTTCCAGTGATCTTTTAATTTCCAGCGAACTTTCGCTGGAAGTTCGCTGGGTTTTTTTGTAAGGGCATATAATGCTACCTTTTTTATGTTCTTTTAATTTTTTTTGAAAGACTTTGTCAGTCTTTAACTCCCAGTGTTTGCAGTTGTAAGAGAATAACAAGAATCAAATTTTAAATAGAAAACACAGTTGGGGGGCGGGGAAGCTTGTGATTTTTACATTCTATCTTGCTTTTTGTTTACTACCTTAAAGTTTTATATAATTCAAAGCATGTTAGCAATATTTATACATAATTAAACCTTCGGTTATGTATTTGATTAACTTTTTTCATTTATGTTTTGTTTACTCTATGCTTGTGATTTTCATATACTTTCATACAGGGCCATACCAAGCTAAGTCGGGGCCAAAAGTCGGGGCCACGGGCAAAATTAAATTATGAAACTGCAAAATCTAAATGTCATCAACTGAAAGTTTTAAATTTTTAAAAGTCTAAACAGTCATTCAAACAATCACATTGTAAATTTAAGACGGTCCTTAAATGATTGGGACTTAGGAATAACTTATCTCATCGTCGTAGTGGCTCTACTATCATATTATTTTGATCCATTAATATATAAATAATGTAGAGTTAAAAAATAAAAAGGGAATAAAAATTACTTTAGTATTTTTATTCCAATTTATTTCGAAAAAAAATTTATTCCCATATTTCGACAAATTTGACTTTTATTCGACTTGATCGATTTCAAAAATGTCAAAAATTTCAAAAATTCAACTTTAGTTGATTTTAGAAAATATTATTAGTCGATTAAGTTGACAGTCGAATAATTTAAACTCGTAACAACACTAGTTAGTTAGTTTATTTCGCCGTTAAAAAATGTTTACAATGTAGAACAATATAAAAAAGTACATTTTGCTGGAGCAAGAAAAAGGCATAAATTAGCCTTATTACTGAGCCCCAATAGTAACGCATAATGTGAAGTTTGTTTATTAAGTAAAGGACTTTCCATTTAATGTGGAGGGTTTCTTTTATCTTTAACTTGTGTTTGGTTTTTTTGAGATTTTTTTGAGATTTTGGATAATGCCTCATATTATTCAAAATCTCAAAAAAATCACAGTTAGCCAGATTTTTGCAATTAATCGATAAATTTAAACGTTTAAATATATGAGATTGTTTATCACTTTTAAGGTGTTTATTTATTCTAGATGCCAAATGTCTGGAAGTTTCTCCAATATAACTGGAATTACAGCCAGCGCAAGAAAATTTATAGATAACATGAGATTTAAGCAGTTTAGGAAGTGACTCTTTTAAGCAAAAACAAGCTTGTATTTTATTAGTAGTGAAAATAAATTTTATTAGAACATCCTTGCAAGATTTATGAACAATTTTCAAAATTTTTATTTGAATATAATTAGAGTACATTCCAATGTATGGAAATTTAAAGTATCTTTTATTTAAGCTATTAACTATGTTAGAAACAGATGGGTTCATTTTTTTATCAATATAGGATTTAATTTCAGAGTCAATAATTTTTTGTGGAAATTTCTTATTTTATTAAACTTATAATAGATTCTTAATATCTTTATCAAAACCAACCCAAGTATTATTAATTTCAAATGTACGATCAATTAAACAACGAACAAGTCCAAATTTGTAGCAAGAAGGAATAAAAAGGCAATTTGTTTATCTTGTTCTTTTTCCATAGTAAAATTCAAATTTTTATGTTGTTTATTGAAGTGTTTAAAAAATTATTGAGCTTCATATTCAGAACTAAAAATAGCAATTTTATCATCCACATACCGTTTATAAAATAATAGTGCTGTAAAGGAGCAGTTATTGACTCATGTTTGTTCATGAAATCCGACAAAAATATTAGCTATTAAAAATATAGACGCTAAAGGATGTGAAAATCTGAAGTCATTTTTTAAAGTGACTTTTTAAAAAACATTAAGAGTTAATTTTTAAAAATAAATCAGTTGCTATGTTGATGGTTTCCTTAAGTGGAATATTTGTGAACAAACTTTCAACATCATATGAAACAATAAATTTATTAGTTACATTTGTTACGTTTGTTTTAGTTCTTCAACAAAAGAAAATAAGTCTGAAGTGCAAAATTGTTTAGGTATGTGAGGAGACAATTAATGCGAAAGTTGTTTGGCAAAGGTGTAGTTCTATGTTGCGATTATTGAGATGATTGGTCGAAATTTTGGATGAGAACTATCTTTACTAACTTATAAGTAATAAGACTAAGTTTAAAGAATTAAAAGAGGATCCAAATATAAAAAGAGAAATATCTTATTTACATTAGAGAATATACAAGGGTATCTTAGAAAACTTTATAAACTTAAATGTTTTGAAAAAGACATTTACACTAAAATCTATCCTGTAGGACCTCAACCTGCAAGAATTTACGCGTTGCCTAAGATGCATAAAGTTTACTTTATTACACAGACTCTCGCACTCGCACACACATTTATAAACATACATAATATATACATATAAGTTGTGAGTATAAATTTTATTGTTACCTTTTACTTTGCTACTTTGCTAAACTCTTTTATTTTAGTAATTTCATATTGTTTCAATCTGTTATAATTAATATCTTCTAAAAGCGTTTTTTCTGCTTGAATTTGAATGATACTATTATCACGTATTGATTCCAGTTTTCTTGAAGAAGTGTTTAAACTAATTTGTTTGGTTTTACTGAACATCTGCTCTTAATTTTCAGTATACAGTGAACTCGGTGAAATAATGCGTGCAACTTCTGGTAAATGTGTTGTGATTGAATGATAGTAAATATCATACAGTTTATTTTTGGTAATTTTATTAGAGTTACTTCTAATTACTAAGCGACAAAGAAGGATATGTTGAAATGCCCAGTTATATAAACGAAGGATTGCCCTTGGTGACCTTTTTTGTGATGCTAATTATGCAGGTTTGACTAATCTAATAATATTTTGTAAATATATATTTACATTTGGTCTACATATTTCTTTTAATAAACTGTAAACAACAATTGTAGATGATCAATAATCAACCCCTCGTACGTTGTTTATTTCACCAAAGCAGAATTTGAGGCAATCTTGAAATATTTTTTTTTTTCTGAAAATTTTAGTATTTTAGGAAGAAATTTTTTAATTATCCCAAATATTTTTTATATGACCTTTTAAGTTGTGGAGTGGCTATATATGACTGATCTCATAGTTGACTGATCTATAGAACTGATCCCATAATTGTGCAGATATGAATAAGCAAGTGGATTTAACTTATTGTCAAAGCAAAGAGCTACAGCTCTTGAAACACAAGAAAAGTTTTGCTTCAGAAGTTGTTCAGATTGTTTTTTTTGTTCTTTTCTCTCCAATATTTTTATTTAGTTTTCCAACAGATACTATCAATTCAATATGGAAAAAGCTAAGTTTTTGAAATGGAGCTATTGCTTTTGCTTTTCTGCCTGTTGGACCCATTTAAACTTTAAATTTACAGCTAGTAATATGAAAATATTGATATATTTTTAAGTAAAAAGCGCATTATGACCATATAAAGCACATGCCATGTTGTTTAACTCAAATAAATGTAATGTAATTTCAAATGCATAAATAGTTTAAATTGATAAATGTTTTATTTATTTATTATTTACTTTATATATGTAAGTAGGACCTAATCCCATTGAGCGCGATTCCGAGGGTTTGTCCAACACCCTTGAAATTGGAGAAAACTCCCATAAAGAAGGTCATAATTTACTTATTATCGATTATTTTATGAATATAGTTAGGGTTTTACTCATTCCAATGAGTAGATTTTAAGTTTTGAGGATTTATTATTACTTTTAATTTTTAGAAGGTAATCGGCAATTTTTAAGGAGTCATACCCCGCCTCCTCTTTTCCTCATTTTATTTCTAAAATTACCCTTGAATCTGGTACCGTTTGACCAGTATGGGCCCCCGAACAAAAAATTCCACAAATCATAAGCTATACTTATGGGACTAATAAGTATATTTTTGTGACTAAGGTCACGAGTGTGATTTTGGAAGGAGTGAGTGTGGTTAGATCTGTTTAAAATGTTACTTTTTTATCTAAAATTTAAGAAAAAAATTTATAAAAAAGTTTATATTGAAATTTGTTCAATACACACAGCTGAATAAGTGAGAGCCTTAATTTAAAGTAATGTTACATTACTTTTTTCCTCTTCTCTTCTAATAGCATGATGTTATGTGAATATGCAGTTGGTATACCTGTAAATAGGTTAATATGACACCTACATAAACATGGAAAATAACTACCATGAAGATTTCCTTTAAATTGGATTTCTGGATGATCACTTAAATAAATAAAAATTTTTTTGCTTTATAGATAATAAATAAGATAGTTCTTACAATAATTCACAAACTTTCTAAAAGATTAAAATTTATTGGTCCTAAATAAAATGTCATTTAAAAAATACAATATATCTAAAGCTCAACTTATATCTATACATATCTACTATAACTTATATCTATACAATATATCTAAAGCTCAACTTATTTACTAAGATCATAACTAAAATCCGAAACAAAACAACAACAAAAATCCATATTGCTTAAATTAATTTAAAAAGATCTTTTTTTGATTGGTTTACGGGCATGATTTCTCGATATGCTGCTCTGATGATCCATTTCTTCTTTTCCAAATACCGATTGAGAACTCTTGTGATTTTTAGACACATCATTCAATATCTTGCCCATGAACAGAAAAACAAGGTACATACATCGGAATACCATTGTATTTTAAAAGTTCATCATTTGACAATAAACATGTAAGTAAAGTTTCGTGTACATCCAAACTCTAATTAATTAGATCAAAAAGTGATTCAACATTTTCATTATGTATATGATGTTTTCTACTTCTTACATTAGTGTTTCCGTATTCTGAATCTCCTCTTAATTTTAAAATTGTTTCAACTGTAAATTGTCTTTCTGTTTTTTCTAGACTACATAACATTGCTTGAAGAACATTTTCACTATGAGCATTCCATGAAGAAGATAAAACATAGGATATTACAATGTCTTTATTTTCAAGAAGTTTTAATTGCTTAAGTATATGGTTAGGCCCTTCAGTCCACTCCCACTTAACTTTGATTTCAATTTTTTTTTTCCGATAAATGTAGTTATCCGTCTTCTTCCATTCTCAAGTACTTAATTAAATCTTTTCGTCTATAAATAAATATGCATTGAATATTATCATTTATTGCTACTTTTTCAGCTCAGCTCTATTTCTTTCATTAACTTACTTCGTTTTATTTTGTTGTGATTAACGGAAATATCAGTATTTTTCTTTAAAACATTTGCATTATTGCAGAAGCTAAAGTAGCAGTAGCTATTGCTGCTGCAGCTCTGTTAGATAACCCATACCTAATAGCTGCTTGAGAGGCCCGAATTTCGTTGCCAATGTCCGAATCATCTGTTGTTTGAAATTCTACTGTTAAAGGAGAAAATAAATTATGTTAAATAATTTTAATGAAAATAATTTATACTAAATTTATGCGCAATTTTTTATTTACAGTTTAAACAAAAATTGACGAAATATTTTTAATATTTTAGCATTTACCTATATCCTCACTATTTGCTTCAGGTATTTTAGAGTTTTATTCTTTTCTACCCAAATATCTTGTTAACCGATGTGTCTCTGGTATATCAACTAATCCTATTTGTAAAGAACTTTTGTTATCAATTTTATTTCTTTGAGGTTATAGGAAAAATAGTTCTTGCAAAGGTATCTTTGTTACTTTTGGACATATGCAAGTTACATGAGCTTTAAAAAAACAATCATTGCATCCACTATTATTGCAGCATAAGATTTTGCACTTATTTTTTGTCACGTCAAATAACTTATTCATATTTCACTGCCTACATAAAAAAAGTATTTCCATATAAAAATCAAAATTATATATAAACTTGTCATTGATAAATAATTTCAGTAGCGGGATAGCTCAGATGGTTAGAGCGTTAAAGGAAAAGGTAAAACCCGGACTGTTGAACGATACGAGTTCAAATCCCGCCACCGCCAACTCAGCGCTTGAGTTATACTTCGGTACGCAAAAGTGTTGGTCAATAACGGACGCTACTTTGGATTAGCCTTAATGACTATTTGTGGCTGTTCCTATGCTAAGCCAACAATATCTTTGAGAACATATAACATCAATATCTTATAAGAACAATTGTATAGAAAAATAAAGCATGAAAATTCAAATAAGTAAAATTAAAAAAATAAATAAAAATGACAAAGCAAAAAGAAGACGACTGTCTTATTATCTAGCCTCATTAATTTCGTTTATATTTTACAACCAATATTAATTAAATTATAAAACAAATATAACATAATTTAAAATAATAAAATATTCAAATAATACTACGTTTGTTATTTATAAAATTTAACAGTTTTATTATTGTAAATGAGGTGTTGTATGAGGGAGACTGGTTAGTTATTAAAAACAATAACTAAGGAGCCCTCCTTTGATAAGTAGTAACCAACTCTGTTGTACTTTATTGTCGTCAAAGGAAAGCATTGACTCCCAACAAGAAAGGTATATGTGGCCCACATGTGGTCATAGTGCTTTCGTGTGGATTAAAAGTGCAAAAATATATTACAGTTGATGAATGACGTATTTGATGAAGATAAGTTTGGCCCACTTGTGGAAGATATAATGCAGTTCACATAATTATTCCACTTAATGTAGCATAATCCTTAAATAAATACGTGCTAAATTTGATGTGGCTATCATATGGGCCATACATATAAAACTCACGATCTTGCCTTATTTTGAATTTAAAATTTTAACTAATTGTAATAATTCTATCGCAATGCATTGTAAACTCTAGAATATTCCATGATACCATGTGGCTTACCGTTTGGATAATTTTCAATTCATAACTGTTGTAAGTATGTTTGAGCAATAAAAATAAATATATTTAGAAGAAAAAGTGTAAACTTATAAAATAAACAACAAAAACCTACGTGTGTTAAGACTTTTACTTATTGTAATATACAATTTGTTATCATTACTAAACTATATATTTTTTTTAATGTGATTTTATGTGTGATTTAGATTATATAATAGCATATTGTTAAAAGAATTTAAAACTAATTTACTTATATGCAGGACCGTACCGACGGAGGTGTGTGTGGGGTGGATACCCTCCCCCTCCAGATTTACAAAACTCTGTCGGTTTTTGTCGGAAAATTAGAAGATTTGGTACTCTGTCGGTTAGAACTGATATTTAGCTTCTAAAAACAAAACCCTTGTCTGTAAAGTTAGCTTTTTTCCTTTGCACCCAGTCCCCCCCCCCCCACACACACACACACACACGTTTTCGTCGTTCGGTGCGGTCCTGCTTATATATAAGTATACAATATATATTATAAAATTAATAAAAAACTGTAAATGTTTATAATTTTGTTATAAAAACATAAATAAAACTAAAAATGTTTGAGCGGTTTTGTAATGAATATATTAGAGAATTGCTGTTCTAAATAAACTTTCCATAAAACTTGTATCTCAGAGTTATACTTAACGAATTCAAATTTATTGTTATACTTAAACAACGTTATATTTTAAAATAGCGGACAATATTAGCAAACTTCCGCAACCGCATATAAATTGTATAGTTATTATTATTATTTTATTTATTTAACACCCAATTTACAAGGTAAAAAGAAAAAAAATAAGAAAGTTATTTCGGATGACTTTGCTTAAAAACGTTTTCTTCCAGAATTTGCTTGAAAACTCCTTTTTGCTCTTTTGCATTCCAGCACTCTATTGCATACTTCAAGTTTCGTTCAACTTCGGAAGGAATTTTACTTTTAGAAAGTGGTATTTTTACCTTCTTTTTATTTTGAATTAGGTTTTGAAAATTTAATATCTGAAGACGGCATAGTTCCTGAATATCACTAACAAACGAATGTTGAAATAACGGGTGTTGCAGTTGTGAAAAGATAATGTCTGCAGTTGTTTTGTTATTAAGAAGTCGAAGGAACAAGTTTAACTTATTTTGTTGAACACTTTTTGAAATTTCTTGGATTTTAAATAACGAATTCATATAGTTTTTACTATGTTTCGAAACATTTAAAAACGATTTTAGCGCACTCCTTCCAATTATATCTAGCTTTTTCATCAGACCACGATTATTTTCACATAGCTCCATACCATAAGTTAAGGTGGGGACTGCCAATGATTTATGCGTCACTAAAAATAAGTATAGGTAAACAAACAATCACACTTTTTAATTGAGGCGTATTATATTTTCTGCATTAATTTAAATTTTTTGAACTAAAAAGATAGGTTCTAAGAAAAAATCCCCCCGGAAAAAATCCCCCCAAGAAAAAAAGCTTTTGGTTTCAAATTAAAAAATATATATCAGAGCTTTTTGTTTGTTAAGTATTTATTTAAAGCTAAATAAGTTGCAACATTAGCATAACAGAATCGGGAATTGCAACTTTCATATTTTGCATATTAAAGTTTTATGGTTTAATGGTACATAAAGTTAGTTTATGGTTTAAAGTTACATAAAATTAGTTTTTTGATGATGAACTACTGGAGTACATTCTTACAAGTTTAATTAAGTTACTTTAAAATCCCGTTCTTAAATAAATTGAATGATCTTTAAAAAGTTTAAAATTATGGATGCGCTTTATGGTTTTATAAACCTACAAGCGAAATGTTTTTAAAACATCAACCAAGAATTTTGGATCGGCATAACTATAAATAATCATCATTGCTAACTTGCGTTGATATCTTGCTAAGATCAAGTGTAGTATCTGTTCTTATTTCGGAAACAGCACAAGATCGAATCCGTGACAGTCGATAGAGGTTCTTGGCGTAGTCGCTTTTTAAGTGTCTCCTTCTACGTCCGGAAATCTCAAGGCAATCCGTCCACTCCGGACTTTAAATGGAGATAAACCCTTAAGTGGGCGCTGCTCAGTTTTGGCTGAGTGACAACTAAACCCTTAAATGGGCCAAACCTAAAACCCTTAAATGGGCCATAATATAGAGTCTCGGCTCCTTAATAACACCGGCCTTCTAGTAAGACCCTGTGTAAGTCTGGTTTTAGCAGCAGGTGTCCCTAGTTAGTTGGTTAAAAAAAAAAGATATAATAATTCAACAGTGTGGTAAATTATGGCTAACATGTGCTTCTTACACGTGGGCCACATGAAACTTTCACGCCCAAATGAAGAGTGGCGTTCGTCCTTATTTAGTATGGTTTTAGTGGGATAAACATTATAGCCGCATATGGGATGCCTCAAAGCCATCCCATAAAGGAGAGTGGTAAGCATATGGTTAGCATGCAAATGCCATACATGGCCCACATTAAAATTTTTTGTCGGGCTACAATACTGAAATTGTTTAATAAAAATACTTAAGTACTGAGTTATAATCTAACTACATAATATTTTGTTGATGTTAGAATTCGTTGAATGTCTTTTTTTCTTTTGACCAATAGGATTGCCTAAATTGTTAACTTAATTGAATTCAGGAAAATGATATTGAATAATTTTCAAATATAGTAAGAAATAAATTTACAAAAAGACCTTTGTGGCTTACTTTTTCTTTATTTTCCATATTGTCTATATTAGTTTGAGAAGACCCTGCTTAGTATGCTTTATGAACTGATACCTCATGCGAGATGCTTTTTTAGTGTTGCTCGTACTCAAAAATCCGAAAAAATCTTTCAATACTTATATTTGCAACTTTGCACCACGTTAAATGCACCACGTTAATATACAGCTTAGGTTGTAGTTGTACATATTTATCTGATCACTCCACTTTCTTTAAGTAACCATTTTTGTTTTTCTTTAACGTTTGAGTCACGTTTAAATCAAGAGTGGGTTTCAAACTGAAGGTCTTGTAATGATAAGACCCTAGAATGGGAGCTCTTCCGTTTTAGGCCCTCTAATATAGCATTCACGCTCGAAGATGAAAGATTTTGGTCACTATTTGAAACCCACAGGCCAACAATCAAAAGCCCTTATTTATTACTAATGTATGGACTTTTTTTATTACCAATGTATGTACCAAAACCCCTCCTATAATAACACTATTATAATAGCTAAAATCCAAGACCCAACCACGTTCAAAGACTTTTAACGCTCTTTTTTCATATACAATATCAAAAGACATACGTGTTTTTGTTAGAAAAATACTTTTAACGTGGTTGGGTCCATATTTTTTTAATTAAATTATAATTTAAGATGACGGTGTATGAAAATAATAACAGAAAACGTTTTCAGAAATAAATGATTTTACAATAACGATAGATAGCAATAATTTTATTAATAACAGTGTTAGACTTTATGTAAATTCCGAACAAAATCTTGCACAAGTCTTCATATTGACAAAGTTTACGTGTATTTTTCTTTTTTTCTTAATTAATTAGAGCAGCTTCGTTTTTATTTTTAATAATGGAGATTGCAGTACCGTTTTTTTTTCTTTTAATTAAAAAATTAAAATTAGTAATTAAATTAAAGTAACTTAAAATTAAAGAATTTAAACTGAAAAACCTGGAAGTTCAGGTTTTAACCAATCTTGTGAATATACAATGGCTTCCAATGTGCTTGGAATCTTAGAACTACGATATTTATCAAGAACTCTACTACGTGTGCTAAAGACTGACTCAGAAGCAACAGTAGACAACGGAAGCGACAAAATATCTCTTGCTAAACATTGTACATCTGGAAATCTGACTCTAACATGTCTCCACCATTCCAGTATGTCAAATCCTTTTTGATCAACAATCAATGGCTCATCTAAGTACAACTGTAGTTTTTTTTAGTTTCAAAGAAGAAGATTTTAAGGCTACATTTTTTTTGAATCGTTTTTGAATATAAAAAAGAAGCAGATGAAGTAGACTGATTTGAAAACTTTTCTTTATCCATTAATAGTCCATTAATATTTTCTAACTTCCGTTCACTTGCGGCACCATAATTGTCCCCAAAGTAGTACTCATCGCTCATCATTTTATAACGCGGGTGCAATGACTAATATATCGGAACTAATTAAAAGTAGAGTTCCATCTTGTTTTTACATCTAAAACAACATTATTACTAGGAGTTTGTACTTGGGATGCTACTTCTTTAAACTGTTACCATTTCAAAGTTATCGATTTAACACGATTTTTCAAAGTTATCGATTTGACACGATTTTTCAAAGTTTTCAAAATTTGACATGTTTCACGCTTTCTCT
Source organism: Hydra vulgaris (assembly GCF_022113875.1). Lineage (NCBI taxonomy): Eukaryota > Metazoa > Cnidaria > Hydrozoa > Anthoathecata > Hydridae > Hydra > Hydra vulgaris. The sequence continues at coordinate 42,679,245 of NC_061165.1, forward strand.
GACTTTTACTTTAATATGTTTAATGTTTTCAATTGATTTTTAAACAACAAAATTTTTAATATAATGGCAGGTTAGGGAAATGTAGGATTTATTTTGAGTAGACGTCCACAAATCACTTTTGAAATTAGTTCGACATTGTAGCTTTTCCATTTCAGTGTAATGGAAAATACCATATAACTTTTCTTTTTCATCCTCGAAGATTTTCAAACAATCATTTATTGTTTTACGTTGACTAATCATTAATCAAAAAAAGTATTGATTTTACTATACTCTCTAAAACCCCAATGTTCAAAAATTGAAAAAGGATATTCGTGAAGTATCATTGACTAAAACTTTTTTATAAGACGTCCAATGTTTTAAAGTGCATTTTCTCTTTTTAGTTTTAGGTAATACTCTCAACTCAGATGAGAGAGGCTGTTCGATATCAATAATTGGAGTGATACCATTTGCGTTTTCTACCTCTGACATTAGTAAAAAACACATAAAATAAAAAAAAAGGTATTTTAAAGAAGAAGATTGGTTTTGAATCTTTTATAATTTATGTACTTCTTTAGTCTTTTTCTTTGAAATAATGAAGTTTTTTAAACTATTTTTTTTTTTATTTAGGTGTTCCAAGGTCTTGTTTCTAACGGTCTTGTCACAGAGCACCGCGAAAGTGCATTTAACCAGGAAGTTTACCCCTCCTTCCTTACTGTGACGCAAAATATGTCCAAAGCTTGTTTCGAACCTGGATCTCCTGCTTATAAAGCAAGCGCTCTAACCATTGCACCACGAGCGCACATTTCTAGAAAAAAATCTTTTTTAAAAGACTGCATAAAATTGGGTTTATAATCTGGTTTATAAGCCTTTTTGAATATTTTAGAAACCATTGTTGTTTTTCATCGGCATACACCTACTTTTAAACAAGATATAATGAAAAAAGTATATAAGAAAATTATAACAATGAAAACATATTAAGAAAATGTTAGTCCGGGTCTGGACATTATAAGATCCATACTCGACCCGTTTGGTTAACGGATCTGACGGGTTCAAAAAATGAGACCCCGACCCATAACAAGCCCTACTATTGTATAATGATTTCTAGACAACGAACAACTTTTGATTATAAATTTTTTAATATTTTGATAAATTTGTGGCTGGCTAATGTAAAATGTTGGCTATAAATATTTAGCCAGTTATTGCTTTTTAAAGTATGACCTAAAGATTTAAGTTCTTAAATTTAAATCTTAAGTAAGACATATAAGGTTAAAATTAAAATTCTTTCGATGTTCAAATTATTGCTATTGGCGAACGCCAAGTATTTAGAAAAAAATAATTTTGTTTTTATCATTACACCAGTTATAGAAAGCAAGTGTGATAATGAACGTAGTTGGTGACATTCAGTTTTTTTTTCTTCAAAATTGATTGATTCTTTTACAGACAAATGCTCTTAAAAAACTTTAAATTATATATGTCGCGGTTTTATAAAAATCTAAGCATCGGATAACGGAGTTGGATTACTGCACTCGTTCGCAGTGTACTTTCGATTATGCAGAATTTTAACTTGTAGCTAATAAAATAATTTGTTCGTTAAGGTTATTCACAAATATTTAAACTTTATTTTATTAAACTTTTATATGTAGTTCAATAATATAGTTATATAAATATATGCAAGATTAAATGGGAGCTAAGGAATCAAGAATTTTATTTTTAAAATTTGAAGATGCACAAGAAAGAGGTACTAGTGTTTTCACTTGATAGTTTGGATTGTTTTAAAAGTTAACGATATTGTTGTATGCTCAAGAATGGACAATAAATCAACAATAAATTTGAACTGTTTTAACTTTGATTAAAATTAAAGAATTAATCTATCACTGAAATAGTTGTTATTAAGTAGATAAAATTATAGCCGTTTGTTTACAAATTCAATGGTGTATTCAATTTAGATATAGATACATACAAAATTAAAAAAAATATTTTAAATATTTAAATCAACTTTGATAATTTTTTATTGTATTTTAAGTCTTAAAAGAGATCGAAAATTAATACAAATATCAATGTATATATTATTTCTGCTTAGAAATATAATTCGTATGTACTTAGAGTAAATTTACAATCACCATCCCTATATAAGTGTAATGCATTAAAAAATTTAATGTTAAGTAGAATGACTTTGTAACACTTTTTTGAATATTAGTACACTTCAGCAAGTGTAAAGAATAATATTGTTATTTATATAATCAGTATGTTGCAAATAATACTAGTTTAAATTTAAATACTCATACTAGGTACGTGGAATAAAATTTATATACTAGAATATTATATATCATTAAAAAGCCCTTCAATACAGTAATTTAAAAGTGAAAAAGTTATCAAAAACGAATAATTCATAAAAAAGTTATGACATTTTTAGTAGCATATTTTAGATTTGTTGAAGAAACTAGTGCCAATTTTTTTTTTTCCCTATTTTATTTGTTACAACTTTGTTAAATATTATCCAAATGCCTATAACATAATATCAAAAGATAGATGTAAGAGTAGGCTACAAGGTTTTATTAATCTATAGATATTAGGCATATCTAAAAGGGCCAGAGGGAGTTCCAAAACACCATTGTATTCCTAAAAAAAATACATATTTTCAATGAAAAAGTGTTTTTTAGATTAAATTTTTATACATAAAAATCTTTATACACAAAATGTTGTTACAATTTGCTTCCATTCCACTTTTAGATATAAGAAGTGTATCTTCGATCGTCTGTGTCTTCATTAGGGTCTAACAACTTTTTTTATATGTTACATAAAAAACAATTAAGGTTTTACATTAATCATTATTTTTTGGGTTTGAAAATAGTTGTTAATATTATTATTGAAAATAGTTGTTAATATTATTAAAAAAAATTGAACTTACTATCTATTAGTGTATCTTGGACAGTTTTATTAAGCTTGTTTATATTAAATTAAATCTAATAATATAAATCAAAATAGTTCAAAATAAGATTTTTTTTTAATCGCCCCTTACCCGGATTTTGGTCCTTCTCGGATTTCGCTTACCGAAAAAAAAAAATTCTATAACATTATCCTAATATTCAGGAGCAAAATATTCTATAAAAAAGTTTAGTAACCATACATAAAAGTCTTTAAAAAATCAAGATTAGCTTTTCTTCTTTCAAAAAAGTATCTATGTCTATATATATTTCTAGAAAGAAACTTCACAAAACTGGGTTAAATCATTATATTTTAAACAATTTGAAGAAAACTTTGTGGTAACCACTTCTGATTTTTCTGAATTTTACATATTGTTATGTGCATTATGTAGATAGGTTAAATTCGAAATTTCAGACTTCCAAGTACAATGGATCAGAAACTATAGCCTCAGAAACATGGTACAGTTGCCCTCCTCAATTTACAAATGATCGAAACACACTAATTTAGAGCTGCATAACCTTTTTCTCACTTTCAACTCATGTCTCATTTTTTCTAGAACTATTTTCTGGATAGTTCTCTTTTTAAAAAAGTGGTTTTTATTAACTTGTGTTAAATTAGAAAAAATTTATGAGCTCCTCAACTTCGGAAAAAAACCTAAAATTGCTAAAATATGCCAAATGAAATTAACTGTACCCTTATTATATTTATCCACAAGTCTTTACAGATACGTTTTCTGATTAGTTACTACTGTCTGCAATACATGGACAAAATATAGGCAGCTTGTTGCAGTTTAGAATTCAGATATATCTAAAAGCAAAATTTCTACTTGCCTAAAAAGTCCAATTTTCAGCTATTATTTTCATTAGTTTTCTAATGTCTGTTTTTAGTATATTTTACTTTATCAGATTTGTTGAACAGCCCCTCCCTTTTCTAAAACTATGTTGACAGATAATCAAAGGTTCATTGGAATCTAAATAGTTAATTAACTTGTCAGTTACAATCTATTGCAAGATCTTGCAACAATGAAAGTTAAAAATATTGGACAATAGTTTTAAGATTTAAGATTGCTTCTTCTTCAAAAAAGTGGGGTTACATTTGCATCACTCTGTTTTCTTGAGATATGGGTGAACTGTTCATTCATATGTATTAAAGGACTCTGCAAACATTATGAGTTTACAATTATATCTTATTTATAAAAAAACCATATCAAATTGTTTAATCTCAGGAGAACAGAGAGAAGCAAAACTTTTTTTAAAGAAGAATCTTAAATCTTAAAGTTTTTTTTCCAATATTTTTAACTTGCAACTACTCAAGATCTTGTAATCAATTGTAACTGACCAGCTAATTAATTACTTGGATTTCAATAAACTTTTGATTTTTTTTTTTTTTTTTTTTTTTAAGTTGATTAAGGTGCCCCAAGAAGTCCTCACGGTCTTATCACAGAGCACCTTATCTGTCTTATTATTATATTATTATCTGGATTATCTGTCTTGAAAGTTTTACAAATGGTAGGGGCTGTTCAGAAAATCTGTTAGAGTATTTAACCAGTGGTACAAACAAAGAAAAATCACTGGTCATATTGTATATAAATTTTGAAAAAGCATTTGACCAACTTAAAATCAAAGTATAATCAAAACTTATTTATTATATGGTTGATAATGACATTAAGATCAAACTATTAACAAAAAAATTTATGAGTTTTAATAACATAATAAAATATTTTTAAATGGACTATGAGATGAGATCGGATAGATATTGAGAAAAAAATATTGTAAATTGTATAAATCTTTTAAAAATCTTATAAAAATACACTTTTTTCATTTTTTTCGTTTAAAAATGTCATGTTCTATGCAGTAATATCTAACAGAATAAATTTTTAATAGAATTATTTTTTTTTGAAATTTTTATACTATTTTGCTTCATTTAAGATGCAACACAGCATCTTAAATGAAGCAAAATAGTATAAAAATTTCAATATTAATATTGATATTATTATTGATAATATTATAAAAAATTTTTTATAATATTATCAGGGACCTATTAAGTTTTTTTGCTGTCAATGTTTTTGCTGTTTTTTAAACTACCTCTTATATATATATATATATATATATATATATATATATATATATATATATATATATATATATATATATATATATATATATATATATATACATTCATATAAACATGTTAAAAATATAAAAACCATCTACTAACATGAATGAATTCCCTAATGCAAACAAAATTCAAATACCAACAAATTAATATGCACTTTCTACAATCTCTTTACCTTGGATACCATTATTATCCCCAAAACTTAGAAAAATATTTCGGAAAGCTGTTTACCGCACTGTTTTTAAATCTAATAATAATTTAAAAACTCTACTAACATCAAAAAACAAATCGAGGCTACCGGATAACAGTAAACCTGGAATTTATTTAATTTAATGTAATTGCTCTAAAGTGTATATTGGTGACACAAAATTACAAATTAGAACAAGATCTCAATAACACCAAAAAATGTTTGATGGAAGATAAGTATTATCAGTCGGCTATAGCTCTTCATAAAAAAGACTGTAGAGAAGAAATTAATTGGGATAAAGTTAAAACACTTAAAGAAGAATATAATAAATTTGATAGGAAAGTTTGTTAAGTATTAGAGATTCAAAAACATCAATGCTCTTCGATTTACGGTGGAATAAACTTAGATAACAGGCAATACGTTAAAAGGACTCCATTTTTTGCAATCTTGCATCAAGGAAGCCGTTCTAACGCTGACGTTAAAGTTTAATTTTTGTAATTTATTATAACAGTCATAATTGTAATTTTTAAATACAATATTATAGTTGATGATGCTGGTAACTATAGTTCAGCAAAAATTTCAAATAAATTAACAATAGTATTGAGAGAACTTGTATTTATTGATATTTTTATATTTTTAACATATATACTCTCATACAAGATGTCAACATTTAAAACGTATATACTTATATATATATATATATATATATATATATATATATATATATATATATATATATATATATATATATATATATATATACATATATATATGTGTGTGTGTGTATATATGTATATATATGTATATATACATATATATATACATATATACATATATATATGTATATATATATATATATGTGTGTATATATGTATATATATATGTATATATACATATATATATACATACATATACATATATACATATATATATATACATATATACATATATATATATATATATATATATATATATATATATATATATATATATATATATATATATATATATATATATATATATATATATTATGTATTACACTATTTTTTTAGTTTCTCATGAAGAGCTTCAACGTATTGAAAACTCTTTTAAGAGAATTGCTGGGAGCAACAGTTTTATATCAAAGCAGGTGTTTTGCAGTGATGTTTTAGGAGACTCAGTTCCAATTAGGTTAGCAGAGGTAGAGTTCTATAAGACTATCATTTAAAATTTTATTACATTTTTGTTTGTTTATAAATGCATATAATTATTATTTGCACTTATAAATAGTTCATTTTTACAATTTGTTCATATTGTCAGACAAAATGAACAGTGGTTGAAAGGAGTAACCAACTACAAGGGGTCTTGGAAATGGTCCAAGGGCATCATTTTTGTGAAATTAATACTTTATTTAAAAGCATTATGTAATGCAGTATAATAATATAATATAATAATTTATCATTGTGAAAACAAAGATAATGTATCCCAGCAGAACCTATCACTAGGTTACTATAAACATAACCATACAAACAAAGCCGTTACTATAAACATAACCATACAAACAAAGCCGCTTCTTGAGTCGTACAACCACAAAACACCAAACAAGCATTTAATTGTTAACGTCGCTGGCTACAACACCATTGTGAATGTAAACATTAGTAATCATATCTGGACAATAAAATAGCCTTAAATGAATTTGATGATATTGCATTAGTATCTTTGGTTTTTAAGGTGTTCCACAATTTTGCAGCTATGTTAAAAAAAAATTAAATCTTCCTGGACAATTTTTTATTACTTCAATATTCAATTTATACCCTTGCTTATGTGTATGAATCCCAGGTTTATCAATAATGTAAAATTTGACCATTGAATTTTCTCATACCCATAAATAATTTTATACATTTGGATTAAGTCTCCATGCTGTCATCTTAAATCTAAACTTGGTTAAATTCAAACATTTAAGGCATTCTTTGTATGATAAATGTTTTAGTTCTGAAGGGATTTTTGTTACTTTGCATTGAATTCTTTCCAGCCTTTCTATACCTCCTGTCAGATAGGTGTATTACTCTTACATATTCTAAATGTGGTCCTATATATGATTTATACAAAATTTCTATCATTTGTACATTTATTATGCTAAATGTTCTTTTTATCAGACCAATTATGGCATTTGCTTTATTACATGTGTTTAACTCTTGCGTTTTTCATTTTAAATTCGATCTTATTGTTATTCCTAAGTCTCTTTCTTCATTCAACGATTCTAAGACAAGTTACCATTTACTTTATTTATACTATAATTGTACATTAAATTCTGTTTGCCAATGTGCATAACTTTTCATTTGTTGACATTTAAGTTGATTAACCAGTCTTTACACCGTTTAAAACATTATTAATATCGCCTTGTAATAATAAACATTGTGTCAAATTTTTTACTTCAGCTATTATTTTTGAATCATCAACATAGAGTTTTGAATTATTTGAGATGATCTTATTCAATTCGTTAATGTAAATGATAAATATAATTGGCCTGAGCACAGCACCTTGTAGAACACCACACAAGACCATCACCCAACCTGATATAAAACCACCCATAAGAATATGTTGTTTATGTAAATGTAAAAAATCTGCAATAAACTTCAATAATTTGCCTTTTATACCATAAGCTGATAATTTTAACAATAATCTCTGATATGATACTGAGTCGAAGGCCTCAGCGAAATCTAAAAAAATAATATCCACAAACAAATTTTGGGATAAATAATATGTAATCAAGTCCATAGATTCTACTAAATTAGTGACACATGATTTATGTTTCAAAAGACCATGTTGATTCTGATTTACTTTTCACCATCTAAAAAGTTAAGTATTCAGTCTTTTATAATGGATTCCATGATATTACATACAGTAGAGGTTAAAGATACAGGTTCATAATTTTCTGCAATCAATCTACTACCCTTCTCAAATAACAGGGTTACATTTGAAGCTTTTTAAATATCAGGCAGATTAGAATTATTGAACGGTATATTAAACAGAATACTTAACGGTTTTGAAAAACTGGATGTGCATTGTTTTAATACATATCCATGCACATTATCTACAGCAATATTCTTGTAGAGATAAATTAATGCTCTAAAATAAGGTTGAGTATTTTTTAAACTCATAGCAGTTGGAGTTAGACTAATATAATATTATTTAAGTTACTTTTAGTTTGACTCTTACTGTTTCTTTTTGCTTCACAAAAAACCAGGTGTTAATATTTCTATCAAGCCATTCATTTTTAAATTGGTCAAATCTAGGTTATGCAATAACAACTATGAACATAAATTTAGTTGTAACAATTTTTTAGTAAACATAATTTGTTATTTTTACTTGTCAATGGGGTTCAGGTTTCTGTCAAATAGAATCATTTTTCATCTACATAAAAAATGGTAGATGAATGCTGCTGTTTAGAATTTATTTTTTACAATAATGTCAAGCCTGACCAGGAAAGGCGTGCGGTTTTTCGTCTCGTATGACCACACGCGATTATATTATTTTAGAAAACGTGAACACGGCCGTTTGCAAGTTTTATTATAATGCTGAAAAAGTTTCAAAAACAAAAAAAAACAAAACTAACAAAATAAAAAGAGATTGAAATAGAAAAAAATAAAAACAAATTAATAATTTAAATAATTTGTGTACTGTTTATATTTTTTATTTAGAGTTACATTCAGCAATAAATTAGATAATGCGAAGCAAAAAAAAAACAGTTTGAAGTCTGCAATAAAAAGAATGATTTTCCTTTTCTTAATTTTTTTTTAAGAGGATAGCAAAAATAATGCAAGTTGCAATGTGTTTGTAAAATTTATTTGTATAATTTTAATGTAACAACAAGGGTTGAATTAAGCGAATGCAAAACGCAAAATCTGGAAAAATATCTAGTATTCAAAATTTTAGTTTATACAAAACCGTGTTCCTTGTTTTTAAGGGGAGAATCAACTTAAATTTGTTAGCAAAAAAATAAAAAATAAAACAAACTTACGATTACAAAAGTAATAACACTCTAGTCACTAACTGCATTACAAAAGTAATAACTCTATAATAGTGTTATTACTTTTATAACGCACTTATAACTTTTAAAATTCATTTTTTGTTCAAGCAACATAAGTATTCCCAAATTTTAATTGAAGTAGAAAAATATCTAGAAGAATAAAGTGGATGTTTAAATAATATTAAAACTAAAGTAACTTATAAAAATGTGACAAACAACTTTATGAAAGGGTATCGTATTAAAAGTTTAGCATTATGAAAAATGTTACTAATGGACCGTAAAAATGCGCTTTAATTTTAAAATTAACCAATAAAAATTTTTTATTGGTTGATTTTAAAATATTTACACACGTTTTTACGTAACGTTTTTCATAATGCTATACTTTTTATAAAGTACTTTTTTATAACGTTGTTTAAGTGATATGTGAAAGTTCCTGAAATTTTTAATAAAATTTGATTATCTGCCTTATTTTTTCTAGATGCTTTTCTACTTTAATAAATGTTTGGAATTAATAATGTTGTTTGAACAAAGAATGAACTTTAAAAGTAATAAGTGCTTTATAAATGTAATAACACTATTGTAGTTTAATTACTTTTATAATGCAGTTAGTGACTAGAGTGTTAATACTTTTGTAATCGTAAGTTTATTGTTTTTGTTGTGTTTTTTGTAACTTTCTCGCAAGCAAACTTTTAATAATTTGCTCGTTATAAACAAAGTACACAGCTTTGCATGAACTAAAATTTTAAAGACCTAATATTTTACCAGAGTTTGCAAACGCGATCGTATAATTTAACTCTTGGTATAAACTTGTTACATTATAATTATACAAATATATTTTACAAACAAATGACGATACATATTTTCTCTTTCGTCTTTAAAAGAAAAAACACATAAAATGTGGGAAAGTCATCTTTTTTAACGCTTAAAACTATTTTTTTGTTTGTTTTTGTTTTGACTTAATGAACTTTGTTGCCGATAATAATAACCACTAAGAAAAAACAAAAATAAAAACAACACACAAATTATTTAAACTATTATTATTGTTTTCTATTTAAGTTTACTTTAATTTCTTATGTAGTTATTAAATTTAAAACAATTTTTCAGCAACGCATATAATATAACTTGCGCAAACGGCTGTGATCACGTTCTCTAACTTGAAAAGCGTTTTCATGGTCGTACCAGACGAAAAACTGCACGCCTTTCCTGGGAAGGCTTGATAATGCTGTTATTATTTTTTTAATATTTACTAAAAACAAGATATAATAATATATAAATATGATAATAACAAGATATAATAATGTTAAAAGCAATGATTTAGTTTTAACAAATCAGAACAGTATTTTGAAGCAATATTTTTCATTAAAAAACTAATTTAATTTGTTGAGCAAGTAAAGGCTATATAAATTTATTTTAATATAAATTATTTTTGTAAATATTGATTTTTTGATACATTTTACTAATATATGCTAGAAGTAGAAACAAAAGTTAAGTTGCAAAACTAAAGATATTTAAACTCCGAAATATCACGAGTAGAAGTTAACACTTTTTGCATCAATGTCCCAACATTTAGGTTAAAACACCCTAGTCAAATTTTTATAATTTGTATTTTATATAATTTTTAACAAGATATTTACTTCATTTTGATTCTTATTTTTATTTTATTTTATTTACAGCAGATTTACCTGGTTTGTGGTGGTACATCAAAGGGTATAAGTTATCGAGATGTCATGTTAATATTGGTTCTAATAACTAAAGGCACTGTTGATGAAAAAGTTAAATGTAAGTTGAATTTATTTTGAGAAGCAGGGGTAGGGAGTTTGTTATATATTTTGCTAAATTTTGGCAGTTATTGACAGCGTATTTCAACCGTATTTGGGTGCCACCCAAATTAAAATTTGAGGGCCTTTTTTTTCAAATATTGTTTTTTTACGCTAAATTTCTCCGGAACAGGGAGAGGCGGTACCGATGTCAAAATATTTTTCCTAAAATAGCCCCTGTACAGGGGCTATTTTAGGAAAAGAGAGCAATCACTAGAGAAGCGAGAGCAATCACTATTTAGATGCAAAAAACTGGCTAGATTTTTTATTCGTTTTGAGAACATTTCAAAAAACAAAACAAAAAAATGTAAAAAGATTAACTAGACCGATAAGAGACAATTACAAAAAAAAACAAGAACAAGCTAGGATAAAAAATTAACTTTTAATGCGAAAAAACTTAAAGCAAAATAAATTATGTTTAGAACAAATATTTTCGAAACATTACTCTTTTATAATTTTTATATAAAATAAAGCAACATTTTTTTATATAAAGTAACATCTTATGATTGCTTAATAATAAAACAAATGTTCTTTTATTTATCAAAGAGTATAATATAATTTTTATTTATATACTCGTGTCTTATTTCCAGTATATATATATATATATATATATATATATATATATATATATATATATATATATATATATATATATATATATATATATATATATATATATATTTGTGTCTTATTTCCAGAACTGAATCAAGGAGGTGTGGGGTTAGATGGGGCTATAGCCACTGGCTTCACAATGTTAGGGGCCCCGAAATAGTCAAGAAGATATTTTTACGCTGTGGTTCATAAAAAATGCCTCCTAAATAAAAATAGCTCCCGGTCCCGATAAGTCCAACAAGATTCTAATAAAACTAACGTTAGTTTTAGTTTTATTTAAGCTATTTTTTTTATTTTATAAATAAAAAGTTAATTTTTTTTAATAACTATTTTTTGCTTCGCTTAGTATGAAAAGATTAACATATTTGAAACAATTCTTCTTAAACAAATGAAATAATTAAATCATTGTGTTACTGAAGAAATTAAATTAACTAGATAGAAATCAACTACAAAGGTTTAACTCTCAAGTCCTTAATAGAAAGGAAGGGGGGAATAAAAGGAGGGGTCGGAATTTTAGTCCATATCTTAGTTTAGATCCAGAAGAGGAGGAGGGAGGGGGTTTTATTAGTAAAAGGAAGTGGGGGGGGGGGTTTATTTTACAAAATAAGTATTTTTTATAAAAAAGTTCAATTTATATATCTAATCTAATATTTTTTACAAAAGATGCTAAAAACTATTTAGTTCTAGCATGGCTTGCAGTTAAATGCGCATTTTTGAACAGCTGTTTGATCATAATTTCAATAGGATTTACTATGTTGATATAAGTTTCATACTTTGGTGAGAAATAAACCAGAAGCTCATTTTCAGTAAATTGAGATTTACTAGGTCAGCAATTTTTACATTGTTTTTATCAGTGACTGAAAGAATTATTTTCTAATTTTTAAGACTGATTTTCACTGATTTTTTTTTTTTTTTTTTTAGTTTTGAGATAAAAAGTTTTTGCTGACAACAAGTGAAAATTAATAAACAAGGGGATGGGGTCTTAATAAGCTTGGGGTGGGTGGGAAAATTTTCCAAAATTTAATAAATGTCCCCCTCTCCCTCCACTTTATTAAGGACTCGAGAGTATGTAATTATGTTTGTATTTTGTTGTGTATGCTTTTGTTTCGTTCATGTATTTTTGTGTTCTGTCTTGACCTTTGGGGCGGTGCTGATCCACTCGGAAGTCACTTTATGTATGTAATTATGTTTGTGTTTTATTGTGTATGCTTTTGTTTTGTTCATGTAATTATGTTTGTGTTGTAAAAAAGTATTGTCTAATGTTGGATATAGCTCCTTAACTTGTAGTTTTGTTAAGTTCTCTCCTTATGGGATGTGTCATTGCTGTTTGCCCATTACTCTCTAGTTTGTGCACAACAAAACAGTTTTCTAGTTTTATTGCTAAGATCTAGTCCCATATTAATCATTGAATGACTGAAGAGTCCTAGAGGATGAAACAATATTCTCTTACTCTCTAGTCCTTAATACAAGGGAGGGGGAATAGGAGTGGGAGGGGATAGGAATAAAGGGGTAGGTGGGAATTTTAGTCCAGATCTAAAAAATGGGGGGTCCCAATTTACACTCAAAGTTTCAATTTATATCAGTTACTTGTATGTTTTATAATTCTTAAGGCTGATTTTCTCTCAAATTTTTTTATTTTTAGTTTTGAGAAATAATTTTTTTGTTGATAACAAGTAAAAATTAATAAACAGGGGTTAGGGTGGATGGGAAAATTTTTTAAAAATTAATTAATAAACATCCACCCCACCCACTTCTATTGAGTGCTCGAGAGTATATATATATATATATATATATATATATATATATATATATATATATACATATATATATATATATATATATATATATATATATATATATATATATATATATATATATATATATATATATATATATATATATATATATATATATATATATATATATATATGTATATATATGTATATATATGTATATATATGTATATATACATATATACATATATACATATATATATATATATATATATATATATATATATATATATATATATACATATATACACACACACATATATATATATATATATATATATATATATATATATATATATATATATATGTATGTATTAGGCCGGGTTATAACTTCAAAAATTTTGATCAATTCCTTAGAAAATATGCATTTGTGGTTCTCAAATCGGTACCTCGGAGGGATACAACACTATGTCCATTTTTTTCCATATTGAATTTATTAAAGAGTTAAAATCAGCTTTTCTCATATTTCTTAGAGGAGTAGAGCACTATGTCCAAAACCAGTTAGAACCGGATATAGCATGTTTTAAAACAACACCAAGTCCACTTTTATTTAACACTTTTTGTTGAAAAAAAGTTTAAAACTCCTCTCCTGTAAAGTTGTGAAAATAGACATAGTGTTGTATCCCTCCGAGGTACAGAAATATACTGAATCTATTGCTGCAAACTATTTTTCTCTATTACTTTGCTATACTTTGCGTTTCTGTCTTTGAAAATTACTTAAAAATGCCATTTTGTAATAAATCATTTATTGAATATTTAGTACATCATTTATTTATTGAACACTTAATACTATTAGAAAAACAAGTTATGTTAATAATGAATGGTTTTTATATTATCAATTAACAACAGTTACAATATTTTAGTTAAATCTGTTTGAATTCAAACTTGGTATCAAAAGGTGGCATTAATTTTCGGTGCTCGAAAAGAACGCGAATATAGGCATAACGATCATAAAGATGCAGATTCAGTGACAATTTTAATTCAACACTTTGATTGTGGCATTATCATCTGACTAAAGCCAGGCCAATATTTGTTCAGTAGAAATGTGTTTTGTCAAAACGGGTTCCAAGCAGGGAATAGTTTGCCAATCAATCAGCTGTTCATAGCTTATTGCTTGAAGTCTAATTTCAGGGATTTGGAATTTACAATTTGGTATATCATCTTCTCGTGCATGTAGAATTCTTTAAGAGCAAGTCTTTGAATTACTTGACGGTTGTCTTTCAACATAGCAAGAATTATGCTCTCAATATGAGCTGGATAGTTATTGCGCTTCAAAACCTTCTGAACCACAATTCTGTACTGCACAGGAAGAAATCGTGATGTTTCTATCATTTTGTAACAGTGTGGAGCGGCATTCTAAATTTTATTAATACAAAAATTTTTTTAGAAAATTAATCTAAATTTAATTAAAATAATAGTAAAATAAGAATTTCATTTATGAAAAAAAGGATTATCAGTATTGGTAAAATGCAAGTAATTTAAATAAGTGAAACAAAAAAGCTTAATATAATTTACATCATGCATTATATACTCATCAATGAAGCAAATTTATGGGTTCAGGGTTGTTAAAGGGAAAAAATCCCTTGTTTCTAATAGCATGCAATAGTTATTAGATAAAAGTTTAATTAATTGCAATGTTTTAAAAACCAGGCAGTATTGGAAAAAAAAAAAAACATTTTCACTTTAACATCTTTTCTTTAAACTTTCCACTTCAATGACCCAGTAGCAATTAAAGTAGCATGTTATTATCAATAAAACTATTTTGAAAATTTAAATGATTTTATGAATTTTTAGTATATGCATTTTCCAAATAACATCCTGATTATTTGTTAAATCTTGTTTTTTAAAACATGGGTTAAATTAAGCGATCTGGATTTGCGATATCTGTAAAAATATCTGGTCTTCAAAATTTTAATTTATGTAAAGCTGTATACTTTGTTTTCATGAAGCAAACTAGCTTAAATTTGTTAGCAAATTAGGTATAAAAACCAATCAAAACAATAAACTTACAACTAGAAAAGTAATAACACTACTTATAAAATTTTATAACACACTTATAACTTTAATAATTCACTCTTTGTTCATACAACATAAGTAATCCCAAATTTTAATTGAAGTAGAAAAGCACCTAGAAAAAACATAGTGTTTATTCAAATAATACTAAAAACTTTAGGAAGTGAAACAAATACGTGCTATAAGAATCATTTAGCATTTCTAAAATTTTACTAATGGTCCGTAAAAAAAGGTGTTAATTTTAAAAGTAACCAATAAAAAATTTTTATTGGTCGATTTTAAAAATTTGGCACATTTTTACTGACCTCAGTAACATTTTTTGAAATAATAAACTTTATAAAAAATTTATCATTTCATATTTTAAATTTTCATTCGATTACATATTAGTTTAAGTTCCTAAAGTTTTTATTAAATAATAAGTTCCTAACGTTTTTAATGTTGTTTAAACAAAGAATGAATTATAAAAGTTATAAGTGTATTATAAAAGCAATAACACTATTATAATTTTATTACTTTTATAATGCAATTAGTGGCTTATTATTGGTTATTAGTGGTTATTATTTTTGTAGTTGTAAGTTTGTTTTGTTTTATGTTTTATAACTTTTTGGCTAACAAATTTAAGTTTGCCCCTTGAAAACAAAGTACATGGTTTTGCATAAACTAAAATTTTGAAACCATATATGCTGCAAATCGCAATCGCTTAATTCAACCCTTGCAAAACTTTAATTTTTTTTAACCGGACAATCATGACTGGCAAGAGTTCATTTTAGGAGGTCAAAATAGAAATTTTTGTCATTTTAGGCAGCCATCGACCATTGACAGGCTGTTATTTTCCACGCTGTATATTCATTTATATTAGGGTGGGTCATACTTTTTAAATTTTGAATATGGGAGCATACGCAAAAAAAGTTTTTTGTATTAGGATATTAGAAGAGACTTGAATAATTTTTTTTTATTAAAAAATTTATTAAAAACTCATCAAATTGGCATTTTTTGACCCTGTTTTTATTAGCATAAGGTAATGTAATTATCAAAAAACAATTAAACATAATATATGTATAAAAAATAATATTTGGTGCTACCTTTCTTAATGCCATACACACACGTTATACATAAGAAAAATTGTCTACCAATATGGATTTCATAATAAAGTATAAAAATATAAATGTTAGAAATGGTAGTGTGCATAATATTTTAGTTATGTAATATGTTATTGGAAGAAACACAAATAATTTTTTTTTCTGAAAAAGTTTGTTTTGTGAAACCCCAGGGCATTTGAAAAATATTAGTTTTACTAAAAATGCATAGAATTAGCACTTTTCTGCTATTTTTTTGTAAGCCTATGGTGGTCATGTGATATGGCGATGTAATCATTAAAAAACAACTAGACATTAAAATAAAACAATTTTGGATATTACTCTTTATAAAGTCATACAAAAATAAATATATGCAAGTATACCATGTTTGCTCTAGAATATTAAAAGAGGAAAAAAACTTATTTGCTCTATAAATTATAAATGATATAGTTCCGACAATAATTCACAAACTATCTGAAGGGTTAAAAATTTATTGGTCCTTAATAAAATATTATGAAAAAGATACAATATTTAATGTTTATTTACTGTGATCATAGTAATAATATCTCAGAGCAAAAGAAAACAACTAAAAAAATTTATATTGCCTAGAGAGGGCAAAAATTAGAAAACAACTAATAAAATTTAAATATAAATAATATAAATTATTTACAATTTATATTATTTATATTTAAATTTATATTTGCTCTTGTGACTTCTTTCAGATCTTTCAAAGGGCATTACAATGTCTTTAACTTTAATCTTAGATGACAAAGAAGTTTTAATTGCTTGGTTAGGTCTTTTAGCCCACTTCAACTTTACTTTGATTTCAAAACAAAGTGGCACATAAACTCCAATAATGAACCCCACCAGAAGTTGAAGATTATATGTTTCTTCAACTGAAAGTACTATTTCTGAGCACCAAAGTAGACATATTCTATTTGCCGACCATTCCATTTTCAACCATTCTATATGCAAATATGGCCCAATTTCTTTATCTTTAGGATTTTCCAGAAAAAAAACAGCATTAATTGTATGGGTAATTTCATAAAGATACTTTTGATCATCTGACAGCGATTTTACAACTTCATAGTCAAGTTCTATAATTGCATTAGGAAGTTCAATTTTTATTATGCTATCTTTAACTTTGAAGCTAGTAACCTTACCTATAAGTTTTCCAATAGAACCAGAAAAGTTATTTTTTGATGCAGTTTTTCCGTCAAGCTGAATCATACGATTTTTAAAGAGTTAGTTCATTTGTATGAAGAGCACATATTATCCACATTAGTTTTTAATCCAATTTATGTTCAAAGTAGTCGATAACACCTCCTTTCCAATCAGTGTTTAAATTTTCCCACACCAATAGCAACTAAAGAGTCTCCAACATCATGATCCATAATCCATTCGTAAAGATTATCAGCTATTTGCTTAACTGCACTTTCTACTCTTTCTTTAGAATTATTAGTAAAATTAGATTAGTTTAAAGCAAACTAAATGTTCTTTTTTCCTGATGGATATAGTTTTCCATCTTTTTCTTCTCTCGTGTACTTAGTTTAATCTTTTTTGCCCATCAAAAAAAATACATTGAATATCATCTCTACCTCGGATTACTTTCATTAACTTACTTTTTTTTATTTTGTTGTGATCAATGAGAATATCAGTATTTTTTTTTTTAATTTGCATTTTTTGCAGAAGCTAAAGCAACAGTAGCTATGGCTGCTGTAGCTCTATTAGGTACCTAATGGCTCCTTGATAAACCTTGGTAATATCTATGTAATTTTTTTTCAAACTGAAGTCAGCTTTTTCTAAATTATTTGCATTTTCATTGCCAATGTTTTAATCATCTATTGTTGTTTGAAATTCTACTGTTAAAAGAGAAAATAAGTGCTTAAATTATGTTTATTAATCTTAATAAAACAGTTATACTATTTTTTTTAATTCACAGTTTCAACAAAAATTGACAAAAATACTAGTGATATTTTAGCATTTACCTATATCGTCACTATTTGTGCCTGGTATTTTAGAGTCTGATTCTTTTCTACCCGAATATCTTGTTAACCAATGTCTCTGATACATTAACTAATCTTATTTATAAAGAACTTTTTTTACCAATTTTGTTTCTTTAAGCTTGTAGGAAATATAGTTCTTGCAAAGGTATCTTTGCTACTTATGAACATATGCAAGTCACATAGACTTTAAAAAGACAACTGTTACATCCACTCTCATTACAGCATAAAATTTTGCACTTACATTTTGTCAAGTCAACTTATCAAGTTTGTCTGTATACTTATTATTATTATCATTTTTTTGTTCTCAATTTTCAATTTTTTTTGCAATGGTCCATTCAAGAACAAGTTTATCAACTGATTTTCTGAGATCAATAAAATTGTAGAAGTTGCTGACATCCGAATACTTTTTTTTAATAAATATTTGTATACACATACACCTTGTACTCAAATGTGTAACTGACCTATCACGCAACAAAATTTCATATGGTAAACTAGCTCTCAGCGTCGGCAGCTCTGATAATTAAAGTTCCAGTCCATTACCTAATACCTCATGCTGTTTAGGATATTTAATACTGTTTGAGTTTGACTAGACAGCCATTTATCCCAATGAAATTGATATTATGTTAGTGTAAAAATATTGGTAGTTTTTTGTAGTAGGTAAAGATTATCTTTATATATTTTATAAGTTTGTTAATTAGATCATTTCAAAGAAATGCTTTATTTTTTTATTATAATTTTAGGATGTTAAAAACTGATCATAAATAAATAGAACAAGTTTAAAAAGCAAATTGTGAGGAAATTGTTTTTTCAAATTAGCTATAGGACCAACGTTATCATAAATAATATACCATTTAATACCATAAATCATATACCATTTCCTGTTATTGACCAATTTTTATGGTTTTTCATAATAATGGAGAGGGAGATATAAGCCCTAAGCCCCACAAATAATGATGGCTATCTTTTATGATTCACCCCGTCTTACATTAGTAGCATTATGTACATTGAAAATAACAATAATAAGATTGTTATACCAGTTTTTTTAGAGTTTATAGTAAAACTGACATTTTTTAAACATCCTGCGCCTACACAAGACAGACTTTTTAAGACAAAAAAAAATATTCACATTTCTTCGAATATTCTATTACATAATTAAATTTTTACGCGCACTACCGTTTCTAACATTTGTATATATAATTTTTGTAAAATCCATAATGCCTACTCTCACCCTCTAAATTTGTTATATATAATAAAATAGTACTAGAATTAAAAATTTTTCGAAAAAATATATTTTTGGGGTAGCCTAAGACCCTTGAACATTAGACGGGTCCCTATAATTATTAAAAAATATTTCTCCAAAAATATATCATGTTGGGTCCCAAAAGTAGAAAAATTATATAAAAACTTCAAAAATAGAAATCATTTTATAAAAAATTGTTATTTTAGATTCCACTGCCTAGAAAATGACATTTTAAAACTAAAAACTAAAAATAAGCATTTTTACAAAAACTTTATTATAATTTTTTTTTTCTCAATGTTTTTTATAAAATGATGATTATCTCTTCTTTTGAGACCCAACATGATATGCTTTTGAAGAACTATTTTTTTTGATAATTATAGGGACCTGTCTGATGTTTAAGGATCTTGGGCTACCCCTAAATTTTTTTTCTTTAATTCTAGTATTGTTTGATTACATAGAACACATTTAGAGGGTGAAAGTAGACATTTAAAAAAAAATGTTGTTTTAAGGACCACTCATTTATATTTTAAGGACCATATATATATATATATATATATATATATATATATATATATATATATATATATATATATATATATATATATATATATATATATATATATATATATATATATATATATATATATATATATATATATATATATATATATATATATTGCGCAATGAATTAAAGACCTTATATTTATAAGTTTTTTTAGTTGTTTTTTTAGTTTTTTTTATTGTATCCATTTAGTACTAATTAAAATTTTTTTAACTTTCAGTTATATTTTCATTGATGTCTATGGATGGTGTAACAGTTACGCAAGAAGACATGGAAAATTTTTATTCTGCTTGTGATGGAGGTTGTATGTTAGCATCAACCATTAGAAATGCTTTCGTGCTGGTATAGTCTGATATAATATTGACTTTTTTATTTTAATCTCTTATATACTTCCAAGAATGTTATTGTTTTTGGAAGTTTAAGAATATCCAACTGGAACGTCTAAGAAACAAAAAAAATTATTTGACTTTTTTCAAAGTTAGGTTCAACAGGATATACACTTCAAGCTACTGGAAGTTTGAGTTATTGGGAGTTAACTATATAAATATATGTGTGTGTATATATGTATATATATATATATATATATATATATATATATATATATATATATATATATATATATATATATATATATATATATATATATATATATAGTAGAGCTAACTTACTTTACCTGCTTACTAACTTACTTTGTTTACTTGCTTACTTTACTTTACTTGCTTACTTGTTTTGCTTATCTTTATAGCTTGTAGCCTTTTCAGAAGAAAAAAAAAGAATAACGAAAAAAAAGATTGCTGCCTCATCCCAAACCCTGGATGAAGCAGCACTCTTTTGCAGCAGCAGGCTTTAAGATAATTGATGTATATACTGAAGCCTCCGGCAGATGGCTATTTTAGTATGATGTCGCAGTGCTTATCTAAACAGTTTATCTAAATAAAACTATAATAATAATAATAGTAATAATAATAATAATAATAATAATAATAATAATAATAATAATAATAATAATAATAAAAGTGTATTTGTTAATTTTTAGCATGAAAAGTTATTTTACAATGATTTTCATGAATGGTTATTGGCAAATGTGGATTTTTGCTCTGTGACACGGTGGCTTTTAGAAGAGCAACTTGGGGAGCATGGGGTTAAACTTTCTAGTACAAATGATGTTCCTTCATTTTATAAATGTTTAGCAAATATTTCAATGTGTATGTTTTTCAAATCTCTTAACTTTTTGGTATTTTTTTTTTAATTAAATATAAAATAAGTAAAATTTGTTCACTTTTTTTTTTTGCATGTAACTTTTTTTTTCTCAACTAGGAGATCATCTAAATTTCAAATTATAGAAAAAGTTACAAATTTTTACAAAAAGTTATAAGTTCATATATAAATTCACATGACTAAAGGTTGTTCGTGTACACAGTATAATAAAAATATATACTTAAATAAAAACAGAATAGTATTTATAGAAAGATAATCAAAATCTAAAAAAAGGAAAATATAATATTCATGCTTCATTTTGAATAATAAAATTTAATCTGCAGTATTTTTTTTTTCATTATAACATATTGGTTGAATTGTGTTTTACACCTGTTTAATCTCAGATCATTGATAGCTTGCTTTGATAAGGAGTTACAGCGCCAGGTTATTTAATTAAAGAACTTGTGGTCCTGTTCACTATATTGAACCATTTGTGATTTTATTTGCATAGCATGGCCACAAATAATTTGTTTATTTTCATTTAATAAATTTTCCTGATCTAGATGAATTATTATTATTTAAAATTTTACTTGCAAACAAAGCATATATTTATTGTAAACTTTATTATAGGCGGGTAAAGGTTTTAGAATAGACCAATTTAATTTGAAAGTAAGTATTTTTAGATCACAAATATATTTGAATGCACATTCTCTTTTAAATACATGAAAATCTCAGGTCAGGTTTAGGAGTATTATGACCACATTGCTACTGGTAAAATTTAATCTAGTGCAACCTGATATAAAATACCCCTAGTGCTCTTGATAAAAATACTTATTTTCGGCAGATATCAACTGCCTCTGTCTACTGTCTTGTAGAACGCCTCTTAGGCAAATATATTGGCGTAAGCAAAATAACTATCTTGACCGGTCTCATACCCCTTCTTTTATTAGGTTGGCGTAGATGCAAACCTATATTACATTATCCTATTACAAAGCCTATATTACATATATCCTGCCTAGGATATTAAACATTTTTGAGTTCTCATAAGATTTTGTACCTACTTAATAGTGCCAATTCAACTTTTTCTGTCATCTACTAATGAGGGTTAGGCTCTAAAACTTAGTTTAAGGGTTCTGAGGTCACCTGTTATCAAGTTTTTCTGAACTCTGTGGTTGCTCTCAGAGAGGCTTATACCATCAACAGCTATAAAACATCAGAGTATTAACAGTGCCATGTTGTGAATGAAAGGTATCTTTGTTACTACTTTTGGTGTGCATTGTTGTGGCTAGATATACTTATACTGTAAACTATATTTACTTGGCATTGATATCTTCATTTCTAGAAAGTCATGGGATGGGCATAACAGATTAAATAACGTTATAGTTCTTTTATACTTTAAATTATTTAATGTGTAATTGCAAATGTGTCTAATAAATTCTAATGTTTAATAATGGATGTAGGGTTAATTAAGGCAACTACATAGCTTATTGGTTGTTCCATGCACTATCTATAATTGAGTCAAGTTCTCTAATAACTTAAAGCATAATTAAAAATTCTAAAAATATTAAAAATAAAAAACTACTTTACAAGAACAACTTTCTCGAGAGCAAGCATCTTTTTATTTTTGAAAGAAATCATTGCAAAGGTACTGTGTGATGAAAGAAATCATTGCAAAGGTACTGTGTGATGAAAGAAATCATTGCAAAGGTACTGTGTGATGGAAGAAATCATTGCAAAGGTACTGTGTGATGAAAGAAATCATTGCAAAGGTACTGTGTGATAAAAGAAATCATTGCAAAGGTACTGTGTGATGAAAGAAATCATTGCAAAGGTACTGTGTGATGCCAAGCTTTATTTACCAAATCTTGTATTTTAACACAGATGTAAAGTTCTAGACATTTAGAAAACCTTTAACAGTTTCACTTGAAGACTAAAGTCTGACAGTTTCACTTGAAGACTTAAGTCTGACATTCGATCTCTAATACATAGTTTTGATCTTATTACCTCTCCAAATGATAAGGTAATTGCAATTGCAAAGAATAAACTGTTTGCAAAAAAATTTTCTCATTTTGGCTCTTAAATTTAATGACCATACTCTTCTTGTCATTTCAGAGAAACAGGTTAGTCCATTGTTTTCCAATTTATTTCTTCTTGGATTATCATTCACAAATGACCCTTTGTGAAACTGAATATTTGACAATATTCTCTATATGGAATATTGTCATATTTAGGCTGGTTCTTCTCTCTCTCTTTTAGGCAAGATCAAAATGTAAATGCAGTTAGATCAACTCTAGCTGCCAAGTTTGAGTTTCTGTCTCAGCATTGTAAGGTTGCATGTTTTCCTTATTTCTACAAATGCTATCATTGTCACTGCTTAAACGAGCTATCATCTCTTATTTCATCAATCAAACTCAATGTCATGTGACTTTTTATTCATCAATGAAACAGCCTTTTACTGTATCTTTCCCTTCATGCTCTAAAAATTTTATCTAGTTTTTTTCCTTGCACACCAATGCTTTGGAATTCTGTCCCATTTTCATGTTTTCCAGACTCATGCAAAATACAGTTTTCCAAGTATTGTTTTCTTGTTTTTTAACAATATTCTTTGTTTTTTGGTTACTCCTAACTTAAATAGTGCTCACAGCCTTCTCTTTTTATAAATTAGTTAAAAAAAAATAATTTAAATTTTTAAATTAAATCTTGGTTAATTCAGTATATTGGTTAATTAGTGATTATAAATTACATTTTCTAATAAATAAAAAAGTACATCTAGAAGTATACTGAAATTGGAAACAAAAATATGGCTGCTATTTTTGCGTAAAATCCTTGTCAAAAAATGTAATAAAGAATGTTGTAAACTATATATTAGATACCACTAATACATATCTATATATATTAGTGGTATCTAATATATAGTATAGACCACTTTAGCAATAACCACTGGCTTGATGAGATCAGCTCTAAGCATAATTTCAATTTTATTTTCAACAAATGGCAGAACAAAAGCAAAGTAAAGCTTAAATGGCAGAATAAAGGCTAAGTAAAGCTAAGATGATGCTTTCTTAGATCTCATCACTTCAAGATGTGTTTTAACAATGTTGAGATTTGTAGATGAAACTAACTCAATTTTCTAGCACTGAGTGTGCAAAGACCTGGCAGAGAGTGTGATGATGAATTAAAGCAGTTTGAATTTTATATCGTGATTGAAGTATAACAGATGTAATATTAAAGTATGAATTTCAAATTTTGGTCTATAAATGTTTTACAAATATTGTGCATAAAATGTTAACAAAAGTTATGTTTTATGTTAATTATGTTATGTTATGTCTTGATCATTATCAGAAAAAATTCAGATCAGGAAAAGTTCATTAAATATAAAATCAAAATTAATATTAAAATTCAGGCATGATAATTTGTTAAATTTATAAAAACAAATGAACAACCTCATTTACCTAAATAGTTTATTTAAATAATTGTTAAATAATTAAACTAAATTCATCTAAATAATTCTTTTCACAATTGCTTTTTACAAACTAATTTTATATCCTCTTTTCAAGATAAAATAAAAAGCTTCCTTAACTGTAGTCCTTCTAGAGATAAATACAAGATAAATGCAAAAATTAGGAATTAATTACTATAATTTTTAACTTCTTGATTATAATTAACATTTTAAAAATTAAAGTGAGCAGAGTATATTATTACAGTGCCAACCTAAATCCACAGAAATGAATAAATTTTTTTTTAGTGAGTGAGTCAGACATAGTTGAAATTGAAAAACGTTATTGGCAAATGAAAAGCTGTTCTAAAAGTGGTTATTTTGATTTTGATACCTTCAAACTGTTTGTATCTCCACCATTTCCCGATCTTCATTGTCAAAGTAGTTTTTTTTTTGTCAAAATTTTTTATTTATTAATATTTTTTAATGTTTGTACTTTTAGTTGATGCTGTTGTTGCTGTTATTTTGATAAATAACAATAACATTATTTGTATTGCTAAACTAAATTTTATCTGCTTTCAACTTGTTTAGATATTTTTCTAGTTTTAAACAAGAAAAGATTTTAATTTCACATTAAAAAAAATTTTTTGAAAAGTTTTGAACATGCATCTTTTAACCTCTAGAGCTGTTACGTTTTTTTTTTTAAAAAAAAATTCTCAAACAACTTTTTGACCCAAAATATGTTGCAAGAGATTTTTCAATTTTAATATTGACTGGGTTTCAAAAAAATTTTGCAACTTTTTTTTTTAATATAATAATTTTCTTAAATTTTGAAAATTTTACAAAAAGTCAAAGAACAACAATTTGTAAAATTGATGATGAATTTTGTAGTATTATCAAAGTAACAACTTCTAAACAAATTTTAAAAATTTGTTTAAAAAGTTTTTTTTAATTTTGTATAAAAAAAGCATTTAACCCGACACCCCATACATTTTTTTCCAGATTTATTAGATTTTCTATTAATTTATCAAATGGTAGATCTCATGAACAAAAAACCATGTGCTCTAAATCTAAAGTTTTGTTAGTACTTTTACAATTTTATTTTCTTTAAAAACTTTATTTAAATTTACACTATAAAATTAAATCAATTTCTGTTTGAAAAAACGTATATTCGAAGAAAATTCTTTGTTTCTTGGAATATACAATATTCGGTGTCGGATTAACATACTTATTATCATATTTTTGTTATTTCTTATTTTAAGTTTTTAAAGATCTCATCTTAGGTCAAAATGTAAATTGTGATATTTTTGCTCAACATTTATGGCTAAAATTTTGAACATAAAGTTTTTCCTTAACTAGGAATCATGTGTTAAAATTTAAAATGAAAAGAACATAATTGTTCCCGGTACACTAAGGTGTCCCTGCTCTAAATGTGTTCTATATAACAAAATAATACTGGTATTGAAAAATTTTAAAAAAAAATATTTTTAGGGGTAGTTCATTTTCCTTAACGGGTCCCTAATATGTTTGAAATGTTTGAAACCTCTATTTAACTATGAAGCAGATGATTTTAGTGTTTTTAATTATAATTATTATGTTTTTTAATTATAACTATAATAGTGATGAAAGAAACAAATCTCTTTAAACTTTTCAGAGAAAATATTAAATGGGTATGTTATTTTGTTCTGTAAAAATATTAAGTGGGTATGTTATGTTGTTCTGTAAAATATTAAATGGGTATGTTATGTTGTTCTGAAAAAATGAAAAGTTGATTTGAAAGAAGTATTTTTAAGAAATAGAAGTTTAATTTAAAAGAAATATTTTTATAGTAATTAATATTTTTGTTTGCTGTATTAAAAAATTATAAAGTTTTATTTATAAAAAATTATAATATTTTTCATATTATTTTTACTTTAATATTATTATTTAATTAATAGTGTATAACTTAATTAATAGTGAAATACTATTTTAAGGTTTTTTTAACTATTTCGATCTTAACAATGATCAAGTTATTGATTTAAAAGAAATGATTTGTGGTATATCAACATTATGTAGAGGTTCAACTACCAAAAGGCTCAAAGGTTATTAATTTTTCATTTTTTTTATATTCATTTCAATTATATATTCTTTTATACTATTTAAAATTAAAATTAATAATTATGTTGAATTTAAAAATTAAAAATATACATAGAGTTTGCACATAAGCTTACACAGAACTTTATCTTTTAAAAAGTAATAATGTTAGCTTATTTTAAAAAGAACAGTTTCTTTCAATGAAAAGTTAATGCAAAAAATTAATTTTGCATTAACTTTTATATAGGTTATAGAAAGTCACTGTTCATTAAGTATTAAGGTTCTTAAAAAATAATCATTACATTAGTTAAATCTAGTCATAACTCAATGTGCTTAAAAATTATTTAATTATCATTTATAAGCAATACTATTTATTCAAATTATTGTAAAAATATTTCAGATTATTTACAATACTATGATAACATTTTTATTGCAGTTGGCTCTTGGATGACTGGATTTTTGTTTTTCGTTTTTAATTTTTCATATTTGTAAGCAATTTCTGAAAAGCTTTGGTTTATTTAGTACATTTCTTAAATTATTAAATTATTTAATTTTTTTTAAATTACTTTTAATATTATTGTAAAAAAAAATTAATAAATTTTATCACTACAAAAAAAATTTAAAAAATTTTTTCTGTTTTATTTCTCTAAAGTTCTTTATGCTTTATTTGCTTCTTCATTTTTTTCTCAGCTTTGGTATATAATTTCTCTGTAGTTTTTCCTAGACTGAATTCATAAGGGAAGAGAGTGATAGAGAGTGGTAGATAATAAATTCTTTTTTATGCAGAAAACGTAAACAAGTCCTTTTGCAAGTTATCTTTTGAAATCAAAAACAATGAAATCAAAAATAATTAAATCAAAAACAATGAAATCAAAAATAATGCCACAAATCAAACTGTCATTATCTCATTAACTGAAAGTTACAATTACACAAATTTTGTTTTTATTAATAATTATTATTTTAGCTTAATTATTTTATTTTATTAATAATTATTACTTTAGCTTCTTTTGCAATCTTTGACATAAATCTTGATAACAATTTATGCAATGAAGAGTTAAACAACATGGTGTCAACACTCCATGAGATTTATTTAAAGTGTCCTGGCGATGTAGGTATTTATTAACTTTGTTTAATTAAATTATTTATAATATAGCTTATGTATAAGATAATTGTCTTACTGATCAATCTGGTTAAATACCATATACCACCATATAACCAGGCCTTGCGATAAAGCGTCGGGCGATGTGAGTTTTACGTCGTCCAAGGGCGATTTTGCGTGTAGCTAGGGCTATTTGCGTCGAGCAAAAAATTTTTTGTTTGAGTATATTTAAAGATATTTTTGAGCGGAATTTTAATGAAGTAATTGACGATTATTTTAACATTTAATCAAGTATTTTAAAAACCGCATGCAGTTGAAATAAAAGTTTGAATTTAAAAAAATTAAATATGCTCATTATTTTCAAGTAGAAAAAATTCAAAAATTAAAAAAAAAAAAATCTTTTAAGCTAACATTTTAATAAAATTATTCAGCAATAGCAACGTTGTCGATAAAATTGAACAAAAATACTTTCTTTTAGTTTTAGATTTTAAACTTAAATAATTATTTTACAGGGGTTTGATAGGTTTTAAAATTATTCCATAGATTTAAAAATATTTATTAACTGTTAGACGTATTTAAAGTATTTAAGAGTGATTTCGAGGAAACATTTTAAAAATTGGTGAGGGCAAATAAAAAAAAAAAAAGATTAATATTAAAACGTATTCTACTTGATTCAATAAAAAAGTACAGTTATTAAAATTTTTGTAAAAAGTAACTCAAAAAAATTACTTAAATATTAACGATCGCTTTTATGTTAAAAGTTACCGAAACTCATCGAAGCGTGCTCAAGAACAGCTGCTGAAAAATAGAACGTCAATAGTTTTTCGAATAATTTTTAAGAATAATTTTTTCGCTAAAATATTTCTTTTATACCTATAAGATTTTTATTCTAACATTTTATTTTATTTTACTAGAAATAAAATTCCTTGTTAACATTAAAAATCTATTCAAAACGTTCGTTTAAGTTTTTTATTAATACGAGTGATTGTGCTTATCAACCGCTTTATGAAAATAAATAAAAATAAATAAATAAATATTATATAAAATCGCTTGTAAAAATATTAGCTATTGCACAGTTTTTAATCGTACAATATTAAAATTTCCAGTTTATTACTCGCTGACTTTTTAAAAAGAAAAAATAATTATTTGAAAAACTTTAAATTACGTATTTAAGAAAAAAAAAATCAAATATTAGCATATTTTATAATCTTTTTTAAATTTAAGTTATAATGTTTTTTATTCGTTTAATATAGACAAAACGTGACAAACTCGAGAAAATAAACAAATGTTTTTACATTTTAAAAAACGAAACATTCCAAAACATTTTTAAATAATAACATTTCTACATAAACGATTTAAAGTAGTTTTGCGGTAATTAAATAAATTGGTGCAGTTAATGTCGATAAATATGAAAAGCAAATAAAAAGAATTTAATGACGTCAAAAATCACGTCGTGCTTATGCGTCGCGCAGCACTTATTCATCGCAAGGCCTGTATAACCTAAATTTTATCTATGGTAAGTTATGTCACTTTGATTCCAATGCCACCAGAATATGGCAAAAAACTTATTGGATTTGTATGGAAACTTTTTATTATAAAATCAAAACACTTTGGCTAAATAATGAAATTGCTTTTCTGAAACACAAACATGTTATAGTTGGACCAAATTAAGAAGTATATGACTGTTTAAAAAAAGTTGATACTGTTAATGTAGATGAGTCCTCAATGTTTTACACAGAAGTTTCTCAAACAGAGCATAATTTTTGATTTAATTTTTTAAAATAATATCTTCTAATATATAAAGGCATTTTCTTGTCACTTTTAAGTTATTGAATCAAATCTAAATTTTTAATGTTATGCAAAATTCAAAAAGTATTCAATTTTCTTGAATTTAAAAGGAAAATACAAAGACAAGCAGCTGATTGATTTGACTTAATAAATGGAAGAACAAAAAAAACAGTGGGGCGATTTCATGTGAAAACATCCAATTTTTTTAAAAATGCAACCCACAATTCAAGACTCAGATTTTACTGATTTTTAAACTACTTTTCAGTAAATTCATGAAAATCATGAAAATTTATCGTTTAATTTCAATTGGTATTTTATTATCTAATTTCAACTGGTGCCTAAGATATAGGTATTTTAAGCCTCCAACCAACAAAAATCTGCCATTTTTAAAAATAGTTTTGGTCCTTCTTTCTGTTAGATGTGTGTTGAAAAGCTTAAAATTTGTACCTTTACATATTTTGGGCCAACAAATCCAATGAAACAACTTTAAATACTTAGAACGAACATAAAACCCCAAATTCAAAGGTTATTTAAAAAATCGAGCTAATGTAGCTCGATTTTTTTTTCAAGTTGTCCTTAATAGTTAGTTATTAATAATAATAGTTAGTTATTAATAATAATAGTTAGTTATTAATAATAATAGTTAGTTATTAATAATAATAGTTAGTTATTAATAATAATAGTTAGTTATTAATAATAATAGTTAGTTATTACAAAGAACTGGAGAGTAATCTTTCCTAAAACAGAAATAAAAACATGGTCAAATCTACTTAAATTTATTGCTTAAAAAACAGGTATTTTATTAAATTAAACAAGAAAAAAAGGTACTATTTTAACAGTTTTGGCTACATCAAACTGTTCAAATTGCTCCTTTAGTTGCTGTCACCTTGTATTAACTGTTTCTTTGGTAATTTTATAAAATACTATTGTGTTTTTATTGGTGATGCAAAACTCAAGCATATCATCAACTGTCAATATTTAGTTTTCCAATGGTCTTTGTAAACTTACTCTTGCTATTATTTTTTTAATGGTATCACCTGATAATGATATCACCTATGCCATCAAAAGTGGATTTTCTATGGCTGGTTGCAAAAAATACCCATTCAGCTGTAATCTCAAAATCTTCCTTATGGTGGCATAAATTCTTTGATAAATTTTTATGGAAAAGTTTATTTAGTTATGGTTTAGTATTTTCTAAATAAATATGGCAAATACTACAAAAATACAATTTAAAATACTCCAAGAGAGATTTTAGTTATAATAAAAATGGTGTTACTTGTTAATAACAGTTTTTATATATAAAACACAAACAGGTTAATGCTTTTTAACAAGGCCTGTAATGGTTGTAAGTCTTATTTTCATTATGATTGCCATAAGTTCACTATTTTCATTATGGTTGTCATATGTCAACTATTTCCTATTAGGTGGTCTCTAAAATATAAAATTTTGCCGGTGAACAAATTTAATATAAAAATATTAAATTTTGTAGCTTTGTTGATGAATAAGAATGTTTAGAAACTGCTTTGAATTTGTGAAATATTAGCAGGAGCTGTTAAAGTATTAACCACTTGAAATATTTTTAATGGTTAAATATGAACAAAACTTTGATTCTCTAACATTAGTTTTTTATTTTGTGAAATGTTATAACAGGAGCTGTTACTTGAAATCTTTATAATGGCTAAAAAAAAAATTAATTCTCTAACATAGGTTTTTCAATTTATGTTTATTTTTGATTTCATCCCAATCACCAAAAACATTTGTTTAGATTAATATTGGTATTACTATATAATGCATTTTTATACTGGATGTTTAACACTATATTGTCACTGAAACAAAACCTCATAACAGCCACTTTTAACCTACTACTGTTTATGATGTAAAACGTTTCTATAAAGTGGTATACATGTACTTGTAAAACCGTGTAACAGTCTGACTAATGAGATTGTCTCAATTTGTCATGTGACAAAAATACTTAATTGCATTTGCTATGAATATGAAAGCAAAATTAGTTATGATCAAACCCCTGAATAATTACAAAAAAAAACAAGGTTTTGCAGTGTCAGTGGCGATATAGTGTATTTTTAAACTCAATGTTTAATGCTATATAATGTATTTTTATACTCAATGTTTACCATTATAGTAAATAATATATAACCTAATGTTGTATGTATTTTTTAAAAAACTGATTTTATCTTAGTGATTTTTAACAAAATAAACTAATTTTTTTTTTCATTTAGACCTCTATTGCTAAAGAAGAAATTATACAAGGATTAGTACCTAATGAGGTATGTATTATTATTACTAATATTTCTAGTACTATTGCTGCTGCGCAATTTTAACACAAATAAAGTGCCATTACTACAATCAAAAATTGTTGACTGTTCTAAACAATTAGAAAGTGTTGACTTTTCTGTTGACTTTAAAAAGCGTTGACTAGACAAAAGTGTTTTTATTAAGACTGGTGTATATAAGCTTGTCTTATTGAAATTTCTTTTTTTTTTATAGGCTTGTCTGTCTTATAGAAATTTCTTTTTTAAGCTAAGACTACCAGAAAAAAATCTTCCTGCCTTACTAATTGTGTTATTTTATTAGTTAAGCATATCACATTTAGTTTAATAATGTATATTGGCAAACCTTTTGTTATGACTGGGTTATTACCAAGATTTTTGCAGTTTATTGTATAGACTCAGCATTTCATTGTATAGACTCAAAATAGTTAAACAAACTTATAGTTTAAACTATAAATAAATGATGTAAAAACATAGTTAAAAACATTTTCTGTTGGAAACAAAATTTCATTATTACTAGTATAGTATTATAACATGTTTTCTGTCAGATATTGTTTGTAGCGTTGTGTCACTTCATTTTTTTTTTTTTAATTTTATTCTTAAATTAATGTATTTCTTGATTTAGAATTTTTTTTTTTTTTTTTTCATGCTTTATTTATTATTATTCTACTAAAAGATTTTAATACATGTTAAAGTTTATTTCCTGGTACTTAGGATTGTGCTTTTACATTAAAAATGGTAAATGCACAAAAATATTGATGTACCATACTGTAACTTACACTGTTTTTCTCTTAAAGCATTTTTGCTTTTTAAGGTTTACTGGACTAACTGGTAATGTTTTTAACATTCTGCACATTCTCTGTTTAATCTTTAATCACTTAAAGAATATTCCATTTGCTTTTTGTTAGCATCTGCTTCTGCTTTTTATATTTTCTTTAGTTCTTTTAGTGGTTTTTTTAATGATTTTTTAAATAAAAATTATCAATATTGATTTTTTTTGATTAATTAATATTGATTGCCTTCAATAAAAAAAATTTAGAAATTTTCATTAGATTGGCTCTAACGATTTAGAGTTATAAATTTTTTTGAACATTAGAATTAAAATGTGTGTGTTTATATATATATATATATATATATATATATATATATATATATATATATATATATATATATATATATATATATATATATATATATATATATATATATATATATATATATATATATATATATATATATATATATATATATATATATATATAACTGTTGCTGTTTTTGTTGTTGATGTCATTTATCACAAAATGGAAATTTACATCTTTTACAGGAAAATAAAGTTACATTTGATCAATTTCGAATATGGGCATCAACAAGTTCACATATTCATGAATTCTTGCTGTTGATATTTCAGGTAAGGTTACAAAAAAGATTGTTTGCTGTTATTTGTTGGGTAATTTAAAAGTTTTTAAACATGTTACTAAAACTTACATTAACTTTTTTTATTAATTTTATTTTTCTATAAAGATAAACTGTTTAAAGCTTTTATTCTTTTTTTCATATATTAGTCATATTTTATAAAGAATAAACATTTCATAATTAATTTTTTAATTCATATATTAATTTTTGAAGAGATTTAACTATAATTTAACACAAACGTTAAAACATTTTAAAGGTGCAAAACTGTTATAATTATTTAATTATTTGTGATTTTTATTATTTTACATATTTTAACTTATTGCAATTTAACTGCAATTTGCAAAGAAACCCTTGCAGTTAAATAAGGAAAAACAGTTTCAGACTTGATATAAAAAAGTAAAGTTCAAGATTGTTGATGATTAAGATAGGCTGCCGCATTTCTGATAAAGATAGAAGTCTGTTTTTTTTTCGTTTTTTTTTTTTTAATTTAGACAATAAAAATATTTTCATTATTAAACGAAGAAAAAAAATTTTTATCTTTATTTATCAAATCTTTGAATCTTAAAATCTTGGGTAATATCATAGTTCAGAATTAAAAAAAAAAAGTTTTATCAGAACCTAGCAAAAGTTATCAGTAACTATAGACCTTTTTACATAGGGTTATGTCAATAAATTATTATTCTATGATTAAACTCATTCTCCACACATTATCATAGATTCAGCCTAAATAATTATTTTTGACTTAAATTGAACAAATGGACTTATTACCAAAAAATGCTTATAACATCTTTAAATCACAGGAAACATAATAAATTTTAATATACTTTTTTTTTAAATGTTTTTCTTCTTCTACCCTTGTATCATGGGTGTCAATGTTGTATCAAGAGGATCAATGTTGTATCAAGGGGATCAATGTTGTATCAAGGGGATCAATGTTTTTTCAAGGGGATCAATGTTGTATCATGGGTGTCAATGTAATTAAAAAAATCAGTAGAACAGAAGTTGATATGTATGCAAATTTTGCTGAAGCAAAAAAGATGAAACTGATATTAATGTAGTATTTGGTAGTAGGGTGTAGGTAGGGTTAAATGGGTTGTTTTAAAATTAAGTTAAATTAAAGTAAGGTAATTAAACTTTTCAGTTTAATAAGTGCTAATAGGTCAGTAAAATTATTTTAAAATGTCATGTTACACAGAAAAAATTAGGAGCAAGCTGAAAATTGCTGGAAATATTTAGAATGCACTTCTCATTAATATTAAATAAAATCAGCCAAATTTGGACTGGAGCTTTGTCTGGAATTTAAGATAGCGTCTAAAATAATATTTGTAATATCTCAACTTGTAGATGATTTAGAAATATGATTCTTGCATCTAGTATTATGTTTTTTAGGTCCAGAAATTCGTTTTTGACATTTTTTATTTTTGAGCTAAACAGCTAAAAGATGGCAGCCAAAAAGATATTAAATTAATACACTTTACGCATGCACTTTTTAATACACTTATAATATTGCGAGTGTCAGCTCATACCCATTTGAGATTAGAAATTATTTTCTATATTATTATGTTATATTTGTTATGTATATTGAAATTAATGTTGAAAATTTAATGTAACAATTCTTAACTGTTTAATGAGTTGAGTTTGTTCTCAGATGAATTCTTCTTTTCTAAACTGAAATCTAAATTATTTATAAATTATCATAGTTACAATTGTGAGCAATTTATTCTTGTTTTCCTGTGACACTTAAGAAGTTACTTTTCCTTTAACTTATTACATTTCTTAGCAACTGACTGCAAATCTAAAAAACTAATTACAATGTAAACTATATTATAACGTCAATTCCCTTGCGGTTTAAAATGTGCGGTTCATAGCATGCTTTTAAGTCATTATTTTGTTGGTATACAAGGAAAATGTACTAAGTCCATTTTTGGCAGTATGGAGTTATTTATACCACTATTTAGTATTTTAAATTCTCTATCGTTTGATATACCACGCAAATTTAATAAATCAATTATTAATGAGTTATTAGTATTTTTAATTGCATTTATTACACATAAACTTATTATTTTAACTATTACGCGAA
This sequence comes from Hydra vulgaris, assembly GCF_022113875.1. Classification (NCBI taxonomy): domain Eukaryota; kingdom Metazoa; phylum Cnidaria; class Hydrozoa; order Anthoathecata; family Hydridae; genus Hydra; species Hydra vulgaris. The sequence continues at coordinate 42,714,953 of NC_061165.1, forward strand.
AACATATTTGTTCATTATTTCAAAATGATGTTTTTGGATTTAGTGCATTTCCCTTGTATACCAATGATTTCTCAACTCTAATTCCTTTGAGGCTTCAAACGCACATATATAAAGTCATTGTTGCAACATAAACTGCTAATTACTCTCTACTGGTTATTTAGGCAAGGTTTACAACACAATATAAACTGTTACCAATCCTTATAAGAATAATAATTGAATCTAGACCTTAAAATTTTTGTTAGTTTAGTTTTGTTAGTTCTCTAAAAATAAATTTTATTAATTTAATCATAATGCAGACGCAGCTTATTGTGTGGTAATTCTCTTTTTTATGCTGAAGTAGTAAGTTTTATGCAGAAGTACATAAGTCTTATATACTTCTTCACAAACATAATTTTAATATTAGGTCTTCAATTTGTCACTTTAATTTTGCTTTTGCATGCCAATTACAAATATACAAAGAAAAAAACATCTGGATATAGATTTATTGTTTGTAGGTTTGGAAAACCTAATAAGTTGAAGTAAACTACATAATGATGGCAAGTTTGAGAAAATAAGAGAATATAAGTCAATCCATGTTCACGTTCAGTGCCGCAAAGACTATACAAATGCTAAGAGTATTCAACCAATAACCATTTCCAATTTAGATACAAGTGCTTCATTAGAAAATGTTCCAAGACTTTGCTCAATGTTAGAAAAGTTTAATTTCAAATTATATTGTCAATTCTGCAGAAAATCTGCAAATTAAAAGACAAAAGTAAGAACACATTTAAATTTAAAAATTAAATTGCAAATTTAAAGACAAAAGTAAGAAAAGATTTGAGAAGAAGCAAACAGTTTCCATCATATCAACTATGGCTATAATAAATTGGTGCTAGTGTTAGCTCAAATGTGGAATGACAAATGGGCAACATTCATTTTGTGTCTACCATCAAGGACAACAATGACATGGTCATTACTTGGATCCACTAGAATAGGGTTGGAAAATGATAGGATTAAGTCTCATCAAAATCAAACCTTTAACCTCAGATCCAGAAAATTTGTTGCATCTTGTAAGCTGTAACTGCAAAACTGGATGCATTAGGAATTGCAAATGTAAAATGTAATGTAAAATGAATGTCTTAAGAATAATATAATGATAATAGTGATTAAAATAACACAAAACTTTCTACCAAATAATAAATTCCTGTAGTAGTTGATTTGTAATGATTGAAAAATTCTTTTAATAGTTTATTTAGTTGTTTTGAATTGCTAATCAATGTGTCTCAAATCCTGCAAACGTAAATGATGCTGGCACATCTGATGAAGATAAAGATTATGGCAATGACCTAAATGGAGATGTCAATAGTTCAGATAAAGAGCTAATATGAACAATTTACAATCTATATTAAAGTTTGAGAAAATATAATTATGATAATTTTGTAACATTTTGAAATACGTGTAGTTAAGCTATTGTTCAATATGCGATGTAATACAGTTTAAAGTTTCTGTTTTCTTTATTTAGTATTTGTATATACAATAGCATTTTCTTCCAAGAAAATTTATCAAAGACTTGTATTCCTGTGGGTTTATTAAGAAAAACTCCTTTGTAAACCAATATGTATAAAACGAATATGTATAAAACATTGAAAATTCAAAATCTTTGTTTTCTCAATGACAAATTACAAGACACAAAAGTCGTTTTTAAAAGTGGTATAAAAACTTTCATGTTTTAGTTTGGGTGGTGTTTAAGCAGCCATCTTGGATATTGATAACCATTTTGTTTTAAAAAAAAAAACAAAGTTGTGAAAAATGAGTTGCTTGACCTGAAAAACATATATTAGACGAAAAAATTGTACTTCAATTTAATCAACAAGCTGAGATATTGAACATTTCAATTTTAAAGCCATTTTGGCCATTTTTCTAAGTGATCTACAAATATTACAAATTGTATCTTGGATGCTATTTTGGATTTCAGATAAAGCTCCACTTCAATTTTTCAAATTTTTCTAATATAAATCAGGAATGCATACAGAACATTTACAGCAATTTTTAGCTTGCTCCTAATTTTTTCCGGGTCAAAACCTAATTTGACTGGCCTATAAAGTGAAATCAAAAATATAAATCCATGGCATGTTTAATTTAATTAACCTAAAGACCAAACCAACAAATAATCACTAACTTCTATTTTTCTTAATAACTGGAATAATCAAAATTTAATTTTAAAATCCTAAAATAATTTTAAAAAAATGTAACGTTTATCAATTTTGACAAATTTGAACCAAAAGCTGAAAAGCATAACTACAGCTAAAAAATATAAAGCTAATTTATTACGCAAGGAGTGTAAATAAAAGTTTTAAAAAATTCAAAATCTTTGTTGTTTTTTTTATTGTGGCATGCAAAAAAAAAAATTATCAAAGTTAAAAAATCATTTTATAATTATTAACTTTATATTTATAATTATATATTATTATTTTACAATTCGTTTATAGATCTTGCTGTTGCATAGTAGTTAAGTATTAAGCATTCAAGCATTTATAATGCTTTAAATCACCATTAACCAGCAATTTTATAAAATTAATTAATGTTTTACAAATTAGAAACGACTATTTCCTCAACTATAAGTTTATTTAAGTTTCATCTTTTTAACACATAAATTTTAAGAAAATTAATTTTTTTTAAAAAGTTTTTAAATTTGAGACTTTTTTGCAAAAAGAAGGAAAAGGGGAGAAAGTTATCAAGTATAATTTTTTTTAAATATTTTTTATAAAAATGTCTAACCCAGCATTCCAATCTAATTACCTGGTAATAATTTTATTAAATGTCCATTTAGTATAAGTGACCATTACTGGTTTGTTTTTATATAAATATTCTGATTTCTATCTGTTTGATAAGATTTTCAAATCCTTTTATGATTTTAACAATACTGGTATAATTAGTTTAATTTCTTAGGGGCTGTTTATATGTGGGCTAGCCCTGTTAGCTGGGCTGGTTCACTTAAAAGATCTCTGCATATTTAATATTTACCTTGAAAAATTAATCTTGCTTACACAAGAAACAGGCTAACCTGGTTAATTGAGATCTCAACTAAATTCAGTGGGATCCCACTCAGGTGAGACAATTTTTTTCCATATAAACACAAACAAGTAAGCCAACCCAACCTATGAATTTAGTTGATTGAATAAAAAATAAAAGAAGATTTCATGAAATGAAATCTTCATCAGTCACAGTTGCTTTTGTATCATAAAATGAAATCTTCATCAGTCACAGTTGCATTTGTATCATAAAATAAAATCTTCATCAGTCACAGTTGCTTTTGTATCATAAAATGAAATCTTCATCAGTCACAGTTGCTTTTGTATCATAAAATGAAATCTTCATCAGTCACAGTTGCATTTGTATCATAAACTGAAATCTTCATCAGTCACAGTTGCTTTTTGTATCATAAAATGAAATCTTCATCAGTCACAGTTGCATTTGTATCATAAAATGAAATATTCATCAGTCACAGTTGCTTTTGTATCATATAATGAAATCTTGACTGATTGTCTGTTGAAGTTGTTTAGTGTATTTAACCCAATCTATTTTTTTATATATATTGTTTTAAATGTGTTATAAATTTGATTAGGATAGATAGAGGAAGTTTTTAATTTGACTGACAACAAAAGTGTTATGATTTCATAATTTTTTTCCAGATTTGTCATATTTCATTTGGATTGCGTCCAGCGTTAAAGGAAGAGGAGGGTTTGATAGTAGGGTAACTCATTTATTATTTCAATTTTGAATGTGGTTTACTTTTATGTATTTGATACAAAGGTAGGGGACCACCAATACAAATGCAAAAGTAGGTGGTAAGTGTAAATAATTTAGGTGGTAAGTGAAGAAATATTTTTAGTAGAATGTGTTAACTAAATATAAAGTTAAATAAATATAATATAAAGTATACTAAAGGATAATTTTAAATGTAATATAATTAAATATAGTATATTAAAAGTATATTAAAAAATAAAGTCTAATAAATAAACATCATATTGTTAGCATATATTTCCTGATTAAAATTTTACATATCTTGTGCAAAACAAACTTAAATTATGTAAAAACTTTAATTTTCAAACTAATTTATTATTAGTTATTAATTTAACCCTAATCTAATAAACTGTTATTTTTTACTAAACAAAAAATTTAATAGTTTTCTATTATGGCTATTAAAAATATTAAATTTCAAAATTATTAAGTATTAAAAATATTAAGTATCAAAATTATTAAGTATTAAAAATTGGTTTTTGGACTTCTACTACTTTAAGTTTTAGAAAATTCCAATTGTTGCTATGTAAACACTAGTGGTTGCTAAGTAAAGCAATATTTTTAATTTTCAAAAAATTTAATGTTTAATCAATGGTTATATGTGGTTAATCTTTGTAAAAAAAAAATTGTTACTCTTTGTAAAAAAAAAATTACCTTACATTTTGTAATTACCTTAAATTTTGTTATTACCATGAAGTTGTTTCCTTTGCCTAAAACTAGTTTGTTTTTTTAACATAATTTTAAGCAACTTTTTTTTTTTTTTTTTTATTACAGCTTTGTAATTTATTTTTTAGTCGTTGGTTGGAGCGGGATACAAAGGAAGGACTTAATCCCAGCTCACTTTATTATATTGTTTCAATGGATTGGTGGAAGACTTGGATGAATTATGTAAAATATGAGGTAGTCACTTATTTGTTATTTATAAATTAAAAGTTCATATTTTTGTTTATAAATTCACAAGAGCTTTCTGTGAATAGACATCACACTTCACATTTAAGTAAAAATAAAATAAACAAAAAAATAAATAGAAAAGTAATAAGAAGATTAGTTAAGAAAGTTTTATGCCTTAAAAAGTTCTTTAATTAGCAAGAACAATTATACATATTAGGCATATGTGTGATTGCTCAATTAAAAGATATATTGTCTTGATTTGCTAATTTTGGGGTATTTATGCCTTGATCAGGCATGTTCTATCATTTGTATCATGACCACAAGAATTAAATATTTTTCAATAAAAATAATTTAAAGAAACTAGTTTAGATGAAAACTTAATGTTTATTAACAAATATGATGATTTAAATAAAATATAAGATATTCATTTTTCCTTTTGTTAATTTGTATAAAAAAGGTCTTTTTTATATATATTTATAATAATTTTTTTCATTATCGTATTTATAAAATATTTCTTTATACAAATTTTCTATTATAACATTAATTATATTATTTCTTTTTTCTCAGGATATTGTTTCGCCTGAAATAGGTCCTCAAAAATCTCCGGAAAAGCTTCACGAAAGTAAATTAAGTCTATCATCTTCTAATTCAAGTATATCCGGTGAAAGCTCTGCAAACAAATTACCTGCAAAGAGTTTAACATTGCATGGGAATTTATCTAAAGAAATAGTTGTAAAACCAGGATGTATTGACAACCATCAACTTTTAGTTCCAAATGATGGTAGAAAAGTAATTTATTTAATTCAAAATTCTACAAATTTATTAATAAATACTAAAAAAAAAAAAAAAAAAAAGTTGATACTTTAAGTTAATTAAATTTTATCTAAATTTTTAATATTGCACAATATTAAAAAAATATTGCAATATTAAATGGAATTAATTCTGAGAAAGCAAGAAGTTTAAAATCGAAATTAAAATTAAATAAAATTTATTTATATTACTTATTAAAGTTTTATCATTGAGCATTTTATACATTGAAGTCATGATTTGTATATGGTAAGTTAAATAAAATGTCAACAAGAATTTGCTGCAAAAAAAATCTCATTGTTAAGTTTTTCATGTTGGAAAAAAGAATTGAAATTATATAAAACATATAAAAATTTTATTTGTCAAAAGACAAGATTGTTGACTTTGAACAGAAAGAATTTAAACAGAAAAAACTATTTAGACGGAAATGTGGTTTTTAAAAGAGAGGGATGTATTTGATGTAAAATAAAAAGGAGGAGAAGGAGGATGTATTTAATGTGAAATAAAGAGGAGGAGAAGGAGGATGTATTTGATGTGAAATAAAGAGGAAGGGAAGGAGGATGTATTTGATGTGAAATAAAGAGGAGGAGAAGAAGGATGTATTTGATGTGAAATAAAGAGGAGGAGAAGGAGGATGTATTTGATGTGAAATAAAGAGGATGAGAAGGAGGATGTATTTGATGTGAAATAAAGAGGAGGAGAAGGAGGATGTATTTGATGTGAAATAAAGAGGAGGAGAAGGATGTATTTGATGTGAAATAAAGAGGAGGAGAAGGAGGATGTATTTGATGTGAAATAAAGAGGAAGGGAAGGAGGATGTATTTGATGTGAAATAAAGAGGAGGAGGAGAAGGATGTATTTGATGTGAAATAAAGAGGAGGAGAAGGAGGATGTATTTGATGTGAAATAAAGAGGAAGGGAAGGAGGATGTATTTGATGTGAAATAAAGAGGAGGAGAAGGAGGATGTATTTGATGTGAAATAAAGAGGAGGAGAAGGAGGATGTATTTGATGTGAAATAAAGAGGAGGAGAAGGAGGATGTATTTGATGTGAAATAAAGAGGAGTAGAAGGAGGATGTATTTGATGTGAAATAAAGAGGAGGAGAAGGAGGATGTATTTGATGTGAAATAAAGAGGAGGAGAAGGATGTATTTGATGTGAAATAAAGAGGAGGAGAAGAAGGATGTATTTGATGCGAAATAAAGAGGAGGAGAAGGAGGATGTATTTGATGTGAAATAAAGAGGATGAGAAGGAGGATGTATTTGATGTGAAATAAAGAGGAGGAGAAGGAGGATGTATTTGATGTGAAATAAAGAGGAGGAGAAGGATGTATTTGATGTGAAATAAAGAGGAGGAGAAGGAGGATGTATTTGATGTGAAATAAAGAGGAAGGGAAGGAGGATGTATTTGATGTGAAATAAAGAGGAGGAGAAGGAGGATGTATTTGATGTGAAATAAAGAGGAAGGGAAGGAGGATGTATTTGATGTGAAATAAAGAGGAAGGGAAGGAGGATGTATTTGATGTGAAATAAAGAGGAGGAGAAGAAGGATGTATTTGATGTGAAATAAAGAGGAGGAGAAGGAGGATGTATTTGATGTGAAATAAAGAGGAAGGGAAGGAGGATGTATTTGATGTGAAATAAAGAGGAGGAGAAGGAGGATGTATTTGATGTGAAATAAAGAGGAGGAGAAGGAGGATGTATTTGATGTGAAATAAAGAGGAGGAGAAGAAGGATGTATTTGATGTGAAATAAAGAGGAGGAGAAGAAGGATGTATTTGATGTGAAATAAAGAGGAAGGGAAGGAGGATGTATTTGATGTGAAATAAAGAGGAAGAGAAGGAGGATGTATTTGATGTGAAATAAAGAGGAGGAGAAGGAGGATGTATTTGATGTGAAATAAAGAGGAGGAGAAGGAGGATGTATTTGATGTGAAATAAAGAGGAGGAGAAGAAGGATGTATTTGATGTGAAATAAAGAGGAAGGGAAGGAGGATGTATTTGATGTGAAATAAAGAGGAAGAGAAGGAGGATGTATTTGATGTGAAATAAAGAGGAGGAGAAGGAGGATGTATTTGATGTGAAATAAAGAGGAAGGGAAGGAGGATGTATTTGATGTGAAATAAAGAGGAAGGGAAGGAGGATGTATTTGATGTGAAATAAAGAGGAGGAGAAGAAGGATGTATTTGATGTGAAATAAAGAGGAAGGGAAGGAGGATGTATTTGATGTGAAATAAAGAGGAGGAGAAGAAGGATGTATTTGATGTGAAATAAAGAGGAGGAGAAGAAGAATGTATTTGATGTGAAATAAAGAGGAGGAGAAGGAGAATTTATGCGTTTGTGGTGTAGTGGTAGAGTGCTCGCTTCATAAGCAAGAGGTTCCCACTTTGATCCCCACCACATCCCTAGTAGTACCGCGCTCAACTTGTTTCTCCACACAGCATACATATTGTACACTATGTCAATCTTCTATAGTTGGTCCCAGTAGACCTCCTTAAAATATCTGTACTCATTGTTAAGATGAAGTAGGTGTTTTAGAAAAAAGTTTCATATACACTTGAATGAGTTTGCAGAGTATTTTTTGCATTTTATAATTAAAATTCTGCAAATATATTTAGTAATATAAGAGATTAATTTTTAATAAATTATCAGTTATTAGGATGTTGAAAAACAATAGCAGTATATATTGTATACTGCTACTTAATTCTAATTTGAGTAATATAAATTTAATTGCTTAATGACAATTTTTACATATATGTAAAATATGTATAAAACATTGTATATTTTGTGATCAATTCTGTTGAATTTTATAATATAGAAAATAGTATTAAATATGGTTAGTACAGGGCATGTTGGAAAAGCTAGTGGAAGAGGAATTCTTTATCTGCTGGGGTACCTTCTCCAGATATTTTCTCAGAATAGACTTTCAACCGGTGGGGAAGTTTATTGTAGAATTTACTGGATTAATCAAAGTCATGCTCCTGGAATCAAAACATTGTCATCTGAAATTGGATGTCCTCTGGCGATTACAGGCAAACTTACAGGCAAATGCAGTGGTGGTTTGTGTTATACGGATAGCAGAAACGAAATACCAAATGTTTGTATCATAAGGGAGCTGATTAACATTTGGAACAAGGCAGGCTTTGATGAAAGTTTTATCATCAGTGAATGGTCGATTAAGTAAGCGACTAAATATAAAAATCTCTTGTCATAAAAATTAAGCGTGAAACATATATGTATGTGAAATATATTAACATATAAGTTTTTATGCTATATTTTAAAATGTTGACATTTTTTAAATTTTGTAACTTTTTAATTTAGGAATAGAATTATGCTCTGTATACTTAGTATATAAAAGTTTTAAAGATGAGAACCCTAAAGATGAGCGAAGAAGCCATGAGCCAACATACTCAAGAGTTCTTAGAAAAAGCCAATGATTTGTTTCCTATACACAAGGAAGATATTAATTAGCCAGAATCCTAGAAGGAGTAAAGAGGCTATAAACAAGGATTAAATTTTTTCGAAGAGATCTTTGAAAGGGGACATGGTCAAGAGCAACAGGAGGAGTGACTAAAAGCAATTGTTGAGCAAAAAAATGAAAGCCAATGACTGGAAAAAGCAACAGAAGAGGCTTTAAGAAATCTTGAGCATTAGTTCTCCAGTGGGTGTAGTGGAACAGATGATTCAGACTTTGAAACTCCTACTGCAAAAAAAAAAAAAAGGTGTATGATTCAACCTAGATATGCCTTCAACTCAGTCTGGATGATGTTTTAGATAAGTAGATTCCATTTATGACAAGGTAAATAAGTTTATGTATAAAAAGTGAAGTATATTGCAAGTATATATAAAACTTCAAGGTAAAATAATTTCAATGTTACATAATTTAAACGACATGTTCATCATGTTATGATGGAGTTATAGGGAGAAACAGAGGGACCCAGTTGATCCTTATACATAAAACATCCAGATCATTGGCATAAGGTTGAAAAAGGTGTGAATACATTGGCCAACATTAAGAAATTTGATTGGAACAGACCTGAGTTTGCTCTTGGAACCCTCTATCACAATCTTGCAAATGAAACAATGCAGCTCTTAAAACAAATATTTTTGACAGAGGTGATTACAAGTATTTATGTTAATTGGTAGCTTTTTTACCTCAGACCAGATTTGTTGAACTTCAGGTTTTTACAACCAGGTGCACATCACGAACCAAGACTTATGGCTGATTCATTGTATCTGTTAACAATGCAAATGATCAAGAATTACAACAAGCAACTTAGTATCAATGAGATTAAGATCATACATGGTGCAACATGTTATATAGTGATCTTTCACTGTTTATTCGTTTTGAAGAGCCTAATGGCAGCTCAGGCTTTATCCAATGATCTTGGAGCATTCAAGATTTTATTGCAAATCATAATAGATTCACTTTACTCCAAGAGGTACAGAAATATTGGCAAAGAACTTAATCTTAGTATTCTCATACACACTTGGTATTTTACAACTCAGTGTGTTATCTTTAGCTTTAGCTGACACTTAGAGGAGAAAGAGAGGATGGATATTCTTGTGAAATTGTTAAAATATGATGTTCCAGAGATGAAAAGATTTGACAAAGAACAACCAGAACCTTTTACACAGGTCTGTCTCCCCTCAAAGCTATCAGACTTTGTTTCTCTAGAGTCTTATCTTTTTTTAGTCCATCTTGGTATAACCAAAGATGACCTTCTCTCATGGAATGAAGAAGGAATGTCAAATTTGGAGAAAAATCTCAACAATAAATCTTTCAAGACATTTGTGTCCAGTGTACGTCAATTAGTAGTTGTTTATGACAGGGCTGAAAGACACATCGAATAGGTGCAGGAATTCATTGGAAGGACACATTCCAAACACAGGCTCCAAGACACAATAATGGTGGTTATAGACAAGCAGTAGAAGGTGTCTAAATATGCCACTAAATAAGACTTGAAGAATATTTAGATAAAAAGCACTTTATGGCTATTTTTTTATTTTTGAAATATATTTTTTCCAACAAAAGCTTTATAACTTTTGCACCACCCAATTTTTTTTTTTTTTTTTTTTTTTTTTTTTTTTTTTTTTTTTGCATTCTGTAGTATTTCAATTTAAAAAACATTTTAAAACAATGCAGTTATAATAAAGAATAAAATAGTTATGAAATTTTTTCAAAGTTGCAGTAAGTATAGCAGTCAGAATTAATGAATTGGATGATTAACTTAAAGCTAATTTGAATCAATTAATAAATGGAAAAAAAAAACATTAAAATTTATATGCAAGTTTTTTCTAAAACCCTTTCTTCAGCTAATCAGTGACTTTGAGCCTAGATGTTTTTATGGTGGTCTACTAATACCAAATAAGGAGGATTGACAGAGTGCACAGTATTAAATTCAAAAAAAAAAATTTCTGGGACATCCCAGTGTATATACTGAGTAAGTGTAATATGCTGAATAGGTGTGTATATACTGAATAGGTGTGTAATATGCTGAATAGGTATGTATATACTGAGTAAGTGTGTAATATGTTGAATAGGTGTGTATATACTATGTGTTGGTGCAATAAAAAAAAACTTAGTATCTGTTTGTTTTTTTAATGATATTTAGTATCATAAAAATGTTGTTTTAAATTGTCAACTAATTAATTAATTAATTAATTAGTTGACATTAATTGAACTAATCAATTCTAACAGTTAATCCATTAATTCTCACAGTTTTAAACAATCAAACAAAGTTTAAAGTCTTAGCAATAATGTTAATCACTTTAATGAATGCAGAACAATAAAAGATTGAAGAGCTTAAAAGATTGGAGAACAGGGTTAATGAAAAGCATGGTTTTTTCAGGAGAAAAAAATCAGAATTTTTAAATTTAAATTAGATTTCGTTAAAACTTTAAAATATATACTTAATTTTATTTGCATAGTTAATTTAAATTAAATATAGTTAATTTTAAAAAAATGATTTAAGTAAAAAAATACTTCTGAATCTATATAAATCTAATTTAGATTTAAAACATTCTAAAGTTTTCTCCATGTTGACTCATGCAAAAAAAATTAAAATATCAGATTAACAGTTTCTAACTGCATAAATTCCGATGCTTTCTGATTAGGTAATTTGAATAAGATAACTGATTTTCCTAATCGATTTCTAATGTTTGAATGTATAATTTCAAATGATAAAAATATTCATTCAATTCCTTCATATGAAACAACAGCTGTAAGTAACTAATTAAGAACTTTAATGCCGGTTTACTCAATCATTTTGAGGGCTCCAATAATTGCATAACTTTATAGTTTGAACAAATTCGATTTCAAAACATAAACTTTTGAAATGATGCAGCTTCAACTTTAAAAAGGAGAAGAAAAAGAAAAAAAATTTGGATTAAAGCCCCAAATTTCATTTCAATCTCTTTTTCAGCAGCAAATTTTTTTTTTTTTAAATAACTGCTTGAACTGCCTGATCTTTGCTAAGAAGTAGTTATTTAAGATTGGTGCTAACAACTTGAACTAATTATCTCTGATATTTGAAATTGTTAAATCTTGAGTTAATAAGTTGAGCAGATGAGGTGAACATCTGATGAGCTGTATTCAGATGAGCTGAACATCCATATGCAATAGCATTAGCATCATCTTTAGTTTCCAATTGTTATTTCATTTTTGACATATCTGATGCGTAATCAGTAACTACATTGTAAACTTTGCAACCAAATTGTTTTTCATTTATTTATAAAATTAACAGTTACATCAATCAAATAGCCAGAAATCATGTGAATAGTTGGGTGTATCGAATCTGCAAGATAGGTATCTAGGTTAGTTGATGTTACAAACAAACAAGAGCTCGTTATGGGCGTCGCTCTACCAAATAATTTACGTACTTACAGACTGATTATAAACAAATCTTAATACCTGATTAAGCTGTTTTTGTGCACTGTATCTAATAATTTTTTACTTATGTTAATTCTATTAGAATAGTTATATCCTAGGTTTAACAAATAAGTCATTATGGTAACTTTGGAACAGTCAATCAGTTCTACTATCCTTTTTCTCAAAATTTACATGTTTTTCTTCAAACTGAAAAAAATGTCTGAAAAAAAAAATGGAATTAAAAAATCTCAAGTTATATATAGTTTAAATAAATAAGGTAAAAATTAAATTTTAAATCAATGATTTTTTACCTTTTCCTACAAAAAGTCTAAATATTATTTCTTATTACACAACTCATAAAAAAGTTAGATCTATTATATGATTTTTAAACCTTTTTTCTCAGAACTTAATTTATATGTTTAACAATTACAACAAAACTGATAAATTTTCAATATAAAATGCATCTAAAATCTTTCTTTCACTGTGCATTCTCAAGATGCTTTACTTCTGGCATCCAGCAATTATCTTTTCAAGTTCTAGCAATATTCCTTGATTGGCCTTAAAAGTAATTTTCGAATTCAAAGCTTCAAAACATTTGTAGATTTGTAGAAAGAGAAAATATTGACTACTGTCATAATAAAAATACAGAGATAAATGTTTAAAACAAAGTCAAACATTTTTTTAGGCTGTAAAAAAAAATTAATTCATTTTTTGCTTTAGTTAGTAGTGTTAACCGGTGAAGGTGGAAAATTGAAATCCAATCAACTGCTTATATTAGGAACACATTATGAAGTTGTATCGGAACCAGTATGGAAAGCTTTATTGTCTTGGTATGGAGCAAATGTTGCATTACCAAGAACTGTTAGTTAATTTTTTAGTTATCATTAAATATAATATGTAATAAAAAAAAATATAAAAAATAAAATATAGTTAAATATAATATAAAATATTATAATATAGTATAATAAAATACAATATAAAATATAATAAAATAATTTTTTTTTTAGGTTCTAAAAATACCAGGCTCCAAAGAAGCTGTTCTTGAGCTCTATCCCATTCAAGTGTTTCTTTATAGGCATATGCAACCGGCAAAACATTCAGTTTTTTATAATTCGGTTAATATTAATCATCTTATAAGTATGGTCTCTGGAAACAATGATCATAGTAATACAAGCCTGGAGTCAACTGTAATACCAAGAAGATATCTGGCATATACAGCTTCATTTAGTCGCAAAAATACTTTAAAACAGGTTCAAAACATGTTTGTTTGTTTTTATTTTTGTTTATTTTTATTATGTTTTCCTTTCCTATTGTTTTTAAAAGTTTCTTTTAATTTTTCATTAAAGATCTTAGAATTTATAAGCTTAAAGATGAAAGTAAACCTAAATGATTTGCGCTTGTGGAAAATGCAGGAGGTAAACAAATTTAGTTTTATGTATATAAAACATGTTGTTTTTTTTCCAAAAAAAACAACATGCCTTTAAACAAATAAAAAGTCAAGCAAAGTCAAGCAAGCTTTACTTTTGATCAGCAAACATGAAGATAATAGTTATATTAGCAACTTGATAGTTACTAAGCAACTTAGATTAATAGTCGTGGGAGTAAAAAAATTTATGTTGTACGTGTAGAAAAAAAATTTATGTTGTACGTGTAGAAAAAAATTTATGTTTTCGAAAGATACAAAGGAAATATGGACTAATTTATCAAGTAACATTATTAATTCAATAATTAATGTTTATAGACTAGCTTATGTCAATGCATGATATTGTTGTTTAGACAAAAAAAAAAAGTCAAAATTGTTAAGACTTGCAAAAAAAAACTTGTTTTGATCTATAATCAAAAAATTCCAAAATGTTGAACAGATAAAAAAAAAAATTATTTTTAGCAGATTAGAATCTTCAGTTTCAACCAATATTTTATTTTAACTGATTTTAATTTTACTTGGTTTGACACATTTTCTTGTTCTATGACTGATTAAAGATTTTGTGCTCTATAGAGCTCTGTAAAAAAATGCATGTCTAGCATCTTAACCTAATATTCCCCCAGCTGAAGCTTCAATTTTAGACTGCGGTATTATTAAAAAGTTAGCCTTAAATTGTTTAACAGCTTCCTATGAAAGATGGAAAGATTTATGCTTATTGAGTCATAAGAACTGTTCAGTAATGTAACTAGATAGGGATCCATTTAGCTTAGTAATAAGTCTTACAGGCTGTTCAATTGTTTAACATTGATTTGAATATTGGAATAGTATTGGATACTGTTTTAATGATTTTACCCTTTAGTATCTGGTTTTAACATCCTTTTTTCTGTTAGGTGTCTAAGGGTATAAAATAAAGTTTAAGAACGCTTTTTATTGTTCATTTTTATTTCAATTATACTAAAATAAATATGAACAATAGAAGCAGTTATACAAAAGAGCATCTTTGATATCTTTGGCAAAATGAGAAATTGGCATAAATAATTTTTACAATATGCAAGGAGACACAAATTTTCCAATACTTTTATATTCATATTTAAGTAATTGATGATTTTGTTGTCTACTGATAACAAATCTTCTGATGACACTGTTTCATCGCATAACAATAACTTTCTTTTTTTTTTTTTTTTTTTTTTGATGGACTTCTTTTGACTAGGTGGCTCTTGGCTAGACAACTGAAGGCTTGTTGGTATTAGCTGCAATTCATTGCATGACTAAAGAATGAGCTTTTTTAATACAAGAAATTTTCGCTGTTTTGTTCGATATAAATTTAAAATTATGAAATCTCGTGTCTAAATATTTACACATTGTTATTGTAGTCATTGTTTTTCACAAAATAATTTCAGACTTTACTTTTATGAATGTTTCAATTGGATATTTTACTTTTACCATTAAAAAAGAATAAAAATAAAATAGCTATTACAATTAAGTCAAAGAAGTCACGGCTTTTAAGTGCGTTCAAATAAGAATTTCTTCATGCAGAAATAATGTCCTAAAGGATTTGCATGAATACCTATCATTATTATTATAAGAATTGTTCTAATTGTTATTAATTTCTAAAGGGAATTAAAGTTATTAATTTTTGGCATCGTTAATTGATGACACATCATTAAATATTTTTTTAAAGAATTAACTTTTTATAACAAGTCAGTATAACATTATAAACATTAATGTAGTGGCACAGCATATAGTAAGCTTTGAGCTGAGTTTATATGAAACAGCAAATTAATGTAGTGGCACAGCATACAGTAAGCTTAGAGCTAAGTTTATATGAAACAACAAATTAAGTCAATGTTCAGAAATTTTGGTTGAATTAAAACATAATGCGCATGGCTCAATCTTTACAAATATTTTATCTTTATAAAACAATCTACTTATAAGGATATATCTTTACTAATTTACCCAGTATCATAATAAAATTAAATATTGATAAAGTTAAATCAAATGAAGAGATAAATATAAGAATTTTAGGACCCAATTAAATTGACGATTAGTAAAAAATCTAAAGTAGATTAAGTCAATTAAAGTCGATTAAATCGACTATTAGATTTTTCATAGTTGACTTTCGACTTACGACTAGTTGACTTTTACTCAATTTAGTCGAAGTTCATAACAACACTTATAAATAGTATAATAAAAAAATAGTTATAACAATAATAGTTGTTTTAATAACATGAAGAATATTTTATAATATAGAGAATGTGTAATAATATAAAAAAAGGTTCATTGACAGTTTTGATACAAATCTAAGGAAATAAAAAGGTTTGTAATAAATTTTTAATTGTTTAAAATAGTTATATTATATATATATATATATATATATATATATATATATATATATATATATATATATATATATATATATATATATATATATATATATATATATATATATATAATTGTAATTTTTATTAGAAAAGTCTAATTCTTTTGGAAGAAGAAGATAAATCGGTTGAAGATTTAGAACTCAAAGATGGAAGTCATCTTCTTATTGAAAGTATATTTTACTGTTTTTGTTTTTTTATGTTTTTACACAACATTTGTGGTAACTCAACAAAAATCTCATTCATTCATTTACAACCCTCATTTAGAATGCATAATGTATATATATGTTGTTAATATCAAATATATATATTGTTGTTAATATCAAATGCGTAATGCATAAATATAATGAGATATCATAAAATTGTTTTTGTTTTGTATTTTTATAGTTTTTATTGACATAAAAAGTACAAAATGTTTTAGAGTTTTTTTTTTTTTTTTGGTTTTTCAATATATAAAACAATATATTTCTTTGATATAAGTAATTAATATAGAACTGTTAAATTCTTTTTTTGTCAATAAAAACTAAATATATAAAATTATAGATATATTTGATTTTTTGTTTCTAATATTTACAGAAAGACTTTCTAGCAAAAAGAAAACTTTTGTTTAGATCTATAATCAAAATTTTATTAAAATGTTGAACTGATCAAAGAAAATTTTCTTTAACAGATTAGAATCTTAAATTTTATATAATATTTTTTAATGATTTTATTTTTATTTAGTTTTTGCAAGTATTGCAAAAACTAAGTAAAAATTTTAAATGTCTCCCTCATTGCTGTACTGTGGACTACATGGTATTAAAAAAGACTATTTTTCTCATTTAAATGTAAATATAAATTCAGATGTTGCAAGAGTTTCCATTCTTTATATATTGTGTAGGTTTATGACTTTTAGATTTAAGCAAGCATCATAATAAATGCTGTATTTGTCAAATGATATATTTAGTTAATATATCAAAAAAACAGTTAAATTATTATAAATGTTTAGTTAGAAGTAATCGAAACCAATTTTTAGGCTAAGTTTTTTTCTCACTTCCTTAACTTTTTTAAAGTTTTAAACACCAAAAATTTGGAACAATTGATAACTACATAGAATTTGTTGTTTTTGCTGTAGTTTCTCTATGAAATGAAACATAAAAGTGTAAATAAATATTCCAAAAAAAAAAAAAAAATTTAAATATTATGTTTGTTACCTTTGCACACATCAGAAAAATAAGTTTTAGATAAGAGTTTCCCAATTAATTTAATGCAACTTTTATCATAAAAATTTTAGAAGTTCATAGACTTAGACTTCTACCTCATAGACCACTCTACTTATTTACCTAAAAATTTAATGGTAGAAAATTTTAAAAATAGAAAGAAAAAGAAAAAAATACTATTAAATAGATAAACTACTATTTATTAGATGTTTTTAGACTCCGTACTAAAGTTTCTCTTTTTGCAAATCAATTCACATTTCCATTAAGTTTTAGCTATATTCAGTATATATTTACACTTAAAATAAATTTACTTTCTGCATGTTGGACATGTTTTTGCTAATATTAAATTTTTTTTTCTTAAATAATAATTTTTTTAATAAATATTTTTATTTAAAAAATTGCATTAAATAATTATAAAAGTTTGTGGCTTCAATAACTGTTCACAGATATTGAGAATTTGGGTTTATGCAAGGAACTATTACTTTAGTGTTTAAATACATTTTTTTTTTAACTTTTTTTTTTTCAGCATTTCTTCAATCATCAACAACAACCAATTTCTGATTCAACAAATTGTTTTGTTTTAGTTAGGTTTAGTAGGTTTATTATATTAATATTATTATTATATTAATAGTTTCTTAAAATTTTTAATGAATATTTAAAGTTAATAAAAAAAGTGTGAAAAAAAAATTAATTTAGTATGAAAACTGCGCTCGATTATTTTTAACTAAACATTTATAATAATTAATTGTTTTATTTTGATATATTAACATAATAGTACCCACTAAATGCCTTATTGATGTATGTACTGAACAATCAAGTATGTACTGAACAATCAATTTATGTACTGAACAATCGAGGTACTGAATAATCTATGTATGTCCTGAATGATTGATGTATTTACTGAACAATCAATGTACTTAATCCTCGTCAGATAATTTTAGAGTCGTGACAGTTTTTTCCTTTTAACCCTTAATTTAATTTCTTAATTTTGAAAACATAAGCTGAGAAACTTTGCTGTTCTGCAAGTAATCAAGTTAACTTGGTACTACTAGAGAAACGGTGTGTTTTACTTAGTGAGTTTTTACCACAAAACCACTACAAATTGCACTAACTTTATTGTTATTTTATTATAAAACTTAATAGACTTAGTTTTTTTTTGTTGTTGTTTTTTTTCTTTAAAATTTTAACAATAAATTATGTTGTGGTTCAGTTCGAAATCAAGACCTAAGTTGGCCGGAAGAAATGAATGTTGTAGTTGCAACGCGAAATTTTAAAGAGCGTTCTTATACAGGTATTCAAAATAATATAGAATAAAAACGTTTTTTTATTTATGTAAAATTATTATTTATTATTTTTGTATTATAAAAATATTTAATATAATAAGATTTAGCATTTAGTAAATTAAACAGTAATGTATGTTCCCAGGTTCTAAGTATTATTTATAGTTTATATTATTATAAGATGTTAAAAAAAGTTTATATTATAATATGATATTAAAAAAAAACATTATTATATCATAAGTTAGGGTCTGGATCTGATCTGATAGTGATCTGGATGTTTATTTTCTCAAAATTTTAAATTTATAAAGATAAGAACGAGTTTTTTATTCATCAATTCATAATACTAAACCAATATAGAAGATATTTACGTCTTAAAATTCAATATAGAAGATGTTTACATCATAAAACAAAAATATAAAATAAAATGAGTGAAAAGATAATTGTTTTATAATAAAAACATCAAAAATGAAATGTTTTAAAATAAAAACATCAAAAATGAAAAGGATTTTTAGGATTTTTGGTTGTAATTAAGGTTGAACTCTTGCATTAGTCCCCAGTCTTCTCTTATTTTCTGATTGCAATAACCACTGTTTTATCTCCTACTTTAATTTTATCATGTCTTGATACCTCCACTTTATTTCCTTTACATCTTTGTGAAGTTGCTCATTTTATTTTTTGAAGTTATTGCCAACAAAAACCTTTAGTTTTTGTTTCAGATAACTTTGTAAATAGCTCCAGAAGGTTTCTAAGCCACCATTCAAGTGTCTTCTTACAAATGCTCACAACAGTAATGAAGAGCCCAGGGTTTGCTTTAGTCTTCAACTGGCGTTTTAAAATATTTTTTGAAGGCTTCACAAACCTTGGATAAAAGCCATCCTGATTCCTTCTATAATAGAAGGAATCAGGATGGCATCTATAGTTTCTAAAAGCCATTCGAAATTATTAAAATGAATTTGAAATTTAAAATATATATTTATATATATTTTATGTATAATTTTGATAAAACTTAATATCAATTTGTTTGGTTAAATACAAAAAAATCTTTTCAATATCCAAAATTGATTACAGAATAAAAACTAAAATCCAAAATAAATTTTATATAAAATAAATCTTTCAAAAAAAAAAGTTAAAAAAAATATATTAACGAAATTCTCATAAAAACATAACTTGCCAGTAGTTCACGTTGTGAAGTGTGTGAAGTAGTTCACGTTGTAAATATGAAAAGTTACTATTTCTTAATAAAAAACCTTTGTAAATTTAAATTATAATTTTAGTTAAAAAATGATTTAAGCAAATAAGATTTATATTTAAGTATTCAATAAATATATAATATATTAAAAGCATATTGTAACATTTTTTGGCATAGAGAGCGTGAACCGGCCTAAGTTCAAATATAAAACAGAGTGTGTAGTGTTGGGATATCAAGATCAAACAGATATATAAATAATATGAAACAAAACTTGTTAAATAAACTTTCTTGCAGAAAATATAACGATTTTGTGATGAAATTTGCCTAAAATATTGTGAAATTGCAAAAGAGTTTAGAATTTTAACAAGAACTTCTAAAAAGTTTAATAGCATTATAAAAAAGAAAGAAAGTTTAATAGCATTGAAAAAAAATTTGTTGCACATTTGTGTTTTTAAAGCAACATTTGTTTGTATTTTAATGAAAATTTGAACTTAATCTATGTTAGAATGTTATAACTGTTTTAATTTTATGTTTTAGGTTTACTTGAAAAAGGGGCAACTGGTCTTCACAATCTTGGCAACACTTGTTTTATGAATTCTGCAATTCAATGTCTCAGTAACACAAATCCATTAACTAAATACTTTCTATCAAAATTTTTTTTATATGAGCTTAACAAGTAAGTGAATTTTTTTTTTTTTTTTTTTTTTTCAACTTTTTTATATCAGTAATAATATAGTAAAAAAAGCCGTAATTAATATAGTATTAATAGAATTATTAAAAATAATAATATATGAAGAGTCCAGTGGGGAAAATGACAAAGTCACATTTCAAAAGTTTTGAGAAAATATATATTGATCATTTATAAAAGTCATATGAAACAAAAAAGTTTAAAAATAAGCAAAAAAAAGACATTTCTTGATTAATTTTTCTTAAGTTAACATTTTTAATAAAATTTTTGTAATTTTTATTAAAAATATGTATTACCTATCTTTATACTAAGACTTTTATAAATGATCATTATATACATTCTTAAAACTTTTTAAATGTGACTATGCCGTTTTTTTCCCTGGACTCTTTATATGTATATTAATAACTTTTATTGTTATTATTATTATTGTTGTTGTTGTTATTTTTATACTGTAGACTAATGTCTGCATAAAACAATGGTATCATACTAAAATCAATATGTTAAGGTGCAAAAATAAAAATTTAGAGTTTGTTTCATTTTCAAATTTTATATACTGAAATCTATTAGATATTAGAATTTATAATAGACTCTAGGTCTTAGTAATAGATAAAGAAAAAATAGTTTCTGTTGTTGTGCATCTATAAGTAGTCCAGTTTTTCATCGATTTCTCAAAATCAATTTACTCAGACTTGGTACTTTTTAAAAATTCACTCCTCATATATTGCCTAAATTTTAAGGTTTTGGCAGTATTCAATTACAAAAAAAAAATAATGTAAAAAAAAGTTATTTTTTATTAATCTTCTTTTTCTTTTTTTTAAAGTCTTCTAAACATATTTATTGTAGTAACATATTTACTATTACTGTAGTAAATAACTGTAAGTTACTGTAGTAAATAACTGTAAGTTACTGTAGTAAGTTACTGTAGTAAGTTACTGTAGTAAGTAAGTTACTGTAGTAAATAACTGTAAGTTACTGTAGTAAGTAAGTTATTGTAGTAAATAACTGTAAGTTACTGTAGTAAGTAAGTTACTGTAGTAAATAACTGTAAGTTACTGTAGTAAGTTACTGTAGTAAATGTGTTGTAACATATTATGTACTTTAAAACATTTCTTTTGTTTTTGGTAAATTTTTTAACAGTGTTTTTGGTATATTTTTTAACAGTGTTTTTGGTAAATTTTTTAACAGTGTTTTTGGTAAATTTTTTAACAGTGTTTTTGGTAAATTTTAGGATTTTACTTATTTGTAATATACTTTATCTGAATTAAATTTAAAGAAATTTTTTCAATAAATGTTTATGATGTAATGAAAAGTGAGTTTTAATAAACAGTTATCATAATTATAATCAATTTTTCATTGAACCCATTAACTATTGAGTTTTTTATTTTGCAGAACAAATCGATTAGGCATGAAAGGTGTGTTAGCAAAGAAGTATGGTGACCTCACAGCTGATCTATGGAGCGGCTTTTATAGGAGTATAGCCCCAGTTAAACTACGTGTAAATTTTTTTGCTAATGATAATTGTGTTTTGTTTTAAACTTGTTGAAATTTAATTTTTGAATAATTTGTTATTATTTCACAAATAATTCTTTTAATATGCTTTAGTTTACAATAGGAAAATATGCACCTTGCTTCAATGGTTTCCAACAGCACGACTCACAGGAGTTGCTTTCTTTTTTGCTTGATGGACTGCATGAAGATCTTAATAGGTTTGTAATGAATAATTGCAAAACAACTAGTAGATATTAAGCTCTTATAATATATTTATAAATTGCATTATAGAGTTCATGACAAACCTTACGTTGAGTTAAAAGATAGCAATGGAAGACCAGATGATGAAGTTGCTTATGAAGTTTGTTTAATATTTTAGTTTTCAACTTAAAGTTTTTTAAATATTTAATAATAATGTAGGATTACACTAAGTCTTAGAAAGCTTTTAAATTTAGTGCTTTAAAAAAAGTAGTTTAAATTTCTTTTTTCTTTTTTTTTTTTTTTTGAAATCCTGAAAAGTTGAATTTTTTTTCTAAACCCAAAAAATAGAAATGTTCTATTTTATAGCAGACCTTTATACCCCTTTATTTAAATTAATATTGTAAATAAATTAAAAAAGTAATTGTTGTATATATATTTAATTATTAGTTGATAAAAATAAAAGCATTTCAACACTAGATTCAATAAATTTGTATATATTTCAGGTTTTTAATACAATTTTAAGCAAAATTTGAAAAACCTTTTCCACAAAAATATAACAAGATTTTGGGATTTCCTAGTGACTACCAGATACTATCTGGTAGTCACTAGGAAATCCCAAAATCTTGTTTGGGATTTCCTAGTGACTAGGAAATCCCAAATAAGATTTTGTTTGGGATTTCCTAGTCCTTTGATAGTATCTAGTGACTAGATACTATCAAAGGATTTTCTTCAAAACTACTGTCATACTATCAAAAGATTTCCAGTCACATCAAGTGCTTTTTTATTTTAGCTGTACTCTTTAAAGTAGGGATGTACCAGAATTCCAGCCGGAATTTTTTTCTTTTAGATCAATTCGCTTCTGGCTGTACCTAAACATTTTTTTTTTAATTTTTTTTTTATGACATGTAACACAGGCTGTGTAAATAAATCAATCCTACAGAGCAATCAAGAACTATAGGTAAACCTAGATAAAAAAAATACAAATCTAAGTTTATTTTCAGAAATAGTAGTACTGCAAATACATTTTCAAAAATTACATTTGTATTTTTTACCTCAGTTACCTATAGTTCTAAAATTGCTCTGTAGGATAATGGTTTTTTGATTTATTCACAAAGCCTGTGTCACAAGTCATAAAAAAAGAGTAAAAAAAAAATTTTAATTCCAGCCAGAAGCGAATTGAACTAAAAGACAAAAATTCCAGCCGGAATTCCGGTAAATCCCTACTTTAAAGTTTTTTAATCTTGAAGTAAAGATAGCTTCTGGTTTTAATAAAACTTCTCAGAAACATCATACTTCAGTAGTTGGTTTAAGATTTATAATAAATTTTTCTTTGTTTCAATAAATATATCATTACCAAAAACCATCACTACTACCTATTTAGTTAAATACCAGGTATGCCTTATAAACTTTAAAGTAAAATTTTATTTTTGATTTATGTTCATTATTCCATTTAAAGCTTTAATAACCAAGAAATCATTTGCTGGAATATTTACTCCAACAAATCTTTTCAGGAACCAAGGCACGCGACAGATAGCAATTTATGTGTTGGCTTTTTTTTTTTGAAGCTTTTTTGTTCTGTCTCTTTTGTTCTCTTTTGTTCAGTCATTATGTTGTGGATGTCTTGGGTTATGTAAGGGTAAGAATGTATATTGCAATATTGCATCTTTAATAACTCTTGCCTTGTGACATGCACCTGTTTGGTGTTATTTTAAGTCTGGTATATCTGCTCCCAGAAAAAGTATTACAAACTATTTGATAGTCATTTTCTGAGAAGTTATTTTGTTTTCTGGGAAGTTATTGTGTTTACTGGGAAGTTATTGTGTTTTCTGGGAAGTTATTGTGTTTTCTGGGAAGTTATTGTGTTTTCTGGGAAGTTATTGTGTTTACTGGAAGTTATTTTGTTTTCTGGGAAGTTATTTTGTTTTCTGGGAAGTTATTATGTTTTCTGGGAAGTTATTATGTTTTCTGGGAAGTTATTGTGTTAAGAGACTCTAGAACAAAAATCAAATCATTATTTATAGCCATCGATGCCAAAAACCTATTGTAGCTTATAATAGGATATATGTAAAGTTTAATGTATATATAAGAGTGATATATAAGATGTCCCTATACATCAGCAATGACTTGACCTACAAGCCTATGCCATCTGTAAACATCTATCGATTAATCAATCTAACCATCAGGCATATAATCTGTTAAATAATTGACATCAGCAGAAGCATTGATATTAGCTAATGTCAAACCACTATTGGTGCATTGGCGCACCTTATATATGTTTTTTACCTACCTAATACTATTATATTACCCTTTATACATTAAACTTTTCATTCATGATCAACTCCTATTGAAGACTTTGAACTACACCTTTGTATCATCATCTGGTTATGATACACTAATGGCAAATTTTTTTTTACAAGTTTTGATAAACAGAAAATAATAGAAAATATTTTTACAGGTTTGCAAATCAACATGTGAAAATGTAAAGTTTACTAAAGTGAACCTACACTGTAGAAAAGAAAAGCTCTTTAATCCTGCAAGTAATGATGTATACTGTATAGTTTTTTAATAGTCCAAAAATTAAAATTATATCAATTAGTTCTAAATCATCCCAGAAATCTAAAATTAGTAATTTTCTAATCTAAACTAAGCAAAAATGCCAAACTTTTTTTTTTAAAGTTAATACTACATAAGTACTCTATAATAAACACATGGTGCATTCTTTAGATGCTGCCATACATGGTTCTATAAATGCTACCATAAGATGCTTCCATAATTTTTTTTTTTAATTTTTTTTTTTTTTTTAATGTTGTGTTGTGTTTTTAAAGTTTCTTACAATAAGAAAATTATTAACAAATAAGCGAGGAGCAAAGAGTTGTTTAATATATTTCATTGAGTGGTTTGATTTGAGTATATTGTTCTGTAAATTTTCAAATTCTGTGTTCTTTTAAAATCTTTTTTAATTAATAAAACTCAAATGTAAACTTTTTTACTATTTTAAGGCATGGCAAAATCATATAAAACGAAATCAATCTATTGTTGTGGATTTGTTCCAAGGACAAGTAATATTTTTTTAATATTGTTTACAAATTTTTATACTTTTATTATATTTTTATATATGAGATTTTGTCACCAAAACCTTTGTGTTTGTGTTGAAAAGCTCAAGTTGAATAATTTCCCATAATGCTTCGGTACTTATGTGTATATACATTTTATTCTTTGATTTATTTCTTTGAATTAGTTAAAGTATCAGATCAAATAAGTGCAACTCACTTTTTTTAAACAATCATTTATAATTTTGCAACATTTACAATTTTTAGAAATTTCACATTTGCTTGCATTCATTGGAATGTTGTGTCAGACACCATGTGAGATGACAAATGACAAATTTTCTAATTTTATTTATTAAGTTAATCATTAAACACATTCATGTGTTTAATGTAGAGCAAAAGATGTAATGTAGAGTATAATATAAAATATATTATTATTATTTTGAATTAAAAACAGTATTATTTTTTATAATTTATAGTTCAAGTAACAAAAACTGAAAAGTTAGTTTATAGTTTATATATATATGTTTTTTTCTGTAGGTATTATCACTAATTTTACTATATTAAAACAATAAACTGAAGTTATCACCATATTACTGAATACAATTATTACTATTTTATCATAATATTAATTACTATGTTTACTGAAGTTAGTTATAATAATAATAATGTTACAAATTCTATAAATAGTAGCAACTGGAGGTTGGGGGTTAATTGAGGGATTTTATTTTAGTTGTATTTTTTATTTTACTTTACAAAAGCATTACTTAAAATATATAAACATGCATAAAAATTGTAATAATAATAAAAGCTTAAAAAACTAAAAGTTTTAAAGCAATGCACAGCTATAGGCAGTGTTATCTGGAACAGTAATATTTTTATGTAGTAGTCTTTAACTCAAATATATACAATTTATCAAAAAGACTAAATATGATTTTATTGTTGGTGTTATTGAATGATTTTATAAGAAGCATTATTGTTTAAAAAATAGGTTTTCTATAACAGTACTTTCAAATAATATATATATATATATATATATATATATATATATATATATATATATATATATATATATATGTGTGTGTGTGTGGGGGGGGGAGCAATTCCGCAAGACAAAGGAGAAAGAAAAAAGGCGAAAAAGTTATGAAAAATCATACTAAACTCCAAAACTCTTTTTTTTAACTATTTAAAAATACTTTTAAGCAAAATGTTTTTTAGAAAAAATTATTTTATCATACCATAGCTTGGTTTTAAAGTTGTAAGGGTTTTATCGTATACCCATAATTAAGAACTTTGATAATGTTATATTGCATTTTTTAAACATAATATACATGGTTGTTAATAATCATTTATACTTTTTTTTCTTAAATCATTAATTGCGTTGTTTTATTTGCTATTTTTAAGCATTGGATTTTTCGTTGCGACCATCACAGTTACGACGTCGCAACAACAAAAAAATTGTAAAAATGCTTGTAAAACTAAAAAGTAAAAACTATTAAAATCAGTATATAATAACATCAATATATTTATATATAATAACAGCGCTCGGAATAGTTTTTCAAAGCTTGCCGGTCAAGTGTAATTTTTTCACAAAAACAGGTTATTTTGACTTGAATTTTTCAAAATTTCTCTATAAATAGCCAATCGTTGATCGGTCATTATTTCGAGCGCTGAATTATATATATATATATATATATATATATATATATATATATATATATATATATATATATATATATATATATATATATATATATTATATATATATATATATATATATATATATATATATATATATATATATATATATCAGTATGCTAAATACACACACCAAATAATTTTTTTGTTACCATGCAGTTTGCTGCATTAATCTGACAAAGTTGTTTTGTTCAGAAGTGGTAAAAAGTAAGCGTTACGACTGTCACGCTAAAAATGTGGTCAGCAATAAATTGCTGACCTCATTTTTTCTAATTCCAAATTATTAAAATATATTTTTTCTAATTCCAAATTATTCAAATAAACCATAATATTGGTCATCAGGTCAGCAAAAAAACTTGATACTAAGGTTTTACCATAACAAAGAAATGAGGTTGGCAATTTTTTTGCTGACCTTTAACACTTTTAGGTGTTAAAGGTGTTAGGTGTACTCTAATTCCAATATCTATCTGAAGATATATATATATATATATATATATATATATATATATATATATATATATATATATATATATATATATATATATATATATATATATATATATATATATTTATATTAAACTTTGTATTTATAATAAACTTTTATTTTTAAGCTGAAATCCCAAGTACGTTGTTTACATTGCCAGCATATAAGTGTACGTTTTGATCCATTTATATTTCTTTCATTGCCTCTTCCTCTAGAAAGTTTGATTCATCTTCAAATTCCAGGTATCTTTTTTTAAGGTCAATATGTTACCATAATTGATATTATTATGATTTTCAGTGATATTTGCTGTAGCTAATTCTAATTGGTTGTAATTTTTGGTTTAGTAATTTCATACTCAGTTTATAGTATTACTATTTTATTTGATGATAATTTTATAATAATGTAGTCAATAGTAACAATAATGTAGTCAATAGCAATGTTAATGTAGTTCAATAATATGATAATGTAGTTAATAAGTTAAACATGTTTTACAAGTTTGTATTAAAAATTTCATAAAATAGTA
Source organism: Hydra vulgaris (assembly GCF_022113875.1). Lineage (NCBI taxonomy): Eukaryota > Metazoa > Cnidaria > Hydrozoa > Anthoathecata > Hydridae > Hydra > Hydra vulgaris. Next base: position 42,742,899 of record NC_061165.1, read on the forward strand.
TATATATATATATATATATATATATATATATATATATATATATATATATATATATATATATATATATATATATATAATATATATATATATATATATATGTAATTACTTTTTTATATATTTTATAAAGTTGTCATTTTTAATTAAGTGCTTGTTTTTTTTTTTTGTTTGTTTGTTTTTTAAACTTATTTGTTTTGTGCCAGCCTGAGAATTATCATTATTTTTTTTTGTTTTGTGCCGACTTAAGAATTATTATTATTTTTGTACTTTCATTAATAGTGAGTTATTCTTTCAAGTTTTATTGATGAATATTTTAATTAGTATTTATGTTGAAATTTTTAATTTTCATTAATTTTTAGACAGGAATCCTTTTTTTTTTTTAACTCCTCCAAATATCACAAAAAATCTAACCATTTCAACCTTAATTAGCTTGTATTAAATTATTTAGTACTGAGTATGTAATTAACAAGTTATTACCAAAAGATCTGTAATTTGTACTTTTTATTTTTGTTACTACTATAGTATTTTTATCAAATCACAAAACAGTGTTAAAGTATGGTTTACTTTTATCATATGATGCAACTATTGCTATGGCTAGAAAAGAATTAGCCAAACTTTGCAATGTAGAAAGCTTGCTGCTTGTTGAAATAATTGGAGGGAAAGTTCAAGTAAGAGACATTTAAAATTTTTTTTAAAATGTTTATGATATATTTTATTAATATGTATTTATTATTTTGTATATTTTATCTTTTTCATTTTTAGAATATCCTCTGTTTTTTATTTTCAGAATATCCTCTATGAGTTTCAGAAAGTTAGTTCAATACTTGCTGAAAATATATATGCATATGAAATTGATGATTTTACCATAACCTATTTACATAAAATTTCTGAACCAATGAATGTAAACATTAAAGAGTGCATAAAAAGTGTAAACCATAGCTCAGCAGGTTCTACTGCAATTTCTTCAGATTTAATAGATACAAAAAAGAAATTATTAAAGAATGTAAAACCAAAACTTTTTATAAGTAAAGAAAAGGTTTATCCTACACACGAAAGTGTTTGCAATAATGAAAAAAATAATGAATATAACTTTTATAAAACATTTGATGTTCAAAATAAAGACTTTTATCATTCTGTCAATGGTTTAGATCAAAATATAGTTAATGATTTCGATCATACATCAGATTTAAATCATACAAAAACCACCGATCACCAAAACCATGCAACCGATCACCAAAACCATGCCACCGATCACCAAAACCATGCCACCGATCACCAAAACCATGCCACCGATCACCAAAACCATGCCACCGATCTTAGCATTCATCTTCCAGATGAAATAAAAGGAACAATAAACACAACTCCTGTTCACAAAATAAGTTCAAGTTTGGAAGTAGCGAATGATTGTACTCATACTTTGGTTATAGCTATGAATAGAAAAATGGTAATATAATGGTTTCTTTTTTTTAAATAGTGTTTAATTGAATTAAATTTTTGTTTTATAAAATTAGTTTTTAATAGTTAACAAATATAAAATTTATGTATAGGTATATACCTATAATAATATACTTTTCTTGTCTTAGTTACTGACTTAAGCTTTGTTTTAGTTACTGACATAAGGTTTGTCTTAATTTTTTATTCGAGAATTGTCTAATATTTTATTCAAGATTTGTCTTAATTACTGACTTAAAGATTTTGGTTTAAGGTTTAATTTTTGACTTAAGGTTTGTTTTAGTTACTAATATAAAGGATGTTTTGAATGGAATTCATCTGGGTTGGTTGGCTTTAACCAATGGTTAAAACAATCAATGGCTAAGTTTAAGATAAACAACATTTTTATAATAAATATATAATAAATAAAATTTTATGATAAGAAAATCAGGTTAACAAAATGCAGAAACCAAATCTTTGTATTTTCACATAGCATACCCTAGATTTGTAAGACTTGGTAATATAAACATGCTGTAAATTTTTTATAGTAATTTAATCATGTCTACAGACAGTTGTATCATGTCTACAGACAGTTATATTACTTTAAAATGTTTAAAGTAACTGTTACTAGAATAAATAATTGAATGTCTTTAAAATCAGGTAAGCTTTAATTGTTTATAAATTTCCTCATAACAACATTGTTATTTGCTTCCTAATCGTCTGTTAATAGAAAACTGTGCTTAAGTTTTTTGGCTGTAAAAATGTTTATCAGTTAATGTAACAAATGCATTTAATTGCCTGGTTTCTGTATGAGCCATATACTTTTTTATTATCATTTATTTTCAATTTGAAAATATTGAGACTTGTTATGGGATGTTAATTAGTAATCTATCAGAATCACAAGTGGCTACTTGTGATCTTGATAGATCACAAGTAAGTGTATACTTTTAATCTTCCAAAAAATAGTTCAGATTCCAGAAATGGCTCAGATAAAACAAAACACAAAAATAATAACATAAGACATATACACTTGCACAATTGACTATTTTTTGTTGACTAATCGGTGCTTATCTTTATTGTTGAAAAACATCATGTGTATTACAAGAGAACATACAAGATATAAAAATATACAATTGCATACTTGATTGAAAATTTCTAGTATATGGTGATGACAATTTATGAAAAGCAGGTGTTAGTTAAATGTTTGCTGAATGACAACAGTGACTCTTTATTTTATTTTATTTTGTAAATATGGTGCTTGTGGTGTTCAAGTTAAGGCCAATTAGTCAATTAGGGTTAATTAATCCCTATCCGTTTCAGTAGAATATTAATATTTTTTTATCTTTTTTATTCTTCAAGTTCTGATTGCTGTATTTTTTGGAATAGCTAACAGTTTCACCTCATCTTTGTTAGAGACAATGAGCTATAAAAGAGTAATCTTTGGGAGTAAGCCTTGGGGAGGTGAATAATTAAAAAAAAAATCAAGTTGTTTTGAACTTGTTGACCAATTGAGCAGAGATTTTAGTCCACAATGGAAGTTCTTGAGTATTAAAACAACAGCACTTTAAGCTGGTTTTAAAATATACATTTTATTTCTTGGTTTAGTTGGCAACATAAAAAGAATAAATATCATCAGTTATGAGATTCTTCTTAAAACCAGTTATAACACCAGGCACCACAAGAAGCTAAGCCAAGGACAGCCTGCCACACCTAAAAAATATTTTTAAACTTTTGAAGATGTTAACATATATTTAAGATGTTCGTTTATAACACATGACATTAATTGCCAGCAAAAAAAATGGGCAATGTTGTGGTATCACCACTAGATTGCTATACAACATCACTACACCACAACCTATTTCTTTGCAAAATAACTAGCACTCGAAATAGCGCCCGATCAACAATCAATGATCAGCTGCTTTTAGAAAAATTGACATTTTAATCTTCTAAAATTAAATCTGGCTGATAAAATTTGATTGGCAGTAATTGCTCGTCAAACTTTAATAAATATAGAAAAAAATTTAAAATACAGAAAGTTAAAAATATTAAATTAACATCAAAATTATATTAAAATGAATTATGTTTTAAATTTAATTCATTTTAATTTAATAACTAACAACTTATTTAAATTCTAGATAAAATAATTTTTAAAAAAATGGCAAGTTTTATTTTAGTTCTAAATTAAATAAAAATGGCAAAACAAACAATTTATTTTCTAAATAAAATAATCAAAATAAAAACAGTAAAAACAAAAATTAGTTTATATTTTATTTTAAACAAACCTCTTTAAATAAAATACTTTTAAAAAAAGGCAAAATTTTAATTTTAGTAAGATTTTATAAAAAATTAGTTGTCTAAAAAAAGATTTGATTGTCTGGTTTTTAATTATTTTTTTTCAGCCAATCAATGTTGATCGGCAACATTGAATAATTATTTCGAGTGCTGAGTAACTTATAAAGCACGGCAAATGAAATAGCTTCTTTTTTTTAAATATATACCAAATCTATCAAATTTGAACTTGACTTTTATTGGTTTTCGTCAATTTTTAAGAATGTTATGGAGCTAACTGAATTTGAGGAACACCTGTTAAAACCTCTGCATGAATATAATTGTTTTAAAGAACACAAACTTTTATCTAAAGCCTTTAGTTTAATCTAAATTTTTCCTTTGCTGTTTTGTTTAAGTTTACTGCTTCAATAGATATATTAAAAGAGTAATTTGATCTAGCCTAAAACTATCAGCACTCTGAATTAAACTATCTGTGTATGAAGTAAAAAAAAAAGTTTTTATTTTAGTTTTTATTATATTTTAAAAATCTACATAACTTCTTGTGAACAAATAAAATGTGAAATTTGCAGAAATAGTACCTTCCTATTATGATAACATAAAAAAATATGTTTCATCTGGAAATTTTTTATATTTGCTTTTTTCATCTAAATTGTTATATTCTGGAATTTCTTGCTATACAATGTGTTCTCCCATGTCTTGCAGCATAGCCTTGTATAGTTATAATATATTGTATATATATCTCCCTCGTCTAGCATCTAACAATCTTTAGATGATTAATTTCATCTAAGACTCTTTTCTTTCAGTAACAATTATTTGCAACTTCAATAAACATTAACAGTAGTAACAAAGAAATAAAAAACTTTAGTGTTAAAAGAATAAAATAAACTATATTAATGATTAAAAAAACTCAAAGTTGCTATTATTTAAGATTTAAAATTATTTAAACAAATTAAAAATTATTCTATGTAGCTGTTAAAAACATTTTAGAAATCATTCTTCATATAGAATAAGGATACAAAAAGCATCACTTGACTGAAACACTTTTACTTAAACTCATCAATGACATATATGAACTTTTTGGTAAACCAATGCTTTTGGCAGCAAAAACTGCTTGAACTATTAATTAGTGAAATAGGTATAATTGACTCAGCTCACAAGTGGTTTGAATCATTTTTAGTTAACCTAAAAAGTTAAAATTTGTAGCTCATATTCCACAAACCTAAATGTTAATTATGGAGCTTTCCAAAGTACAGCTGTTGGTTCAAAACCTTTTAACATATATAAGACAACTCAAAAAAATTATCTGAATATCAATGTTAAAACTTTTGGATACTCAGATGATCACCAAGCTGTAAGAGCTTTTTTTTTTTTCCTTTCTTTATTTAAATATAATACACTAGCAAAATGTCTTAGTTACATATTTAAATGGATGAGTGATTTATTCTTAAGCATTAACCAATTGAAAAAAAAAAAATTAGTTATGGTGTAACATTCAAAAAGAAAAAGGTTTGTCAACGAGGAATGCATAAGATTTGTTGACTCATAAAAAAGTTTTGGTGTGATACTTGGCAATGAATTATCTTTCAAAATGCAAATAAAAAAATAGTTAAATGATAATAAACAATAATATAATGAGCAAAATATACAAAATAAAACAATTCATATGCCATGAATGTAATGCATAAAGATTTGTGCACCATACAATGCTGGATTAACCCAAGCGCACAGTAACAAACACTTGTCCCCGGAAAAATATGGTCTTAGTAGGGGCCCCAAGTTTTTAAAATATATATGCCACTACAGTTGTAGGTTTGTTAGGACCTTTATATCACTACTGCGACTTTTTTAATGAAAAACTAATAATGGTACAGTTATTTTTTTGATTCAGTTCAATTTTTCTATATGTCAATCTTACACAGGATTGTGAAGAGATTTGAAAGAAGAGCAAAGCTACTTGATTTTATTAAAAAAATTCCAGATCAAAATGTTGCAGACAAAGATTTTGAAAAATATAAAAAAATGACAAAAGCATATTTAAGGCACTTCTCTCTTTCTGAACTATTTTTCTTTCAGGTTGAAAAAAGGTGAAATTTTGTTTCTTCTACTGCTTTTTCAAGATTAAAATAACAAATTCAGAACTGGATTCGATGACTGGTCACGCTGACAGTATTCTATACAGAGGCATGAACAAACAAACAGCTTGTTGATGCGGTCCAGTGCTGTTTTAGTAAAGTCACAATAAAAAGAAATATTAACGCTTATTAGAAACAGCAGTTGAATGATGAAAGACTAAAGGGAATCTGAGAAGATTTGTTGAATGATTTGAGTTTTTGTGCCATTTTTGTGCGATTGTTTGTGTCTCATTCGGAATATGTGACACCTGAAGGTAAAGAGTTTTTTGACATTTAGGAATGTGTTGGAAGGTTCTCAATCATTATTCGTAAACAGTGCAAACTATAACTAACTACAAGAAAAGCAGAGAAACTACAAAGAAAGCAGAGTAAGCAAAGTAGGAGTAAGTAGTGAAGTGGTTCTAAGTGGTTGTGACAAATTAAGAATTAAACATATTGTTCTCTATCATAGACAAGTTGGAAATGTGCTTGAAACAAAGGCTTTCTGCTTATGATTCTGCAGAGAGAAAGTTTGGTTTTCAACTAATTTTCTGACCATGAATGTTCCTGTCATTGTTACTGCTGCCAAATCCTTGCGTACTATTTATCTTTCAGACTTTAATACACAATTCCATGATGAAACTGTCCAGTTTTCCAAGTTTATGACAAATGAGAAGAATATATCAGTAGTAAGATGTTTAAAACCAATTCATAGGAATAAGTTTAAATCAGATTTTCCAAATGCTGACATTGCATAATGGATGTTTCTAACCCTTTCCATAACCAATTATAGTGCAGAGCAAGCATTTTCAAATATGGCAAGAGTTAAGAATGATCTCTGTTATTTAATGTTAAATGGTTGTTTAAATTCTCTTTGTTTAATGACGATTGATAAAACTTTGTTATAAATTATAAATTTTGAAGTTACTGTAACTAAATTTGCCATTTTGAAAGCAAGAAAAAGCTCTTTATGAATAAAAAAGTAATCATGTTTTGCTGCATTCATTTAAGAATATATACTTTTAGGGACCCCAAAATAATTTTTGCACTCGGCCCCCAAGACCCTTAATCCGACGATGGCTTATTATGTTCACTATTTTCTTTACAGCTAGACTATTGCAACACCCTCTACTATGGAATTGAAAAGAAAGTATTAAAATAATGCTATCCGTTCAAAGTTGTGCAGCAAGACTAGTATTTAAAACCAAAAAATTAATTAAATGACCAGCAATTTAAAAATTTGCATTGGCTGAAAATCAGAGAGTGAATCTTTTTCAAGGTTCTTTAAATATTGCACAAATCACTTAAGTCATTATGTAACTTAATTAATAACTCAAATTCAGAAAGAACACTAAATTTAAAATATATTTAATTATATAATAGTTTGTTGAACAGCTGCAAGTGCATATACACACACATAAATATAATTATTCTAATGGTACCAGTTTGTTTACATTACTCTCAGTCGTTTCTATTAAAATAATATGTAAAATATATGATTACCTATTTTATTTTTTAGATTCAGTCCAATTCATATTTTGTTTCATGGCAAAAGTATCGTCCAATTACTTTTGGTATACCTGTTGTGTTTGCTTGTTCCAAGAATATGACTAATCAAGATCTATATGATTGTATTTTACTGCATGTCTCACGTTATATAAATGGAATTGTTTTTAAAAAAGGGTATATTTATTAATTTAAAACAAAACTTTAAGATTTAAACTTAAATATTAAAAAAAAAAAAAATTGTAAAAACAATATTGTAATATAGTTATAGTTGCATAGTTTTTTTACTTTTTAGTGAATATCCATTTGAAATAAAAGTTGTTAATAAAGATTGTAGTTTCTGCTCTTTGTGTCCCTGGTACAAGTGAGTTTTTTCTTCTGTTTTAATTTAAATTTTTTAATGGATTTTATTTTTATTTGTTTACATTCATATTCAATTATAACTAAAATTATTTTTTTAATTAAAAACAACAAAAAAGTTGTTTATGTTTTTGGTTATTAGGTTTTAATGAAAAACAACAAAAAAGTTGTTTATGTTTAGTCTGTTATGTTTATGGTTATTATATTAGTCCAACTCAAACTAAACATATGATTTTCATTGGTAAAAAAGTTCTTTATTGCATACTAAAGGCTAAAGGAGATCAGGACCTATTATGGGTATCATAATACAGTTATGTAATATGTTAATTTCAGTAAATATATTCATTTGGTCCACAGATTAAAGTTATGTTGCTTTGAAAAGAGAACAAAATATCTGCTGTTAAAAAAAAATTTTAATATGTTATTCATACTTTTTAGACAACAAAAAAAGTGATAGCTACAAAGAGCTAGTGAAAAACTTAGTTCTACAGTATCCAGATATGAAATACAAAATGTCAATTTTGAATTAATTAGATTGAGTTTGGGTGATGTGAGTAAAGAGCATCAAGAATGTTTTTGAGAGAATTACAAAACAATGTACAATTATGTAATATATGAAACATGTAGGGCATCCAATACCGGTATCCCGGTATACTGGACGTTTTTTTAATACCGATACCGAACTCTCAATACCGGTATATACCGGTATTTCTCATTGATAAGACTTTGTGCGTGTTTTGACACAGAGAAATCTGTATCTGTATCAAATAGTTATGAAATATGCTACTAAAATTCGAAACTCAATAATAAAAGAATTATCTGAACTTCAACAGCAAGGAAATTGGTTTAGTCTTACGTTTGACGAGTGGACTTCGGTAAAAAATAGACATTATTTGAACATTAACGTTCATACTCGAAATAGATTTTGGAATTTGGGTTTAGCAAGAGTTAATGGACATTTCCCAGCAGAAGTGTGTGTTAAGTTAATTAACAACATACTGAACGAACACAACCTAAATATTGATTGGGATATTGTATGTATTACTACAGATGGTGCTTATGTTATGAAGAAAGTAGGACGGTTAATATCCATTGACCAGCAACTTTGTCTTACCCATCCAATTGGCTGTGGTTGACGTCTTGTATAAAACAACAACTGTAGAATTGATAATAATGAAGAGCATTTAGACGGACTATGGATTTTTCAGAACTTGCCAATTTCAAATGAACTTGCAAATAATTTGGCTCCATTGATAAGCAAAGTTAGAAAAGTTGTAAAACTGTTCAGGCAATTGCCAACCAAAAATGAAATCCTTCAAGTTTATGTAAAAACTGAACACAGTAATGAACTGTCATTAATATTAGATAATAAGACTTTTTATGCTAGTGCGTTTTTATAAACTAAAAAATTCTATTCAAAAAGCCCTGATTGACTTAAACTCAGCTAATAATTTTATGGAATCTGAATTAGAATTGATATTATCAACAGTTTTTATGTTGTTACCAGTGAAATTGGCTGTAGAGGCTTTATGTCGGAGAGATGCTAACCTACTATCAGCTGATGCTACCCTGGCATTCATGCTGCAAAATTTGGGCGTAGGACCATTAAGTTAAAATATGAAAACCTCCTTGATTAAAAAAATAAAAGAAAGACGCACAAATTTATTTTATCTGATACAATATCTTCATAAAGGTGATCAAGCCCAAAATAATTTCAGAATTAGTTCAGATATCATATTTGATCGGCTAACTAAAACTGCTTTGGTTAATTTAATTGTGCATCTTATCCAGCAGCTCTGATCCGAGCAAACTGAAACTGCAGCATTCCCATCAGAAACAGATGAAGACCAAGATTCTATACTGTGTGAAGACGAACCTTTGACATTACAGGAGCAGCTAGACATGGACATAAATAATGAGATAAAAACGAAAACAGTACCAAAAACAAAGCAAAATATTAACGATTTGAGTAAAATGGTGCGAAAAGAAGTTTCTATATTTGAGGAAGACGGTACACATGGTACCAACTTGATGTTGGTTTATGATTATATTTTAACTATTCCCCCAACTAGCGTAGAAGCTGAACGGGCTTTCTCTTCATCAGTAATTTTTTGTAAAAAAAATACGATCATCTTTAAATGACGAAACCTTAAATAATTAATGTTTTTTGCGGGCCTATTTTAGTAATAAATAACTATTTTATGTTTTTTTGCTTGAAATTAATTAATTATATCTATTATTTTAACTTAAACAATAAAGTTTTGGAACCGTTTAACTGTTCCTTTGGGTTTTATTAAATGTTTTTTTAGTAATAGTAAATACCGGTTTTAATACCGGTATTTCGGTTTTCACTTAATCTAATACTGAAAAACCGGTATTCAATTTTTGGTCCGGTATTGGATGCCCTAGTAACATGATGTAACATGATGTTTTGTAACAAAACAATTTTGAAATGATATATATTGACTAAATTTGTATTTCTCAATTATTTATATTTCAATAGTTTTTTGTTTTTGAATCTGAATATTTTTTTTTTTTCAAAAAAAATATCATATTCAGGCTCAACTCAAACTTGAGAAATATCAAAATTATATTTGTTGAGAAATATCAAAATTATATTTGTTAAATTGTGTAATCAATTGTTTTGAGCTAACCCTAAAAATTATCTTTTTATTAGAATTTTTTAAATCTAGAGTTATTATATGAAACACAATTTGAGAAGACTTTTTCTGAATGTTGTTTTTAAAAAATATATATTTTAAAGTGTAGCTCAAGCCCTCAAACATCAGACTGTTATCAAAAAAAAAAAGCGAAATTTTATTATTGCATTAAAGGTATAAAGTAAAAGGATACTGAATGACACCTATTTGAACGAGGAGTCAATCAAGAATGAGTTTTGGTTGATTGAACTAATGATGGTAGTTCATTTGAGCAACAACCATGATAGTGAATTGATAGCAAACATGCTAGTGATAGCAACCACAATAGTAGTTGCTACTCTATACGATATCTCAAATACACTATATGAAGCATGCTTATTAAGAAAACCAGCATGCCAAACCTTATCAAAAGTTTTAGATATGTAAGATATGTTATAATAGCAATAGCCCTTGCCTTGCCACTTCCATCTTGTTGATGATAAAATCTTTTGATTGCAGCAGTTAGCAAGCTGTAGAAAGCTAAGGTCAAAGTCTGATAGCGAATTAGTGAAATAAGTGAAAGCTGAAAATGAATGAATGAGTGAATAAGTGAAAGCATTAGTGCGAATGAGTGAATAAGTGAAAGTGAATAAGTGAAAGCGAATGAGTGAATAAGTGAAAGCGAATGAGTGAATAAGTGAAAGCGAATGAGTGAATAAGTAAAAGCGAATGAGTGAAAGATGTTTGTTGATTAAAGACTCAAAAATCTTGTTAATGATATGATTGAGCAATATGATTGAACAATATGATTGAGCAACATGATTGAACAATAGTTGGAAAGTTGTAAGTGTGCTCCAGAGTTTTTAAAAATTGAGTGATAAAAACTACAGATGCCATTTTCAATCAGACAAATAAACAAGATTCAGTCAATCACTTATTAAATAATTTAGAGAAAGTTGAAGAGAAATCTTAAAAACACTTATTAGACTTTGATAGGAATATTGTCTGGACCACAAGCAGTTGAAGAGTTTAATTGAGAAATGACTTTAGCAACAGAAACTGAAGTGATTTGGATGTCTAATGATGGGTAACTTTTTTTAAATGGAATGGTAAAAAGAGTGAGCTAATTAGATTTAAGAGGTTCTTTGCAAAGATCATACTAATCAATTATAAGATCAGACTCATGAATTACAGATGGATTGTTGATGGACTGTTGATTGACTGTTGATTGACTGTTGATTGACTGTTAATTGACTGTTGATTGACTGTTGATTGACTGTTGATTGACTGTTGATTGACTGTTGATTGACTGTTGATTGACTGTTGATTGACTGTTGATTGACTGTTGATTGACTGTCGATTGACTGTCGATTGACTGTCGATTGACTGTTGATTGACTGTTGATTGACTGTTGATTGACTGTCGATTGACTGTTGTTTGACTGTTGAAGTTGTTTAATGACAAAATAAAAATCTCTAGAACTTAACATCTGAGGTTTGGTGAGAATTTAGCATCAGCACATTTTTACTTTGATTTCTTGCAATAATAAATTCTGACTTTGCCAACTCATCATTCTTTTTGTTAGAAGACATGTTGCCAACAAATTCAAGTATATTCAAACTGAAAAATTTGCCTTGAAGTTTTATGTATGGCAAAAATCCGTAACTGTGGTTTGTAAAGTTTACCCAATACTCAGAAGTCTTTTAAGGTTTAGTTTTATGTATATGAATGCATAAAGAAACATCTTTTGCCTTTCATTAAAAAAATAATAAACTGTGTTTAGATTCAACCAAAGGTTTAGAACCAAAGTTTTCATATATTTTACTTGTTATTTTAGTTTATCATTTTAGTGATTATGTTTTTTATTTAAATATTAAGTGTTCATATAAACTTTTTAATACATATGGTTTGAACATGTTCTTACAACACAAATAAATTAATTCAGCAACTTTTATGTTTATTTATCTTATTTTAATTAAATCAATTATCTTATTTTAATTAAATCAAAAAAAAATTGAACAAAAATATTAAGGATTTAAATAATTATTAAGTATGCTTTTGCCATGAGAGTAATGAATTATTATTTACAGATTTTGCCGTGGTTGTGTGATTCAATGTGATTCTCATCGATTTGCTTATACAAGTTCTTACCTAGCAATTGATTGGGATTCTATGATTCTTCACTTGTATTACCAATATTCAAAAGAAAAGGTAATTTCTTTAGATTTTGTTATGTGAGCTTTAAAAGTGACAAGTTAAAAAGGTGACATGACAGGTAAGATTAAAATTTGTCATGAAAAGTGAGTTTGAAAGGTGGCGCAACAGGTAATTTTAAAACATTCCATGACAAGTGAGTTTGAAAAGTGGCGGTACAGGTAATTTTAAAACGTGTCATGACCTGTGAGTTTGAAATGTGACATGATAAGTGAGATTGAAAAGTGACACGACAAGTAAATTTAAAATGTGTCATGATAAGTGAGTTTAAAAAGTGACACAGCAGGTAAGTTTAAAACGTGTTATGTGAGCTTGAAAAGTGACATGACAAGTGAGAATAAAAAGTGACATGATTGTTTTTCTTCTCTTCATTGAATTAGTTAGCAAAATTTGTTTTTAAACTTCAAAATATTATTCACTTAATTTTTTTTTAATGAATTAATTTTTTTTTCTTCAAATTAAGAAAATAAGTGACTAGTTTGTTTCAAATACATTAGTATTGTTTCAAATACATTTCTTATATTAGCACATACATTTCATACTAAGTTTAACTTAAGTTTTTTCAAAAATATTTTTTTTAATTTCAGCAGTTTGATGATCATATAAGCATTGGAGAGAGTTTTGCTCAGCTTCACAAAACTGTATCGCTTGACACCTGTTTGAAAAATTTTACTGAAGAAGAAGAATTAGGAGATGATGAAACATGGTATAACTTTTAATATTCATTGAATTTCAACTTCTCAAGTAATTTCAATGAGTTAATGATTAATGTAATGTAATGATTTAATACATGTAATGATTAACTATTGGTGATAATATAATAATAGCTTTATGGGAATGGTATAATTTTTAATAATGTACTATTGTTTGTGATGATATTAATGATGGGCTATTGGGAATGTTGTAATGTGTAATGATAAGCTATTGTTATTGATGATGTTAATGATCAGCTGTTGCTTTTGGTAATGTGTAATGATGTGATATTGTTATAAATCAAGTTTAGTTGGGATCTATAGAATTATTTATATGAAAATAGAATCTATTTGATGATTGATCACTGAACATTAAAAAATAAAAAAACCAAAGAATCTTTTTAAATTACAATTCCAAATTTAAAAAAAAACTATTAGTTGACTATTAGTTTGAACTTATATAGAAAAGTTTCAAGTTTATATCTGGTTATACCTTCCGTTATTTTACATGCAATTAAAGTGAGAGATACCGATTGGCAGTTTTCTGCCAAGGTTTTTTTGCCTTATTTTACAAAGGAGTGATATTTGCTGATCTAAATTGCACTGGCAGTTTGCTGGTTTAAAATGAATCTTTAAAAATATATGTAAGTGGAATGGCGAAGGCTGACAATTCTTTAAAATAGCTGAATGTAAGTTGTATCAACACCACTTAGTTTGTTTTTTTTTTAAGTTTTTTATTCTTAGATAAACATCTTCATGTGTAAAATTTGTCATAACGAATGTTTCTGTAGTTCTTAAATCAAAAGAAAGCAGTAGACATTTTCTTTCGCAAATGCGGCTTGAAAATTTTTGTTTAAGACATTTTCAATAATTTTTAAATTTTGAGTGGTTTTACCATTTCCTCTGATTAATACTTTTATAGAATTTTTGACTACTTGTTGATTTTTCATGTAGCTGTAGAGAAGCTTTGGATTCTTGTTGACTCTTTTTACTAGATTAAACTCAAAGTTTTGTCTCACTTTTTTAATCTTCTTTGCTACATTTTTGCAAATCATTTTGTATTTAGATTTCAAAACCAGGTCTTTCCATTTACACAAGCGGTTTTTATACCTTAAATTTTGTTCGCTTTTTATAAAAAAAACTTTAACCTAGCATTAACCTTGGTCTGATTTATAAAGAGTTTAATGTCTTTTTAATTGGAGTGAAATAATTACATGCCACCTCAGTATAAAAAATCAGTTCATCAAACATTTTTTGTACATTTTTATTACTGAAGCATGGTATCCAGTCAACATTTGAAATTAGATCGGATATGAGTTCAAAATTGGAATTAGCAAACATAAATCTTTGCTTTTATTGTCACGAATTTTCATTTCAGCCAAAATGAAACTGAATCTCTAATTTAGTCTTTAATTTTATTTTCTATTTATGTCTTCTGTTTTAGCTTTACTTAATATACTTTTTTATTATTATTATTTTATTAAACAAGTTTTTTGTTAGTTTAGTTATTGATTTCAAAAACTATTTTTTCAGGTATTGCTCAAAATGTAACATGCATCGTAAAATTGCAAAAAAATTTGATATATGGAAATTACCTCCTATTTTAGTAAGGTTTTTTTTTCTTGTAAAACTTATCTTATGGTTCCAGTATTTATCTTTTTCTTTTATTTATTTATTTTTTTTAATTTTGTTTTTAGGTTATACATCTTAAACGTTTTCATATGATAAACAATCAATGGGTAAAATCAAATAAGCATGTGCGTTTCCCATTTGATTCATTTAATCCATCGGTTTATATGACTAAAATCAAGAAAAGCTTGAGTTCAAATATGTCATGTAAAGTAAGTTTTTTTTTTTGTATTAAAAGGTTTTTGAGTGTTTTTATTACCTTCATTGTATATATTTTTTCATTATTATTTATTTTATTGACAAACAAAAAGTTTGTAAGTTTTTATATCTTTTATAACTTTAATTGTTTATAAATTTTATAACTTTAAACCTTTATTTATTTTAAATCTTTGAACACTTATAAAATTTTAACTGTGAATCTTTAAATGTGAATTTGTTTATAAAACTTTAACTGTTATGTAAATTTATTTATAAACATAACTGTCCTTTAAGTAATAAACATCTCCTCAGAGTCACATTTATTATTACTGGCTTTTATGAAGGTATGTATCTCCAAAAAAAGAAAATTGTTAGCTGTTTTTTTTTAGAGGTTTTTGAAATTTACAGAATTGCTGTTATTATTAGAAAAAAATAAATTACTTTTATTAAAAAACCTGTTTTCTTTTAAGTGTATGATATTAAAAAAAAAAAAACTTTCTTTTATGTGAGTTAAATAAAGTTTGATGGATATAAATAAATGTGTTTTGAAATTTGACGAATCCTACCGTACTGTAATAAAAGTTCTAACATCAAGTATTTACCAAAACATCGATAAGCTGATCCCAACATTTGAACATTTTTTTTAGCAAACAAATTAAACATGATTTAGTATAATGTCATTAATGACATCATACTATGAATCATGAATGGTGTTTGGTTGTTACATCTCATAAAACAATTATACACCATCTCAAATTGACATCTGTGACTACAGCAAAGTTAATTAGTATTTAATAATTAATTCTAATTTATGCTAATTTATGCTAATTATTAAACTAACTATAATATCATTCAATCAGAGTAATTATTAAGTAAAACTTTATTTTTAAGACAAAACTTTTTAAATGCTTAAAAAATAAAATTTTTGTTTAATTGTATATTTATTTTTTTAAATATATATATTTTCTATTTTTGTGTATACTTTTTGCAAAATATTTGTCTACAATGTATAAGAATTTATCAACTAAAAAGTGATTTCAAATCATTGTCATGGCATATCAAGGAATTAAATACAAGGACATTGCTAAGACAGTGAAAGTAGGATGGTCAACAATCAAGAATAAAAGACACTAGTACAGTTGCAGACAGAATATGTATAGAGTTTTTATAAAATGTCTACATGATGAGTGGCAGAATTGCAGCATAGAAACTATTATTGCGAGCTGAAAACATTTCAAAGTAAAAGTCATTTACACAACAGCACAATTGAAATGTGGAGCTTTTGTGGTAGTGGTAAAAGTACCTTTAATGTGTTCTGTGGAGCTAAGAGAGCTTATATAAGGAAGAAAGTAGGAGAAAGATTTAGTTTCAAATGTGTTCTCTGGAGCTGTTGTCTATACTTTCAAAACTATTTAATAAGTTTATCAGAGTTTTCTAACCTGCTGAAAAACAGCATCATCCTTATTTTCAAAAACTCTGGGGAGCAATCTGGCTTGTCTAACTACCGTCCTATTAGTCTTCTTTCTATTATAAGCTTTATTTAACAAACAATCTCTCATCTTGAATCTAATAACTTACCTTCTGATCATCGCCTGTACATTAATAATCTTCCAGATATTCTCACATCTAAGGTGGTACTTTCTAACTCTGATTCTATTGTTTATAAATCTCAAATCCATCCTTGTATAGAATAATGTTGTTGCATCTGGGGCGGATCTTCCAATGATGCTCTGTCTCTTTTAGACAAAGTCTAAAAAAGCATTTTAAACATAGTTGGACCTGCTCTTGCAGCCAACCTCCTACCATTATTACAGTGTCATAATGTTTCTTCTCTTTCTCTTTTCTACAAATACTATAACCGGCACTGCTCTAAAGAGCTAGCCTTTCTTGTGCCATTCAATTAAATCTCATCTTTTTACTGTGACTGTTATTAAGTGCTCCAAAAATTCTTATTTATCTAGTTTTTTTCCTCGATGATCATCTTTAGAATTCGCTTCCTTTATCTTCATATAATTTTATAGATTCATATAATTTGCAATCTTTTAAATCATCTGTCAATCCTTATCTTGCTCTATAGACTTCATCTTTTCTCTTCCAGTAACTTCGAACTCTAATAGTGGTTCCTTTTAAGCAAGAAGACAAAGAAACTAATTAACATCATAAAAACCTCACAAAAGTTTGAATGAAAGTTATGTAAAAAATTTGATTACAAAACTTTTAATGACAACTATGTTAGATATAAGCGCTATTTACAAATGAAATTAATTCAGATAAAATTAAAAACAAAAAAATTTAATTTTCTTTAAATAAACTTTTTTATGTTTTTACTTATGGTTTAAAATATTAAGGAGTGATTCAGAAAGAGATGGAGATAGAGTAATTCAGAAAGAGATAGAGTTGGAGTGATTCAGAAAGATTCAACAACTGCTATAACATAATACTACTTTTAATTTCTTTTTTACATTGAAATAATATTTGCAATAGTACTTGCTGCCTATGCATTTATAATATCTCTTTAGGTTTAAATAGTTAAAATTATTGAGATTTTTTTTTTTTTTTCTTTCATAGATGTCAATTCTTTTTTTATTATTTTTTTTTTTAAATTGTGTACTTTAGCGCCTTAGTCGATTAAATTGATAAGCAATAAAATATTATTCATTCAAAAAATTTCAAGTTTTCTTGAAAATTAAGTACAATAAAGGTTTTTTCTTATTAGGGCCTGTAAAAAAAGTTTTGATTTATAACTTTTAACTAATTTGTATTTTTATATCCTATAATTGTTATTTATATCAATTTGTTAATTATATAAAATCTCACTTCCACAATCTTCAAACATTTGTTTGAACTGTCAGCGAATATGGCCATGGCTTCTTACTAAATTAACTGTTCGAATATCAAGTTTCATAACATCACATTATCTTTATTACATTTGCACATAACTGCTTCTGATGTATAATGCAGTTATATGAAAGAATGTCATGATCTATTATTCTAAGTACACCACATATTCTATACATTTTCTTGTTGTTACACTAGCTCCATCTTTAGTATAATTTATTGACCAATTAAATTTTATAACTTAATAATAATAGTACTATCAAACATTTATTGAATTTTAATTTTTAGGAAACGCATGATGATTCTCCTTGCCTATCGGTAACTGATATTAAAAGGTTTGAGGAAACGAATGGCTCATTAACTTCAGACATAAATTATCAAATCTGTGGTTCAAGTGAAGAAAACAGCTACAATGGTTCAAGTAAAGAAAACAGCTACAATCTTTATGCAATATCTGTATGAGATTTTTTTAACTTTTATTTTAAAATATCTAAAATAAACCTACAGTGTATGCCTAGTTAACACTTTTAACATATGCTGTATTTACTAGACCCTAACCACAACATGCTGTATATAATAACCACAATGTGTCATTTATGCCATATGCACATCTATATATTCAAATCCATATATCCTGTTTTTGTTGGTAAAGTTATTTCTCATTTAAATTCCTCCTGTGATTGGGACAACATTCCACAGTAGTGGTGGGAAATTTTAGATTTTTTTTCTTAAAATTCATTTTCCCTATTACTATCGGCGAAGAAATAGTATAAAAAGTATTTTAGAAAATAATTTTAACCGATTCAAAAACCCTCTGCGCAAACTCGCTTTTTTGAAATAATAAAATTTTCCAAAAATCAATTGTTGCGACAGATTGAAAAGTCTTGTTTTTAAAAGGAACTTTTATAAACTAAAATATTGCTTGAATAAAACAAAGTAACAAATTTACATAGAGCTGAAAATACCTTACGAGCAGTGTTGTGGCTAGAGGGTCAGAGCCCCTTCCCCCCCCCCCCCTTTCTCCCCCTCCAACCTGTCTTATTAGAAACTAGAGCTTTAAAATCCTAAAAAACTTCTATTACAAGGTGTATTACTAAAAAAAAAATTAGTATATTTGGAAAAGGACCCCTAAATTTGAAAAAAGACCCCCAAATTCACAGGCTCTGCAAATTGTCTAATGTGGCTAGCCTCCATGCTTACAAACTATGCATAAAATGTAACTTGGGGTAAAGATATTTTTTGTTGAGTTATAAACTCAACAAAAAATATCTTTAAACAAAATTTTTAGTTATACGCCTTTGAAAATTGTCTCATAGAAGTAAATATAGTTCAAACACTGAATTATTTTATTACATTAACCCACATTGGCAGATCAAGATTTATTACAGTGTTTCAGAAACTTGGCTTCTAAGTTGATGGAGTTTCTTTGAATAATAATTTACCTTTCGCAAGCTATCTTTCACATACTTCATTTGTGTAATCAATGTCTAATGGACAATCATTCCAAATATTATAGTGTCTTTCTAAACTCTCAAGGCAATTACCAGTTAATGGCAATTTTAGCTTCATTATATTGTCAACATTTCTTCTGCAAGCTAATTCTGCTGCTAATTTATTCAAATATATAACCAAAGATTTAGACTTGCTTGAAATGCATTTGCTATAATGTTGTTTTTCTATGTTCTTACCACCAAAATGTGTGCACCACATTTCTTCACAAGAGTTAATATAAGACCGAATCAAGCTTAAATCATGCACTAGCCTTGTAGATTCTATTTGGACTGCGGATCTGCAAATCGATGTTTCACCAACTGCATCGAATACAGCTTTTGTAATATTTGTCGTACAACTTATTTGATACCCTTTATTTTAAGATATCTTAGCTACCATTTTACCGGTGATCTTAGCATGTTTCAATGGGATTGTGTAACCATCACTTCTACTATTATCTTTTGAACTTTCACTTCTAAAATGGTCTGACAAATCATCAAACAATTGACTATAGTTTGTATCAAGTTCTTTTCTTTTAGGTGGCAGGTTTCGCAGATGTGTTGTAATAGGTTCTGTCACAATACTGCACTGACCTTTGCACCCATAGGAAGATTTCTGAAGTTAGTAGGACCCAGCTCTAAAAGGAAATGATATCTTTCTAATATTTGCTTTGTCTTACATAAATCAAATTTCCATATATACAACTTCTTGGCTATAAAATATTGGAAGGGCAATAAATTTTTCCAATTAAATTATTCTCTGATATCTTATACATCTAAAATACAATACTTAATAGTTAAACAATATGAGTTATTTATGCAAATTTTCAAACGTTTGAGAATACTTTAAAATGGATTTGCGCAAAGGGTTTTTAGTATTTATATATTTTATTTTTATGCTTTTGAGAGTTTTAGGTAATTACTTCACCATAGTTATAAGGCTGTCACTTGAAAAAAAAAATACCCACTTGATGAACCTTGACAAACAAGGCCGCTGCGCAGAGAAACAAGTTGAGCGCTGTACTACCAGTGACATGGTGGGGATCAAACTTGGAACCTCTTGCTTATGAAGCAAGCACTCTACCACTACACCACTACCGCAAATCTCTTCACTAAACTATTTAACAATTGCTTTTTTTTTAGCTTCACTAAATTTTTTTTTCCTGTCAACTGAAAAAAAAAATACTCCTTTTAAAAAGGACTTTTAACTATTGTCACCTTTTAACTATTGTCCGATCAGTCTTCTTACTATAATTGAAAATATTTTTGAATCTTTAACAAGCTTTTATTATCTCATACATACATACATACATACATACATACATACATACATACATACATACATACATACATACATACATACATTTTTTTTTTTTTTTTTTGAAGCTATTATTATTATTATTTTTTTTTTTTTCAGTGCCATTCAGGAATATTAAACGGTGGTCATTATGTTACATATGCAAAAAATCCAAATGGGAAATGGTATTATTATAATGACAGCTCCTGTAAGGTATATTTAAACTATTTAAACAATTATATATTTATAAAAATTTCATTAAAAATTTCATTAGTTATTTATATAATAATGCAAAAAAAGTTTCAATAGTTTTTTATCTTTTTATCTTGTTCACTTCCCAAAAGTCTGTGGACTAAAATTGTTGAAGTGACTGCTAGTTTTTTTTTCTTCAGTTTTTGCTTCCACTCTCTAAATCTTATAACTCTAAGATATAAAATTTTATGTTCAGATATGAATTTTTGTTAATTGAAAAAAAAGTAAACAAAACATTATTATTGCTAACATATTAATTTGCAATAACATTTAACATAAAAATTATGGTCATTAAAAAGTTTTAAAATTTTATGATCTTTTATTAGCATTTCAGAATATGCTTTTAGAAAACAAAAAAAAAGTAATAAAAGAAAACAAGCAAATAAATTATACAAAAACCACTAACTTTTATAAATATCTCTGGTTAAATGCATTAAATTTTTTTTTTTTTACATAACTTTTATATTATTAAACATATATTATTAAAGTTTTATTCAAAAATTTAAGTGTTTGTCAGACTTATAAAAATGGAATACTTGGGTGCTCAGACTTATAAAAATGTTTAAACATAGTAATAGTTATAATGACAAAATAATTAACATAATTAAAAATTATCAGTTTTTTTTCTTATAGTACAAATTTTTATAGTAGTGCTTTTTTTCCATTTTTATTTGGTTGCTATGGACACTAGAAACTAATAGCAACCATAATTTTTGTATAGTTACTTTGTAATAAAGCTTCAAAAATTCACTACAAAGTTGTAAACTTTCTACTCATTGATAAACTTTTTGTGTGTTCAAAAAAACAAAATAATTACAAATTATTCATATCTTGCAGTTGTTACACAATCTTGCTGTTGTTAAGCAAATCTAAAACTAACAACAACTTTTTTTTAAGTCTTGATCTACAAAAATGAAAACAATCACAATTAGTGGTTGAAACTGTTTGATATTTAAATAAGACAATCATTATCTATGTTACCAGAAAGCAAAGAAATATATTACAGAGCAAGTTTCTAAAATGGTTGACAAAAGACCTGAAAACTATAAATTGTTTGAATCTGGAAAATATGAAAACAAAGCATTAATAAAGTCAGCCATTATTGTAGTCAAAATAGCTTTTAAAATACAAATACTTTTGTAAAACATTTTTTTAATACAAATGATAATATAAAACATTGGAGAAAATTCTAAAGCAATTATGTGCAGAAGTGTTTAGGGCATGCACCATTCATGAATATAAGAATAACACTGTGTTAATTATTGACACTAAAAAAAAAGTTGTTTTGTTTTGATTAAATCTTACTTCAAGTAATTCCTTTTTTTTTTTAAATTTTGAACTAGAACAAAAAATTTTAGCCATAAAATGTCGTATATGAGAGATCACACTCAAAATTTAGCCATAAGATGTCGTATATGAGAGACATAAGATGTCGTATATGAGAGACATAAGATGTCGTATATGAGAGACATAAGATGTCGTATATGAGAGACATAAGATGTCGTATATGAGAGATCACACTCAAAATCATTTTAAAAGATCAAAAAGTTATGATTTTTTGTTAAGGCTGAAGTATGTGTTGTCAGCATATTAAACATTACTATAAATAAAAAACAATGTAGGACCAAGGATGGAACTTTGTGTTAGCCCAAGGATGGAACTTTGTGTTAACCCAAAAGTTACTAGAAATAAAATAGAGTGTTGGCCCTTAAGGATAGTTTTAATACTGCAGTTATAAACGAGTTAAATAATTTTAAAAACTCAGATACATTATAAAAAGCAAGCTTATGGAGAAGACTGGCATTCCAGACTTTATCGAAAGATATTATAAGAGCAATAGCCCCTGCCTCAGGGGCTATTGCTGCCTCTATATAACACACAAAAGAATTTTTTTGTTTTAACAGTTTACAAGACAGCTCTAGAAAAAGAGACTGAAAATTAGAATGTCAGAAAGTTATTAAACTCAAGATAAAAAGTTTGTTAAAAACTCAAAGACCTTGCTAATGTCAGAGAAAAGGCTGATTAAACAATAGAGGGGTCAGTGTGTTAACCAGAGTTTTTTTAAGTTAGAACCACAGATGCCATTTGCTAACAGGCAAAAAAATAAGTTCACTTGGTTGCACTGGTTAAATAAATTAGAGAGTAATTTAGAGATT
The DNA here is from genome assembly GCF_022113875.1 of Hydra vulgaris. Taxonomy (NCBI): domain Eukaryota; kingdom Metazoa; phylum Cnidaria; class Hydrozoa; order Anthoathecata; family Hydridae; genus Hydra; species Hydra vulgaris. The sequence goes on from NC_061165.1 coordinate 42,765,998, forward strand.
TCTTGAGAATACTTTTGTAAGACTATGACAATTAGGTTGACCACAGATAGTATTGTAGAGATTTCTGAAAAACGGTGTTGTAAGATAGTGATAGGAATGTTAATTACAAAGCAAAGAAAATAAACAAAAAAAGAAATACACATAAAATAAAATTTAGTTAAATATAAACAAAAATAAATATTACATTTAAAATAATATAATATATTCTTAATATAGAAATGTTAATCTTAATATTATTTAGAGCAAATTATTTTTGTTTACAAATCATTAAATCATTTTTATTTTCGAATTCAACTAGCAATTTAATGACTTTTGATAGAGTTACTTTTACAAATAAAGTCAACTTTTGATAAAGTTACTTTTACAAAAAAGTCAACTTTAAATAATGTAGTAATATTGCTCATCAAGTTTCTTTTCTTTTTTTTCTTTTTTTAGTTACATAATGCACAGCAAAAATAGTTGTGGACAATCTACTGCAAATGCTTAGATCAATAATATAGATTGAATTTGTTTTTTATATCTCTTTTTTTCTACAGTAATCTTTAAATATAAAATGCGTTAAGTGTGGCTACAATATGTTTATATTCATACTTTCAAGGGGTTTTCTTAGAAATTTCAGTAAACAAAGGGTTTTCTTAGAAATTGTAGTAAACAAAGTGTTTTCTTAGGAATTGCAGTAAACACAGAATATGACCATGATTATAGGCTATTGTGCTGCTTTAAAATTTTTTATAAATTTAACTTCAAAGTATTATCATTTTTTAATGTATTATCATTCTTTTTTTACTTTTTGCTGCTAAAGTTGGTTTTTAAAAATCATCTGAAAAAAAAGTTTATTCTATTCAAATTATTAGCTAATTTTAATAAGTTTGTAAAATAAAGCAATTTTTTCACTTGTTTACTAAAAAATATATATTTTTTTTAATTCCTGCACAACTTATTATATAAATTGAGAAAACAAATAATTATCTTTCACAACTTTTCTTTTTAAGGTTTTAAATTTAGGTTAAAAATTTCAAAGTACAGGAAAAGAAAAACTTTAACTTTCCAGTTGATTAAAATGTTAAACTTTTTTAAAAACAAACCTTTGAGGTATATTTTGCATTTTTTTCAACTTTTCCATCAACCTTTAAAAAAAGGTTATTCAAATAAATGGCGTACTGAACTGATTTACATTCTGTTTCTTCATAAATTGTATCTGGTAGTTTAAAAGCTTTAAAACATTGAGCTGTCACCAATTTAGCTAATTTTGCTTTCTCACTATTATCTTTTCTACATCTAAACTCTATTTCTTTTCTCTCCTAATATAAAAATGGATTTATTTAATTAACATAATAATAAAATAAAATAAAAAATATCTTTTAAATGTGATAACTTTTAAAAAAAAAATTTCAAATTATAAAAAAAAATCTCCGACAAACTTCTTACCCTTTTCTAACTAAACTATACAAATTATAAAAATTGTTTTTTAATTGTATCTAGTTTTTTACATTCAAATCTTATCAAAAAATTATAAAAGACTATAAGAGCTACAAAAGATCCTGTACTCATGTAAATGGTACCTGAGCCTGTACTCATGTACATAGTACCTGAGCCTGTACTCATGTACATGGTACCTGAGTCTGTACTCATGTACATGGTACCTGAGCCTGTACTCATGTACATGGTACCTGAGCCTGTACTCATGTACATGGTACATGAACATGTATTCATGTATATGGTACATGAACATGTATTCATGTATATGGTACATAAGCCTGTACTCATGTACATGGGTGTAGGCTTAATATTTTGCTTATGGTTTATCCTTATCTTGCGTATTTGTTGTCATCTTGTGGGAATAAAATGTGTCATTTGTTGGAATAAAATGTGTCATTTTTAAGTAGTTTGACTCTTTGAGTTTTTTGAAGTAAGAACTACATCAATCAAAAAGGCTTCTTGAATAATCAGAATGAATGAATAATCGAGACTTCTAGAAGTTTTTCTCTATGTCTGTCATTTTGCAATATTATCCGCTAGAAAGACAATTTTATTTGACTTTAAATTTACACTTCAAGTACTGTGAAAAAATATTTAAAAACATTTGAAAGTCAAATGTTTTTAAACTTCAAGTTTAAGTTATTATTATTCATTATTATAAAAATGAGATTAAATTTATAGAGTTGATTTGATCTTCGGTTACATTGTTAACCGAATTTTCACAATGTTTTCTGTGAAGAAACATAAAATTAAAATCATTTTTTTTTTTAATTTTTAAAAATCTGCCATTTATACAAAGAACGTCAAAATAACAATTGTATTATCATTAAAGTAACAAATTTGTGCTTAAAATGGTACTGTTTTTTTAAGTTTTATTAATAACTTTTCATTTAGATGATATATTTTTTTAATTTTTACAAACTTGTTTTGTTTTAGAAACTTTTTCTTAATATAATGTTTCTTGTTTTAGGAAGTTAATCCTAGTGTGTTGAGTAATGAAATACCATATATGTTGTTTTATGAGAGGCAAAATCTCGATATTTTATCATATATGCCAGATATTGAAGGTAAACAACCCGTTGATGTTCAGATAGAAGAAGATGAATTTGAAAGAGAAGCAAAAAAACACTGTTCAATTATGTGAATCAGTGATTTCTGCATTTTCTTGTCTATATATCACACAATCGTTCGCATACTTTAGTAGCGTTTCATACGTTCGCATACTTTAGTAGTGTTTCATACTTTCGCATACTTTAGTAGCGTTTCATAAATTTAAACTGCGCCTTTTTCTAGTTTCTAATTTATGCTCCTTTAAAATAAAATCAGCTATTTTAAATTTATTTTTAGAACTATTTTTGTCTACAGATTTGATAATAATTTTATGTAATTTGTGAAAAATTTATATGTATAAAATGAATTTATAAAAATACTTTTATATTTATCTTTAAAACTAAATGCTGTTTGTTGTTGTTTTTTAAAAAAAGCAAAAAATTCAATTTTGTGACGAGTGTTCTTTTATTTTATTTCAAATATGTTAAATAATTGTAATTTCTATTACACTCCTTCATTTAAAAAAAAAAGTATATAAAACTGTTGAGCTTAACAAAACTAAATATAGCCACGAAAAAATTTTCTCGACTTTGATAGCGTTTAATTAACAAAAAATACATATATATTTATTAAAGTTAGTTTAACATATAGAGTATTCATCTATATTTTGACAATTATTAAACTATTCTATTTGAGCAAGAATACGAACTTTAGGCTTAACGCCCCTCATCAAGTTTTGTGCAGTGCTATCGGGAACTTTATCACAAACTTTTCTCCACTTTTTGAGCAGCTCGGATTCTGTATTGACTTTAACTTGTGTCTTATTTAACTTAAACTTACAAATAGCCTAAAAATATTCTATAGGACATATTAGTGGATAATTTGGCGCGTTGTGATCTTTAGGTATAGTTCCAACGTCATTTTTCAGTACCAACTCATTGTTGCTTTAGCATATAGATAGCTCGCTTATGCAGGCAAAAACTTTACAGGAGCATATGATTTTGTAAAAGGTAGAAGACACTTTTTTTAGGCATTTCTTCTTGTAAAGTTTGACCTTCGTTGACTTTGATATTAAAAATGGCTTGCACTTTTTGACACAGCTACAAATTGCTTGCCAAATTATACATTTTTTGCCAAATTTATCCAGCTTTGTATATTTATCGCTGACAACCTCACGCTTTGCCAGCATAAAATTTTTCATAGTCCAGTATTCTCCAAGTATGAAGACAAATTTCTGAGGCCAACTTTTTATTCTAAAACCCTTTCTTTCTCCAAGATTCTGACTTGCGATTGATAAATAAAGATTCTTTGTAACGTTTGAGTAACCCGAGAAGCAGTTAACTGACTTACTTAAGCTAGTTTAGAAATTGTTCTAGGTAATGATTCAGTAGTTTCTAAGTAAATGCGCAAAACTCTTTTACAGCTATTTTGTTCTTTTGATATCATTTTTAATAATAATCAAGAAAACTTTTGTGTGTGTGAAAAAGTAGTACTAAGCTTTGTCTATTTTTAAAAAGTTTACTTTTTTGAATCATTTTTAGTTAACTGTTAAGCTCTCAAAGTTGAGTCAATTTTTTCGTGGCTATGCTTTAAGAAACTTGTTTTAGTTTCTTATTTTTCACATTTTTGTTGTTAAATACTTTTTATTGTTATGAATGCTTTTCCCTCACTTTATTTAAATGGTTCAGTCATTTAACCGATTTTAATGTTTAATAGTATAACCTTTTGCATCAGTGAGGCATATTTTCAACAAATTTTGTCAACAAGATAACTTCCAGTAAATTTTAATCAATTGTTGAAAATAGCTAAAAATTACCTTAAAAACAAAATTGTAAAGTGTTAAAAATGTAATTACTACCTAGCAAACATTTTTGTTGTGGACTTGCAGTAGACTTTTTTAGGTATTTTGAACGGTCATTGGAGTTTCGTTTATTGTTTACCTAGCAGGCCATTAACGGCATCCGTCTTAAATTATTGCATCCATGACCGGTAGTACCGATACCTTTTCTAAGCACAAAATAAAAATATATATGTGCAGGGGTTGTGCACGATCGCTTTCTTCACGTAAAACACAAAATGGAATATTTAAAACTTCTTGGCCCGATAAACAATGCTTGATCATTGATTTTTTATAAAAAGCTATTGAAAAATTTTTACTCGAAGATAAAACTTGCTTAATTCGAAAGTAAAACTCTTTCTTCCTTCTACGAACAAGGCAGGCAATTTTCATTTCTGCGCGTTTATTTTTCTTTGTTTTTACAAATAGAAGACTTATAGTAATATGCATGATTTTATAATTTTCTTAAAGAAAATAACAAAAATATTTTTTCATTATTTAGGCTACCTGAATATTTAAATATATATCTTTGTAATTTTATTGTTGTGTGTGCGTTGATGACGCAGTAGTTTGAAAAACATTTTTCTAAACACTTTACTCTAGCGGGAAATATTTGATGATTTCTCATCAAAAATATATGAGTTGTAGAAGTATAGTATTTCAATTAAAATACTCACAAGCAATTTATTTTTAAAAAAATAAATACATAAACTCGACAAAATTTTTAACTTCCGTGCATACATACAAGAACTGGATTCAAACGATTGATGTTACTCTAATAATTTGAGAGTTGAGCATATTATCCTGTTATCCCATAACTTTGAGCATATTATCCTGTTATCCCGTAACTTTGAGCATATTATCCTGTTATCCCGTAACTTTGAGCATATTATCCTGTTGTCCCATAACTTTGAGCATATTATCCTGTTATCCCATAACTTTGAGCATATTATCCTGTTATCCCGTAACTTTGAGCATATTATCCTGTTATCCCATAACTTTGAGCATATTATCCTGTTATCCCGTAACTTTCTGGAAATTTTAACTAATATTTAAAGTTTTATTTAAAAAAAAGTAAAAACTGCTGGAACTTATACTTTAAAAGGAGTTAAAGTTTATTTGTCTAGTGACTAAAAAATTTTTCTGCTCCGTGCGTTCTACTTCAAACGTAATCTATTCTAATGAATACCATTCTTTGTAAATAAGATATTTATATAGATTAGAATTAAATAAAAGTAAATTGGAGATTGCCAGTTTTATTATTATGAAAATAATAGACAAAACATATACGAGTTTCCATGCATTGTTTTTTTGTTTTTTTTTTTAAATACCCACCACTGATTTATAGCATTACGTTACTCGCTTTAACGAAGAACACGTGTTTAAGAGAAAAAAATTTAATACCGATATTGAAATTATTCAGTACCGAAATACCAGTATTGAAAAATGATTTCGGTATTAGGTGCACTACTATAAATGGCCAGCTGATAATTTTCTAACATGTGATATAGTGAAATCAAGTAATAAATGAAAAAAACTACAGTGGACCACTCAAAATATCTATATAGGTCCATTGAAATTCCGTTATAGAATGTTTGCAGGGTGGTTTTTATAAATTTAGCATTTATTATAGACCACAGGCGTTTACGTTACGAGTAATTTACGGTACGGACTTAGTAATTAAAACTTATTATTTAAAATCGTTAGAGCACTTAACTTTTACGAACTCAATGTCTATAATATTTTATGTTTTATGTTTCGTTGTAAAAGTGAACAACCATTGTTCATTTTGAAAAAGATCTTTTTACCCGTAAAGCTATAAACAAACACTTTACGAAATAATAATCTATTAATTGAACCCTTTTGTCAAACAAAGTTTAATCAATTTTGCATTAACTATCGAGCACCGTATTTGTGGAACAAAATTGTTGTTCCAAATTTTGATTTGTCAATTTCGTTTTCCATTTTTAAAACTAAATTAAAAACTATATTCTTTCTACTGGCAATATATATAAATAATTTTGAAATGTAAATTATTCTCACTCTGGATAATTTGTAAAATTATTTTCAATTTTTGTTTATTCTACATTGTTAATATTTATTAAATCAATTGTATTTTTTTTTTTTATTATATATACACGTTTGATATATTCTGGCGACAAAATCATTTGGATCTTCTTTCAGATACTAAGTTTATATATTTTTATATTGTTATATTACGATTAATAATTTTAAATTTTGATTTTTTATAACAACTTTTGTTTGTTTTCGAAAAACATTTTTGTTTGGCTCCCAGAAGGGTGCTAAACAAAAATGTTTACTCTTTACTTACCGTAAAGTAAACTCTTTACCTTTATTCTTGCAACAACCGTATTGTTACATAAGCGTTTAAAGTTGAAATTTTGCTTTCTCTGACTTAAAGATATATTTCTCGGACTTAAAAATACGGTTTTTCACTCCTTCGCTGACAATAAAGCATAGTCTGACTTTCTGCTAATTAAATTTTCAGATAAAAATCTGTACATAAATATTTGAACAGTTGATTTACCACATGTATATATATATATATATATATATATATATATATATATATATATATATATATATATATATATATATTTATATATATATATATATATATATATATATATATATATATATATATATATTAAATTATATATAAAAATCACATGTAGCTTTAATAAAGGTTGTGTGATTTTCCAATCATGTTCCAGCCATGCGGAACAGCAAACACTTTGAGGCTTTTTTTTCATTTTATTTCTTTTTAATTTTGATTAGTGAAATAGTGTAAATATACAAAATATTTATTAACTAAAAATAAAAATATTGAAAGCTATAGTCAATTTTACCTGATTTAGGCAGCTGTCAAAAAATATTACAGTAAGTTAATAAAAAAAGTTATAATAACGAATCTTAAAGAGTGAAATTTATTCTTTTTTCAACATTTGCGCAATTTGCGAATAATGAGATCGTTATGAGAAAGAGATCATACAACTGAACAACTATATTTATAAAATTTGTAGGAGAGACAGTTTTTACTAAAACTTTTAAATATAATTCAAGAATAATTTACACCAGCAACCTATTTGAAATTGTCAAAATAAAAAATCTATACATAATTTCTAAATAATAAAAATATAATTTTCAATTTGAAATTTTTTAAAACAGTTCTTAATTAAAAACAAGTTTGAAAAAAAAAATAATTTAAAAAAAAATCTTATATTATCTATTTATATATTATTAATATTACGATTATTATTTACATTAAAGAAATGAAGCAATTTATAAATCTCCATCAGTTTGCGATTTACAAACCCTACCAACAATATTTCTTAAAGTTTGCTGAAGTTTCTTGAGAGAAACTTTCACTTTATGTTCATCAAGAATGTTTTCTTCTGTATTACTGCGACGGTAAAGGCGTTGTTTAGGAATAAATTGTTTTTTACGCAAATCATGTCTGTCGCCTAGCTCTATATCCACCAAACTAATACCGTCTTTTTTTAGATTTATTTCCGCCAATTTTAAATCGTCAGTAGATTGTTTATGACTAATTAAAAATATGACGTTTTTAAATGTGTTTAAATTCTCCTTAAAAAAAACTGTCCTTGCTATATCAAGAGCACGGCCCGTGCGAGGGCCCTTAGCTCCCCAGTCCTCAACGCTTTCATGCTGCGTTGGGCCATTTACACTGCATCCAGCTTTAGCAGAGAGTGTAAATGGATTAGTAAAGCAAAGGCAGTCATCCGCTGTTAAAAAATACTCTGTATTTTTGTCACACCCATCTAGACTCTCCATAAACCTTGGCTCGATATTATAGACCATGAAATTGCTTCTTACATCCTTAAACAAGCTATTATTTATGTCAGATATAAAATCTTTGAGTCGGTTCCATTTTTTTTTCCGTATAAAACCGTCACCAAGACCATCAGATACATCAATAGCGTACAATATACGAAGTGGCTTGGTGCAACCTGAAAAATATTTAAAACAACTTAAAAGGTTATAAAAAATATTTAAAACATTTTTATGATATATAAACAGTACATATTACTTTATTTATAATTCTCTTCAAAGATTTCTCTTCTTTTGAATAAAAATAACTTGTTGTTTATAAGTTCAATATTGTATTAAAATATAAAATTCTCGATCGTAGAAAGTACTCAATAATTTAAAAAATTAATTTTAATATGAAGCATTATATAATTATAATAAATAAAAAGAACAATTTATGAAACTTGAAGTTTCATGTTTTGTAGACAATCATTCAAAAATCGAAAAAAAATAACTTAGTTTAATAATAACTAATTTGTTAAAAAAACATTGATGTCAAAAATAATGTTTTTGTAAAAATGCAATATATGATATACTAATATAATTATTGTAAAGTAAAAAGAATTTTTTACGTGTTGTTGTAGGTCATAGATCATTAATAGATTGAACTAGAGGTTTTTGGCAACCATTACACCCATTACATTTAGGTTTTTCAAATCTCTTAAAGATTTAAGCTGTTATATAGTTGTTTGTTATATAGTTATACAGAGGTGTTATATAGTTGTTTGTTATATAGTTATACAGGAGTGTTATATAGTTGTTTGTTATATAGTTATACAGGAGTGTTATATAGTTGTTTGTTATATAGTTATACAGGAGTCAGTTGACCATTTTGCAAAATTGTCACCACAAAAATTGGTAAACTTTTTCTAACCTTAGACGAACAACATTTCCTAGTCAAACAAAACATTTAACAAAAACTCAATCAAGATTAGTTATTCTTCTATGCCGTAGATTAAAACCATAATTGGCTCAGACAATAGAAATATTGGATATAATTAGTTATTTGAATGTATTTTATGGCCGGTGATTGCCTACAAGGCCTGAAACTTCAAGTTTGTTGTTTTGCTTCATTTTAACTCTCTCTCTCTCTCTCTCTCTCTCTCTCTCTCTCTCTATATATATATATATATATATATATATATATATATATATATATATATATATATATATATATATATATATATATATATATATATATATATATATATATATATATATAATAATAATAATAATAATAATAATAATAATAATAATAATAATAATATAAAAACAAAATATTAAAATTATTATTCTATTTATTAATGGTACTAAAATAATTAAATTGATACATACCTAGCATATACTCTAAAGGAGTCATGCGCATAAAGGTATTGTTGCTGAAAGTCTTCTTTAGATTTTCGTTAGGAATCTTATCTATTGTTAAATTAAAAGCGTTATTCATCTTGGTGGTAACATAAATATCATCTTTTATTCCTAAATCATTTTTCTTGTCTAAACCTGTAATGTTAGCAAAAGATGCGTTTGTAAATGATGTGTTGTAAGAAATTACTTGAGACTTGTTAGTGGTATCTACTTGCATACTTTTGTTAAGCATCGTCACATTGTTAATAAAAGCACTGCTATTAAAAGTTTTATTTGCAATGGCAATAGAGTTTATACGCTTGATACCTTGCAAAATGGGTGCACTGATTGTTGTATTTTCATTAAAAACGCCAGTAAAGTTGCTGGTTTCATGTCTTCTGTTAAAAAAATTATTTACGTAATCAGAAGCTCTTTCAGAATTTATAAGGTTCATCATATAAATTTTGCTTTCATTGACAATATTTTTAAGAACTGCGTGAACCATATCGGTCAATACGGCTTCATTGACACTCGTTTTGTTGTGTTTACTTTCGCTATTCTCTAAACTCTCTATATTTTCTTTTGGAAGATTTTCACCACTCTCCATTAGCGAGTTCGTAGGTTCACTTTTTATCTCGCTTTCAAGCTTTTCTTTAGAATCAACATCGTCGTCATCATCTCCATATTTTTGGCCGTATAAAACATTATCAGGTACCGCGACAAGGTTATTTCGCTCAGTTAAAAAAATTTTAGGTTTCGAATAACTAACTTCGTTTCTATTGGTTTCTTCATTTTCACTTTTATGATTATTTTTGTCTTTGATGTCTATATTTTCTAGTTCATCGTTTTGATCATTTTTGTTTTGATCGTTACTATTGTAGCGTGACAATTTATTGCGATGTAAACTATTATGAAACAAGCGATTTTTTTTACGACTTTGATTTGACCCTTTATTTTCATTAGGAGTCATATCATTCTTTATGTTTACTGTCACTGTTCCTGTAAGAAATTAAAATCAAAATAAAAAATCTGCAGAAAAATTTGTTTGTGACGTTAAACAGCATGTGTATGAACTAAAAAACAATTAAAAAGTATGTTTGTAAGATTCTAATAAGACTGTGTCACAATGCATAGTACACTTTGTCATAGATAATAATTTTTTTTTACATTTTATTTTTATGCTTTTCTATTTTTCTATTATTTACTAGGAATATAAAAAAGACGGGGGGTCCTACCTATAGAAGGGGTTGACAAAACGTAAGATTTGCCCACCGGAAGCAAAGGCATATCTCCTAACTTAAAATCTTTAATCAAGAATGATCGCGGAAAATCTTCTAAAGTGAGTTGTTTTGTAGATTTTGGCGTCATTAAACTACGCATGTCTTTGAGGTTCTTTACTTTGTTAGGTAACTTAGTCTTTTCTCCTGCTGGTTGATTAGTTCGTTTTTCAGCATTATTATTAATATTTCCTTGAGAAGTAAATGCCATCAAATCACCGTCTGATGAAGTCTCATCGATAATATTTTTTGGAACATTTTCTCCATTGTTTCCTAGGTACATTATGTCATAGTTGCTTGATTCAGACTTTCTAACTTGAGACTTGTCGGTAATTTCGTTTGTAAAGCCTGGTTTTTTCAGTTTGTCTTTTGCTGTAATATGGTAAACATTATGTTCTTCAAATGGACCAGCAGTTTTCGAAACATAATATGTTTTCTTCACATTTCCATATTTAGAATCATGCAGCGAATTATGTGTAATTATGTTTTTTGGTGATGCTGATTGTTCGGCATTTTGAAAATCTAGTTGTTTCGCAGAATTTTTTTCATAATTTTCGAGTTCATGTAATAAATAAGTCTTAAAACTAGCATGATTATCATGGTGAAGTTTGTGAATTTCTTCACCTTTACCTTCCTTTGCATCTTTGCGCCCAACAAGAGCATTAATCCAAAGTATTTTTTGCAGAGTTTTAGCCACAGTTTCCTTTACTTTGGGAGATTGGTAAAGAAGTAATGTTTTATTCGTTCTAAATAACGGTGGTCCTTTCTTAGGCAAAAAATCAGCTTCAGTCCATGCATTAGTCAAAGGTAACTCAGGGTATTCAACTTTTTCACTTTTATTAAAACTTTGAGTAGGTCGTTCTCTTCCATGCAAAAACTTTCCATTAATGTTTTGGTTAAGTAACTGCATTGCAGCCCATTTTTTCTCGTTTAAAACTCTTTTCATACGTCGTTCATTACGCCTTGGAGCCGAAATAAAACCTTTTTTTTCATGACGTACAATGTTGTGTGAACCAGGAGCAGCATGTGAAGTCATTAAAGGATGTATAGGTCTAAACAATCGAGGTTTGTAGCTAAGGCGGTTAAAGTTGAAATCTGGCATTGAAGGTAGTACTATTGAATCTGGAATTTTTGGTAAAGTTGGCTGCCTCATGCGTTTATGATGAGCAAAGTTATGAGAGCGCTTCGAACCTTTCAAGTAGCGTGAACCCTTCTTTAAGTGGCGTAAACCAACGCGTCTCTGATTTTCAAACTCAACTGGTTTGTCCAACATTTTAACTTTGAGCCTATGTTTTCGTTCAAGTGTATTCATTCCTAAGTAATGGTATTTTAATTTTAGGTTTTCTTGATTTATTAAATTCAAATGAACTTTTTTTAATTCTGGCTGTTGATGTAATGCATGAGCGAGAGCTTGTAAATGATGAAGTTTGTTGTGGTGTCTGTAGTTCGTATGCAAGCCATCATCATTATGTTGATGTTCGCTTACAAAGTTTCCTACCTCTTCCTCAGGGTACAATGCTGAATTGTTAACCAAAGGACTAATTACGTTTTGTGACATATGATTTTCTAGGTTATTTTCATTGTTATTGATAGCATGTAATTCTGGCACTTGATTAAACAAAACTACTTTAGGATGATGATTTCCGTGATGATTTTCTTTGGAAATTTGTAATTTAATCAATTCGTTTGGACCCACAAATTTGCCAGCATTATTTTTTTCTGAGTCTAGTTCATTGTATTTTTGTTGAAAGAAAATCATTTTTAAAGGTTTGTTATCAGTAATTGGAACTTCATGACCACCTACAATGTGACCATTTACTATATGATCACTCAAAACATGACCCTCTGCCATTTGATGACCTATCACATGATTGCCAGCTAAATTATTGCCTACTCTATGATGACTTAGCATATGATTACCTATTACACGATTATCTTCAATGTGTTGTCCACTTATTTGCTCCTGAAAACCATCAGACGTGTTATGAAAAACACCATGTTGTTCGTTTAAAATTAGGGCTGGCCGATTTTCGCCTTGAATGTCTGTTTGAGACTCCACTGCAATACCCAATTGATCTCCAACAATACGATTTTGATAATCTGAAACAGAGTCTTCATGTGGTTCCGAAAGGGCATCTTCAATAGTGTTAAATTGCGTCCCAGGCTTGATATAATTCGTCCCAGGCTTGAAATTCATCCCAGGATTAAGAGAGCTATAATAAATCTTATGAACTTTCAATGGAATATTTGTTGATTGTTTTAGGGGAACATTTAGAATAAAATTATTGCTTTGTGAAACTGGAACTGGACTGTAAGGTATTCTTTGCTCGGAGTCAATAGGTAAGCTATCGAATTCACTATCAATTGGTTTGTTTATTGTGTGTCCATTTGATAACTTCAATACTTCAAATTGATTATTATTTACAAGCAATGGTTTAGCAATCGTTACTGATGCAAGTCCTTTACGATTTGCTAAAGCGTTAAACTCCTCTTCAGCATCGTTTAAATTTGGTTCTCTTATATCAATAACTTGATGGACCTCTCCAGCTTTGTAAAACTTTTTAATCATTTGATCTAATGGGCGAAATGTATCTTGAGACATGGCGTTTCCATGAAAACCAATACTTGGTCCTTTTACTACTTGGTCATTACGTTTTGAGGTGTAAGAAGGGTTATACGGAAGGATAGAACTTGGTATATTTGAGGGAATATTTTGTTTTGGTTTATCAGATATTTCAAAGTTTCCAGGAAAATAAACTTTACCATCGCTTGAAGGCATGGCTATATTAGTACTTGTGAGATTAGCAAAATTGTTATTATTATTTATTTGAGTAAGATCTCCACTCACGTTATTTATAATAAACCCTGGTACAGTTTTTAAATTTTCTAAAACACTAGCATTACTAATCGGCACATTTGGAACATTTGGTTGGATAGGTGAATTCGGTAAAATAAATCCGGTGCCACTTGCAGGATTATATTGATATTCAAACTGTAAGGTAAACGGGGTTGTGGTTACTGTAGTTGTAACTGTCGTTGTCGGTGTTGTTGACGTTGTTGTGGGACGCGTAGTCGTTTTAAGTGTAGAAGTTGGTTTGTATAAAGGAGATGTTGGTGAAGGATCACCAATTTTAAAAGAAAAATCTTTGTTAACTCCTATCTTCTCTTCTCCTTGAGATTTAAAATCAATATGCGCATTCATGACTGGCTTCATTGCATTTACTAACATAGATATTTTACCAAGTAAATTATGATTATATCTTTGAATATTAGCATCAAAGTTTTTTATCTCGTTATCTCCCTTTTTAAAAGTATTATTTTCTTTTAAAAACTTTTTACTTGTTTTATCTTTGGAAGATTCAACTTTAGGTGTTATATCAAACGTTTTTAAAGTTGCTTTCACGCCCAACAATTTCAGGGTATTGTTAGTAAGATTTTTTTTTAACGTCTCTTTTTTTTTCTCAGGGTATTTGATATCTGCATTATAGAACTTTTTAGGAAAGAAAGTATGACTGACACTTTCGTTCCTTTTGTTATCAGCAATATGATAGGAAATGTTGTTAATCTTAGCTTCTTCTTTAAAGTGTTTCTCAAAGGTATTGAGCAACTGGTTTAATCTCTCAATATTCCTCTCTTTCTTTGTTATATTTGTGTTTGACAATCGAGAAGAATCATTTAATTTTTTTTCGAACTTGTTGATCACTTCATTGATCTGCGTGTTAATACCAATGGTTTTATTAGGACCATTAATTTGAAATGAATTTTGCTTTTTAAGATAATCAGTTCTATTTTTAAGACTATCAGTTTTATTTTTAAGACTGTCAGTTTTATTTATAAGATAATCAGTTTTATTTTGATGATGAACTTGATTATTCAATTTTTCAGCGATTTTTTTTGAAGTAGGTTGCTGAACTTGATTGTTTAATTTTTTCGTTTGATTGTTTGATTGTTTAGTTCTATAACTTGATTGTTCAACTTGATTGTTCAATTGTTTAGGTCTATTAGTTGATTGCTCAACTTTATTGTTTAACTGAATTATAACTTGTTTGTTAGTTTGTTTGACTTGATTTTTTGATTGTTCAGTTTGAATATTAGCCAGTTTGACTTGGTTGCTTGTTTGTATGAGTTGTTTGTTTGGTGATTTCACTTGATTTTTCAACAGTTTTATCGGATGGTTTAAATTCTCGCTAATATTTTCTTTTCTTGAACTTGTGTTCGTAAACAAGACAGAATTTATTTTGAATTTATCATCTGGAATCCCATTTTCTGTACTTACTTCATTAGAGGCAACTTTGCTGTTCTCAGATGCAACATCAGAAAAATGATTATCAATCAAAGTATACATTGTATTGTTTGAAGTTTTTGTGCGATTAATATCTTCAGAAATAAAATTCACTTTAGAGCCATCTATCCTTATGTTTCCATGGATAACTGCGTCATTGTCATAGAGTTTAAGACCATCAATAGAAAAAGAATGAAATGTTTTTTTGTGAAGGTTGGATAAAACCTTTGGTGCCAAATCATTATTTATGGTATTTTTCGGCAAATGACGTTTTGATGCTGGTGGAATTAGTTGTGTGTTGTATTGAAACTGCTGATTCAATTTTGGAGAAAAACGAGCTATTTTTTGTGAGTTTTGTTTTTTTCTAATTAGATTGCTTTTCAAACCCAAAAGGTTTCCGTGGCCTGTTTTTTTTATTGAAGTATGCTTATTATTCCAATTTCGTTTCTCTGACAAATATAACTCATCGGTCTGGCTGTCAAAGCCTAACCCCTCGTTATAATCAGCCCCTACTATGAAAGGATTGAAATTGTTAGCTTGATCAATGTAAAACTTTTTTCTTGCAATAACTGTATTTTTTATAAGATCAATAACTCCGCCATCTGTTGTAGGGTAAATACTTTGATTAGATGAGGTCAAAGCTAATTGCGAACGATTAATATTTTGCTTCCTAGTAACATTGTTATGGAGAAATCCCAGAAGATTCGTTGCATTATGATATGTATTAACAGACATTGTTTTACTGTCAAGAGCAGATGAAAATAAGTGAGGTATTAAATTTGTTTTTATATTTGTATTTTTATAAACAATTTCTTTTTTACCTAGAAACTCTTCAACAGTACCAGGAACTTCCAAATTTGTTCTTTCTGCTTTATGAATTTGTAAGTAAATATCGGCTAGATTTTTCCCTGCTGAATCTAAAAATGATTTATTTGTAAAATCGTCTAGTTTTTTTGAAGAAGACTTTAAAGGCTGTTTATTTCTCTCTTTTTGACCTTCTTCTTTATTTGAAAACATACTATGCATTTTCATTCTATCACTTAATTTATCTGTAAATAAACTTTGATGTGTTATACGAAATGGGGGATGATAACTAACATGTTCTTTTCCATTACCTGTATGTAGTTCTAATGTTTGAGAAAGAGCACCTACTCCATGTATGTTTAGATCCGAAACTTTTGATTCATTCAAATATCCAGAGTTAAGTAAACTGGTTCCATTACGATTTTTAAAATCTGGTGGATCATGACCTTGGCTCGAAAATAACTTAATCGGAATACCTGATTCTTGTGTTGGGTGTTCTAGTTCTATCTTATTTTCGAATTCTTTTACATGATGCTCCAATCCTTTCATAGAATGATTCAAATTTTTTCCAAAATGTTCGAATCTATTTTTGTTACGTTCTATGTGATGATCTTTGTTGTTCAATTTGTCAGCAGTTTTATTTGATTTTGCTTCATTTAAAATAGATACAATTGGTTTTTTATTTTTGTTTTTTACTTCCATTTTCATTTCATTTGTATTTTTTGTTTTTGATAATGAATGCGATACTGAATACAATTTGGCCTTGTCTTTCATCGCCACAAATTTACGATTAAGACCAGCCTCTATTTCAGAATAACTTTCTTTATCATTGTGATTATCTAACTTTTTAAAAGCATTTGTTTCCTTATTAATGTCAACTGAAGTTAACTCTTCCAGTTGATCATCTGATTTTTTCTTATTATTCAAAAAGTTTAAGGGAACATAATGATCCTTTGACTTACTCACATATTTGCTTTCTGATGCAATAACTGGTTGCTTTTTAGAAACTTTGGGTAAAAAAGCATTAAATTTTTCTAGGGTTTCTTCTGAAGAATTGTATTGATTTTTTATAGCTTTAGCTTCAACCGAAGTTAGACCTAAAAATACATCTGGCGATGGGTTTATTAAAACCATGGTAGCAATTTTTTCTTTAGATGTTCCGTTTCTTACCGCCGTTATAAGATGCTTCTTATATTTAGTATTACCTAATTCTTTTGATAAATCAACATGATTGGATACAGGTCCGTCAAGTTCATCATAATTGTCTTTTGAAAATGCTGGGATTTCTCCACGACTTTTTGCTGTTCTTGATGATTTCAAACTTTCATCATCTAGAGGAAGAAATATTGTTGAAGTGTAAAACTACAATATGTTAAATAATTGAAATAACTTAGCATTATTAACTAAGATTTGGTTCCAAAGCATGCATATATATACACACAGATATATATATATATATATATATATATATATATATATATATATATATATATATATATATATATATATATATATAAATATATATATATATATATATATATATATATATATATATATATATATATATATATATATATATATATATATATATATATATATATATATATATATATATATATATATATATATATATATATATATATATATATATATATATATATATATACAGGGATTGTATTATCGGTTTACCGGTAAATAGCAAAAAAAAAATTTATAATTACAAATAATAAAAAATTTTCAACTTTTTGTTGTATCAATTATATAATAAACTACAAAGTTACCAAGAACCAACATGGCGATACTACTATCGACTTAGGCAAAACTCTTGGAATAGCGATAAATTTTTTTTTTTTTTTTTTTTTTTTTTTTAAAGTAGCTATTTAAAAGCTAGATTATTTTGCACCAAAACTAGATCTCTATTATAAGATAGGTTTTTGAGTTTGGATAACTTTTTTTTTATTCTTATGTATGGTTATTAAGGTACTCCAACAAGTTCTTACCACAGAGCACCGCTGAGTTTTAAATAACTTTTTTTTCAATTAAAAAAAAAGCTACCTAAAAAAGATTTACTAGATTAGCTAAATCTCAATTTTTTACTGCTGTTTAAAAATTACCGAAAACTTATCGGTCCACCTTTATTTCAATTTTCCTTTACCCAATTATCGGCAAATGAAAATTTCGGTAAACTTACAAACCCTATTATATATAGCCATGTTTAAATAATTGCATATATAAATGCTTTTATAATACTTAAAAATCTTTTTATAAACATAAATATTTAAAATAAAAATGATTAAGTACTTGTGATATTAAATATGTAAGTTTTTATTTGTGAAATGTGAAAAAAAAAATGTGTAAGTGATTTATAAATAAGATTGATTGAAAAATCAAACAGAATTAAAATTGGGAGTTAGGTTAAGCTTCATTTGTATTATCCCAAAATGGAATGCAGTTGAAGATGTTGACAATAACAATAAAAATTATAACTATATATATATATATTTCAAACAAACACATTAAAAATATTTTCATGCATGGTTGAGTGCTCGTGTGTACGAATAGCGATTCTTAAGCAACAAATGTTATAAGAATAACTTATGTAACATATTTAAAGTTTATACTATTCAAGTTTTCCTTCGTTTTAGTCATATTTTTTCTTTTTAATGAATCAATTGGTCTTTCTTTTGAAGGTGTGGGCGTCGTTGCTAAAACATACTCAGGCATGTCTGTAAAAAAAAAAATTAAAATTAAAAAAATAATAATAACAAGAACTTATGATAAATTACAAATACTATTTATATAAACTTATAATTATTTTATTTATTATTATATTAATCAATTTATAAATATAATTACTATAAAATTAAAATAAATTATAATAATCTAGAATTGTTTAGATAAATTATACTTAAATTAATATAAAAATTAAAAATTCAAATTGGAAGCTAAAAATTAATTTTAAAATTATTTGAGTTTCGATATTCTTTTAAATAAACTTTAACTTACTGTTACAAATATCTCTGTAAATATAAGGTGCTACGTCATCAAGCTGGCCACTGTTAACAGAAAATATATTTCCAACATCACGATATGATGCAACAGACTGCAAAAACTCGTAATGAACATACTTGTCAATTCCAACAACAACAATGCGAACATTATGGTCAGAAAGAAACTGTGATGAACCATATAATCCATATGGAATGTCACCTTAAACAAATTTAACTTTTATTTTTAAATTTGTTTATTTTAAAATCATTTATTATTGTTTACCCCGTTCGTACTAACAATAAAACACGTTTTATTTTTAACACAGTAAAAAACTTTGTGTCGAAAACAACAGCTGATCTAGTGTTGCTTTCATTAAACACAAGTTAATGTTTAATTTTATAAATAACGTTCTAAAGTGCTTGCGATAAATATAAATAAATAAATAAATAAATATATATATATATATATATATATATATATATATATATATATATATATATATATGTATTATATATATATATATATATATATATATATATATATATATATATATATATATATATATATATATATATATATATATATATATATATATATATATATATATATATATATATATATATATATATATTAAAAGGTATGCATAAAACCTAAAAAAATGGAGTTTTGAGAAGTCATTACTTTAAATTGATATTTTAAATACCTAATACATTGTGCAAATTTTTAAGTTGTAAACTAATGTTACTACTTTTAAGAATTTACTAATACTTAATATAATAATCTTAATATAATTTAAGAACTTTAATTTTATTTGTTATATTTATTTATATGAAAACTATATAATTTTCGATTTTATTTTTATGTTATTATTATGTATTGTTTGTATTTTTCACTTGCAATATCATCATTGCAAATAATTTAAATAATGGGTTTTGTGAGTCCATCTAAGAATCATTAAAAACTAAGTGTGTCCATCTAAGAATTATTAAAAACTAAGTAAGTGGATCTACTGATCAAAAATATTTTAACTTTTAAGTTTAGGCCAAAACGAAAATGGATACGTAAGTTATTATTATTATTTTTTTAATGTAATTTTCAAATTGATTTTTAATGTCACAACAATTTTTTTTTTTTGCAGTATTACTAATATAACGATAATATTAATATAATAATACAATTCATTGTGATGATGAATTTAAGATTTGTTTATTTATTTCATAACACAATTTCATTGATGCATTTAATACTTTAATATTACATAAAAATTTTAAAACACATGTTTAAAGATAACATTTTAAATGTTCATTTCATATTAAATGGGTTTAATGCAGTTAGAGATGACCAAATTGAAATGAAAAACAAAGAAAGAAAAAATAGTAAAGACAAACATGCTGCATCTTATTTATACAGACCAAAATAAAAAAAGATTGTAGAACTGATAAAAATATCACTTTTATGCAGAAAAATGTGGATTTGAAATGATTCACTAACATTTAGTATGGTACTTAAGGAATTTCAGGAGTTTTTTGGACACTCATTTGTTGGTAAAAAAAGGTATTCTTTTACCAACAAAAAAAAGGTATTCTTTTACCAACAAAAAAAGTATTGTTTTACCATTAAAAAAAGGTATTCTTTTACCAACAAAAAAAAGGTATTCTTTTACCAACAAAAAAAGGTATTCTTTTACCAACAAAAAAAAGGTATTCTTTTACCAACAAAAAAAGGTATTCTTTTACCAACAAAAAAAGGGTATTCTTTTACCAACAAAAAAAAGGCATTCTTTTACCAACAAACGAGTGTCCGAATTAAAAAAATAATTTTTGTAACATTTATTTGTACTGTTCAGTTAGATGACGAATTCAAATAAATTAATCAAAATTATTTAGAAAACATTCCAGATTTAAAAAGCTTTTTTCAAACGAAAAAGTTAAATTTATGACACCATGTTTTTATCTAAGTAAATTGTAATATAATCTTAATTGTGTTTACTCTTAGGTGCTTAATAAACGGGAGGAAATGCTTATTAAGACCCCCTGCCCTACCTATTATTAATTTTTTCTTGTTATCAACAAAAAATAACATCTCAAAACTAAAAAAAACAGCAACAAAAAAAGAAAATATATATATATATATATATATATCAGTCACTGATAAGAATGAAAACTTTTAGCGTAATCAGGCTTTAAAAATCGTCGACCTGTAAAATTTCAATTTGTCAAAAATCAGTTTTTCGTTAATTTCTCATGGTAGCGTAAACATATATAAGCATATTAAATCCTATTGAAGTTATGATGAAACAGATGTTTTAAAATGCGCAATTAAAGGTAAAATTCTACAGTTCAACAAAAAAAAAATTCTGTTGCCGAGCAAACAGTACGTTTTTCATAGAGCATTTCTCATTTTGATTTCAAATATGCAACTCATTTTTCACGATCACGTCAAGTTAAAAAGATATTTGGGTTCAAATCTTTAACATTTGGGATAAAATCCCAAATATTATCAAAAAATTATTTTCATAAAAATTTTAAAAATAATATTCGTTTTTGATAAAAACGAATACTTTTTGTATTATTGCTATAAAGCATTTTTTCACAAAATAAGGTTTTCACAAGTCAGAAATTTTTTTTTTGTTGTTGACCTGCGTTCTCTATTAGATTCTTTAATAAACAACTTACCGAAAATATATAGTTTTTAAGAAGTTAAACAGCTTGTTTTTAAGAAGTTAAACCGATAGTTTTTAAGAAGCTAAACCGATATTTTATAAGGAGTTAAACCGATAGTTTTTCAGAAATAAAACCGATAGTTTTTCAGAAGTAAAACCGATAGTTTTTAAGAAGTAAAACCGATAGTTTTTAAGAAGTTAAACCGATATTTTTTAAGAAATTAAACCGATAGTTTTTAAGAAGTTAAACCGATATTTTTTAAGAAGTAAAAAACTCAGTTATACTATACAGTTATATTATACAGTTTTCTCTTTTTTTTCTCCCATTTTTGTGTTAATTTTTTTTTTATTATTAGATTTATTTCAAACGTAAAATTATTTTCAAACTGTTTTTTTTTAAGGGTGGCAGAACTCTTTTAATTGCTCAAATCCAGAACAACAATTTTTCATTTTGTCGTGTTAATTGTCTTTTTCGTTGTGCGTGATCAAAAAGGAATTACAGTCCTTCGAAAGTTTCTGTCGCCTTTGACTGTCTCTTTTTGTATTTAATCTTGAATATCAAAAATTGACAATCAAAAATTGGCATGCTTAAACGCAAGATAATGTATAAATTCCTATACAAGACCTTGCGTTACTTGTTTAATACAAGGCAATATGTTGAATTAGCATCATGTGTTGTGCATAAATTTGTGTAGTAAAACACACAAGCTTGTGTTGTTTTGACATCATGTTTTTTAAAATGAACGCATATTATATTGTTATTCTAAAAAGCTGTTGAAAATAATAATAAACCAATATTGGGAGGTCGTTTTGTTAATAAAGCTTGTATTAATATAAAACAATTGTATTATTGTTTTATTGCTATTTCATAAAAAAACTTTATAATTTAAAATGTCAGTATAATTGAAGTTTTTTCATAAATTTTAAAGTTGTTTTAAAATACTTTAGATTTTTTTGGTGTAAGAAATCTTGATGATTTTTTACACCAAAATAAAGTCATTTTATGCTTTTGTTTTTTTTTAACTTTAACATCCTTCATTTCAGTCAATGATTTTGCCATTATTTATTTGCTCTATACCAGGCCTTGCGATGAATAAGAACTGCGCGACGCATAAGCACGACGTGATTTTTGACGTCATTAAATTCTTTTTATTTGCTTTTCATATTTATCGACATTAACAGCACCAATTTATTTAATTACCGCAAAACTACTTTAAATCGTTTATGTAGAAATGTTATTATTTAAAAATGTTTTGGAATGTTTCGTTTTTTAATATGTAAAAACATTTGTTTATTTTCTCGACGTTTGTCACGTTTTGTCTATACTAAACGAATAAAAAACATTATAACTTAAATTTAAAAAAGATTATAAAATATGCTAATATTTGATTTTTTTTTTTCTTAAATATGTAATTTAAAGTTTTTCAAATAATTATTTTTTCTTTTTAAAAAGTCAGCGAGTAATAAACTGAAAGTTTTAATATTGTACGATTAAAAACTGTGCAATAGCTAATATTTTTACAAGCGATTTTATATAATATTTATTTATTTATTTTTATTTATTTTCATAAAGCGGTTGATAAGCACAATCACTCGTATTAATAAAAAACTTAAACGAACGTTTTGAATAGATTTTTAATGCTAACAAGGAATTTTATTTCTAGTAAAATAAAATAAAATGTTAGAATAAAAATCTTATAGGTATAAAAGAAATATTTCAGCGAAAAAATTATTCTTAAAAATTATTCTTAAAAATTATTCGAAAAACTATTAACGTTCTATTTTTCAGCAGCTGTTCTTGAGCACGCTTCGATGAGTTTCGGTAACTTTTAACATAAAAGCAATCGTTATTATTTAAGTAATTTTTTTGAGTTACTTTTTACAAAAATTTTAATAACTGTACTTTTTTATTGAATCAAGTAGAATACGTTTTAATATTAATCTTTTTTTTTTTTTATTTGCCCTCACCAATTTTTAAAATGTTTCCTCGAAATCACTCTTAAATACTTTAAATACGTCTAACAGTTAATAAATATTTTTAAATCTATGGAATAATTTTAAAACCTATCAAACCCCTGTAAAATAATTATTTAAGTTTAAAATCTAAAACTAAAAGAAAGTATTTTTGTTCAATTTTATCGACAACGTTGCTATTGCTGAATAATTTTATTAAAATGTTAGCTTAAAAGATTTAAACTTTTTTTTTAATTTTTGAATTTTTTCTACTTGTAAATAATGAGCATATTTAATTTTTTTAAATTCAAACTTTTATTTCAACTGCGTGCGGTTTTTAAAATACTTTATTAAATGTTAAAATAATCGTAAATTACTTCATTAAAATTCCGCTCAAAAATATCTTTAAATATACTCAAACAAAAAATTTTTTGCTCGACGCAAATAGCCCTAGCTACACGCAAAATCGCCCTTGGACGACGTAAAATTCACATCGCCCGACGCTTTATCGCAAGGCCTGGTATTATACTATACCTAATTTTTAATTACCATTTTTATTTAATTTTAATTTACAGAAAATGTTGAGACAATTATGATGACTTTTCTAAAGTAATTCAAAAATTTTGCGTATCGTATTGTAAAATTTTATCGTATCGGATAGTTTTCAACGAACCGAGGCTTCCATTAATGTCGACTCTATGTTTCTAGAGAGTCAAAATAAATGCCATCATGATACATTATTTTTTAAAATCGATATATCACTTTTAGAAATTTCTTCCAACAACTGAAAACAGAAGATTTTCCAATAGTTGTTGTTCAAACATTTCAAAATTTTATCCATGACATACAAGTAGACCATGGATAGCTGGATAGCTTCATTGACTATGGATAGGTGACATTCGTTGAACATAGGTTGCTGACATTTTGAAAAATTTTTGATGGTCAGTATAGGATTGCCATGACCAAAAAAAATGAAAAAAAAAATTCCAAAATAAAAGCAATATGCTTCCATCTGGGACAAACATTCTAAAATTTTATATCAACCGTGAGTTTACCTTTTTGCTATTTCCTCAGTATTTTACACTCGAACCTTATTTTATATTTACAAACACAAAAAATATACACGCAGAGCAATTATGTATAGTATATATGTAGAGCTTTAGAAATTAAAAATCTCTTATATATAAAGACCTGTCAAATGGGTCTTGGATTATAAGTAACTCAAACCTGTTATTGTCGCCAAAATTATTTTATCTGCATTAGTACGATTTGTTTCTTTCAATTGCTCTCTCCATGCTCGTTTTAATGCATCATTTAAAGTTCTTTCACCACCAGGAAACTCAGTTTTTTCTAATACTTTATCTAAAGCCTAAAAAATAATAATCATATATATATATATATATATATATATATATATATATATATATATATATATATATATATATATATATATATATATATATATATATATATATATATATATATATATATATATATATATATATATATATACAGATTATGAAGCCTCTTGTTCCAGAGATTATCTCTTATGAAGCCTCTTGCTCAAGAGTTAGATATTCTGTAGTGTGAAACAACAAAAGTCTACATGGCATACCTGCTACCAACTAAAATGACTTTAAAAGGGTAGTTGGTATCAATAAAATGAGAACTTTTTTGAGAACTATATTTTAAAGACCACTATAGTTATGATATTTAAAAACAGGGTTTTCTCATTTTTTCCTTTAAATTAAATATAATGAAATATTATTAGTTGCAATAAAATTAAATAAAAAAATTAATAAATAAATTTATGCTTCTGCTTGAGGCCCTTAAAATATAACGCAATATAAACAATTTAACAGCAAACAAAAAAAAAAATTGCATCATTAACAACCAATAGGACTGTGGTTCATAAAAAAGTTTATATTTTTCTAGTTGGCACTTCATGGTTTGCATTTTCCCGACTACCATTTAAAAAAAAAAATGCAGTTTTTTCTTTGCAATAGTTCAATTCAGTGCTGCTAGCTAATGGTGGTAAGCATGGGTGCTGCCATAGATAGTAGGTTCAATCAGAACATCATGAATGCAAAACTAAAAGCAAATGTTCCTTCAAAATTCAAAACAGTTTGGATCAAAGTTAATGAACAAAAAGAATTGGTTTAAACTTCCTAGAGAAAAAGATTCGACAAAAGCAGCTAGTTAAAAACAGTGACAGTGCAAGTGCTAATTTAACAAATAAAAAAACTGTCTGAAATTGAAGATGATTTCTTTTAATTTAGATCATCATGTGACACTAGTACCACTGCTGATAACGTTATTTCAACTTACATTAGTAGCACAAGTTCATCAATTGATGATCTTGATGGCTTTCGATCGTTGAAAAATGCCTTTCTTGAACTGAACACAAGACTGAAGACAACTGAACACTACTTTGTAAATAAGTGCAGCCTGTGAAAATTTATTTAGTGTAGCAGGACAAGTGTTCATGTCAAACCGCACAAAAATAATAAATGAACATTTTGAACAGCAGCGTCTATTGCGCATCAATGGAAAATAGTTATAAACTTGCCAGTCTGTTGTAGTAAACATATTTATGGTGATGTATTGAATGTATTTTAAATTTTATTCCAAGGTATAAAAATCTATTTATAGTATGTTAACGTTTGATGTATTAACTTTTGTGATGCGAAAAAGTACTTTTTATTTTGTAACTAAAAAGTACTTTTAACATACTGTACCATTTTGCTCGTGTATTTTGGTCAAGCAGTACTTTTAACTTTAATTT
Source organism: Hydra vulgaris (assembly GCF_022113875.1). NCBI lineage: Eukaryota > Metazoa > Cnidaria > Hydrozoa > Anthoathecata > Hydridae > Hydra > Hydra vulgaris. The sequence continues at coordinate 42,792,314 of NC_061165.1, forward strand.
TTTACTTTTACTTTTTGAAAATGTTATGATCCCAACCTTGTTAACAACTTTAATGATTATTGCAAAAATTCTGCTGCTTACAACTTATTAAGGTTTATATCCCATTCAATAACTTTTACATTAGTAAGATTCCTCTTCTGTGTTAAGTTGTCTTAATTTTGGTGATCGCAACCAGGTTAGTTATGATAAAGAAACATTTAAAATTTTGGTGATGGCAACTAGGTTAGTTATGATAAAGAAACATTTAAAGTTTTGGTGATGGCAACCAGGTCAGTTATGATAAAGAAACATTTAAAATTTTAGTGATGGCAACCAGGTTAGTTATGATAAAGAAACATTTAAAATTTTGGTGATGGCAACCAGGTTATTATTATAATATTAGTTTGAGGGACACTCACAATTATAAAAATTTAATTAAAAAAAAATACAATAGAATAATAATATAATAATAAAATGGAAAAGCTTCAATTAGCTATGTTCTGAAAAAAAAATTTTAAAGCAAACTTTTTTTGTGATTTTTTTTGTCAAAAGCCAGTTTTCCCTAAAATAACATCATCAGTGTCTTAATTTAATTCATTTGATAAGATTTTATAATATGTATTTGTTTAATTTTATACATATAATATAATCATGATATAAATTTTTTTGTTAAAAGCCAGGTAAATACCATATCTCATAGAATTGCATAACTCTTTTACATTGTTTCAGACATTGGTCAAAATCACCTTGCCTTAATTCATGAGCTTCATGGCGATTTTGTGAATTCTCAAAAAAGATCTGGTGAAAATACTTTTTCAACATTCTCCTATATTTCAACATTCAACAATATATTTGTTAAAACAACTTTAATCAGAAACAAGCCAAGCACAAGAATAATGGCATTATTACTAAAGAAAAATCAGCACAGATTCAGATGTTATAGAAGAGTCATCCCCTTTAAAGAAAAAGTATGATACACAACAAAGACCATCCATGCTCGAATCATAAGTGTCTTAGTCAACAAGAAAACACCAGATGTTCTCTGGAAATTAGCTCAAGAATAATTAAATGTACTCATGCCCCCATCATTAGAAATTTGCCATTAAGTTATCAAGGATGCAAATTAAATCAAAATAAAGATTAAGCAAAATAAACTCAACCGCATAAGCCTTTTTTCATAGTGCTAAGTTGAATCAACAGTGAATCTTTGTTTTAATAGCATTTTTTTCTTCTCAAAATTATTTGCTCAAAAGTAATTGAGACATGGTCAAAAGCATGGTTTTCAAACTAGCATTATGTACATTACTTACATAAACTGGGGATTAAGGCTTCAGTAGATACTATCTAGGTATAATGGACTGTTGAAAAAATAATAATAACAATTTAAAAAAATAAATTCTATTCTTCTTTCTTTAAAAAAACTATTATATAATATGTAAAATGTATATATATAAGTATATAAAAATTGAAGATAAATATAAAGTATAAACTTTGATTTGAGAACTTATAGAGATATAAACTATTAATTTAATATAAAAAATATAAAAATTATAAAGCAATATAAAAAATATATAAATTATTAACTTATTATTAAAAGCAATATGAAAGAAAAAGATATGCTAAGCTAAACAATAAATTTTTAAGCATTGTAAGTTTTATTTTTTGCAAAAATAAAAATAGTCTCTTCTAATTTGAATTGCAAAAATTCAGATTGAAAAAACAGCAAGAATAAAATCAAACTCACTTCTTTTGACTTTAACTTTCTAATATCCTGAATTATTTCTGGATTTTCTCCATATTGTATTATACCAATTCTAGAATGGTCATCAAACCCACGGATAAACTTCCTCACAAAATTTTTGATTAAAATCCAGCGTTTCTTAGTTTGTTCATTGACATTACCTGATCCATCCATTAGTACAACAATATCCAAAGGTCGAGTGCAATCTGAAAAAATTCAATACCAATGAGTTTGTAAATTCTTATTTTGCATTTGTTAAACATTATTTCTTTTTTTTTAGGGGCGCTTGTAAAGTATGAATGTATGAACGCCCACCCCTTTTGTACGCACCTGTATGCTGACAACCAACTCTGAACATTATTTTTTACAATTCCACATTATCTTTTACAAAATAAAATGTTCTGGATTTATTCTGCACTAATACATTTTGCAAAAAAGCATTAGTTATTAGCCAAATCATTTAATTCATATTTCCTATTTATAAACATTTTTTTGAAATTTAAAAAAAGTTTTTAAAATTTAAAAAAACTAATGATTTAACTACTGTGATAGAAATATAGGTTTACTCAAACTTACTCGGGTGTAACAGTTATTTTTAAATGATAAGAAGTGAATCTAAGATTTTTTTTTTTTTATGTTTCTATTAGAATTTTAATTTATTTTGTTTTCATGTTTTCTTTTAGTGGTATGGTAAGTTTTTTATCTAATTATTTTTATTTTTGTTTGTTCAGTAAATCTACACTTTTTATATCATGTCATCAAAAAAATATTGGCGCTTTACAAATTTGGGGTTGGTTGGGTTTAGGCTATTTGTAGTGAGTCCTTTTTTACTGCAGTATGGAATAGGCATAAGTCGCGGGGTAAAGCATAAGTGGCGATGACGTTTGTCTGACGGGATAAACTAGTTATAAATGCTGATCCTCATCGAAACGCCAGTAATAATAGATGCGACTCTGAGGAGATGTTTATTACTTAATCACTACATAAATTATGTTTACACATTAGCATTAATGTTTTTTTTCCATTATTAAATGCCTTTCATTGTTGTTATCATATTTTTTATTTTGTGATCGGTTTTTAAATAACTACTGTGATAGAAATATAGGTTTACTCAAACTTACTAGGGTGTAATAGTTATTTTTAAATGACAAGAAGTGAAACAAAAGCCTGACACTCATTACCAACATAAAACTTTGAAAAACAGTCAAAAGATACTTACACGCATCCCAAGGTGTTTCGTCAATTCCAGAATTGAAACTTCTGGTGTGGAATGCTTTAGTGCTAAAACAAT